>OX596351.1:8337172-8962172 GCA_951394395.1 Colostygia pectinataria | reverse complement strand
GTCCTAGTATTGTCGTGATGAGAACCACGGTACTGTTACTGAGATTTCATCTTTTTCTGTGCCGGCAGCAGTATTTTAGATCTTCGAGATCGACTTTTGTATAACTGCCGTAGTCGAGACCAATGACAATAAAAAATACCCTTTAATGCCGGTTCAGTGTTACCCTTGGACTCGTCTACTCTACGGTCTAACTCTGAAAAACACCTTATTTTGCCACGTCTTGAACAAAATAATGTGCCTAGTTGGTAGTTGGTCGCCTAGTGGTTGTCTAGTGTTTTCGGTATCAAACGTCCGAAAAGGCATGTTCTGGATTTGAAAATTCGAAGATACTGCTGAGTCAATAACAGTAACGTTCTAAATGACAATAATGACAAGTTTCATAGAAAAAAAGCTTCAATTTAAAAAATATTACCACTGTAAAAGCCAATGACATGATGCTGAGATACATTGTGAGTTATTTTTTAACCTCCACTGAAATTTTCAATATTGAAGGTGTTGCAACAACTTTAGGTGCATAGTCATCATACATTTATTTAATTGTTATCAAACAAAGAAGTAAAAAAAAAAATTAACTACTTGCTTACTTTTTCTCAGAAACTATAAATAAATATTTATACTTTTTTTAATGTAGAGCTTATTTTTTTCAAAATATAGCGCGTAACTCCTAACTTGACTTTTCAATAACTCTCACGGTTTCAGATTTTCCCTCAGCGGCCCTGAAAATATCTCACCTGTATGATAACAAATTCGTGTTAATTAAAAACATTACCTTCGTTTTATCGTTCGACAGATTTTACGATAGAATTAGTAACTATCTGCCTACTTACTAAGTCTAGCTCAATCTCTATAGAGCCTTCACACTAGCATTTGGAATCTTCATTAACCCAAATACATTCTTGCTTTAGGAGCCAATCAGTGTTGCAATAATGAACCAAGTGTTTTATGGCTAAACAGTAACGATTCATTATTGTCTGTAATCGAAGCTTCAGTTTCTATCAGGTTCTCGGAGGAAGCAGACGTCACAACTAGTCTTAAGGCTCGGTTTTCAAAGCAACCAGTAATAAAATTGTCAAAATTAACACCAAACAAACTATTTTTTCATCTTCCCTTGATAAATTCTGTTTAAGTTTTTTGACAAATGGTTAGTAAATACTGTTAAAAAACATGGCCAAAATATTAAACACGTATCTTATATTTTTAGCATCTTAAATCTATTCAATATTATTTTTGAGTAGTCAGAGACAACTGTGAACGTCACTCATGCGACTCATTTTGAGTAGGTACCTTTTAAACGTCAGAAATGAAATTATAAAAGAAAAGAACGAAGTGAATCATTTAATCGCGACAGAACCGTGTGGTAGAGTGGTGTTGGAAATGCAAATTAATTTCAAAAGTAAACAATCACGTTAGGGACTGCGTGTTTACCAAATGTCGAGTGGGTAAGAGTCCTCGCAGTCGGTCGGTCGCGTGGGTTGCCGCGCCGGCCGTCGAGATGGTCATTGGAAAGGATGGGGCGCGCGGCGCTGTGCGGTCGACTCATCAAGAGCTCGGGCGCACACCTGTAGCTGACATTCTCGCGGCAATAGCCGAACTTATCGCCATGCTCTGACGCAACAAAAACAGGATCCACCTCCCAACAAAAAGTTCCACGGCCACTATTTCGAAACTCGTGCGCACCTAAATAGAGAAAGGCATCTATGTGCTTGTACATCATTTGTAGAGCCGCTAGTCGCAACCCACGGGGTACGGGTTGAATGCCCTTAACGTCCTCCGTCCTCCTCGGAGTAGCTCCCTCCCGTTCTCGCATGCGAGAGTCCCTCTTCTTTTGACTTCGGAAAGAGGGCACGTAGTGGCTCTTCTGCAAGTGAATTCGGACTGATCTGCAGTTAGCTTAAAGTCGTGAATCGCGTGCGGGGTGTGATACGTGTACAGTTAAGGGTGTGTGCGCACGCGCATTGCGTTTGTATTCAAATGAGGACAGTGCGTTCCGCGCCGGAGAGCACTATGATTGTACTTTTTTAGTCTGTGAGCGGTAATCAGCTACAAGGAAATGGGCATCCTTAGGGGTGGCGCGGGCGCGGCTGGCCGGTATTGAGGACACCATCTCGTTAACGCGCGACAATTAGCCGCTCTGGGACAATTCGTATCATTGACCGGGTGGTCTACAATCTATTGATGTCCCAACCTGTTTAACAACAATATTCTTTATCAACATTACACATAAAATAAGAGGATGGGTATTTTCTGTTGCCATGCCATGCCACAGAGCCAATTGCACTTTTTTTATATCAAATTAAAACAAATTACTGTGGCTTATTTCAGGTATCCCCTGCGAAGGGTATGTCTTGCCCCCAATTGCTAAAAAAAAAATTACCGCTTGACAGCAAAGATCACTACTTTTTGACATGATTATTCACCCTTTATCTAAATCTGGAAAATCTTGTATACCTATACAATTCACGCGCACTATTATTTCGCGCGCACTTAGACTCTTAAAGCCCTCAGATAATAACACGGCAAGCTGAGACTACCGGAGATAAAGTTAACGGGCATGTAATCAAGTTACCGAAATATTGCACCCGTTAGAAAGGCGAATGGAAAGGTGCCAATTCACAACCTCTTACAAATGCCATGAAACTAGCGTGAGAGAGAGCCCTTAAGCATCTCCTTAATTAAGTTGAGCTTACTTGAGCGAGCTTACCAGAGTCACCTGAGTTTATCATAATTCATTGAGTCAAAATAATATTTTCTTACAAATAAGTTAACGCAATTGAGGGCATAAGATAGTTCTTACAGTAATACTGAGTAATTCAATATTATAGGTGTTTTAAAACTTTTGAGGAGTTTTACAGATAGATAGAGCAGATAATTTGAGTTAGTTTTACAAAAAATCTTGACGCAATGATAGTACAGATGTACATAATTAAATATTTTTAGCGTGCTCAAACTTCTGCGGAATTTTACAGATAATTACTTAGAAAGGTTTTTTTATTTTAGATTACTGTGGAACCTCCTTTTAAAAAATCAAAAGCTGTGGGTGTGTGGTGTGACCTATCTCGCCAAAGGAGCCTCGGTTTTGCGTTGAAAAACACACCACACAAAACATTGAGTCATCAAGTCATCATTAATATCTAGGTAGTTGCTTGGTAGTTGTTAGTGGTGGGCGGCTCTCGACCTTCGCGTGTCCTGCCGTATGGCCGCACAGCTACCGATTTTACTTCTCTAATAGAACCTTTATTATGAAGACCTTGCGCGTCTAGTAATCATAAAGCATTACGTGGGCTTATTTTTCAGATGTATTCGTAATTATAAAAAATTTAGGTACCTATACCTACTAGATCTTGTGAAAAGACTTGGGGTAGGTAGGCTTATCCTGAGCAGTGGGAAAATCTATACTAATATTTCAAAGAGAGAAGTTTTTTATTTTTGTTTGTTACGACTAAACTTATAAACTACTGGTTCGATTTCAAAAATTCTTTCACAGTTAGAATGCTACATTATCCCTGAGTAACATAGGCTATATTTATTACTAGCGACCCGCTCCGGCTTCGCACGGGTGCTTAAGTTTTAATTGCACCCGTGCGAAGCTGGGGCAGATCGGCTAGTAGTAAATAAAAAGGTATATTATATGACATGTAATAGTTTATATAGGTAAGCACTATAATGTAATTCATGATCTAAGTATAAGCAAAAGCTATTTTTTTTATTTCTTTGTTGATAGTTAGACTGTGTCCTGGCATCGGCAGTGAGATGGGAACATTAGAAGGGTGGCCATGATGACGAATGATGAATGAAGCTAATATCAGAATATTGATACTACTTAATTGAAATACAAAACAAACGGGCAATATTATTATAGCATCGAAGAAGACGGCCTTGAGGAAAGTAACCGGCATCGATGAGTAAAATTTGCACAACATAATATCTACCTTCTACTTTATTTTTGTCAAACAATCTAGCTCATCTTCTTTTGAATTTTTAAGGGCCAAAATAATTTGAAATATACCATAATATCATCGACTGAAAAAAGATAAAACCACATGGTAAAACCATACTTCTTTATAGTAATTTTTCACTGGACTTTATTTCCTATATACGTTCGATCCAATTTAGTTAATGTGCTAGAAAATGTGCAGGTGGAAGGGGAGGGCGTATTCCACAGACAGACAAGGCTAAAAATACTCAGCAGGAAAATATAGCCAAAAATACTCCAATCAAGGAAATCTGCCTATCGATTACCCGAGATAGCCTGTCTGTACAATCGTTATGTGCACGTGTTGTTGAAATGCAAATATAGAAAAGCTACTATAACATATTTTTATTGCCCCACTAAACATCCAGTTTCAAATTAGAAAAAAATAAATTATTAGTTCGACCAATGTCTCACTTCGCACGGTAGAACCGGTTATAATACAGCGCAGCCTAAAATCTTCTATCGTCTCCTCAAGAGAACCCAGCGATGGCGATGTTGCGCAAACGCATTCCAAGTTTCCGTGATTCCGTTAAAGTCATCGACTGTTTTTGACCATTAGGCGCCCGAGGAAATGGTATCATAATACAATCTGTATGTATCTGAATAGCTGGGCTACAAAATTGTAGAGAAGTTCAAGGTATTGTAGGCATTAAATTTCATATTGCTTCAGTTTTTTAACATACAACATTATTTTAAACCGACAAGAAAGCTTCACCAAATTTAAATTGTATTCAAAGATTTGCTCAAACTACTTTTAAATTAAAACTGAAATTAGTCTATCTTTTTAGCTAAACGAATAAAATGATCTCGCGTGGATCTAATCAAAGTTTTTGATTGCTTTTGCTATGTTTTTTTAGTTGCTTTCATTGTCTGCAATTGAAGAGTCAGAAGAGCGATGGTCACACGTTTTCAGTGTAACTCGGCATACTTTTAATTTTAACACGTTCTATCTGAGACTCTAGGTCGTGCTAACATGATTTGACAATATTAGTTTGTTTGATCAATACCTATGCACCTATTACTATACAAATGAATACACAATGCTTCATTTACATGTACAAGCATCTTGATCGATGTTTTATCGATAATCTATTAGCCTTCAGCTAAGAGTTATTAGATAATATGTGTAGATATAGTTTTCAAATCATGTTATTGGTGGACTTTTTATTAGGCACCGGCAAGCACAAAACTAAGCAAAGCTTATGTTATTGAAATCAGATGAATGATATCATCACACAAATGATTGTTCTGGGTAAGATTCGAACCTACTATAGCGCAGAAAACAGAGCTACCACCAACTGAGCTGTGAAACCTATATGTATAATCGATTTCACCGTTATGTGCCTCCTCTAAAGTTGGTGAGCTGACAGGACCGCCCGATATGTGAGAAGTATATTTATAAGATCTGCAATGTCACATCAAGAATTGATGATTTCTAATCGCAATAGAGCATCTTTCATATCTGCCTGGGTACCTTACAGGCGGTGTATCGGCCTCGATTCACCCCACTGTCTCCGCAGTTTCCATTTGCAAGCAAAAAGTTGTGAACGGGCGGGGCGACATCGAGTGCCATTAGAACAGCCAATGTAAACAGACATGTCATCAGAGACGCGCAGGCACCTCTCTCGTCGAGGAATGAACGGGCGCGGGGGGGATGGCGTCTCTCCCAATAATGTAAGATTTTAATGATACATTGTTGGTCTCAAACAGGGAAACGGTTTGCGATATCGAGATGTTCTTGCGCGCGCGCCGATGACGACGACGCCTGCACAGTGGGCACACCGTTATCCTATTTCCTCCCTCCTTTATGATCGACGCATTGTGACGATATGATGGCTCGGTGCATTAACTATTTTTCCGTTTACGGTTGTTCGTAAAAGAAGCGAAGTTAATTTATTTGCGCGATAAATTGACATTGGTATATCCTTTAGAAGCTTTTTACGATACCACGCAGGTTATACGTCAAAGAGAAAATTGAAAGGAGCCTATAAACTCGGAGAATTGCTGATGTCTCGTAATTGTGTGGCGTTAAATAAATATTTTTCTATTCTATTCTATTCTATTCTATTCTATAATCAACAACAGTTGGCTACGAGTGGTAGAGTTCTTTGTTATAGAGCTCGTAGTCGTATGGGGAAGTACTTCCACCGGTGAAATTACTGGAATATGAGACTTTTGATTAGTTTTGATGTTTGGCTGTCAGGTATATTGCTGTATATTGCTGCTTTGCCCATGTAGACAAATAGTTTGCCAAATTGAAGATTTCATGTGTGCTAAAGTTAAAAATTTAAATAGACCTCTACTAGCGATATATCCAGTATAAATAACAAACCCTAACGAGTGGGTAACACCAAAATAGCAAGCAACTTGCCCAATCTGGCCCTAGCCTCTAGAATTAATATTAGGATGGCTGTTTATGTGCCAACAGGGGTGACCTTGGGTAATCGTAAATAATGCAAATAAATTCGCGTTTCTTGCCCGCCGATACGCAGAGTAGGTACCCTTCTAATTTGCTGTCCAAACTGATACCTACAGGAATTAAAAAAAATCGACTAGGCACCATACTAAAAAATAGGGTCTACCGAAATAATGATGATTGTAAATTGATTACTTGGTTTTTGTGCCGTTTTAGCATGTTAGAGACTCGTCCAAACTATAATAAAATGCACATACCAACATTTTGCACAGTACTTGGCAAACTCTTCTTACGAAAAGGACACAAATTATAAACAAATAGATTGAGGTTGAGCAACCTGAAAACGTCGTCTACTTTTTTCTTCATAAGTAGGAAACCAAAAACGTATCAGGTGGACGGCAATGCGGACTTACGAAACATAAAACTTTTTCAAAGCGTCTAACTGTTTGTGATAAATCAAAAGGTCTACGAATAGGTGGTCATAAAGGTGCCCACAAAAGCCGGAGTTTTAGAGCCCTTCAGAAAGTGTGTCGCGGTACCCCGCACCCCGTGTCTCCCTCCGCCTGCGCTGGAAAACATCTATGTGCATGCTGTTGCTAACTCTTTGCTATTTGGCTAGATCTAGCCACTTTTCTGATATCAAAGCTACCTAATATAACGCTGGTAGGTATAAGTTTGTTTTGAATATGGATAATCGTATTTTCTCCTTTTAGTCCACACACATCTGCATAAGTACCGAACCTATATCACACCTGACTTTATATTAAAAAGGTACCTATAAATTGCCTATTTGTTAATAAATAATGAATTTGAATAGCTCATTTTCTAAAGGTAAATTGTTTTTTACGAATGAGTCTACCACTAATCTACTAAACATTGGCGGATAATGTGAGTTGCGATAACTACTACCTCTGTGAAATTTAGTTAAAATTATATATCATATTTTTTTTTAAATATATTATTAATTAATTTAAATAGCAGAACTCACCTTATTTATATTTCATAAAATGGCCTTTTTTTCAATTTTACTATTGCTATGAATCTGACCACTTTTGCAACACGCGTTGGCAACAGCATCCATGAATTTTATAGTTTTCCGTCGAACTGAGAGAGCATCAATAGATAGGTAAATGCTTTGGGTAAATCTACCTCACATGTCCGTAGAAACAACCGTTCCGATAGCCACTGCGGCACACGAAAGGAGGTGCTTAAAATTACTGAGGGTAATTGCTTTTGATTAAGTGTTGCAAGTGTTGCAACAATGAAATCTCTGATTAGCTGCAAAGGCTGGAAATGCCTGTGTAAGTGTTGCTGATGTAGGCATCAGATAAGGTACTAAGTTTTTCCCATTTTTAACGATCGACACTTAAGTTTGGAGAAATCGATTCATATCTATAAAAATATATTATGATGCATTATCAAGTGTCTCTACTATGAATTTACACATCGGCAAGGCCTTTTTAGGGACAGCATAATACCTCAAACTGGTCGTTGACCTTATCCCCTGTGAGGTAGAAAGAACCACTGACACAACGAACTTGGTTCGTCAGGTATAACAAAGTTATGTGAATGAATGTGATGAACGCACCCTGTTGCGATCTAATGTTACCTCAGCTATGTATAAAGTCTGACTCACATGGCTTATTGAAATGAATACTACTCTGACTTCGAGGGCAGCGATCTTAGGGCGAAGAGAGCAGCTCCGTAGCCAAGGACGGAAATAGGGGATCAGCCAGCAGACAGGCTGATCTAATCCCGAAAACTTAGAGCATTCAAAAATCTAATGTAAATTAATGTAGCAAAATACACTTCTGTCTGAAGTCTGAACACGAATGAAACTATTATAGGACCGATTTCTTTTGACAATGGATTTCAAAGAGAACAAGTTTGAGCCTGGCTCCGAGCCTGTGAGAGGAGCGAAGGGGAAGGCAAGAGGGCATTGCGCAATGCATTACATTATCGCGACATTACGTGCCGTGGACGCGCCCGCGCAGGGGTCATGTCCGCACCAATTCGGGGAACGCTATGCCACGATATTGACACGCCTAAATCGATGAACTTACAGATTATGCAAATGAACACTTCAATGTGGTACCTTGGCGGGGCTAATTTAAAAAATATGCAAGTGTGGTAAATTTGTACGCGGAGTGCGCGTAAATTATGCATCGTTTAATTTTATGCATAGCTAAATATAGACGAATAGGTACTTTTTTTTTTATTTATTAGATTATATATTAGACAGCACATCAAATGTAGTGTAATTTTTTTTAGATAATGTGGTCTATTTTATATCTAAAAACAACATATGGTTAGATTGATCCAACTATGATGACTCTACACAGTCCGCTGTCCTAAAATAGAAAAATGGGCATAATTTATTCGGCTTAGCATTTAATTTTGGTTGGATAATTACACTAGAGTGAGCCTGAGCACCGAATGGCCAAAAATTATCAAATTCGTATAAGCTCCAACAAAACGTCAAAGAGCCGTAAGCCGACTTCAATATCCACTGTGTCGTCACGCTCTCTGCTCAGGCTAAATACGACTTTAAATGTAAGTACTACAGGAGGCCCGGTTGCAGATTCAAAATGTGTAAACAGACTATTTGAGTTCCATTCCAAGTGAGGCAAACAGTGTCGCTAAAAATAGAGTTTCCCACGCGTAACATGCTAATTGTTATTCGTAGTTCTGCATAAATACTCAAACTTATCTGGTTCCTATAGTACCTATCTAAGTACTCTATCCATTTGTCGTGCTCCATATCATAAGTCATAAGCATTTGTTAGTAGTGATTTACAGGATGATTTAGAGTTTGGTTAGATGGCGTAAAGTAACACAAAAGGACCTAACTGGATTGCTTAGGTACTGTAAAACATACCGAATTCGTACCTTAGGTGGGTGCAAAAAATATCAAAAATGGTAGAGCAGGCAAATATGAAATTCAAAATTAATGTTAACTATAAGTAAAACGGGCGGGGTTCAGTGTTGTTTTAATTTGATCGTAGTATAATGGTCACCTCGTGAACCACGATTACTTGTTAACATAATTTAGCGTGCAACTTATTAATTAGGTTCATTTGCAAGGCATTTCAATGATGCTAAATAATAGCGCGTTTAACATTGCGGTTGTGTACTTTACGAAAGATTTGAGGTATATTATGTTACTTCATAAGTTATTAAATTATATTACTCAGCAATGTAATAAGTTTATCTATATTTTCTTCGATGCATGCATGTATTGCATTTCACAGTCACACAATTCCGCATGGCTCATGTAAATAAATCATTTTTGATAAAAATAAAACACTTAATTATTAACCTACTACATTACTCATTTAGTTTGGTCGTGTCATGTTTTCGAAATTATCAGGTACTTATCGAAAAAAAAGATCGACACAATCTATCAATAATATGCACGTGGATTATTTGCTGAATTACTCTAACCACGTGTCCGGTCTATTACTCACTTAGTTTACCTCAGACATGTTTTCAAAATGATCAATACCTACTTATAAAAAAAAAAACTACCATTAAGCACGTGGATTAAACGTTTGCTAATTTACTCAAACCACGTGTCCGATCTATTTCCAGTTGCTAGGTGGCAGAACGTTACAATCTTAGAAGATCCAGCGTCCACAAGGATGCGCGGGCGACGCGTTTCTTTTTAGAAAGTGGCACGTGGCGGGGTTGTTCACCCTGCGCAATCCGGGTCACTCCCTCCCTCCCCCCGTGCCTACCTCTCACTCGTCTAGTAAGTCTTTGCCCCATGTATGTGTAAGTCAAGAGTCCTTGATAAGGGAACTTCATTGACACCATAATCGGGTGGAACCGGGTCAGCGGATAAGGCACTCCCAGTCGCACCTAGACATCTAGGTTGCGCACGATTTTGCTTCGATCGCCGATAACAGAATCCTTTCGCAAATAGAAATATTATTGAATACATTGGCGATTTTTTCAATATTACGCGTAATTTTTTGATTAGGTGGACGTCTTAAATTAATGAATTAATAATGATTAGGTATTTGAACTTAAAATGTATAATTATATATTAAGAAAATTAAGTCTAGGTATCTATGCTTAATTAAAATTATTAAAT
Source organism: Colostygia pectinataria (assembly GCA_951394395.1). Classification (NCBI taxonomy): domain Eukaryota; kingdom Metazoa; phylum Arthropoda; class Insecta; order Lepidoptera; family Geometridae; genus Colostygia; species Colostygia pectinataria. Next base: position 8,951,687 of record OX596351.1, on the reverse strand, counting down.
TAAGTAGGTATAGGTAATTTACAAAATTAGTAAATAATAGATATTGAACAAAGTAACATTCTTATCATAACAAAATAATCTTAAGGCATTAAATAAGAACCACTGTTATCTAGTTGGCCAGATAATAAATAAATATTCATAATCAAACAAAAAAATTAACTGAAGCGAGATTTGAACCCGTAGCCACTCGCTTCTCCACCGGGCACTCGCCCACTACGCCACTGAGGTCGTCAATAAGTCAGTTATACTAAGTCACGCAGTCAACATTTGTTGGGTGACCATTAGTGGCATTTCACCCAAACGCTTCCGAGTATCTCAAGGAACGTCGATTCCGGCAACAATCGTTTCGAGTTGGCTATTTCATTTTGCCATTACATATCATATACAAACTTAAATACTTTACTTACTAATACGATTAGTACCTCCTTGGTACTTCATAAATGTGATGTACGAGTGCGTGCGTGGTACTTTACATATTTTGTTATATTCTAGTTGCTTGTACTTGCGTCACAGAACAGCTTGCGTGTGTTTAAATCCTACTAAGCTTTTACAATATGCTGATCTATCCATCTACATTTTACAATAATCTACAATTTTAATTTGTATGTCTAAGAAACTATGAGTCAGTGAACCAGCATTAAAATTGATTTTATACTGCCCTGGTTAATTATTTTTAAGCAGGTACTTAAACTGTGATACATATTATAATAAGAACCTGTTTCACCAGTCTACGATACCACACGATACTATCAACAGCCATCTTAGTAGAAAAATGCAATGCCGTTGATGACATAAGGTAAGTTGTTATAATTTGTATGTTGTCATCTGTTGTATTAAAATACGATGTCGATCTTTGAAAAGCAAAAAATAGAAAAGGACCTACATTTACATTGAAAAGGATTTTACATACAGCTTGTTATTTTGTAAAAATATGGTTTACGAAAATGATGAACCAATAAAAGCTGATACAGATGTTCCCTAATAGGTATTATAAATGAGCTAGTAGTACCTACATGTAGATGTCTAGACAAACGGTAAAATTCTGATTTGTTAAGTTTTTACGTTTCTTACGTTGGGCATGGCAAGAGCACTGGTGTTAGTGACTCCACCTTCCGATCTTAAAGTCGTGGGTTCGAATCCGATCCTGCACTAATGAATTTTACTATTTGAAAAAAAAAAGTGCGCAATACCAGTGCTCTCATACGGTGAAGGAAAACATTGGAGGTAACCGGCATGTCGAAGAACTAAAAATTCGAAAGACATGTGCCATCCACCAATCTGCATTAGGTCCGCGTGGTGGATTAGGCCCCAAACACTCTCGCTTGAGAGTAGGCCAGTGTCCCAGCAGTGAGAACCATTAGAAGGCTTTCATGATGACGTCGGGCATCATTACGAACAGCATCGATGCAAAGAGTTGCTGCGTACAGTTTAACTACCGCCACACAGGTACCTACAGTACGCCTGGCGGATCTAGGCAATGGTGAAGTTAGCTGTTTCGTAGCGCAATGGAGGTTTTCGAATTAAATTGTCTTTGCGAATCACGAACGGTTAACTTCACGATTGTCTAGATCCGCCGAGCGTTATAATACAGCCATATATGGCTAGGTATACGAGTAGGAGTGGTAGATGTCAACCATGTTTTAGCTTGTAAGAAGTTCTAAAGTGATCCTTGTGATTTTACTGAATAAAACTCATTTGACTATGACTCTGTGAGGCGAGTTAAGGCACAAAAAATACAGTCCACAGGCTCGGTGGCGGAATTTCGTAGTTGAAGCGCATGGTCCGTCCGCAGCATATAGGTAAAGAGTACCAATTTCCTTCATGGATAAGGTGCATGCAACTAACATTTATGGTGTTGTCCGTCAGTGCAGCAGAAGTCTTTGCCAGCGGAGAAGCTGGTGGGCGTCCAGTCGCCGCCGCAGTTCCTGATGAAGAGGAACGCCTTCTCGCGGTGGATGTCGCGTTCAACCGCGCCACAGATCACCGGCCCCGCTTTGGGCAGGTATTTAAGGATCTAGGGAAGAAATTTTTACTGTTTTTTAATTTTATTATGCATTCTCTGTCTCGCACAGTGATCAAGGAAGCTATTTCCTTGATTTATTACTATCCTCTCCTCCCTCAGCATGTCACATTGCCTAACTTTATTTTATTTAATTAATAATTATTTTTAAATTTGTGTTGCTTAAACTTTAAACTAGTAGACAAAAATATAAGGACCCTTTTGTTGTCTGAAATAAAATATTTTTATTATATTATTTATTTTATACATCCAGCAGGACATATTACAAGCAATGCTAGTCGCTTAAAATGGTGAAGACCAACATCGTAAGGAAACCAGTTAAGGATTCAATTAGTAAATTGAATAATGACGAATGTCTAGTTAGTTTGGAGGAAATACTAATTTTAAGGAATAGTACGTGGAGCTTGGCTTGCGTTTTTTAATTTGTTTGAATAAGATAAAATATTTGTAATAACTGTGTATCAGGTTTTTTTCTTCATGTCATTCGCCTGAATAAGCGATATGCCTGACAGTTGACTATGGACTCTTGCAATACCAGAGTTATGACTCGCGCGATACATTGAGGTGCAGATCAAAAGTCTCGTGTGCCAGTAATTTCACCGGTAACCTTACAAACCGAAACACAGATAAGCAAGCATACTGCTTGGCGACAGAAAAAGATATGATGGTAGTACTTCCCCTGACTATCACAATGTGCTCTACTACTTCTCAAATGTTATAATGAATGGTCGAATACCTACCTACTATAAAAGTAAGTTAATATTCAGTCAATGACCAACTCTGGTGACGCAGTTAATAAGCCGCCCGTAGGCCTTCGTCATAGCCTAGCAACTTTGAAAAAGCCGGGACCGACTGTTTATCGTGCCCTCCAAAGCACTTAGTTTTATTTGATACAGACGATCACTCATCCAAATGGTGACTACGCGGAACAGAGCATAACTTCGTTGATCTGTTTTGACCACCTTAGTCTACGTCACAAGCGCTTGAATACTACTATACTATAGAAACCTAAGGCACCTAGATAAAATTACTCACCACATCAAGACATTTGCTGATACAGTGCTTATTGCCTCCGTTTCCACAGGGCAGGCTGGGGGAGTCAGTGTCGTATGTGACCACTGGCTCACCCTGCGGCGGCCCTCTCGGCCTGCCGCCGCGACGGCCCTCCCGGATACCGACTTGCTGGGACATGAATACTCCACATTGGCACGGCTCCACCTGAAATCAAACACAATTTAATAAACGAAGAAAAATTATATACAGGGTGGTCCAAACGTCAAAAAGATAAATTTTCAAACGTTCTGACCAAACATTCTCCAAAAAAAACATTAAAAAAATCATAACTACGAAAAATCGTATTTTTCGAGCAACATACATGGGGTATTTTCGGATACCCCTGAATCTGGGGAATCTAAATTTTTCTTATTGATGTTTGGACCACCCTGTATAACACACATTCATATTCCTGTCTAGGTTTTCTGTCGTGGATATCAGTTGGTCTACCATGAGTTACCCTATAGACTTCCTATAGTCGCGCGAGTAGCGAGTCCGATAGAAATGTCAAATGTCAGCCAATCAAATGTTAGCATACCTATACGTAATATCGAAAGAATCAAGAATTTTATAACACACTTTATTATTGTCTAATACTTGTTGTTTTTACCGGGCTCGATAGCGACTGCATTATGGTTATAACTCAATGGAAGACTCTGAAAGCAGAAACACTGTGTTGCCACACAACACTAGGATCAGAAACTATGCGGATAATGCCTGTAACCTCTCACTTCTCAACCGGGCGCCCATCGCACCATCGATTTTTTATAATATATACTAGTAGACCCGGCGCGGTTTTACTCGCGTAATTTTTTTCGCAAATTTCCATAATTTCTCACCGTTTAAACCTTTCCTGAACTCATACAAATGTTTCAAGATCAAAATCTGCCAAATCCGTCTAGCCGTTGTCGAGTTTTAGCGAGCCTAACGCACAGCAATTCATTGTTATAAATAAGAAGATTATAAACTTTGCTCACATCATCATAATCCCCGTCAGCGATCTCCCCATCTTCAGCAGATTCAAACTGCTGCTCTCGCTTCAGGAGTTTGTTTCGTCTGCTCTCGGTCACGCCAGCTAGTAGCAGGCACGCGAACAGTAAGCTGGCTCCGTATCCACGCATGGTGCTGTTTTGGATGACGTTTTTCTGTAGGAACCTTGAAAAGTTACATATTGTTTACTGGGACAAATCGATTGTTCTTAGCTTCCTGCGACCTAATTCATTTTGAAACACTATAAAAACTTTAGAAATTTACTAAACTCTATACTAAATTACACAGCCTAGTTTATTTCTGTTGGAAATAAAAAAAAATAAAAAATAGAATACAGCACGACCTCAAAAGAAAAATAAGCGAGGTCATTGGTTCCGACTAAAATTACACAACTATTCATCCCAACATTATTTATTTTTAATTACAGGAAAAAAAACTTACTGAATTACGTTGAAGGAAGAACGGTTTCCTGCACCGAGACCTAACTTCTTATCACCTGAATTAAAGTAGCACAACCAAGGCACAAGGCATGCGTCTCTTTATAAACTTGAAAAAAACCGCTGGTTCAGCCCTTTTCTATGAACGACGGTAGGTAATTGTACGTGCCGCAAAACTAGAGATTTAATAAGATTAAATTCTTACGCGAAGCATTTGATATCGGAGATTGCTTCGATACGTAAACGTGACTCGATCTCGTTAGCTGCTTTCATCTTGTTAAAATATTTGCATTTATTGTTAGTATTTTTAAGATCTTTAACTGCAGGACTTCGATACGATGTTACTGCAGTATGCTCACACCGAATGTGACTTCACTCAAAAAAGCTTAAATATATAAAATCCATACATTGTTTTAAATCATGCTTGACCCCTTCGCAAGGAACATAACTATCGGCCCCTTCGCTTTCTTTTGTCAATTATGTATATATAGGTCTGAGTTGTAAAATGATAATAAAATATTTACTTAGCTAAAATCTATAAAATTATGTTTGTTATTTTGCGTATTTCTCCCTTGTATTAACAGTTTTTTTTAATTATATCATGAAGATGATATTATTCTATGTCATTTTACTATTTATTTTTCCTTTTTTGGATATGGTCCTTTCGTTCTAATTCGTATTTAGGCTACATAATTTCATCGTGGCTCACCGTGACATTACATAAAAAAGTGCTTTTATAGTTACGAAGAACATTTTAATTTTATCTTTGTGAGAATTTTATAAACTAGATAAATTTAAATTGACAAACTTCTATCAAATAAGTTATGAAAGAAATAAATTATAGGATGGAATCTTTCATGTCGAAGTACATACATTTATAATTTAGAACCTCACAGCCTTTCCGAATGACATCTCATACATTCAAACTAGGTAATTCAATTTTTAAACTCTAACACTACATTATTACTCTTCATTACAATGCTAATATAAATCTTATCTAAACAATGAGATGGCTAAGTTAGAAGTTAAGGAGCTACAAATTACAATAGTTTTAAAACTCTGTAATAAAACAATAAAATCATCTGTGGTAGGTATGGGGTTTGAATAAACTAAGAATAACAAATCATTAAAAAAGTATGCAGGAAGGTAGTAAGATATTCACATTTAATATGATGAAAATAAAACGAAATAACAAAATGATCTAACAATGCAACAAAATTCAAACAAGCTAAGACTATTTTAACTTCTCATTTAAACTGAGAAAAATATTGTTCAATAATAAACCTTTATGTACTTGTTTATAATAATAACACAGCAATTTTGTAAAAGACATTTGAAATCTAGATTTTGGATGATGAAATAGACAAAAAATTCTTTGTAGATAAGTACCTATGTAACAGATTCAAGTATACTTATTGAATGTGTTGCACAGTAGTATAGTACAGTAGTCTATATTCTAACCATCCAAAACACTGAGGCATGCATTACTTTTACACACAATCTATAAATGGAACAGTATAGGCAAGATAATAAAATACTGAATTTCTTCTAATGAGAATTGGTATAATTTTTTTTACTAACCAGAAAATATGGAAATTTGTATCACTATTATAATAGTGAGTTTCAAAACTAAAATCAAAATCAGAATAATTCAAATGAAGTTTTTTTTTAGAAAAAATGGACTATGTATTGTGTACAGAGTAGGTACTATTAAAATTAGCATAGCAAACCATATCATTCAAAAAAAATTATATCTCTTATAATACCTATATATATATATATATATATATATAGATATATTATTTTATCTGAGATTTCTAGTGACTACTTAATTATCTAAATTGTACTTCAAAGTTTATTAATATTGAAATTTAATTATTCAATTAATTGGCACAATGTGACAGAACATTCAGGTTTTAATTTTCTGGTGTATTTTGAAAGATATCATAATAAATATAGAATATAATCTATCTTACTTTAAGACTTAGAGCTAAGAAATAAATTATTATTCTGATGAAGCTACACCCTAACAGTCTTTGGCCAACATGAGTTTAGCCTCACCTTCAAACACAACCTTCTTTTCCTCTTCCACAATGCAATAAAACTTCACTTTGAGTATTTTTCTTACATCAACCAGTTCCACACTTATAGTCAGTTTTTCACCAACAAAGCATTTGTTTGGAAACTTCATTGTTTGTGACACAAGAACAGTGCCTGGCCCCGGTAAGTGAGTTCCAATAAGACCTGCTACTAACCCATTCAGTAATGCACCATGCACAATAGGTCTTTTATTGCCATTATTTTGATGCAAATAATTGTGATCACTTGTTAGGTTTGAGAATGCATCTAAGTCTTTCTGGGTTAGAGTCTTTTGTATTCGAATTTTATCACCGGCTTTAAAGGCAGTACTGCTAAATGTTGTAGTGTGTATTTTACATATTTTCTGGTAGTTTTTATTGCTCACCACTATGTAAGGAAATCTGTTTGACAACATTTTGCTCATTGTTGCTCTTTATATTTTGCCTTTTACTTATGCTGGGTTGCTGCTTTTACACACATCTTGTAGATATATTGTAGCTAAGTTGGCAAGTCTTTTATCTTGAGATTTTTGTAAATCACATACAATCTGCTTCACATCAGCAGTAATGATTTCTGCATGAATTTCCTTATTGTGAAGATAGAGCAATGTGGTGATTGCATCAGTTAATATGTCAGCATTGTTGATTTTCAATAATGTTATTACCGAGTTCAATCCTGAATTTTGCAGTATGTACTGAGCATTCACTGGGTCTGAAAAAGAACATATTGATCAGACAATAAGTTATATTCTATTAGTAAACTACTATAATTAGAAGACTGCATTCTCTTAGAATGTTGACTATACCTGCACATAAAATTATTTGTTTCAAATATTGTCACACAATAGCACACAATTCTATTGATTCTATAAAAATTGATTTTTAACATAAATGATAATCATAGTACAATAAAAATGCAGTTTATACTAGGTACCTAACCTACCTATACAAAGATTGCAAATGCCAGCTATAGCAAACTGCAGAAGATTATGATCAGTTTCATTCTTCAGAACATGAAGGAATACGTCCAGGACGCCAACATCTCGGATATAGCTGTAATTGATCGGGTCATAAGCGAAATTAGCCAAATTAGCTAGCACTTGGCTTTTGGCCTCTGAAAAATAAGACAAGAGTGAGTATTGAGTAGGTAAGTAAAGTACAGGATAGGTAGTCCAAAGATTTCCGTCTTTGAGATAGGTAGATATAATATCAAAATAAATAAAGAATTCATATTAAATCATTATATTTGACTACTAAATATACAAAGTAAACCAAACAAAAAATAAATTATGTAAAATATAATTACCATACGAAGAAGAATGCAAATACTCGTCCACTAGCAGAGAGAGGAAACTTTCACGATCTGTACCATTTTCTGGTGTACGTTTTTGTAGTTGAGACTTACTGCTAAACATTGATGATTGAATAAGTTTATGCTAAAACGAACGTAGGTTCAATAGATGATACCAATAAAATGATTTCTCTCGAAATTAGAAAATTTTTCAGATAAGAGCGACCAAACAGCAAGCAAAACATAGCCGCCATCTTCTCTCTCTTCAACTTCATTCAATCAATCCGTAATCGATCAGTAATCATCATTCATCACATCAGTCAGTTCAGTTCAATCAATCCACAGCCACAGACATTCATTCCGAGATGATTTCTGACCGACATTTCTGATTCTGCCATAGACCGAGAATGTAAATCCCTCTCAGACCCCGAAAAGTAAATCCCTACAAAAAGCTCTCAGAATATTAAATAATGTATACTTAGACACAAATAATATAAGACCAAATAAACATAAAATATATATATATATATATAGGTACATATATTTTTTTACATGTGTGGAACCTATCCCTTAAGTTTGGCAGGTTGATACTGAATGACCCTATATAAAATGATAATGTTTAAACATAGAATAGATAGACATGTAGTGCCTCTATTTTCTTGGGCTTCGGTCGGATTTCGGCTCAGAATAATGACTTTGAGGTCCGGTTAATGTACAATACAATAATTCATTACATAACACAATGTGTACGCTTCTTTAACAAAGTCCCAAGCGACATACAAAATTTATCAATTGTCAAATTTAAAAACTTAATTAAACAAAATCTGTCTCAAAAAGCTTACTATAAAACAACCGATTACCTAGATGATAAAAAAGCTTGGGACGAATGTGCTCCAACTCTACTTGGAATCCATAACAATAGCAAGGGTCATGCCAAAAAAGCGATAGGAACCCAGCCGGTGTTGTTGCCAGTTCTTTTACGGCATGGGCGCGTTGGAACTGGTGTAAATTTTCCTAGCTTGTAAGACGTTTCAAAGTGATCCTTGTGATTCTACTGAATAAATAATTTTTGATTTTGATTTTGAATGTGTAATGAATTAAATTATCATGGTGTGCAATACCTGTGGCAATATTTACTATGAAGGCAATGTTTTATCTGCCTGTACCAAAATTTAACGCCTGGGAAAGCACAGCATGGTAACTCGTTAACACAGTCAAGACCTGTTTCCATCGTACTACCTACTAGTTCAAATATTGCAATCGAGAGTTGCTAACAATAAAAATCATTTCTGGCGCTTCAGCGGGCACTGTTGTCGCACGCTCGATACGCTTGCTCGCCTAGCGTGTTTACGGTCACTACTTAAACTTAACTTATCCAACTGATTTCGATTTGGGTGAATTTCATATTTAAATATGGCAACACCGTAGCTCAGCACTTGGTCTTTCTGAGAAAGACCAAGTGCCGAGCTGCGGTGGCTGTGTGTTTAGGTGTAGAAGGTCCTTCTCGACGCCACTCGCATCGCACCTTGTGCTAAACAAAGCATGACAATGTAACGGAGTTTATTCTGCCCTTCCTTGCAGTTTTGTAAACAAAACAAAGTCTATGTAATGAATTATCATGTCGGGCTCGGTTGGTTCCCTTCCTCCCGGATTTCGTTCCGGAATCGGAATCGCGCATGTGAAATTGATTGTTTGATTAATAGCGAAAAATGATTAACTGTAAATAATACGAATTATTGTTAAATTGCGACCGATATAAAACAAAATGAGCAACTCCCCTCATATAGCTGGTAAGTTTTCCCCTAAGTTTGTTACCTTGAACTGTACCGGTGAGGTTATAATATTAGCACTTTCTACATTTTTCAGGTTTAACCAGCAAAAATATATTTCTGATTGAATTCAATGAGCCCTTTGGACAAAAAATACTAAGAGATGAGACAACTACTAACATACGTAGTATTATTTACAGTCCTAAAGGTGCCTACCTGGCATACAGGACTGATAAAAAGTAAGTTGAGAAATATTAGCTCTAATTTATTCTTCATTGTGTATAAGTTACTTCCCAAACAAAAAAATACAATGTGTAAAGCAAATTTTTTTTTTTCAGGGTTGAAATAGTAAGATGTTCAGACTGGTCGGTGACCGCTACTATAAATGGCAACATTAAGGACATGTTTTTTTCACCTTTGGACACTTACTTCACTGTTTGGGAAATGTTTGTGATGACCAAAGATAATCCTCAGGTACTTTTATTCTTGTTTATATCAGCTTATGAGATATTCAATGCCACTCTGATTAGTTTTCACTTTAGATATCGCTATATTTAGTTTGAAGCCACTCATCTCTACAATCATAGTATCTGGGTAGGTATAGATCTCTCGGCGGATCTAGGCTTCCATGAAGTTAGCCGTTTGTGATGCACAAAGACAATTTAGTTAGAAAAAGCTCCATTGCGCATCGAAACAGTCAACTTCACAGAAGCCTCGATCCGCCGAGAGAACTATTCATACCTCTATTAAATTCTAAATTTTTTTTTTTAATTTAGGCTCTTATTTTTGAAAATGTGTATATTGTATATGAATATTATTTTATTGCAGGGCAAACCAAACCTTCATGTATGTCAATCAGAAGATGGCGAACTTGTAGGTTCATTCACACAAAAACATCAAACTGGATGGTAATATTAAATTCTTCCTTTTAAATTAAATCCACCTTGTCTATACTATTAATATGAAAGTAACCGCTTGTTTGTCTGATACATTTCACGGCAAAACCACTGAACTTTATATGAATGAAATGTTTTACAGGGAGCCAAGATGGTCATCAGATGAGAAACTGTTTGCGATCCAAATGAACAATCGTGTTTTGATCTATGAAGATGCTAAACTGGACAGATACACCCAGCATATTCAGGCAGAAAACTTGAAGTCTTTCAGCATGTCGCCTAGTCCTGCCCCCACTTATTATCTCTCTGTGTTTACCATAGGTAAGGTTCCTCGTCTTACTGATAGGGTGACAGATCGCACTTTTTGAAAAATAACCTGTCACCTTATTACAAAAAGGAACAAAACTAGGTGACTGATGGGAATAATCCAGGATTGGTGCATGATTTTATCATGTTCTAATTATTTTTTTCAAATGTAAATCCTAATTACTGATTGGTAAGTGAAAGTATTATAAGTACTGTGTCATCAATCAAGGTAGTTAGTTAGAAGCTAGAGATTTTTTCGTTGACATAGGTACAACGAAAAAATCTGAATTACTCAGTAACAAACATTAAAAAAAATCATAAAATATTATTTCAATTAAGTTTTCAAATATTTCAAAACCTTTTATTAATTTGATTTGATATGATGTTTTGTAGGTAAACAAGGACAGCCTTCATTTTGGCGTGTTTTTAAATACCCGGAGTTCAATGTGACCCAGGCTGTGGTCAGTCGATCGTCGTTTCAAGCTGATAAGGTTACTTTCCAGTGGAACCGACGAGGAACCAATGTTTTTGCTATGACGCAAACTGACGTAAGTAATTTTTGGTTTAGGAATCACACTAATATCATAAAAGTTAGTTGTGTATGTTTGTTCCTACTCAACTCCGTGATAGCCGAACGGATTTAGATGAAACTAGAATAACACATTGGCTACTTGATAATACGGAAAAAAATACGGTTCCTTTAAGATAGCACAAAAAATCTGCGTAACATCCCTCAGCTGTGACGCAGGGAGTCTGTTTGTATGTGACGCCGACTCCTAGAGCCTGATGACGCACGTCAAAAAAATTTGCTCGTATTTCTTTGTAGACATGAGCGTGTAAAACTGCTGGTAAAACCGCAGGGATCAGCTAGTATTTATCGATTTAAAAAAAAGTGTAACAACTACTTGTTTCAGTGCACAGAATGCCTTTGCTTGTCTTACTTTCTCTGCTAATATTATTCTATCTGATAAATAACTTTAATCTCGTTTTAGGTTGATTGTACCGGCGGCTCATATTACGGCAAGCAGTCACTTTCCTATGGCGATGTAAAAGGAAACGGAGGAAACGTGTCATTCAGTAAGTTTTTTTATTGCCCTGGTGATGCTAGGTAGGTACGTACACTTACAAACTTCAACGCTGCTAGACTAATGTTTGCATAATCTGCAAACATTTGTTTCACGTCTAGGTGTTTCTACCATTACTAATGTGCCCGTTTTTTCATGTTTTATTATGCTATACCTCAGAAACAGTCAATTTTCCCAAGTACCAGTCAAATTGTTATTTTTTAAATTTCATCACAATCGGTTAAGTCGTCACGGAGATATTTTAATGCGGATTTCAGCATTAGATAGAATAATTCAAGAGGGAATGTTAATACGTTGTATAGTATAAGTTTCGTGCGAAGCCGGGGCGGGTAGCTAGTTATAATTATAATGTTTTAATTGTACAGGTAAATACAGTCCAATCCATAATTGTAATGTTTTAATAATATAGGTAAAGACGGTCCAATCCACGCGATAGCTTGGAACCCTGGCAATTGGAACGAATGGATCGCAGTGTACGGGCACGCGCCGGCTAAGGCGACGCTGTTCAACGCCAAGTGCGAGCCGCTCTTCGAGTTCGGCACGGGAGCGTGGAACTCTATCTACTACCCACCGGATGGAACTCATATCCTTTTTAATAATAACTTTTTTACACACTCCGTCACTTATTTTTATACCACTAAGGCTGCGTTTCCATCAGAGATGTGCGAGGATGTGTAGCGACGGATGTGTTTGCTATGAACCAATGGAATCACTTCATTAAAGCTGGGCAGAGAGAGGCTAGGAAAATACTGTGGAATATTGCAAAGGATAGAGATGGTTGGAGAGATTTGGGGGAGACCTTTACCCAGTAGTGGAACGAGGTGGAATACTGCGAAGGATAGAGATGGTTGGAGAGATTTGGGGGATACCTTTGCCCAGTAGTAGAACGAAATAGGTTAAAAAAAATCCTTAACTCCCAAAACACATGTGCTCCTCGGCGGGTTCGGCAATATAGCGGCGGGTCGGGTCGAGGTGTGGGACGTGCGCGGCTACAAGAAGCTGGGCGCCTGCGCCGCGCCCGACTCCACCTACCTGCAGTGGGACCCGCGCGGGGAGACCTTCCTCACCGCGACCACTTACCCCAGACTCACGGTCGGCAATGGGTAAGTGGAATCATAACACATGAGCTCCTCGGCGGGTTAGGCAACAACAAGAGTAGTAGAGTTCTTTGTGATAGAAAACGTCCGGGGGAGTACTACCACCATACCTATTTCTGCCGCAAAGCAGTAATACTCGCATTGCTGTGTTCCTGTGTGAAGGGTATGTCAACAACAATGTCTCTGGGTGATAATCGCAGTGCAGTGTCACGCAAATACTTAAAAACTTTAAGCTTTGGGTGGCACAGCATCTGTAATAATCAGGCGTGGTGCTTAACATCAGGTGGGCGCCTTGATTGTCTTGTCGCTTGCTGACAAAAAAAAAAGGCCAGTGTTCCAACAGTGGGAACATTGAAAGACTGTCATTATACAATCTTTTTTTTTGTGTATTCATCTGCGATCAGTCTTCAGACTATGAGCAGGTTTGGTGTAGGCAGTGTGGCATGTAGAAGATTTGCTTCAGTGAACATTTCTCCATTTGTTCAGTAATCATGTTCCATCTAACTCCGTGATGCGCTGTCTGCGTTGTCTCTTCGGGTAGCTGGTAGTAGTTAGCTATGTAGCGAGGCGGTTTGGATGTACATTTAGGCGTTCCTTGTATTTATACAATCTAACGGTTTTTTTTTAGTGAAGTGGCAACCAAGCGTACGGCCCACAAGATGGTAAGCGTTTACCGCAGCCTATGGACGCTTGCAATACCTCTATCACTCGCGGGTTGCCACCTTGAGGCTAAGATCGAAAGCCTCATGTGCCAGTAATTTCACCGGAAACCATACCATAATAATTGAATTTAACTTTTCAGCTATAAAATCTGGCACTACACCGGTGCTTTAATGCACAAGTACGAGTGCCCAGAGAAGGAGAATCTACTCGCGATCGCGTGGCAGCCGGGCAACTGGGCTAAAAGCGAGCTGTCTAGAAGTGCGCCTAAAGGCATTGAAGACTCGACATCGAAGCCCGCGGGAGCTTACCGGCCGCCCGGCGCGAGGAACAAACCCTCCACTTTCACGCTGCACGAACACGAGAAGCCGCATAAACCGGGCGAGTCTTTGAATGGTGAGTTTTGCATTGTTTTGATGTTTATTGCGTGGACACTGTTTGTATGTTTTTAAAAGGTCTTTATTTAACATAATCACAGTACTTTACATGACTAAACACAGTCTAGGCTGTCTAGCACATTACATCTCAAGATCTAAGTAACTAGCAGGCTGCAGCGCCTTTAAAAGTATTTTAAATAAACATATTATAACAAAATACACCACTTTTTAAACGAACGAACGAACGAAATCTAACTTTTTAATAGAATTGCGTGGACACTAGATTTAATTCAGACAGGCAACTAGTTTAGATCGAGCTATGATAATGAAAACTGTCTATTATACACACAGAAGCTGGTACAGCTCATAGCGCTACATGCCAATATTTATTTATTATTTATGTAATATGGTAGAGTATACATAGTTTTATGTCATAGCGTATAGAAAGTCAATGAGGCAAGATAAAGATTTTTTCATTCTTAGATGCTTTATACTTTTGTCAATTCTTAAAGAAGTTTTCTAAAGTTTGTTTTCATCATTATAGGATATAAATTGTTTTGTATGCCACTCCAGCACCATCAAAGCAAGCGCTCGAACAGAAGAAGAAACGCGAAAACCGTAAGGCGCGCAAGGCAGAGGAGAAAACCGAGGAAGCACCGCCCATCACACTGGTGGCCCCCTCCTCCCGGCCGGGCTTCGTGTCCACGGGGGATCCGGAGAAAGACAAGAAAATCAAGAATCTTAATAAGGTGACCATTTTACTATTGTTCCATACTAGGTTGGTTTGCTCAGTTAGGTTGTTCATTGTGAAATAAGACAAAAATACAAAATATGTACCTAATTATTTTTTTTATACAACTGAAGTGGCAACCAAGCGTACGGCTTGCAATACCAGGTATCACTAGCGGGTTGCCACCTTGAGGCATAGATCGAACGTCTCATGTGCCTGTAATTTCACCGGAAACTATACCCTTCAAACCGGAACACAGCAATGCGAGCATTACTGCTTGGCGGCAGAAATAGGTATGGTGGTAGTCCTTCCCTGGACAAGCTCCTATCACAAAGAACTCTACTACTCTTCTAAATTTAGATTATGTTAATGTTTGTATGCCTGTTAGGTAAGACTAGAGATACCTACTTAAATATTTTAAATTAAGATCCATTTTATTATTACTACTTAGTTCTACAAACAATAAATTTATCTTTATCTTTAGGCTGAATTCAACCAACTTCTGGAATAACTATTCTGCGGAATAAGAAATGTCAAATACAAGTAAACTGTCAGTTTCATCGCAAATAACTACGATTTATTCGGGAAATAGTGCTTATTCGAGTTTGTTGTATTTGTCGAATCAAACTTTAATGAAGTAACTTTCACCAAGGCCACTGACTATACGAATATATACTTAAAAAAGCCTTGCGTAAGAAAGGAGTCACTACTAAGATGACGGTTTGTTAGAAAGAACAGAGGAAAGAAAGAAAGAAAACTTTATTGAGTCCCCACAAAAACTTAAAACTACAACTTAGGTATTACATCAAACAATACCTACGCTATCAAACTTTGGAACAAAACAGAGATAGGTACTTAAGTAAGAGTATAAAGATACTCTATTTAACAAACATCAGGGAACATTTTATAATAACCCATTATTATAAAATGTTCGATAATTTCAGAAACTCAGCGACATAGACAAGCTGAAGCAACAGAAGGCGGCCGGCAAGCCGCTGGAATTGAACCAGCTCGCCAAGATCGAGAACGAGCAGGCGCTTCTCAAGGAACTCGACCAACTGAGGTTATGATACCTGGACTACTGGTAGAACCACTGTTCTGCCGCTATTACTTAGGCGATGTAGCAAAAAAAATATTATTTCTACACTTTCTTCAAGCATGAATATCCCTAGTTGCAGAAACGAGCTAAGTTTGCTTGACGAGCGAGTCGGCTTTGCGCGAATGGACACAATTTCGTAGTAGTGTGGCATCAGGATTCGACACGACTTGCTGCGACTAGTCGATGCTTGCGTACATATTTGTGGAATAAAATCGACTAAGCAGCTAAACGGGTATAACTGCCGGTTTAGTTGTATCATCCGTTCTGTGGGGTTATTACGTAAGCTCTCGCATTAAACGACTGCATAGTTTTTATAATTATTGTACTTACCACCTAATAAAAAAACTGTTAGAACAATGTAATCGAACAATGCGTTTCAAGCGAGCGACTGACGTAATCGCCCTGTACTCCATGGCACTAATGTAGAACATTTTGTACAAGTTTAAAAAAAATGCTACTGTAATCCAGGCATCTACACGTATAGGTCGCACAGCGGATCTAGGCTTCCGTGAAGTTAGCCGTTTGTGATGCGCAAAGACAATTTAGTTTGAAAAAGCTCCATTGCGCATCGAAACGGCTAATTTCACTACGGCCGAGATCCGTCGTGAGACCTATACAGGTCTCAGATCTCTAGTTATTGGATTCTTCGGATAGTGTAAGAATTTTCACGGCCAAGGACTCTTATATTGTATTGAATTTTTCTAGCGATTGTATGTATACTTACTCTGTAAATTATATACTACATACAATTATATTCTATATAAAACATGAATTTTGGTGTATAATGTGGGTCTACGTGATAAAACACGGGCTCAGATGATACCTTCACGGGGTTTTGCAAGATATCAGCCGTGCCCAGTAGGAATTTATTACGACGCGTTACTAAGACTTAACAAAATGTTATAATAAACTAGGACTTGATACTGTGTATAACTTGTTTTACATTCTTACTGTTTGTATAATTATCATGTATATTTCATACTAAGATAAGGTTTAATAAAAAATCATTGTTAGGTACCGTTAAGAGTACTAACATTAAAAAGTTGGCTATTTACTTTAGTGGTTTCCGATTCTCTGATATCTAAACTAGCCGTTTTTTTTTAATCAAAAGAGCCTTATTCATAATCGATCTATAAACCTCTGTTAGCTAATGTGTCTTTTAAGTCTATTATCGTCTTTGTTTATATAAGTATCTAGTACGATTATAAATAAGATCTTTACAATTAATTGTACGGACTTTTATTCGTAAATTAACAACTACGATTGTATGGAAAGGAGAGGGTTCTGTGGGCTCTTAATATATTATATACTTATCTAAATATCATACATAGTTTACTAATTACGGTGTGATCTTAATATTTAATATCATAGGTTTCTATGAATTGAGTGTGTATAGTTCGCACAGCGGATCTAGGCTTCCGTGAGGTTAGCCGTTTGTGATGCGCAAAGACAATTTAGTTTGAAAAAGCTCCATTGCGCATCGAAACGGCTAATTTCACTACGGCCGAGATCCGTCGCGAGACCTATACATAGCACGTGACTTTACCCAGTTTAGTTGCAACAGTTTTATTTCATAGATGTGTTGTGACAAAGGAAAATGAGCCTTCAATCATTTGAAATGCTTTTGTGTTCTGTTATTATAATAGCATACTTATAACCACTATAACATTAATAAATATATATATTCAATTGCCTCTGACCATAGTCAAAATATAGTAGTTACGAATCTATATGTGTGTAGGTACTATAGCATTAGGTAAAATCATTATTGTAAGAATATATTTTACGATAGCGCGGTGTTATAGGTAGATTACGCCGCGTAATCTAGGCGAGTCGACTGCATCTGATAATAAATAACTATTCTCAGAGAATCGCGAGAAAAATGTAATATTTACTCTTTGTTATTACCTAAAACTATTTTTTAAATGGATAGTTCATATAAGATTTTGGTCGAATTCGCCATAAAAGTAATAAATACGATCTCAGTCGCCTCACGTTTAAACAATGTAACTGGGTATACTGATCAAGGACATGTCGATAAAGTTAATTTGAATTTATTTCGCATTGTCGCTCGAAGTTCATGCTCGTATAAAATATTTTTTACGTTGCAAAACCACAATCATAAGGCAATGTGTGTTTCTTAAAATGGCCTGAAATCGAGCATTAGTTTGTGTTTTTTTTTTAAATGTGTTTTATATTTTTTGCTAAGTCTTAGGAAGTCTTGCGAAATCATTAATTTAAGAAAAAGGAAAATATTTATTTTTGTATTGTTGTAACTGTTGAAAGTGTAAAACTACATTTGTTTTATCTTGTATCTATTTATAATATATTAGAACAGAATAAATAAAAAATTGTGTTTTTATTCAACTTTGCTGTAAGAAAAACACGTAAAACACGCGCGCTATACCTACCTACCAGCACTACGCGACGTTACGTGATTATATCCCTTATCTGTAGATACTACTTGTCTGTACTTATCCTCTGAGACTTATCGTAGTGCTCCTTTATTATGACGTACCTAAACTCTGCCTAAAGCTATACACTTTGACGCGCCCTAAAAAGCGTAGATAATATTTGACCAAACAGTTGTAAATATGTAATTATGTAGTTTTTTTACCTAAATCTTTCATTACTTTTGATAATTCTTATGTAATTGATCACTTACAAATGTATAGATAGGGTGAGTCATCAACTCATTTTTGTAGACACCAGTAGATAAATAATAATCTAATCACAAGGTTCATTCGAACGATAACAAAGTAAAGTAACCCCGATCAATTTCACAGCCAATTTGATAGAATAGAATAATAAGTAAACTTTATAAAAAAAGTGAATCAAGATAATTTCAACAAGCCCAAACGCTACACGCTATTTATTTATAGAGAGTTCCAGTTACTACCTCGGCTCTATCATCATCAGGGCGGCGACAGTACTTACCAAATAATTTTATTGTCATCAAAAATACTCTTCTTCTTCTTTTATTTATGGCGTCTGTGGCTGAGTTTGCCACAATTTTGCCAATGTCAAGTCGACAAGATTTAAAACTGTACAACGATGGAGGTTTGAGTATGAAAACAGAGGGAGACTCAACCATAATTTGGAAACAAGGTGATTTATTTTAACCTGCAAGAAAAGGACAACACAATTACAACAGCACAAATATATATATATTTATATACAGGTAGTAGATATATATGTATAGGTAGTAGATATAATACATAAGTATAAATAAATAAAAGCATAAATTAGTTATCTAATGTGAACAGAAAATATTATTCATAGTTTGATTTTATTTACTTTTATAAATATATTTAAAAGTGCAATAAAAGGGGAAAACACAAGGGTTAACAGAACTTTAGAGGAAAAACTACTCACTATTGCTCGTGATGTGTGACAATGACAATGTTTATAAAGATACATCGATTACTCGATGTGCTGATACAATCATAATGATTGACGTTAAAAATAACATTTCTCTATACGGCGCGGCGGGTACCCGAACATTCCAGAGTTACCTACCCACTAAACATTAGCAAGTGGTCACTCACTTCACTGCAGGAAATTTCTGTTTGCCTCCGATAAGATATAATTATTGATAATTTGATACGGTGGGATTTAATTGTAGTAATGCAGGCCCAGTGATACGAGTTTAATAGTGTGGCTCTTTCCGTGCGCGGGGTTTGTTGACACGCTCCGATAAACTTATTTGTGATCGGCACCTACCTAATCAAATCTAGTAAATTCAGCGTCTTAGCTAGACGTACGTACTATTCGTCTCGAAGTTTTAAAAATAAGTAAAATGGATAGTGAGGATGTGGACGAAAATACCGAGCTACTATACAGTGAACGGACTAGTGCTCAGGATCGTAACTCCAGAGACTCGATGGAAACTTTAGTGTTTGATAGCAAGATGATGAAGACATCTACTCAGTCTGGTGATTTAGCAGCCACTTGGGGTGGGAGGCGGTCTCTGCCTGATTCGGGACGGTTGCGACGAACGCGCTCGTGGTCGGCTGGACTGCCGGACGATTTGAGCTCGGAGATCAGGATCTTGAGAGAACGGTAAGTTACTTCTCTAATAAACACATTTACATAATGAAATATCACTATTCAGAGTGCCACACATTCGTCTCCATACCTATCACACTAATTTTCACCAGACACCTATAGAAGATGTTATTATTGCGCACACCTGTGTCTTTGATTCACAAAATGCAAAAGATTGGATAGATATACCTAAACGGATGAATGTTTGGCTGAACGGATGTAATTAAAAATTTGGCTCAGCGATAGTTTTTATTCTGGAATAGCACAGGCTACTTTTTATAAAAATGTATTCCCGTGTTCCACGCGAACAAAGTCACGGGTAACAGCTAGTTGCTTTATAATGTTTAGGCAGGGCATAAACAAAAAAGCACTAAAGTGAAACACAAAAAAAAAGGTAAGTACATGTTTGCAAAGGTAGGTACATGCTATATTTTTCGTGTGTGGAACCTATTCCTTGAATATTATGCGCTACTATGAAAGAACATATACTACGCAGGTAACCATTAAGGAGACAGTGCAAGATACCTATGATGATAGATAACAGATGTAGTGTTGAATCTTAGAATTGATACAAAGATAAGCATCATTACAATCAGCAGTAGGTAGTAGGTACCTCAATTGCGAGTTTTTTCGCGAACCAGCAATCGAACAGACATACTGGGATTTTGTCGAATCATGCAACACAGTGCAAACCAAAGCCAGAGGAAGTGTAACACTAAACCATGTTAGTAGGTAATGTTGAATGAATATTTTTGTATTTTTTGATTCGACAGAGGGCGTATCACGAAGAACTCGTTTGACAAACGTATTTGTAAACGTATCGTCCAGCTGTCAATTTGTATGAGATTTTTGTAGTTCATTTTTTTAATATATAAAAATAAGACCACGGAATGTACCTAAATATACTTTGTAAAGTTTAAAAATAAATAAATAAATGAATTTTACGCACTAAAGAGGCGCTATTAAAAATCCCATACAAATTGACAGCTGGACGATACGTTGACGTTTACGATTGTCAAAGGCATTATTCCGGATAAGGCCTCTAATACCTACTATGGTTGACAACGAAAATTATAAAATATGACCTCAGGTGTCGAGTATGTACATAGATGTAGAGGACACCCCTAGCTACCTAGGGGTGTCCTCTAGACTCCTATCTCTGGTAGGTATCTATATTACTGTAGAGTAAAGAGATAGGTATCCATTTGATGTGATGAATCACCAACGAAAGAAACACTGACAAACTTAGGTACCTACATGTTTATAAAACACACATGGTACACTCATGTATTCAAAGGCGCAAAGCTTACATTTAGTCAATTCTAATTTTATAGACTGGTGAGAACGCAAACGCGGCCGCGCCCCGGTGCAGTACGATACCTCAGTGGTCGACAGCGGCTTACCCTCGTGTCGCTGGCTCTGGTAGACTTCATCAGCTTCTGCTCAATGAGCATCATGGCGCCGTTCTTCCCCAGAGAAGGCGCAGCCAAAGGCTTGTCAGAAACCACGTGCGGAATGGTGTTCAGCTTTTATGCGGTCGTCATGTTCGTGACGTCGCCGATATTTGGAAAATTCGTAAGTATTATGTGAAGTGCCGTCATAAATAAATTTAATAAAACTGGTTTTAGAATCTACATTATTATATATACGTTTCAGTTGCCAGCAATGGGCGCTAAATTCATGTTCACATCGGGAATGTTCATTGCCGGCGCTTGCAATGTTTTGTTTGGGTGAGTCAGTTACCATGGTCATTAATATTAATATTGGCGGCCATTCTCATTTCAATAAAAGTTGGAGTTACTTACGGGTTACCTTACGGGAAACGGGTGATTTAATTATGTTATGTCTCTACTACTCGTTATTTTATTGTCTTACCCGGTACTAATTATAAACGGTTTTGATAACAAACATAGTATATTTAATATACTAACTGTCATACATAAGTATTTATTTGCTCGAGTACACAATAAATCTATTGTTTATGTACATGCAAGTATAGAGTATGATGTCATTATCACTATTTCTATGTGCTATTGATGGTTACACTCTGCGAAACGAGATTACAGAGTTGTCAAAAGATAAAAAACATGCGTTTGTTTAACTATTTATCATACACTAGCGACCTGCCTCGGCTTCGCATTCAATCTACTGATGAACTCTGCATTAAAATCCGTTGCGTAGATCTAAGCGTATATCTGCAGGGGACAAACGGCAAAAAGCGACTATTTTTTTATATTATGTATGAATTAGAGATTACTTATGTATTAAAATAATATGTTCTATTCTTACATACAGTACCCTAGTCCTAATCGACGACACGGCCACCTTCACCGCCCTGTGCTTTGCAGTGCGCGGATTGGAAGCGCTAGGGGCGAGTGCGTATTCGACCGCTAGCTATGTATTCGTGGTCAACGCGTTTCCAGAGAGCATTGGATCCGTGTTGGGCATACTGGAAACTTTCGTAGGCCTAGGCATGTCTGTGGGGCCTGCGATTGGAGGATTGCTGTACTCGGTATGTATTTTGGCCGGGCGTGACCTAAAAACTAAAATCCTATTTATTTTGCCTTTTTCTAGTTGAGTTTTGCTAAATAACATTCAAGTAACAACACCAAAAGCATCACAGCCATCTACGAACCAAAAAAATGCTAGACAAACGCCAAAACGCAGCTCATAAAACTCGTAGCACTCGTAGCACCCACGTAGCACCCACGTAGCCCCTTATTTTCTTCAGCACTAGACCCAATTTTTCATATTATATCTATTTCATTTCATATTGCATTATTATTTCCTAACATAAATGGCTATTGGCTATGTTTCAGGTAGATCGGGGGATTCGGACTACCCTTTTACAGTCTTGGAATCGTGATGGTGTTGACTGTACCTATAAACTTTTTTTTACTTACTGATTGCGAAGGTAAGTTTTTTATGTCTCATCTTATAAAATAACATGGCCTTTTTTAGAAACATGTCCGAATCACCACGGAGGTAGCGATAAAATACTCGTATCTTTAACACTGGCATCGACTTAATCAGATATTTAAAAATAAACTGTTTTGCTTTTTATTTAATAATTTTGGCCGAGTTTTTCGTGCCATAGTGGCCAGTATTTAATTTATAAAATTATGTTATTTTAAAATGGAATTTAGATGCATACTTACCTATTTTCTCAAAAAAAAAGAAATGAGTGATACGGTTCTTACAGAAAATGTTTTGTGGTTTTACCTCCCTACCAACCAATCGGCTTTGAGTAAGCATGGTAGATTTAGACCCAATCACTCTTGTTCGAGAGTAGTCTGGTCATAATGTCGATGACAATGTTACCTAGAAAATATTCTCTGATATCTTTCTGTTGCAGAATACGTTTCTGGATCAAAATCCGCATCAATATTGAAACTTTTCAAGATTCCCTCCATCATCATAACGGGCTTAGTGATCGTCATCGTGTCCAACACATGGGCTTTCTTAGACCCGACATTGGAACCACATTTGAGACAATTTGGACTATCGACTGAGCAAACTGGACTTGTATTTTTACTTTTCTCGAGTCTTTATGGAATATTTAGTCCGATTTGGGGATGGGTAGCGGACAGGTGAGATTTTTTTAATATATCAGTAGTTAGTATAGGTCTCACAACGGATCTCGGCCGTAGTGAAATTAGCCGTTTCGATGCGCAATGGAGCTTTTTCAAACTAAATTGTCTTTGCGCATCACAAACAGCTAACTTCACGGAAGCCTAGATCCGCTGTGCGAACTATACCTACCTGCTTAGTTATAAAGCACGCACCTTCGGGCGGCCTAGAAACTCTGTCACCAGAGTTGACCACTGACTCATACAAACTTACTTACTTACTCACCCTAAACCTTAATACTATTTTAGAAATAATCATGCATAAATATAATGACAAAGCAGTGATGACTGATTTCTAACAATAGAGCTCTGGACTAAACTTTTTACTAAGATTTTTATATATTTTCAGGGTGCACAATCATTGGTGCATGATGGTTTGGGGATTATTTTTGTCTACAATTGGCCTACTTCTTCTTGGACCGTGCCCATTTATTCCTGGTCTTCCTAAGTGAGATTTTTTATTTATTTCAAACGATGACGTAATATTCTCATTGACTTTGTTTTCTTTTCTTTACTAGTTTGTATGTCCTGCCTCCCAAGATTGTGGTTGCGTAACCGATCATAACTTTTAAAAGACCAAAAGATTCGAAAAAAATGTGTGCGCAATACCAGTACCTACTTACGCTCAAACGGGGTGAAGGAAAACATCGTGAGGCTTATCTGAGAACTAAAAAACATTATTAACCAAACCACCGTATACAGGGTCTGCATGGTGGATTATGACCCAATCACTCTCGCTCTGAGCCCTGGTGGTCTAGTGGTAATGACCCCGACTTCCAATTCTAATGTCGTGGGTTTGAATCCGGTCGTGCACTAATGGATTTTTCACTACGAAAAATTTATGTGCGCAATGCCAGTGCTCTCATACGGTGAAAGAAAATATCGTGAAAAAACCGGCGTGTCCAAGAACTAAAAATTCGAAAGCCGTGCCATCCATCAATCCGCATTGGGTCCGCGGTGGATTAAGACCCAATCACTCACGCTCGAGAGTAGGCCAGTGTCCCAGCAGTGGAAACATTAGAGGGCTGTCATGATGACTCACGCTCAAGAGTAGTATAGGTCAGTGTCTCAACAGTGAAAACATTAGAAGGCTGTATTAGAATAGAATAGAATAAAGTTTATTTGCAACGGACACAAGAAAATACATAGGTGTATTATTAGCTAAGTAGTTGCAACCATACCGGTAACCTATTATTTTATTATTACATTACTGCACCCATACCATGAACTCTTAGAGCGATTCAAATTAGGATCTAAACTGAATTCTGTCATGGTACAAAATTTTTTGACAATTCAGTTTAGGTCCTAATTTGAATCGCTCTAAGAGTTCATAGTAGGGGGGCTGACGTGACATAACCTAGCAGTACTGAAATATATTTTGTTACAGAGATCTCTGGTTAGACTTGGTGGCACTATCCATCTTAGGCGTGTCAGTGGCGCTAACATTATTGCCTACCTTTCAAGGAGTCCTGACTAGTTCCATGTGAGTGGATCCCATTTCAATACTTATATCAAGGCGTCGATTTAGAAATAAACGCATGCTGTATAGACTCACCGCTCGGAATGAGTCATTAATTGCCGCATTGTAAATATTTATTTTTAAAAACTATAGTTGAACGTCCCGCGATTTCGGCCGTGCGTGAGATTTATTTGGCTTTCTAGGATTGATAATTTTTTTTTTGTTATTGCACCCCTACACACTAGATTTCAGGTCTATAATAATAGTAAATAATGCTGAACATGGACAATCCACACTGCATCGTCTAGCCCCAAGCTAAGCAGAGCTTGTGTTATGGGTACTAGATGAAATGACTGATATACTTAATTTAATACAAAACAAGATATATATTTTCTAAAAGACTTACCGTTATAGCTGTGCGTTGAGTCAGTCAGCCACAGTAATCCAATAATTTTATAAATCCAGAAAAAAACACTGTACCTAGGTACTTAAAGCGTGCAATCAAAATCAATTGTACATAATTTAGACGTTTTAGATTAAAATGATTAATATTTTGTAAAAAAATTACTAACTACATTTTCTACCACATATAGAAAAATCATGACGATAACGTCACTATTTTTGTCAATGTATAACAAAACAAGCAATTTATTTTAAAATCAAGCTCATTCCCTAAGGTTCACGTGTCGCCTGTGACGTGGCTTTTCCGGGTTCGCGTGATTTAGTGGGTAACGTCTTTGAAGATTTGCACTTATGACGAGTTTTAGGATTTTAAGTCGAGTTCTCTGTCAAGATTCGTCACTCGTTGAAAAAGTTTATAACTCTAAAAATCTACTTACTAAGGCCTTATTCTTACAGCACGACCTGTAGGCCAGTTACTAAATATTTGGTTTGGAGTCGGTTTTTTTTTCTGAAAAACACAATTTACTTATTAGTTATGAAGGCGGTTGCCCGGAAGCTCTGGCGACGTACAGCGCTGTGGCCGGCGTCTGGTCGTGCTGCTACTCGCTAGGCGAGGTGCTGGGGCCCGCGGTCGGTGGAGCTCTCTCGGAGCGCTACGGGTTTCCGTTCAGTGCCTCGCTATGCGCTGCGGCTTGCTTTACTATGGTAAGATTTGATCTTGTTATTAATAAGTTAGAAGTAAAAGTAGAGTAAGAAAAATCACACTAATTATTATAAATGCGAAAGTTTGGATGTTTGAATGTTTATTCCATTTATGTCGAGTTATAGCTCGACAACCACAAAACCGATTTGACTGAAATTTAAAACATAGATAGATAATAACCGGGAATAGGACACAGGCGTTTAATCCGACAAAAGTACGATTCCATGCGAATGAAGTTACGGGCAACAGCTGGTCTGTCCATTTACCAAATTTTATCGAAATCAGTTCAGCAGTTGCGCCGTCATTTAGTGACAAACAACTAAACTTTCGCATTTCTATATAAGTGTGATTCATTCCTGTCTCGCTACATATATTTTTCATGAAATTTCCCAGGCCATCATAACCCTCACATTCTTCTCACTCCGCGAGTCCTCGAAATGGCTGCAACATTCGGACTGTCAGTCTGACTCCATTCCGTACACAGACACCACGTGGAACTCGAGTCATTTCATCCGGACACAAAGCGCACCACAGAGCAGAGACGAAATAACATCGCTTGTGGTGCATTGCTCGTGTTCTAAACAAGGTAAATGCTAGCACAAATGTATTACGGCCGATGTGGCGCGGTGTGCGAATGTCCGCCTGCTACGCTGAAGTTTGCGAGTTCGATTTCCGCCTTGGAGCAAATGTTTGTACGATCTGCAAATATATGTTCCGTGTGTTCTGGGTATTTTATATACAGGGTGTAATCGTTAAGTGTGCACAGGCGATTATTCCGTAACTATTGCAGATATCAAAAAACTTTAAACTGATATCGAAAGTACTTTACCTAATGAGTAAAATGACATTAATAACTTTTTAAAAATAAAACGAGAAATATCCAAAAAAATTACATTAATCACTCCCATACATTTTATTTCTTAGTAAGTACAAAATTTTGTGTTCAAAGCATATGTTCGAAGTGACGTCCTCCTTGTGCAATACAATGACGAGCTCTATTTACAGTTTCTAAATGAACTTTCCTTAACATTTGCGGAGTAATTAAAGCAATTGCACGACGTACACGATTCTGTAACTCTTCTAGGCTGTGTACTCTCTCAGCGTACACGTGGTCTTTGACAAATCCCCATAGGAAGAAATCACAAGGCGTGAGATCCGGGGATCTGGCAGGCCAAGGGGTTGCACTATTATTGGCTATTAAGCCATTATAATTGTTTCGTAAGAAATTCATTACAACATTTGTATTATGTGCAGGTGCTCCATCTTGTTGAAAAATTATCGACCTTCTTTCATCGTCTGGAATTGGTTCTAAGAGACTTGGCATATCGTTTTGTACAAAGGAGAAATATCTCTGTCCATTTAAGGTTCCACTGTAAAAATATGGCCCAATGATCCGATCTCCAAGAATACCACACCACACATTAATTGGGAATCGCACCTGAGCTCTAACTTCAGTAGTTAAGCGAGGATTGTCAATTGACCAATAATGCGAGTTTTTTCTATTGTAAATGCCGCAGTTTGAAACATTACTTTCATCGGTCCATAAAATTGACCTTACATTGACATAATTATTGACTAGCCAATTGCATAGACCAGCCGACGAGCAGGATCATCATTGTGCAGCGTTTGAGTAGGTTTTATCTTAAATGCTTTGAAGTTGTGTTTTTTTAATAACTTGTGTACATAATTGTGGGACACTGGAAATGATCGGGCCACTGAACGCGTTGATTCTTGTGGATTATCTACTACGTAGTTAATAATATTGTTATCTAAGTCATTATCAAATTCCGGAGCTCTTGTTCTCGAACCTTTTTTTCTGTTAAAAGATCCATAATTTATCAAATTGTTATCCAACTTACGTAAATACGTACCAGAAGGAACTTCTCTATCTGGGTACTCTCTTCTGTAGGCGATAATGGCCGCCCTATTGTTACAATCATGTTTGTAGTACATTTTTAACATGTCCCTCTTTTCTGTATTGGAATATGCCATTTTTCAATCAATAAATGCAACAATCACGATTATTAACGCAAATTGAAAAATACAATAAATTGGCGGGAACGAGAACCCGCGATAAAGAATTTGAATTTAGAACGAACACCAAAGAGTATCTTTCTTTTTGTTTTTATTTAGTATGTTGCTTTTCAGCTAGTTCAAATCAATACAATATTGAAACAAGGTTTATTATAAATTTGAAATGGTAAGATAATTAATCTACACGTGTATCTACTTGAAATTCATTAATACCTTCATATCGTACATAATTATAAAATGACAAGGGTAAAATGAGTAGGTACTATTCCACTTAAAATAAGGAAACTAAAACCTTTCTACTATCTCATACTAAATGTATGGGAGTGATTAATGTATTTTTTTTGGATATTTCTCGTTTTATTTTTAAAAAGTTATTAATGTCATTTTACTCATTAGGTAAAGTACTTTCGATATCAGTTTAAAGTTTTTTGATATCTGCAATAGTTACGGAATAATCGCCTGTGCACACTTAACGATTACACCCTGTATACTTCGTAGCCGGACCTGCGCCCGCTGCGCCACATCAGTTAAAATAATCTACCTCCCAAGCCAAATGAGACAGCAAGTATGTGATGAGCGCAATTCAGTGCCTCGCAGACTGCAAATTGTTATAATCAGGCGTGGCTCTTAACATCATGACATCATGGCAAACGACATGAACGTCATGTGGTGACATATAATATTATCAAAGTTTATAAAAAAACACTCAAAAACTTTAGAAGAAGTCCGTTTGACAAGCGGGAGGTTGTGGGTTTTTTCCCGCTGCGGGACAAAGATGTTGGTATGAACTACGCAAATATTTTGTACTAGTCTGTTGGCATCGTGCTACGAAATATTTAGATTTTCTCTTTCTTTAAAGGTAATGGCTATGGCTCTACCTCACAGCGACATTTATGTCTTTTACACAATAAAAGCAGCAACAAAAGTGGTTCCGCAAGCATAACAGACGCCATCGCTTATTTCCTCAAGTTCCAGTTCCTTACGAACTTTTATATAAGAATCAGAATGGCTAGAAGAAAAGCACAGACCTCACATACCTCAGAAAACAGCAACTTATACCAAAACTACATGAAAAATGGTGGCAATGAAAACACCTCCGAAAATATTAACATCAACAACAATTTACCGTTAAAACCAGAGGAAAATAACAGTTATTGTGAGTATTTAGAAGAGGCTATATTCGGCAGCCCTGCATTAGTAAGAAACTTGAGCACTGATCATTTGAAGATGAAGAAAAACAAACAGGGTTTGATAG
The DNA here is from genome assembly GCA_951394395.1 of Colostygia pectinataria. NCBI lineage: Eukaryota > Metazoa > Arthropoda > Insecta > Lepidoptera > Geometridae > Colostygia > Colostygia pectinataria. The sequence goes on along the minus strand of OX596351.1, from coordinate 8,922,270 downwards.
CGAATTTGAACGCGTGTGATACTATGAAGAGAACGTCAAATGAAATTATAAAGAACAATGTGGAAAAAGTTCATTTTTACGAACAAAGTCAGGCGTGTAGCTCCGTTGAAGATGTTTTTGTAAGTATACTTTTGCATAGTTAAAATTACCACTTGCGGTCATCCATTCAAATGGTGACCCCACGGAACAGTGCTCAACCAAAGTTAAGAAATTAAATGCTCTGCCAAAACAAGTAACTTCTCGGTAGTCTAAATATATGTACAAAACTGTATGTTACATACCCAAAGTAGGTGCATCTGTTGCCTATTTTTTATTTTCGATTCGTAGTTATTTTACGGATCCTAAGTATAAAATTATATAAGCAGTCGGTCCCGGCTTTTTCAAAGTTGTGACCATGCCATGACAGAGGCCTTCGGGCGGCCTAGAAACTCTGTCACCAGAGTTGGCCACTGACTCATACGAACAAACAAATATTTCCCAACAGAAATAAAATTATATGCTGAAGAATTTTATTCATAGATATCGTAGCGGTCTACGACGTAGACCTCTACTAAAGAAATCTGATCTATAATATTTTACAAATCTCAATCCAGAAATTACCTAAGTGATAATACGGAACAGAAAGAAAACGTTTTTATCATAAATATCATTACTTTCAGGATGGATGTGAATGCAAAGATGGCGTCACATACGTCCGAGGCACTATCACAGTTTCTTCTGCAGGTGCGTGTGAAGTTTAAAACTTGCTGAAAACATTGGAAACTACACTAAATAATTATATTAATTCATTGTAAGTTTTTAAGTAAATACTCTTAGATTTAAAAGTGTTTTTTTAGCGTCCTGAATATTCTGGAAAATCCTGACCCCTGACGGAGTGCGATAGCAAATATATTTCCCGAATGGCGTAGTTTACTAGGCGGTCAGAAATCAACAAGCGGTTTCGTTCGATATTCCCACGCTTGCGAATTCAGATTCTATTACTCGGGGATAACTTTTATTTCGACTATACCTACTTACTCACACAGTCGCCTCCGTGCTCCCTCACTCTTATACCTAATCCTCTGTTATCAGAGAGAAACAAAATTGTGTGTTCAACCCTCACCCCCTATTCCCTTCCACGCTTACTCACACAACGAAACACGGGTTGTGTTTTGTTTTGTTGTGTGAGTAAGCGTGGGAGGGTATGCAAGGAACCCCATTGATTAAAAAGAGGGACTTGTGTAGTAGTGTGCACTACCGCGAATACTCACATACCATAAACTGATTCACACAGAACGAACACATCCATGATTTTCTCAGTGTTGTGTTAAATCATTACATTTTGAAATGTGTGTTGTGTAGCCGATCGCTACTCATAAAAATCACCTACAACTTTTGTTTTATGCGATCCTAGTGCAAACGACCTCTGCTGACGATTTCGCGACGTTTTCATGGCAAAACCTTGACCATTGTCCACTAGGAAAAAGTGTCTTGAGTTTTCCTGAAGGTTTCATACACACACAGAGGAGATATAAACAATCTTGTGTTGCGGTTTTCCGCGACCAATTTCGAAAACAACTGTACCCGGAGTTCATAAGATTATGGGAGGTTGCTCTACCGACATTCAGGCCTGCGCACAACGCAGGCTCTGCTTTACGGAATGACGTAGTTAAAACTTGTGATGATGTAACAGAATTTGCATTTACTTACTTTAAAAATAACGTAGAAAATTTGAAAGCATTAAACCAGAAAAAAATATTTTCCTTGAGTTTATAAGTAATATTATTTTTTTATAACAGATATTTTTAGTGACGTCAATATCAGACGTCAGCTTACAACATTACAACCACAGAACAATGGTTACAGCACCCATATCACTAGGCTCGCATATTATCGTAAGAGATCAAGTTACGGCGCGGCGCTTGAAATACAATGTAATACATTCGTGTCGAAAATATCCACATTACTATATTCTATCTAAGTACTTATTTAACAAACTTATTTTTACTTAGGTAACTAGGTATGTACGTTATCGTTAATTTTTTTCTGCTGTTTAGCGATTGGAAAGTATTGTTTTCCTTAGAAATAAAGATACTTGCGAAAAGGACTCATAAACGGTGGTAGTGAAGTTTGTTGTAGAATAACTTTTTCTTCTATTTTAATCGTAAATATTAAAGTTCTTTTTAATTATTTCAATGTTTGTTTTCGATTGTACACTTATATAAGTACGTACTGGCGTACAGTGATACAAATATAACAGTGTACTTGGGTGATTGGCTAGGCGCAAACAGAGGGATGGGGTAAATCACGGAGGGTACGCGACTATCCCTCCGAATGCGCGAGCAAGAGGCAGTTATGCGTCTCTTTCCTATTCCATTATGTGCTTATAATCTCCAGGCATGTTATGGCGCCCTGGTATTCGATTAGTCAATTCAAGTAACAATTGGGACAAACAAAGACTTACGTTTTGGTGGTTATCATACAAAATATATTGAGTGCTTTATTCATTAATGGAAATTTTATCAGCAAGTAAAGGAACAAAATATTAATTTGTAACTTACGAGTAGATCACTTACAAGTATCAGGCTTCAATATTACAATTTCATGAGGATCCGAGTAAATTATGTGATCTTCATCATCAAAAGTAAGACCAAAAATATTTTTGATGTGAGCTATCTCCTCCAAGGCATTAATATCTTTGTTTGCAACATAAATTGCACTTTGTCCGCAAAAATGGGCTACTCCTTGATGATCCACTTCGATAGCACGGAAGACCTTAGGACCACTGACAGAAATTCGTTCTGTCGTACCATTTTTGATTTGGAAAACTCCATTCAAGGTCGTTATAAAAATGTCTTCGTCTCCATCGATAGCAAATTGATATATTTTTTCGTTGATATGCTCCACAAGCTCTGAACCATTTTCATGTTTTTTATATAGCCTTTGCGATGGGTAGACTATAAAATAAAGGTGTTCTTTATAAAACATGTCCCAGATGTTGTGCTCTTTAACCACATGCTTTAGTTCACCTGGCTTTGTGAGTTCGTGGGTGAAAATCCCATTACTGCCTCCAAGATACGCAATTCCATGATGATGATCGATGACCGTAGCAAAGCCATTCTTTACTGCGGGTATAGGTGTAGGTTTATTTTCATTTTTCTTCAAGTAACCGATTTCAAATTTGTCCTCGTCGTCGTTACCGACGTTATAACTGAAGTAGATTGTGTGATGGTGGTTGTAGATGGAGAGTTGGTAGGGGCGGTTCAGTCCGTTGGCTACCATGTGTTTTTTGTGAAACTTTCCGTTAACAGAAACGCCTTCACATTTTAGTTTATTTTCCTTTGATTCTGCAGTGTAGATAAAGACAGCACAAACTGCGATAAATACAGCTAAATTCATTGTATTTTTTTTTTTCAATGAAAACTAATTAAGTAAATTGATTGTATTGAAAAATTGTAACGATACGTGCTCCACCCGTGGGTCGTATCACTGACTGGTCTGATGAGATCCAGAGTTCATCCACAATACATGGTTTCATATTTCATCGATATCTAGTTATGGCCACGTATTTTATTAGGATATTGTATATATTTTTTACAGGTCATATAAGTAAACGGCACACAAAAAGGTATTATTAGATTTGATATTATTATAACAATAATATTTATTATTGTTATAATAATACCCACGAATAATGGACCAAATATCGAGTCCAAATGAGGAAAAGGGAGTCCCCACGAAAAAAAAAACAATCCTACTAATATTATAAATGCGAAAGTCTGGGTATGTGTGTGAATGTTTGTTACCACGTATCTCCTTGACGACTTATCGGATTGTGATAAAATTTGGAATGTAGATTGCTTAAGTCCTGGAATAACACATAGGCTACTTTCTATCCCGGAAAAATTTACTGGTTCCTGTGGGATAGCATAAAAACTGCAAAAACAAAGGTGAAATCGAGCAGGTCAGCTTGTAATAAATAAGTTAAGAAAAGTAGAAATTTAATAAGTTCTATTTATTGTTATTTAAAGCAAACAATAAATTATTATTTATAAATTTATGAATCAGTTTGCAAAACAAGGTCAGATGGCCTTATATACTTTTATAACTGTACCCGTATTGACAAACGACCAATTCTCACATCACTTACCTTCCATTTTAGTAATTGTGTTTATTTTTATTTGAGGTGAAGGTCGAACTTTAGCAGACATTTTTTAACATCAACTTGAGATTAAGAGTCGTTCATTTGTATAGTATTAGTATAATTGCTACAAATTATAGTACTATTATTACCTAATATTCTCTTTTATTATGATGGATTCAGAATTTACAGGAAAAACGCCGTTTTTTATTATTTTACATATACAGTTTATTGTAAAGGTAACATACATAAATATCTAACATCAAAAAATTAAATCTTTGGAAGAAATATTTTAGGAATAATATTATTAACAATTAATAAAATAAACATCTAATAAGTAAAGTAAATGCTCTTCATTCCATACTTATACACCTAGCTAACTGGGTACAGCTTACCTATGACAACCTTGCTCTATAGTTTGAAGGTTCTTACCAGTAGCTATTTTCTTACAATACCTACCTTTAAGTAAGTTATTATTTTTGTTGCCCATACGAATGCCAACCAAAGTCGTTTGTGCTCATAATTACAAGTCTTTTCTTAGTCACACAAAACTTAACAAAAACTTCTTTTTGCGACCTTACTATTACAGTATAGTTCTCTCGATGGATCTAGGCTTCCGTGAAGTTAGCCGTTTCGATGCGCAATGGAAGTATTTTCTAACTTAATTGTCTTTGCGCATCACAAACTATATATATCTGTTCTGTGCTATTACTTACTCCGGGCATAATATTAACTTATATTATTTCGTTAGATATTTAGTAATGTAAGGACGGATAATTTATTAGTGCTTTCCAAACATAGAATTTCAGTGTAATTAGTACTAAAGTAAGTACCGTTTAATGGATTTTTTTCGTTAATCGTGCTTTTATAGTGCTAGACAATTATGAAGTGACAATATAACTGACTGCGACCAAAAAGACTGACAAAACTAAACTGTAGAATGGTCTGCCCGCATTGTTACCACAGACCATTCTCCTCGACGCAACAGATAACTTTTTATTCTGCAGCAGTGTGTGTACAGAATCCACTTCCCATCGAGCCATCAAACCCGGTTCTCGTGAGAATAACACTGAGTATAGCTGAGCTGGTTTCCCGTTCACTGCCTCTTGACAGAAGTTGAGGACCAGGTGGTCGTTCACAGCTTTCAGGACTTGGATTGTACCGCTGAACTGCTGGTAAGTGGACAGTGAAGTGATAGTCCCTGAAATCAAATACGTACTTTTTTAGTATACTTACCATATTTTGTCAATTAAAAACGTAGTTTGTATAAACATGTCAGTGCAAACAAAGTCGCGGTGATTCCCACAACGATCTATTCAACTCGAATCCCAAGCGGTTAACATAAACAGAAGGAACTAGTTTCAACCTTGCAGACTATTTTATGTTTTTCAGTAGTTAGTTATTCATTGGTGCACGACCAGATTCGAACCCACGACCTGAGGAACGAATGGCGGGGTCACTGCCACTAGACCATCAGTGCTCTCAATTAAGTTCTATTCAAAAAACGTATATGCTGTCACTGCCAGTGTTATTGTACGGTTAATGAAAACATTGTGAGGAAACCGGCATATAAAAAAAAACTAATAAACTAGAAATTCGAAAGACATGGTGCCATCCACCAATACGCATTGGGCTCGCGTGTCAGATGAAAACCTAATCACGCTCGCTCAAGAGTAGTATGTTCCAGCATCTGGAACATCAGAAAACTGCCATAGTAGTTATACTTATAAGAAGATCCTTGGATCTTATAACTACTTCATGACAGTCCGATGAACATTACCATTTCGCTAACGCAAACGGCGCGGGGTATAAAGTCCACTACTCCTGACGGACCTAAAGAACTGAGCAGTGTCCAGTGTTGTCATAAATACTGACCGTTCTGTCCATCGAACACCTGCCAGTAACCAGCAGAGTCGTTGCGGAAGTAAAGCGCGTACTCGGTGGTCTGCCCAGCCTCGTCCCACAGCAGGCGCAGGTGTCTGTACTCCTGACGGAACTTGGCATTGATGTGCTGCACGTGGAACAGCTGATTCTCTGTCGAAGGCTGAAACAATATGATAAAATATTAAATAACAGAGTATGGAATTAATACGAACATATTATTTTAAATTGTTGTAGCAAGTATGATAATGTTACGCAGTAAACAGCAGTAACAACTTGAATTAGAACTCGCAGTTTGCACTTCGATATCATATCTGCATAATGCATGCCATGTTTTATGCATGTGTATTATGCTCTTTTTTATTGAATCTGCTGTAAGTATTAAGTTTTATATTAGCATATAAGTTAGTTAATTCTCAAACAGAAATGAAAGAATTACTATTTTTTTTATTAAAAAAGCTTTACGCTGTTCGATTCATCAACGATGATTCTACTTTGATATTAACTATACAAAAACAAAAATAATGCAATTTAGACCTTATAAAAAAAAACATTAACATAAATTTGACATATAATAATATTAAATTAGAATGCGTTAATACATTTACACTATTAGGACTAAATATTGACACACATATAAACTGGAAAAATCATATTCACAAAATAAAAACTAAATTGTCAAGCTTCTCATACGCACTAAGAGAACTGCGAAAAGCAACCGATCTAAAGACGTCTATGTCGGCATACTACGCGTATGCCTACTCCTGGCTACGTTATGGCATTATACTATGGGGTAACAGTGTTGACGCGCAGGACCTGTTTATATCCCAAAAAAATGCATTCGAATCTTGGCTAATATAAAAGAACCTGACAGTTGTAAAACACACTTTTGTGAATTAAAAATTTTGACAATGATCTCAATATACATTTTAGAAATATGTAAATTTGTTAGAAAGTACACTCAATTATTTTCAAAAAAGATTGATCAACCACGTCGCTTCGAATGTAGATACAGGCATAAATTAATAATACCTACTTCTAAACTAAAAATGCACAGCTCAAGTCCGTATACAATGGCTGTTAAAATATATAACAAAATTCCTGAATGTATTAAAAATATAGAAAAAGACAATATTTTTTGAAAATAAATTAAAAGAAATGCTATTAAAAAAAGCTATTATACACTTGATCAGTTTCTCAGTGACTCAAATAACGAATTATGGTTTAATTGCTACCCCAAATAATGATTTTATTATTTTATTATTATCACAAACTAGGTATCTATCCATTAATACTAAAATCGGTCCGCTCCTACTCAATCTTATAGTGCAACACCCTTACTGGGTACATAGCTATGTGTTGGCTGCTCTGATATTATTTAATATTACATAAGACCTGTGACATGTATTACCCTCATAATTATGATGCAATAAATGATACTGAATACTGAATACTGTTACCAAGAACAAGCCGAAAAATATTAATGTTACCATTTTTTACTACTGTAGATGATTCCATTTTATGATTCGTCACAGGCATTACAATACCTATCTGCTAATCTTCTGAATTGAATGAATAAGAGCACTTGAACTCTAGAAGCGTCTCAGGACCATTGGAGATTAACTGGGTCGTTGAATTTGACCTCACCAATGCCTTGGATTCGTCAGACGGTGTGGGAGTAGAACGAAAGCTGACCATCTGACATGCAGGTCACATTCATGATAATTAACATAATTTAAGGAGGATTGATGATGTTCGCTGACAGGTGGTTTTATTTCACGAGAGGCAAACTAAAGAAATGATAAATAAAATCTAACTTACTTATCTACTAATGTAATTAAATAAATCAAGGATTAAATGTTCAGACTGATGACGTGTTTATGGAATATTAAGAGACTAGGTAGGTACCAAACCAGGTTATTCTAGGTAACCTAAGGTAAGTCTAGCTTAGCAACCGGAATGAAGAATACTTAGATATTTGTTCTTTCAAAACAAATTGATACTTGCCAGAATATAGTGAAAAGATTCAAGGAGCAATACGTAGTAAAGAGTGGCAGTTTTCACGATTTTTGTCTGACTTTTAGGAGTTTGAATCTTATCTACGTGGTAATAGAGGCTATCAGTCAGTTATTTGCTGTTACAAACTGTGTTAACTGTATTGAACCAAGTGTACCTACTAGCATTGAGATGTTGTTTTTAATTGGGCTATTGTCGTGCTCGTATGATTCACGATATGATTCTCATGTTTAAGAGCACTGAAGCATACAATATTTAATGTCACATCATGTTATGCCGGAATATTTTTCCAAGAATGATATCTTTGCAAATTGCACAAATTTTTAAGTATATTTTCATCTATGTGGTTTAGGTACATCCTTGTATTGTACACATTGTATTGTATATCATATTGTATCTATACCGTAATATACCTATACCAAGACATAAGGTAAAAAGGTGAAGTCTGTAAGTTAATATAGATGTTTAGCCTAGCGTTTGTATAGCAACTGCATCTCTACTTCATCGCAACTGTATCGCTGCAAAAAGTTGAAGCTTGTATCAGCTCATAATCTGACGTTTCAGCACACCGGATAACCCAATGAGGTCGGAATTGGAACTCTTGGTTCCGGTAGCATAAATCGATCTGTGACGGGACTCTCCCTATGTGTGTGACATGCGAAATTATGACCCTTCGTACTAAATTAAGTTGCTGTCATCGTCCACAATTCACACAACTGATAATTTTATTAATAATTGTACGTATGAATCACGGGAAATAAAGAATATGAGACTTTGCTTAATTCTTTTTCTATTGTGACAACTTTTAAAATAGTCTCCTTTCATTTTACTTTTGCTTTTGCACTCAATTGGTTTGCAAAAATTGATGTAAAATTATGAATCCTCTGTTTGTCTCTATTCTACAAAAAAAAATTACTACATACTAGCTGCCATCCGCGGGTTTATTCGCTTGATACGAGGATTAAATGTAACATTTATTACCTGCCTTTAAGTATTGATCCAAGTGACTATAATATATCTACTCGGATTATAAGTTTCATCCTAGCCCTTCAGAGTTGATTGAAAATAAACAAACACACCAAAACGTATTTTTATTATAACTCGAGCGATAATTTGTTTAGGTTTTCAAAGATATTTTTAGTTAGGCCTTGACATTCGCCTGAAAGATGTTTACTTACCGTTAGTACCTAACAAAGAGTTGCTGTTGTGGCCTTGCAAATTATGTTTGTGATATAGAGACGCCAATTCAATTCAATTTCATATAATTGAAAAATAATTTACGTTGTGTCTGAAATGAGTGAGGTACTTAATCTTAGTAAAAAATCCTAGAAAAATAAGTAAGTAAGTAAGTTCGTATGATTCAGTGGCCAACTCTGGCCAATAAACTAAAGATATTGGTTAGACAACAACGGCATATTGGCATTTGGCACTACTTTGTTGTTCTCTGTTGTCTCAATAAAATATTAATCGTTGCCCTTTGCAGTTTTAGTTCGAGGAAAGGATGGCAATATTTTTAGAATCGTGCTTGCTTTTACAGCTTCTACTAATTGATTCATTAAAGGCCATGATGGAATGGATTATTCATGAAAAAATACTGTATGTATTTTTTCGATCGACAGTTTATTCCCTTCCAAAAAAAGGATGTTCGCGATATATTATGCTGATAGTATAGTACCTACTACGAACATGTAAAAATTGGAAGATTGAAAGATTGGGGTATCAAAAATGTAATTAATAAAGTATCTGTCTTTCTCTTTCTTGTAACCCAGACAGCAATTTGAATATAATATCGCGATACCTGCCGAACTAATATGTTTTTTTTTATTTCTGCATTCTTATAATTTTTACTTCACTGACACATTTGCACAAAACTAAAAGAGGAAAGGTTTGTATTTTGTATTTTTGTTTGTAACAAATAAACTCAAAAACTACGATCCTATTTCAAAAAAAAAATCACCATTAGATAGCTACATTATCCCTGAGTAGCTATGTCCACCCATGCGAAGCAGGGACGAGCCGCTAGTATATCTAATACCAGGTTTCATTATTGAACCTACCCCAAAAGTAGTTCTCGGAAAGTCTTCAGTTTCCCATATGGTTACGTCAGGGCAGATAGGGAATGCTTTCACGCCTTCGTATTTCAAATGCATGTACACTTCTAGCACTTTCCACTTTCCCAAAATCTCTCTAATATCCAATTTGTCATATTCATGTTCCCGAAAACAGTACGTCACGTTTTGATCAGTAAAATTGGATATTTTATAACTGTACTCATCGTCACTGAAACTTGTTTTAATTCCGAGTGTCGAAGAAAGAACCAGTAAGAAGAAAATAATAAAATGAAATTCCATTTTGAATCACTTTTTCCGGGTTACGATAATGCGTTGGACGAACAACAAATATAGGAGTTGCGCGTGCGCGTAAAATTGCGTGCGCTTTTCGAAGATCGCTGGCGACTGACGGGAGGAGCGGCGCGCGCCTGACTCATATCTCGATGTTATCGAAGCTGACCCGTGATTATGAACGCCCAGAATTGCCATGACCTGAAGGTAATAAAATCCTGCCTTATAAATATTTATTGTGATAATTAATATCCTTCTAGCAAATTAGGATTTCGTTTGTTTGCAGTCTATGATAGAAAATAAATTACATACTGAACGCTTAGATTTATTTACGAGTACATAATTAGATATGTAGATTATTCTTAGCAAAGATTAATTTCATGCTAGAGCACCCACACTTTTAAAAAGAGACAGGTAAGGCAATTAACTCTATCAATAACAATATTAATTATTTATTTTAAATTTATTTATTTATAACTAAATTTAAAATAAATATATAAAACTAAATGTTCGGTTCCAAACTTGTCAGAAAGCAACGTTCTAGAAGTTCCAGTCTCTACATCCAAGCAATGGAGCATCGGCATTTATTGCAGTGATCAAGATGTGAGCGCGCACCATTAATTTGTTGTTGCTATCGACCAATATACGTAACATGGTTGTCGAATGTCTTTCCAATCCGATGATCAATTTTATTGTACACCATACTTTTTATCCTATTAATTTGATTACTTGTATTATTTGTAGGTAACAGAGCACAGTACGGCAATAATAAATATTTTAATTAATTTGTAAGTATTATTAATTAAATATTTATTACAGACAGCTTATGACTTGAGTTGACTCATTGACTGGCTGGGTTTTAGATAATATTTCTTACTATCTTATAATATTCTTCTTCTAAATAATAATGAATTGCTGTGCGTTAGGCTCGCTAAAACTCGACAACGGCAGGACCGATTTGGCTAATTTTGGTCTTGAACTATTCGTAGGAATCCAGGAAAGGTTTAAACGGTGAGAAATTAAGAAATAATTGCGAAAAAATTAACGCGAGTGTAACTGCGCCGGGTAGTTAGTAAAAAATAAAATTAAGAATAAACTAGTAAGTACTTTATTTATCTAATAACTTACCCGTTCCACAGGCTCCGCAATATGTATCACAATGCAGGTCTTCGCATAGTCCACCCTCGAATCTCCCGCTAAGTGCTGGATGAACTCTACACCATACCACATCCCCATGAGACTGTCTACCCAGATTCCGTTCTGAGGTGACCTATTTACGCAGTAATCTCTGATATCCCTCATGAATGGCTGCTCGTACGCACTATAACCCCTCCCGTAGTTCCCTTGGGAACCATAGCTGGAACTGTAACCCTGCGAGCCATAGCCTTGCGAACCGTAGCCCTGAGAGCCATAGGTCGAACCATATCCTGGTGTACTGTATGATCCTGCGTATATTCCGGGGCGTTGTGTATAAGTATTGTACTTATTCGTAGAGTATCCAGGACTGTAGTTCGGGTAACGGGTGGCTTCAGGAAAGTTGGCGACGTCACCACCTGCCGGGTACCTGCCTGTGTTGTATGGATTGTTGTAAAGGTTTGAAATTGTTGATGGCGTCTGATAGTTTGGGTACGTAGTACTTTCGTATCGCTGGTAGTTCGCGCAATCTGCGCTGTAAAATATTGCGAGAAAAACTAGTAATCGATACATTGCGGTGCAGTGAGTGAGATCGTCGCGTGATAGGGTTGTGGGCCGTAATGTGTGACTGGTCTCGGTCCGCTATGAGAGTGGGACGTAAACTAATTAAGTTTAATTCATACAGTGCGCAATGAGGATGCAGGGATGTTCTTATTACTTTTAGAGTTACTCCGTATTGAAACAAAACTGTATACAATACAGTTTTCTGTCAGGCATGCAGTCCCAGAAAAAAAATTAACGACACTACATAAACGTATATAAACATTTTAGCTATGTAGGTCTACAATGTAGTAGGTAAAATAACTGTGTTATCAGATACATAATTACAAGGACCTCGGGCAGCGGAGCATGTTTCAAAAGTTTTTTAAAAAATAATAAACATTATAATAAATGAGGTTTGAATCAGTTCTTTGTTAAATTTCTAGTACGGAACCCTGACAGAGCGAGCTTGATTTGCTCTAGGTTGGTTTATTAATACTCTACTAGACCATACATTTTTATTTACCTACCTAAGTACAAAAACACTAACAGGAATATATATTCTGGAAATATGTCTCTTATTAAAAAATAATAAGGTATTCTATGACTTGAATTAATACCTATTACTCAAAATAAAATAATAGATATTAACATTATTTAATTATTAATTAATGAGAAATTAAAAAAAATTAAGTAGTACCTATTGTACATTCAAAATGGATAAGCTGAGCTTATAGTTCGCACAACGGATCTAGGCTTCCGTGAAGTCAGCCGTTTGTGATGCGCAAAGACAATTTAGTTTGAAAAAGCTCCATTGCGCATCGAAACGGCTAACTTCACGACGGCCGAGATCCGCTGTGAGAACTATACCTACCAGTGCCATACCTATAAAAGATCTTGTTGTGCCTTAATCAGCTAAACAATAAATATTATCTTATTACTATTCAAAAAATACTGGTGAGTAACATGTGTTGGTCTGCGTGGTCTCTATATCCTAATTACTCACTCGAGGGTTGGTTAGAGTCCCAACAGTAGGAACAGAGAATGATTCGAATCGTTGTGTGGTAATGGTAAGTAATGTTTATTTCTTATCTCAGACGGCCATTTTACCAAGATTTCTGCAGAATGTTTTAGTTTAGTTTTTAGTTTACTATGATTAGAATTTCATATAATTTTGTAAATTGAATTAGCATTACGTTTCATATTGACGTTTTGCATGTACCTGACGGCGGCCTTATGGCGGCCTACTAACTCCGTCACCAGAGTTGACCATAGTCATAGTCATAGTATTTTATTGATAATTAAGTTACTATTGATAAATAAGTTACAGGTCAAACCACTGACTCATACTGAATTTACTTACTAGTGTAGGTACATATATGTTTAAACTAGATACATTAAGTCGTCGGTGTTTAATTGGCATAAGTGTTCCTGTCTATTCACTGACCCTGTGTCCTGCTACAGATGGCCAGATCAGGGGCCACTGGACCACATCCTCTTCGTTAACAATAAGAAGTAATTAGTGCACGAGTAATAGCAGGATCTTATTACTTGTATGATAGACAAATGTAGGTCTTCGTTACTCATAAGTACATGTGTAGGTAAGGTATAAACTGAATTTTTCATGGTCTCATCGAATATAGAATCCAAAAGCCTAATCATCATCGTATCATTCAATAATTGGACATAGGCCTCCCCTACAGAGTACCATGACGACTGCAGTGTATCGAGTAGGGGCGTATTTATAATACGAGTATGACCAAAACATGTCTACTGCACTGTCTATTACCTGTTCTGTGACGTTGTTCAACTTAGGATCAATTATAAATTCAAAAAATAAAATCGCGTTGATGTCTTTCCGTGCTACGCCGTAGCATACTCGTTTTGTAGCACCTTCTTCATAATCTAACATTCAAATACTGAAATTATATATGTATTTATTTTCTATATTACATTACATTACAAAATATACAAAATACATAATAAAACAGTTGAGCCATCTTAAGACCGTTACAAACGATAGTATAGCCTAGTATAACCTAGTATATTATATTGTATATTTATTCTTCCAATATAGTATTTTCACCTCACTGGTTATTATATTCCAGGTCGCCGGGTCAGCTAGTTATATATTATAACTAGCTGACCCGGCGCGGTTTCACTCGCGTTGTTTTTTTTTTAGCAAATTTTTACACCCTGTATATTTTCTCACCATTTAAACCTTCCTTGAACTTTTACAAACATTTCAAGATAAAAATTAACCAATCGGTCCAGCCGTTCTCGAGTTTTAGCGAGACTAACGCACAGCAATTCATTTTTATATTTAAGAAGATATAGTCAGTGACTATTCATAGGCTTTTCATCATTACCATAATCTAGGATAACACAGTCATTCTTCACTGTACCACAGACCAGTAGAAGCCAGTAAGAGACAATTGACCCGATGATTAAAAAATTTATGTATAGTTTACAAGATGTCGACCTTTATAAATTACGGAATAGATGGAACTTAGGCAAGTTCTATCCAAATTTTATAATAAAACAAAAAAACTGTTATATATTTAGGTATTTAATATAAACATATCAGTCAAACTAAATAAAATATTACACAGGATAATTATGTAATATAAAAAGAACCTTTTATATGAATGTCATCAATACCATTATTGAATGAAACGATTGTCTCGGTGAAATACTTCCGTCGCGTTGACGGCTGGTTCATGTCGTGGCGATGCTAATCTGATGCCGAGCCGTGACGTTTGCGTCAACCATGAACGTTTGTTACCACGTCAGTACAGTAAAATAATCAATCAGTTATTTTTTGTATTGCCACAGAAAAACAGATATTACTACTACGGTATTGCCATGCCATAAATTACCACAGCAATGCCCAAACACTGACAGCGATTATCATATACAGCGAACCCAATACAGTACAACCTGCGCAAATAGCCGTGTACCTATGTATGTTAGGTAAATCAAAGTTAAATAGCTGCTTCTTGACATCATACCACTCCCAGTACTGCATTCTGGATGGTGACCGTCGCAGGATCAGGGAGAATATGCCACCGTCTCCTTGGTCGGAGCAGTGGTTGATTATTAGAGAATGCTGTGTTGCCTTCAGCACTCGAATCACTTGAGGGTGGCGTGGTGGCTCGTTTGGATACCATACATCTGCAAAAGTCAAGAACGTATCAAAACAAGCATACATAAAAGTTTCTAAAGATATTTGGGTGTTTATTTGAAGTTCAATCATGCAGTAACCACTAAACTGATTGGGTAACATGTAACATTTACTAGTCAATTTCAACCTAACCGGTTCAATAGTTAAAACATCTGAACATCTAGATAGATATAAACTTTCGCATGTCATATGAGAAAATGTAAATGATTTTATAAACTTATTTTTTTACCAATTCCTCTAGCTTGCATCTCTTTTTCCATAGGCCTCTGTTGGTCAGCTACCCAGAGGCCTGGTGTTTCAGTAGAGTACACATACGTCTGCTCCAGGCTTTGTCCGTCTTCATCCCATATTACTCGAAGCCGTCTTTCAGTATACATGTCCCTTTTCTTCCTGTTTAATCGTATATCCAGCCATGAGCCTGACATGGAAGTGTCAGACCAAGGGTTACTTTTATAAGAACGCCAATTTTGATCAGTGTAGTTTCTTTTGATGATCTGCAAAAAAAATGTCCTCATGTCAATAAAGCTGATTAGACTTAAACACAGCAGCACAGCTCGCAGCAGCCAAGGTGAGTTATTAGAAACAGTCACGTTATAGTTCAATTGGTTCATTTTATCAATTCCACAAGGTTTCAGTAGGTACACAATACAATAAACAATACTCACAGACCAATCGAGCCAATCGTCATGAGACTCCGTCGAAACATCAGTAATAAACAGAGTAACGCAGCCGATTTCGTTCGGCTTGTTTGTCATATCCGGGGTGTGCTGTGCGTAGCCCACCCCATACCACATCCCGTACACGTCTTCCATATCGAAGACATGCGACCAACGAATACTGTCGCCGCAGAAACTGCGCGCTTGCATTACAGATGCAAGAAAAACAAATATACTGTGGAAAAACACGTGCATGATCACTCGGATATAAACTGGTCGAAGAATATGGGACGAGGCGCCAGCAGCCTCGGTCGCAATGATGTCAATTAGCAAATTGCTACCTGCTTGGAGTTCCTAATGTCGCAATAAGATGTGTGAATCATACTAGCAAATCTCATTGCAAGTCACGTAGTAGGTATACTTACCTGCATAACTATTGTTTGTTATTTGTAAAATTCATACTATGTTTTTTTACATGCAGTTAGCTCAAGGACTAACAGTTAGCATAAAGCTTACATGAATAGATGTTCAGAAGGCAACAACGAGCCGTTTGGTCTGTATGTATTCTATAGATTACGTTGATTAACGTAATCTATATCAACGTTGATCGTACGTTCTTTGGCGAATCTTTTTCTAGGAGTTTTGAAGTTTTTTTAACAAAAAACTGTTCCCACTCTTTTGTTTTTGTGTAAAAATAAAGTAAAATACATAGTAACTCGTAAAGCTGTTTTAATGTTCCGTATTAGAGCACATTTAAATAATCTTGCTACGAGATACTATTTCCGTAACGCATATTATATCATAGGTCAGGAATAGTACAGATAAAGCTGATTTGTGATATGAACTGTAGGTACTGCTGTCCGATTTCTAAAAATATGGTTATATGGTAGTGTACCTAGTGTAAACTTATCGGCATGTGCAAGAAATAAAAATATCAATTAGTCAGCCAGCGTAGTGATCTAAGGCCTAACCAATCACTCTCGCTCGAGAGTAGGTCAGTCCCAGCAGTGGCAATAATAGAAGGCTGGTCATGATAATTTTATAGGTTCAAGTAGGCCGTTTCTAAATTATCATTGTATGAAGATTAATAAAACACTTTTATTAACTATAACTTTTTCTTTATCAAAACGTTATCTACAATATCAATACAATATACAAAATATAGTCTGATCATACAAAAATATACATCTAAAAAAACCCTCACTACCTACCCCTTCTACCTCAAAGTAAAAACTAAGAGATTTTTTGTTGGTATTTTTTTATACGCGAGATCTCCAAATCGAGAAAACAATAGTGAGTATAAGAAGACTTGATAAACTGATCGATGCTGCCGAATTTTCGCAGACTCGTTTCAACGCAGAAGTAGAGAGACGTTTCAACGTGAAGACGTTGTGTATGCTGGCCAGGTCTTCAGGTGTTAGTTGGTTCTCGTTTCTGGAGAGCACGACGCTGAATAGTTGAGAGTTTGGCAGACGCATGCAGAAGTTCAGCACAAGATGGTTGTTAGCCACTTTGAGGACTTGGATTACCCCGCCGAAGAAACGGTACATGTTCTCAACAGCTGAAAATAGAAAATATGTAAGTCAGGTACAGCTGTGTTATTACATAATGTTCTACGACGTACATAAACAAGTTCTAAGTGTTGATATTTATTTTGAATTAGAGGTAACCCTAATTTTGAGCAAAAAGCAAGAACAGTAATCTTATGTCTCTGCTTTAAAATTACTTTATAGCCTAAAGGACAGGTTAAATTTACCATTTACTTGAAAGCGTAAGAATTAAAGGCCTTATTTATAAAATACTTTAACCTCTGTTAGTTAATGTGCCTTTAGATCTATCATCGTCTTTCATTGACATAGGAATGACAAGAAAAGGCAGTACCATAATACTTATCAAGCCGCTAAAATTACGATTTTTTTATGAATAAGGGCATAATTTTACTCACATCCATTAGGAACATCCGTTGGCCAGAATCCTTTGTGAGAAGTGTTGACCTTGACATGGTAGTCGTCATGCCATAGACCCTCGTGCCACTCCAGCACAAAGTGCCTGATGCGGTACTGCTCTGGGAGTCCATACGTGCGACTTATGTATGGAGAGTTTGTCAGCTGAGGGTATGGGGTTGGCGGTGTTGGCTGAAACAAAAGAAAATTTTATCAAAACTCATTTCATATTCCTAGTGCACTTCTTATTACATAACTTCGCCTAAATGTTGTGGCAGATTTCTTCGCACATTTAACCATTTTTTTACTAACTAGGTGCACTTTCCTCTACTTCACATTTGAAGCAATTCCAAAAACGTCGGAGGTCTACTCACTAGGTTTCGGCTAAGAAGTCCGCCCTGCACGTAATCTTCAAACTTTCTTATCTGTATAATCGGACAGTACGGGTTATACTCAGTCCTCGTCACTTTCTCCTTGTGATAAATATACTCGCGGACGTACCACATTCCGAGTAAAGCTTCTTCATCGAAATCATGAGTTGGATGTAAGTTCTGACAGTAGTAGACATTCGAAGCTATATTTGTGACGATGTTGGATGCAAATAAATAAATTAACAAAATAACTATCATGTTACTGACTAATGCTGATGCTAATTTAATTTTAGCTAAGTGATGACTGCTGGTTAATTGGTGGTGTCTCACCGGTCCCAGAGACAAAACAGATGCTTGCGACTGAGGACTGCCTGATTAACCTCGTAATTGACATGATTCACCCTGTATCCTGTTATGAAGAAGCAGCGGAATCAATTTCCCACACTACAAGCGTAAGTACTTACATCCCAAATCAATTTCCACAAAATAACCTACCAAGAACGACTCAAAATATTATTAGGTAGCTAATAAAGCTACCAAATATTGGGATGGTGCTGTAGGCGTATATTTACTAAGTAGTTTACATTTTCCTATGCGTAGATGCATTAGTTACTTTGAAGTGATATTGTGGTAGTAACGAAATGATTCACTAAATTTTCACATAAAAAGTAAGTACTTACCACGATATAGCGTTCCTTGATGTCAATATAAAAACATTCTTGCGTAGTATGCTCAATCTTGTATTCGCCTTTAGTATGTGGTATTTTCTCAACTCCGTACCAGACACCGGCTATCTGGTCCAAGTTAATTTCACCATAAGCCGGAGATAGATCATCACAGTACTTATGATTTTCAAAATAATAACTGTTTTGACCGTAACATTTAACCGCTAACCACAACACTACTACTACTAGAAGTAAGTTATAAGCCATTGGATTAAGCAAGGTAACCCGGGTAAACGGATAAAATTTCGGATAAACTGATCCGGGAGCACCAGGCGACCATACACCAAAAGAGGTGTTTTGCACAATAATCCAGAGGACAGAGTGAATGCGAGAGCAACTGAATGTGGGCGGGCTATCTAATGAAACGCACTCGGTACGCTGACGCTATCAGACTGCCTGTGAAGTACCTAACTTATTGCTCGCGAGAATAATTCCATTAACAACTTAATGACACTGTCAGTCCCCCATCATCATGTGCATAAGGCCACTTCCACTCTAAAAGAATGCTAAGACCTGCGTCGCACACAAAACACGACTTAAGGCTAGTGCAATAGAGTCGAGTTTAGTAATTCCTTTCAATAAAATGTTCTAATATCCATCTCGTAGAATAGAGCATCTATGAAGGAAAAATACCTCTCAAGATATTTCAGCGCTTTCTCAAGTTTTCCATTGTTCATACTTTTCTCGGCATGCTTGAATGCCAGGGCCGCAGAAGCTCGGGAGTGTGGGGTGCGAAATCAATACTATCCTCTGACGTCATTGAAGGTGCATCGATCGGGTCCTACTGGATGCGTGCTGCGGCCGTCTGTGTCAGGCAAGGTGGAAGGTTTGTTGACCTAGCTATGACGTCAGAGCACGTACTTATAACAAAATACTAAAAGTCTAGACATTTTATTATAAATGCAAGACTATTACCTATAGACAGGCCAGAAAGGTTAGACATAAAGTGCCAAAAGTTACAAAATAAAAATAATAAAAAGTTGTAGGTTGGTAACAATTGTCGCAAATAATATATTCCTTTGATTTGCATCTTTAGATTCTGAGTATTCTGACATATAAGATCATTTCAGAGTGGAGGAAGATTTTGAAAATGTTAGCTTTTTTTTTGATCTGTTGGTCTATTTCTCATTTCTCGTCTTGTCACTTGCTGACATAAAAAAAAGATTACTTTTTATCCCGGGTTCCGTGTGATAAAAAACTGTTTAACCGCGAAGTGCAGTTAGTAGGCTTATTATGTGAATTAATTGGCAATTCATTTTCATGTTGATATCTTTAACCGTTCATGAGAAAAAGATTCATCCAGACAGGCAGACTTTTTGTAGTACAAAAGTCCTTAGGGTAGCCTGAATCATCAGAAAATGAATAAACGGTATTCATTTTCTGATGAATACCGTTTATTCATTTGTTATTGTTTATTCAGTTGATGAATCATCAGAAAATTAATAAACGGTATTCATTTCTGACTTAATTCAGGCGACTTGATCGTCTTGTCACTTGCTGATATAAAAAAAAAAGACCAAGATACCCCCCTTTTAGTCTTTAAATAACAGTACAACTTAAGTAGATAATTTCATTAACGTAAGTAGGTAGTAAATTAACGTTTTGGGAAACTGAGTACATTTTTGTAAAAGGTATCCTTTTCAAACCACTCTTGCTGTATTCCGACGACGTTCCTGTCGAATAATACATGCCCGTGACGCAAGTTTCCCATTGGGGTGCCATCTATGACGTAATGCGAGATGGCTAAATCCGAGGTTATTAGTACCAGGGTTGCATAAGCGGAAGGAAACATTTCGTTTGGACTCGTAGCACGTTCGTAGAGCCTTCTACGAAGCTCGTGTTTTGCTACGCTGTATGAATACGTTTTGGTTCTCACTGTATATTGTGCTAGCGTAGTAATAAAAAAAAATATTGCAAGTATTGTTATAATTTTACTTTAATTTACTTTAAAAATATATTGAACTGTAACATTTTTATTGCAATAAGAATAGGACCCCAAATATAAGATACTCAACCACTCGCATGAACATGAAAATTTAACATAAATAAACCACAGAAGATACTCTCTCAATCATGCTGTAGGTATGTATTTCTAACTAAACAGGTTAGGAAAAGTTACTTAATTTCGTAACTAGGCTAGTTTATCCGTACACGAAATCATTGCAGATGCCTAGCTTTTTGTTAGAGCTAGGGTTGCCAGATGCCCCATATTATACGGGTTACCCCGTTTTTTCAGACTATAAAAATCTAAGAACCCGCAATTAGTAAAACAAAATACGACGTAAACAAACTTATGCATTGCATGCAAATCAAAAGCTCTCAAAGTGCTCGTATTTTTAAACAAAATTAAAAAACCACATTAGATCAAAGTTGTAGCCGAACCTGTCGATACATTCCAGGCTGCCTACATTACTTGAATATCAGCGTGAGATTGTTCCAAACTGCCTGCCCTACCCACTATGCACCCACTTATTATGTTTTATATAAACATGTAAAGATTTTTATTTATTTACTTTGCATAACGAATACATTATAAAAGCTGAGTCTTCTAACAATAAATATATCTACAGGGTGTAAAAAGAATACTACCGAAAACAGAGGGAGTGCAATCAGACCATGATTCTGAAAATATTTAGCGAAAAAAAACGCAAAAAATAATGTTGAATTTTTTTCTAGTTACATACAGTTACATCTAATTTTATTTAGCAAAAAACTAAATAAAATTAAAAACAGCAATGTACAGCACGAACAGATGATCTCGCCAGGTCATCTACCGAACGCGTGAATGAAACGGGAGACTCTTGCAGACGCGCCGCGCACCATCTCTCTCTCAATCGCGCGGTCGTGTCACACGCACGACTAGTACATTGCTGACTGCTAAATTAAATAAATATAAAAATTGTGTTTTCTCCTGCTATAATTTTTTTTCAGAGTGATTATTTTTTTGGGTTGGTTTTGGGGATCTTTACCACCCCCTTTCGTTTTCGGTAGTCGTCTTTTTACACGCTGTACAATTTAAAAATTAATAAGTCATGATTAAAACCCGTATTTTTCATGCCGGTAACCCGTAAATCAAGAAGTGGCAGGTGGTAACCCTAGTTAGATCGTTACATGGTTCTGGTTTAAACTTACTTGTGTTGATTACAAGTTCTTACCTAATTCTAACCGCATCTTACCAGAAGTATGAACATGTTTCGTACTATAAAATATTTTTTTGTACTCACTTACTTTTTTTTTTTAATGTCAGCAAGTGACAGGACAATCAAGGCGCCCACCTGATATTAAGCACCACGCCTGACTATTACAGATGCAGTGCAACCCAAAGCTGAAAGTTTTAAGTGTTTGCATGGTATTGCACTGCGCTTATCACCCCGAGACATTGTTGTTAAGTCTCTTTCGCCCAGTAATTTTACTTGCTACAGTGCCCTTCAAACCTAAACCTACTTTAAACAATGGCAATAAGAGCTCGGGCTTATACAGGGTCATTCATTATCAACCTGACAAACTTAAGGGATAGGTTCCACACATCAAAAAAAAATATATGTACCTACCTATAATTTTTTTTTATGTAAGTATATTTTGTCTTAAAATCCCAAGTAAACAAAAAAAATCGATTACGTTTTTTTCATTGACGCGCGAGTCACTGACACGTGCCGAGCGCTGCCTTTTCGATTTCTAACAAGGATAACTAATTATTAAGCAGAATTACGTAATTTTTTTTTAAATATAAAAAAAAATTATTAGCAAAAAAGTACAAGTATTTTTTTTATGTGTGGAACCTATCCCTTAAGTTTGTTAGGTTGATAATGAATGACCTTATATATGTATACTGAGTACATTTAAATCTCACAATGCAAAACAAACTGCATAAAATAAACGGAGACGAATGGACAATTTACTGCTAGCAGGGTTACATCGACAGCGCAGTTTTATCGATGGAGTAAAGCCCCATGGGGGCGCCCCGGAAGGTTTGCGGTTTTCAACACCAAGGCGTCAGAACGCACCGAGAAGTATAAATTCGCAATGAAAACTTCACTACAGAGCTACGAACACGCTACGTTAATCGCTCCGAGATAATACTTGAACGGGTATGTGAAAACACTTAATTCCAATGGCATACTATTGAGTACAAATTTGACTACAATTCTGAAAAAGGTTCCTTTTATTTATTTAATTATTTTTGCTTCAATTTCAAACAACTTCAAATTCAAAAAAGCTTCTTTTCTATCACAATTTTGTTTATACATAATATGCTTACCATAAAAGCTTTAGTAATCCTTATACTCTTTATTTATGTATATTATTTTTGAGGACTCACAATAAACATTGAAAGTATTCCCAATTTGTGTATACTTAGATAAATCAGTAACTTTACTCTGCATTGAGTAGGCGTAAAATTTAATTCAACCTCTGCAACTTTGTACTTTAAATTATTATTACTTAATTATTTACAGTTACATGTTTCTAAAATAAAGGACTTGTGATTGTTTTGACATTGACCTTTCAAGTGGTTTCAAGCAGAGTAGAAACTATGAACTTATTTCTTATTGGAAATACCGTTGCGATAACGTTATAGTTGACATTGACACCATACGGTAATATATCGTACGACGTAGAGCAAGTTGAACATTATGATAACAAATTCTTCATACTCTTTCTGCATATAACTGTTACAGTTGTTCTACAAAAAAAAACACATTTGTAGAGCAAAAGTTACATCACATCATCACATGCAGTCTCTTTAGAAATATCGATAGAATTTGATGGCTCCTCAACCGGTATTCACGAGGTTATTTCTACCAGAAGAGCATACATCAAAAGAGTAAAAGCGGTTCTTACACAGATACATTTAATCTCCCCTCTTTTTCTTATTTATGTTGTGGTCCACATCGATTTGTCACCTAACTAAATGATAATGGTTGTTGTTGAAGTTAGTGACTAAAAGGTAAATAATAATAACACTTACCTACCTAGATAAAATCTTAGTACGATTCGCATGTGTAAAATAATAAATAATACGATTAGTCGAGAATTTAGGAAAATAGAAAACTTTCCTACACGTAGCATTGTCATTGTAACGACAATATTGGCAATTTGAATAACAAAAAAAAACTTGGAACAATTTTATGTTACGTTTTCAAGTTTGATTCAATAGTTAATAGTGTGTGATGTAAACTATGTCTTGTTCCGATTAAAAACTAGAAAACATATTCCTAAAAAAAACCAAAGGAAAACCTATGAACAGTAAACTTGTAGCGTATCGTAGCCTTCCTACGTCACTGAAATTCTCCCTCGGAGTGACGCTGACGTCACGTTTTTGCTACGAAACTACCAGGCTCACATAAACTGGGAGGAGGGTAGCGACGTGACAACCAAGTCAACTAACCGGGTGAGGGAACTGAGGGAACTAGCCATGCAAGCGCCCCGCGAAAGTAGTGTGCTTCAATAGGACAGCAGCACAGCGAGAGAGTTCAAATAGTTTTCGCTACTATTATAGAGAGGGTTGGGGTGGAAGATATATGACGTCACACACGCTACCCCGTTAGGGTGAGATATGCAGGGTGTTGTGGGTGCCGATTTATGTTAAAACGATAGTGGAATGATATGTACATAGCATCAACTTTAATACAAACCAGTTGAGTAGGTTTGATTAAGTTCAATTTATCCGCATAAGTCATTAGGATTCCAAGCTTGTAATTTAGGTAGGTACTACATTATTAAAATGGATAAGAACATTATCAACTCAAAGTTACCTCGTGGACCCGATGCGGATTACTGGGCACAAAACATACCATTCAAAATTTGATATACACGTCGGTTTTCTTTCTTTACCGCTTGATAGCACTGGCATTGCGCACATACATTTTTTAGAAACCATTGTTGCAAGACCGGTTTTCAAACCCACGATCTTAGGGTCGGAAGAAGGGGTCCCACTAGACCACCAGTGTCTAGTGGGACCCCTTCAGTCAGTTCAGTTAAGAGTTACCTGTATAACATTACAACACAGTCTTATAATAGGCCTCTACAATTTTTATTTTACTGTAAAAAGTCTGAAAACTCGGCATGATTATTTACCTACCTGTTATTTGTGTTATTTTCAGTATCTACCTATAAGATACAGGGGTAAATATAAGGGCTTTGGTAAAGCGAAATACTAACAAAAATGATCCGAAATAAATTACCTATTCATTACAAACCTATGGAATTACCTATTTTGGAAAAATATTTCATACATTATTCTAGCAAATGTTTTTTACTCCATTTCCCTTTAATCTTGTGCTAGTCTCTAAATCTACCCACACATTTATCACAAACAAGTATTGTAAAGTGCTTTTGGGTATCTCCTACCCGAGTTGTAAGGGTGGAATAATCTCCTAGCAAAGTGTGTTGCCCTGGTACAAGGGGTCACAACTTGGCGCTGCCGGTTACAGGGGTGCACGGATGGGGGTTAAATTTAGCAAAGGGACACATGTAAACCCCTGGCATCTGAAATGTCTTTTTATAGATTACATGAACGAATAAAAATAAGAATAATTTATTTTGCCAAAAAAGAAACTTAGGAAACAATAGGTATACTTATAATAATTACGATCGATAGTATTATATTACAAAATGAAATGAAATCCTACTTCCTATCTTATCCCACTTATCAATTAGCGTGTGTGTGAATGTTTGTCACCACGTATTATCTCCGACTAGGATGGAATCTAAGATACAAATGGTTTAAATTCTAGAATAGCACATATACTACTTTTTATCCCAGAAAAATTGACTGTTCCTGTGGGATAGCAAAAAACTGAAAAACTGCGTAGCGAGCGGGTGAAACCGCGCGGGTCAGCCCGTGAATTTAAAAAATATTGATCTTAAATTCTTTATTTTGGGTTTACCTTCCATTTTTATTTTTTACAATATGCGAAATTTAAGTTGCTCGGTGTTACACGGTGTGGTACCTAATACACGTACATACTACGAAATGTTATATTGCTAGATACTAATTTATTAGAGTTGGTCAATCAAAATCACACACAGTGTGACGTTTCTCTAAGGACTCAATTTTTAAAGACAGGAGACGTTTCTTATAACTCCTGGTTTTATGAGCAATACCCGTTGAATAAGCCAGGTGATTCAAGAAGAAGACAATAAATAGAGCCAATAAATGAATCTAGAAAGATAAGTGATTAATTTTTGTAATGTAAGTAATGGCTTAGGTAGGTACGTCAAAATCTCTACGTAATAGCCATCTATGTGCGTCTGGGATTTTAATTACCGACTCTAGTTTTATTCAATCAAAACAAAAAAGGCGATATCTAACTAAAATTTATTCTAGAAGAAGTATAATGGGTAAGGACTGTTACTACCAAGTTAATCTTCTAAAGGGCCAGACCTCTACCACCACCTTTACTAGACCTTGCGAATTTCTAACCTTGCCAAAACATGGCCTTTGGCATTTCATGACCTTTTCCAAGGATGTGCAAAGGAGAACCGTCCGCTCTAGAGGTCGATAACACCAGGCTGACAGGAGATTGTAAGATGTATGCCGGTAAAGTTATTTAGTTAGACGGAGACAAGTGCAAACTTTAGAGTCCACATTTTGAAGTTCCAAACATACATCCATGGTGCAAAAGAGAACGATTTAAAATATTTGTAAAAATAAATACTATGTGTAGATACAAGTAGGTACATTGGATACATTAAAGTTTCTACTTAGTGTCGCAATAAAATGAATAAGGTGATAACTAACTATAAAACGTTTGTGAAAAGACCGAAAAGCTCACAAATAAGGTTTTTCGAGATCCAGAAATGTTTTTCGCCCATCCGTGACGCAAAGTAGTTATGGCGGCGTGGTGTGACGTTATTCGGTTAAGTTACTAGGGTTTCATAGATGAAAGGAACTGGTGGCAAATATTTGCGACCTTGAGGGGTTATGAGGCTTGCCTCGCACGTGGCCGCATTTTATAGCACACAGCTAATTAAAGATATTAACTAATTTTATACCTACCAATCTTAAACCTGTCCACTGAAAGGAAAAATAGAAAAACGTTTGTGAAAAGATTCAAAAGCTCAAAAAGGTTTCTACGGTTGTCAAGATTAGGAAGTGTTTTTCCGCCCATCCATAACGCAGAGTAGTTAGGGCGGCGTGGTATGACGTCACGTCACGAGGCAAAATTACTAGGGTTTCATAGGGAAAAGGAACTGGTAGAATATGTCTGCCTCCCTTGAGGAATAAGTGAGGGGCTTTTCTTTAGACGCACGTGGGCGCTTTGGGAAATAGAGCTAATCGACGCACTAAGTTTAAACCAAAAATAAACTTAATTGTGTCTGCTCATTGTTTAGTTAGATGTTAAAGTGTACCTTACCTAACTTCGGTCTCTGAATAATATGCTGTATAAATAATTACATTAGGTTAATAATTTTGGAAAATATTTTCGTCACACCTCGTAAATCACCAGAAATTGAAGACCGACTCATAGGTACAACAGACGACGTTTGGCCGATAAATTGTCATTTTAGTATCTTGGGCGTGCAAGCGCTCCGCCCTAGCCCGCCCAGTGGTGCTTCTTAGGGCGGCAACGGTTGTCCACTGGCGCCCCAAAAACTAAGGCATCAGAAATGTCAAGGAGTAAGCGGGTTTTACTTGCAGAAAGAAGAGTTCAGACAAAGATAAATTTCGCGCATGCGCTTATGCACATTTTGTCCCCTGACCCTCAACCAATCTTCGGCTTACACACACACAGCTACTCCATTCGAGACATAGTAGGAAATCTTCTAATTTTTATTTTTTAAACATGCTAACCTTGCATAAAACCTGGTGTTTTTTTTATTATTTTCGTATGGTGATAAGACCCAGATCTTTTCTCTCCAATTTTCTAATTGTTAATAATCTAGACGCCATGTCTTTGCAGCCGCCACTCAGAGCTGTGACGTCACTAACTTTGTCGCTGTAGATGTAGAGGGATACTTAGTGCTTTTGTGTGCGAGGTAGGGGTAGGTGATAATTATCATCGCATGCGGAATCATCATGGAATCTGCAAACCCAATAGGTACCCATACCCGGAAACAAAAATGAGTACAGACTAGGGTTTGCACTATTTGTTTAATTTGACTATTCGAATAAAATGAATACTTCTAGAGGTAAATATTCGAATATTCGGATATTCGAATTTTTTTTTAACGTTGTGTGGAAATAAAACAATATCAATTCAACACGCACAAGAGCAGCTAGACGCATAATTCTATAAAAAAAAATCAAGTATTTTCATTGGTTTTATTGTTTATTAATAAAAAAACACATTTATCGTTTTACAGAGTAAACTTAGGTTATAAGCTCAGCTTGGGGATATGGCCAGATCCATGTCTGTGGGGATATGAATGATGAGGATAGATAATCAGAAAAATAACTATAACTAGTAAGTAGTAGTAGCTTAGCTACTTAAACTACAACTAGGATAAGTAATCCTTAAGTTAGGGTCCAGTTCAGATAGGTACCTATCTATTTTATAATCACAATGAACTTTTAACATTTTAATTATTAGTAACTAATCTTTTAAATTGGTATTGATTTCAGGATTACTTATGTAACACAATTATCAATTTGTACTAAATAGCACTATTATAGATATCAATCTCATTGTATTCCAGCAGCGTTCTCATCACTACTATTCAAAATCGTGAGTCGTCATTTGCCGCTGGTTTATCGGTAATCTTCTTCGCCACTGAAATCGTTGAAATCAAAGTAGTCCAAAAGAGCAGATACTTGTACTTCGGTAAACGCGATGTGTCTGTAATGCCAACCGTTAGACCACAGTACAAGGCACTACAAGAACACAACAGGGCGGAACTCGGGGGCAGGGTTCGAATAAGAAAATTATTCGAATATTCGGATAATTTATTATAATTCGAATTTAAAATTGGAGCGGATATTCGAATAAAATAAAATGAATCGCAAACCCTAGTACCTACCTACAGACTGAGAAAATAATTAATAATCATACCCATACCATAAACCTTTGATGGTTATTTTTTGAGTTTATAGGCCTAACCCTGGTGGAGACCCTTATAACTTTCGGGAGAGTACCAGTGTCCTAACAGTGTTAACATTCAAAGGTAGATCTGATAGCCAGGTGCCATCCTCTAGCTGTAGACACAGAACAGAAATGAGTACTACGCTATTATTACCTAAAGTCAAAGACATTTAGGTTTATATGCTCGAAGCCTAAAGTATTGTGCGCCAATTCCATTCTAATCCCAGAAGGTACACAATGTTTCAACTTCTACTTGTATTGTATACGAAAATGTAACGTGCTGACGCAGGTCGGTTTTCATGTTTCATTTTACGTAATATTTCGGGAGCAGCCTGCGCGACATTTCACGAGGCAGGCTATTAGCGAGCCGTGTATTGAGCATTGGGCGGCGTCGTCGGCGTTCCACGGCGTCGTAGGTCGTGACGCCACCGCTGAGTGACGTCATTGAGGGTGAAGGGTGCGACAGCCGGCATGGCAAGGGTAGTTGCCCCCCAGTGAAAGTCGGTCCGCCCGGCGCGGCGTCAGTACAGCTTGGACCGTCGATCGGCTAGCACGCATCACTTTTCGCTCGTCTATTTACATAGTTCGAGTACGGAGTAACCTTTGTATTCACTAGATATGATTCTAAATATTTACGGTATTTAGAACAAACTGATAATTCAACAGGTCAGGTCGATAGTGTGATTTAAAAGCTAGTGTGTGCGTGTACTTTTTTGTAAAAAGCTTTTTCCTAGTCATTTGGCTTCATATTCGGGAAGTCGTAAACGAAAGATATGACAGTTTTGACTTGCTTATCGTAAAGGGGAGAGTAAAAAATACCTACCAACATTTTTCATTACCTATATTGTATCCTGGTTCGATTTACCTGGGAGTTAACCAAGTAAACCATTTACACATTTGAACTAATTTCAATTGGGTATCAATAGTATTGGCTTCTAATTGCTCTATCATGATTCTCTTTGAGTTCTACTTTCAAGGGCTAGCCAAACTATAACTCTACTTACTTCCTACACACATGTGAGTAAATACCTACCTCAGTTTAACTACCTTCTCTATGTAAGACCGTAGAAAGGCGCAAGGACTGTACCACCGGTTATTGGGGCCTACGACTCCTGTTAACCCAATCTTTTTATTTACAATCTAATTTCAGCGGCGATGCACGAAAGCTGCTATAAATAACCGGGGTTCGCGCGCTCGAGTATCGTCCGCAGCCGGTCCGCGTTTTTACTCCTTATACTATTTCTGTCTTTTAGAAAAGCAACAAGACATTTTGCATGCGAGTTTAGAGAAATAGCTCCTTAGAGTGGACAATGAGAAAAGTGCGTAAAAAGAAGCCAATTCCGCGAGGCGAAGGTGACTAATGGTGTAGTTGAAAACAGTGTTTTTTACAGTAATTTGTGCCTGAATCAGCGCAGTTTCT
Organism: Colostygia pectinataria; assembly: GCA_951394395.1. Taxonomy (NCBI): domain Eukaryota; kingdom Metazoa; phylum Arthropoda; class Insecta; order Lepidoptera; family Geometridae; genus Colostygia; species Colostygia pectinataria. The sequence goes on along the minus strand of OX596351.1, from coordinate 8,891,916 downwards.
TCAATAAGGTAATTTACATACCTACCTACCTATTCAAACTTATTGACACGAGATAACAATACTATTCTTACAAATCGAAAGTCATTGTTAGTGACTCCACCATAGCTCTACTAAGTACCATATACCTACGGCTGAATAGGACTAATAATAATGATAGAGATACCTACACACTTTAAAATCGGCTTATTTCAAAGCCATACTATTGTAAATTAATGAGGTAGGTTATGATGGTGCTAATAATGATGAGTCTTTAGCAGATCATCTTTGCTAAATTTGTTTGTTCCCAAGATAATAAACTAATAAGTAATTTTAAAATAAATACGATATTTTCATAGGTAATGATAATATTTATTTGTAAACAAAAAACCTGATAATAAATTCATAATACCTATCAATTAAAATATATAAACTTTTTCTTTAAACAGTACCTAAGTATTACAGTAACAGTTTAAACACTAGTTTGTAAAAATTAAACCCTTATTTTGTGCTATGGATATGTGATTCCAGATTTACTAGGTACTACCTAATACTACTAATACTTTATATCTCTCTATACAAACCAGAAAAAAAATATTGAGGAACACTATAAAACCAGCTAACTATATATGTGTACACTGTACACTATTTCTGGTGCCCTGTAATTTGAGGCTGTAGTTTAGTCTTTTGGTTTCTTTTTGCCATTACTCTCAAAACCTAATTTCACTAACAGTTTAAACATTTGTAAGTGTAGCTAATGTGGTTTACTACTCATTTAGCTACATACTTAATACACAAAGATCCATTTATAAATTGATTAACTGCCAAAAACACAAGAATCATGAAATCAATATATAAAACATCTTAAAAACATATAATCAATTGTATAACATTAGGCAGAGGTAAACATAAATATTTGTGCTTTTGTAAATGGCATGGTAAATTGTATCTATAAAAATTGTACCTACAAAATAACTATTCTATTTTAATGTACAAAATAACTATTCTATAATTCTTGGCTAAAAACTTTTTTCTAGGATTTAGCTTAGCACCACATAATTACTATTCTCTATATGTATAAAGCAATGGTTTGTTAAATTACATCAATTATTTGGAAATTTTTGATCTAAATATGTAATGACTTTTGGCCAAATTTCATCTGATGTTGTTCCTTCAAACTGTTTTAGAATATTCTTCTCTTTATAAAAGGATATCACAGGTTTTGTGATGCTCTCATAAATTTCTAGCCTTTTTTGTACAGCCTCGGGTTTGTCATCTGGCCGTTGGACTAATGGTTCTCCAGTCACATCGTCTTTTCCCTCAACTTTTGGTGTATTAAAACCAATGTTGTATACTCTACCTGAAGGTAGGTGGACCCATCGGTTCTTGACTCTATTAATAATGACCTCAAACGGCACCACCAGGTTCAACACAACATCAACAGGCTGAACTTGCCATAGCGCATTTGCTTGTGCCACTGTTCTTGGAAAACCATCCAACAGCCATGGTTTATTATTTACTTTGTCAAGCTCAGCAATCATAAACTTTATCATCACATCATCTGGAACTAATTTACCTTCATTCAGGTACTTTTTAACTTCTTTCCCAAGATCTGTTTGTTTTTCAATGTGATCTCTTAGTTTATCACCACTAGAAACATGTTCTATTGTGTATTTCTTTACTAATCGTGAAGATATCGTGCCCTTTCCTGAAGCTGGAGCTCCGAGGATTAGAGCCCTTAGTACTTTCGCAACAGTCATTTTGTTCGACCTTTGATCTTTTGATATAATTAAGGTTGCCTTGGCTATTTCTGCTAAAGTGACCGCACACAATTTACATACTGCTGAGATTAATAATTTATCTGGAATATTCCATTATTGGTGCGACAGTTTGATTAGATTTTTTAATATTTTATTTACCTCATCAGTTCGATGCGCTGTTTCGTAACACAGTTTGTTTGATAGATGAGTTTATATCACGTTACGTAAATACAATCGTAATCACATCAGCGTTTGTTATAATTTGTTGAACCATTTCACTTTTTATTCATCTTTGATTTTAAATATTTTTTCTATTTATCAGCGCGCAAACATTTTTGTCTTGAATTTTGATTCGACGAGGCAGGCAAGGCAAAGTTCACTTCTTTTTCTTTTTCTTCATCCATCAACTCAATACCTCTAAACACAGCTGTCACTGTCAGTTATGACAATGCTGTCATTGCAGTAAAGGGTTGCCATTAGCGATCATCGATCGTACGCCAGAAAAGCGATTCAACGCAAAGGGGATATTAAAAGCTATGGCGTACAATTTTCGCATACCTTTGTTTCGTTTACTTGTGCTTTTTGGCGTCGACTTGTGTATGGGGGAAAAAATCGTCTTTGTAACACCATAGAAAAAATGAAAAAAAATATAAGACTAGCCGTTACAAACAATTTTATTTTAAAGTAGACAAACAAAGTTCTAAAGCGCAAAACACACGGAGAAGGAGTGGGCCCGCGACCGATCCGCCGCGGGTATTTTTGGTTGTATTTGGACTGACGTGGATGATAACATACTGTCACTGAACGCGTGAGCGGGACGGGCGGGCGCGAAAAATGTCTATTGAGTTGAATTTTTTAAAACGGTTTTTTATGTCAGCAAGTGACAAGACGGCCAAGTCGCTTGCCTGATGCCGACTGACCTTAATAGTTGCAGTGCCACCCAAAGCTTTAAGTTATAAAGTTTTGCGTGGCACTGCACTGCGCTCATCACCCCCGAGACATTATCTCTTACGCCTAGTAATTTCCCTAGTAATTTCACTTGCTGCAGTGCCCTTTTTGAAGAATTACTGGTTAAATTAGTTTGCTAACGGAGCGTAAAGTTCTGAAAAATTACAAATTGGATGTTTTTAGCAAAATATTAATACACCCAAACTTACCGTTATAGAATGGCGCTTGTAATGCTACCGTGTGACCTGCCGTGGTGGACTTCAGTACAGCGGCACCTAAAGCATCTCCTCTTGGCATCCGCTCCAGCTAAACTTACAGCCAGCATGCTAAAAATACACGATATGTGCAAGTAAGTGTCTACCTACCTATTTTATTAACTTATTTACACGTTATGACAAAGCTTAGATTCAAATCATTACATACTTACCTATGGTAATCTTTGTTCCTACCTACCGATACCGAGTGTAGGTAAGTATGGTAATTATTTGAATCTAATATTCAGTCAGTCTTCAGTCCTAAAGATAAAATAAAAAGTAAAATCAACAAAAACTGACGTTTAATACTAGCTTTAAATACCTATATAGGTAATTATACCTATAAATAGCTACGGTCTGGGAAAGTTTTCTAGCTATTTTTTGGGTGTGTTTATTAAGGCTAGACCGCACTAAGCGACACTTCGCGGCAGCGGCGCGACGCGACACATAGCGACAAAATATTCTTTGTATGAAATTGTATGAAGTATAACGCACTACGCTGCAGCGGAACTACGCGACGCGACACTGCGCGTCAAAGTTGACCAACTCATCAAAACTGAAGCGCCGACGCCGCCGTGTCGCGTCGTGCAGCTCCGCTGCCGCTAGTGCGGTATAGCAAGCGACGCGACACTTCACTTTATTCAAGTTAGTACCAGAGATGTTAGATGGCCACTCGGAAATCCTTGTACCAGGCTGGGCACGTCTAACACCCCTGGTTAGTACCTACGTGTTTGCCGTTTGGTACGAAATTATTTAAAATGGATTTCGACGAAGAAAAAATAATTTTATTTGTCAGTCAGTATACTGAGATTTATGACCAGCAAAATGAACATTATATGAATTCTCTTAGGAAAAACATTTGGAGGGAAATTGGCGAGGAAATGGGAGCATCGAGTGTGTGTAAATTTCATACATCTTTCTGAGTAGGTACATCTTCCTCAGAAGGTGCCGAACGACTGACAGACAAAATTTGCTGCAAACTGTCGCGCCACTGCAGTTCTAGTGCGGTATACCTACTAGTGTCACTATGTGTCGCGTCGCGCCGCTGCCGCGAAGTGTCGCTCAGTGCGGTCTAGCCTTTAGACGTCGGTTTTTGTTGACTTTACGGGACTTTACTTTTTATTCTATGTATCTCTATGACTGAAGTTAAAACAATATCGAGGCATAGCGGGCGACTGTTTAGCTGAGATACTCTGAATGCGTCTAGAATACAGGGTCTTTTGTTATTAGTGCATAATATTTAAGAAATTTCCAAACACAAAAAAATACAATTTAATTTTTTTATTTATAAATTCTGTCTTAAAAATCTTGGGTAGGTAGGTACTTAAATCGATAAAGTTTACGGTCAATTATTAGTAATCCTTGTTGAAAATTGAAGGGCAGGTCGCGGTGCATGTGGTGCGCATGGAGGTTCCGCGTGCCTCTCATAAGTGAGACGTAGGTGAGAAGCATGCTTCAATTTATTGGTGGTGCTCGTAAAGGGCAAACGGTGTCTAGGCTACGGAATATTGTTAGCGCGCTCCCACAGCCTAGGTACAGAGCGTTATGTTAGAGCCCCGATAGTTTTTTAGTCGGTATGCCGTCATTCTGTGGGTCAATGAACCCCCCATAACCGCTACAGGTCGCGTGCGCTTGAATATTTTATTATTATTTCCTCGCACGCACTCGATTTTTAACAATGATAAACAAGAATTGACCAGATAAACTTTATCGATTTACTACAGATGGTAAAAATTAAGGTACTGTATTTTTTTGTATGAAACCTGTTTCTTCAATATTATGCACTGATAATTATTATAAGACCCTGTATATGTAGGTACCTAGTTAGGTAGAGTTCTCTCGGCAGATCTAGGCTTCCGTGAAGTTAGCCGTTTGTGATGCGCAATTAAAGACAATTTAGTTAGAAAAAGCTCCATTGCGCATCGACGAAACGGCTAACTTCACGAAAGCCTAGATCCGCCGAGAGAACTATACTTACTTACTCAAGTCATTTTAAAAAATAATGACGTCATATTAGTAATAATACACACAAAAAGTAGAGGACGACGCAACAAAATATGATTGTGAGAGGTGTGTATTTAACCATGAGATTTAGATATTTAATTAGAAGTACTTAATATGAACTAGAGACCTTTATGGTTTCTGACGGTACAGGGAAAAATCAAGTGTTTGCTAGATATATGCATTATCTAATGTTGTATTTACTTTACCAACAGCATAGGAATAGACCCGGAGGACGACGAAAAAGACCCGGAGCTGATGAAAGGTCTGGAGCAGTTCTTCGAGGAGGAGATGACTTCAGAGGAGCGCAGGCAGTTCCTCGACAATACCATCAGGATCATGGTGAACCGCGCGTTGCATCTCAAGAAGTGGCGCCCGCCAAAGGGACTTATGTTCAGTTTACAGCAGCAAAGTAACTACGACATTTTACTTGATGAAATGTTTTAACCAACTTCAAAAAATGAGGTTCCTTATCAATTCCAATGTATGTTTTTTTTTTTTTTTGTATGTTACGCGATTTTCCGCCAATTATGAACTGATTTCGATGATCCTTTTTTTGTTTGATGGTAATAATTCAGAGATGGTCCCATTTAAATTCTATCGAAATCGGTAAGTATCTTTTGAATAAATCATAAAAAAAGTGTCAATAACTACATGGGATACATCGCCTCGCCTCGTATTACTACAATTTGACGAATCATTTTTTTTAGTTTGATGTCGGTTTTGTTTTTTTATAAACTTGAATTATTGAATTACTAACTTTTAGGTAGGTATTAGGTACATGTTATATCTGAGGGTCAGCGAGTGATTGGCCCTTGATCCTCTACGAGTACCACGCACCCTATGCGGATTGTAGGATGGCATCTTTTTAAATTTTCTGTTTTCTGACATGCCCATTTCCTTGCTATGTTTGCCTTCACCATTTGAAGCAAAGCACTGGCATTGAGCACAATTTTGTTTTTATTATAGTAGGATAAACTCGAATTCGAATTTTTAAGAAATGTACCTATAATATTTTATTTTGCTAAGATCGTAGGTATAATGATTAAATATGCCAAATGACGTAAATTAAATCTAAACCTAAGATAGCCTACCTACCTACTAAAACAGCTATTTTTTCTAGGTGATGCAACAGAACTGGACTACAATTTATTGTCGGCACTAATTGCTCATGCTTTCTTCTCAACTTTTCCGAAACGGACGCTCAAAACACATCCGACGCTACAAGACTTCAATTTTACACATTTTTTTAAGAATTTACATAGGTAGGTTTATTGCCATGGATTTAAGGCAGTTAGTTAGATATTCTGTTTGGTATTTTATTAGTGCTACTCTCTACCGCGGATAAGTTTCTTTCTAAAACATTATTACGATATTAGGTACGTGACACTAAACAGCCATACAATTCATATTTTGTTGTTTCAGGAAATCGCAAAGGAACAAATTAAAAAGCTTACTCCATTATTTCGAGTGGCTAGATAAAAACAATAATGAAGGCTCTATCAAAATAAGCAGACAGGTAAGGGACTGATAACAAATTATCGCATAAGTATTACGTATTTGTAACTATGGTGCAGTCAGTACTTAAATAAACTTATCAACTTACGTAAGTAGCACTAGTTACTCAACGCGTTAGCAGATAAATTATGTACGTTTTGCGGCAGTTTAAAAACTTCCTATAAAACTCAAAAATTTAGACTTAAAATTGTCTATGATGAGAACAATGCAACACCGTTGATTCGCGTAGACCACTGTAGCTTCGCCGTAGCCTCGTAGCACTCACCGCGTAGCCTAGCGCTGTAGAACGAAACAGACCCGTATAAACTTTACAAATAAATTACAAAGCAGTTGTTTTCCATGTTTTTTCAGCCGAATCGCTTGCGTAGCTTGTAGCACTCGTAGCGTCGTAGCACAGAACATGCAATAGTGCGCGTCAGCTGACGTCAATGCTACGGCAGAGGGTGGTCGGGTTGTAAGGCTGGGGGCAATGCAGGTCGTTGGCATATGAAATTAAATGATGTCAATCCCTTTGTGATTCATTGTTTACCAATTGTGTAACGTTCATTTGTTTTATCGTCGGGTTTGCATTGTTTGGTTATGCATTAGTTAGGTTTACTTGATAAAATTTAACTTGTAATCATTTTCAAGAGTATATTTTGATAGCGGAATGAATTGGACAAGATCGAAACGTCTGGAATGAATGGGGGGAGGCCAAAGGCCTAGCCAGTGAATCACTAATTTATTTTTTTAATACATTTTAAAATAATGTATCTATTCAATATTATTACAATCTAGCCTTACGTTTAGGCTAATGAGTAATTTTAAGTTGACCTAGTCTTATAAAATAGATTAGTTGCTAAGAATGTGTCTATTGGCACTTTTCCTGTGTCTATTTATTAAAGGGGAAGCACCAATGAATCTTGTGTTCATTATAATTTGTTTTATACTTTATATTAGTCACTATTGATTTTACACTACTAGCTCAAAAGGTTTAGTCCTTTTGAGCCTTCTCACTAACTGATGTAATAATAACAATGTTTTCGGTAGGTGATGACGTCAAAGCAATGGCTAACGATAGAAGACTGGCTAGAATGCACGCTACCACTGTGCAAACTGCACGTGCGGCACGAGGGCAGGCCCGAGAGGTGTGAGAATGACGACGCCATCAGGGTGTGCTTTGCATCGAGCAGACTTGGCGGGGATACGCTTATTGACGGCGATTCGCAGGTACGGCTTTAAAACGTACTATGCAGTTCGTTACTGAACATACAAATAAAATTTCGGTACTAACTGAATTCGTACTCCAAAGCAAAAAACGCGTTTAAAGTGAAAATAAGGACTTAGCTACGCATTTAGCTCGACACATAAAATACTGCTCGCTTCACATAGGCTTGATTGCCTTCGTAAATGTATTTTGTTAAATTTTAAACATATCTAAATGATTGCAGGAATCTCTCTTGATGTTCATGATGCCAGAGCTCCTTCCCGCAATGCTCTCGGTAGAGGCTCTAGAAGACAACGAGGTGCTGAAAGTGGAAGGCGTGAGAGTCTTCAGTAGAATCTCTGACAAGAGGCAAAAGACCAAAATAGATCTGTTAGAAGAACCTAAAACGGTAAGAGCTTCATCATCAGAATATTTTTATTATGATAGCAATGGAACGCCTTGCGACGTTGTTTGCGCTCAAATACTTATATTAAATACTAATAATCTGTTTTGTGCTTATATGCAAATTTCATCTTGCTGCGTACCTTACCCATACCGTAAATCCCGTAATTCAACTAAGAGGCCTCTGGTTAAATTACGAACACCTAACTTATTCCTTAGTGGACCCCAAGTTAGGGTGCACTTAGAAAGGAGTTCCCGAAATCTAACACATTATGGGACACATCCTGAAACCTAATTATTGTTACCACTTATTCATAACCCGTAGGTAACAGTCTGTCTAATGGACGCGGAGGATTACAGCAAAATGCCCCTCAGCCAATGGGAAGACGACAACGTGCTGCGAGAGCTGAACAAGTGTCTCCTCGCATTTCAACAGACTCCCATGAAAAGCAAAGAAAACGCCAAGTCCGAAAGAAGACTTTCACCTATTGGTATGTTTCCTCTAGGTCTAGTTATGGATCTAGCTGCATCCTGCAGTGTTACCCAGTTATTATATCACATGGGAAACGAACATTTTTCCGGGGTATAATGTAGCATGTCCTTTTTCACATTATACGAGTATGACTGTGCCAAATTTCATACAGATCCGTTCAGCCGCGTTCTGGAATGATACTTCCACAAACGTACCTACAAACATCCAAACTTTCCACTATAAAATATATATATATAATACATGGACACTTTATAAACTAACTAACTGCCTGCGGCTTTGTAGATTAATCACAGAAACGTTTTATCCTGGTAATGCACGATGGGGATAAAAAGTTCCTATGATTAATCTATGATATCCATCTACTCTTTAAAGCGACAAAGGATAATTGTGTCATATAAAGTGGTTGGGATAAGATAACATAGTTCAGAGCAATTACCGATATAAGCTGACCCATGATAATAGTCACGGTATATCGTTTTAAGCTCGCAAGATTAGACCTACAGCTGCTGGTAATATTACCTATCTAAAGTACCTACCAAATTTCAAAACGATTCTGTTACGACGTGATTGAGAACAGCCAAACTTGCGCTTTCATAATATTAGTACTTATATTATACTATGGATAGACGACAGCCTTTAAAAAATATCTGCGGTCATCACAGTTAATTTACGTTAGAGTTACTTTAGGTGCTTTGTAAAAAATTTGAAAGAGCTAAAAAATAAGAAATAGTACCTACCTACAGTTGTGGTCATATAATTAAGAACGATTTGAAGTTCTAGAAGTTTTTTATTTAAATCGTATCATACACAGAGATGTGTACCTTTTGAGAAGCAACTATTTATGTTATATAATAGTCACATTAATAGAGCAACCTGACTTAAGAGCCCTATCCTTGACAATCCTTGAATTTTCTTGTAGCCCGTGAAGTTTCGAACACTATTGTGGCTCGTGTGTTGAAGATATTTTTATGAAAATAAAAACAAATAAAAGCTTTATCCCTTAAAATTTAAGCCAACAGAGCATAATATTAATTAACTCAAGACATAACTGATTAAAAAATAATTAGTAACGCACGTTTCGTAAAATGAGCAATTCCAGTCAACTTTCGATAATTTTTTCTATGAAATAACAAAGTTTAACATTTTTCCAAAAATGCAATTATAATAATCACAGTTTTAAATTTTAAGTGAATAGAGAAAAATACAGCATGTTAGTTCAATATTTTTGAAAAAAGACGGTCTAAAAAACGCGTACTTTTCCCAATTTTACGCTTGTTATTTCTGCTAAAGTAAGGAGTTTACAATAAAAATACACCTACTTAATTAAAGTTTAAGTTTTTATTAAATAAATACAACAAAGAAAATAGTCTAATAGCATTTACTTTTTTTAATACGATTTTTTTAAAATCACACCTTAGCGCACTTATAATCGTATCGATCGAAGCAGCGACTCTCAAACCGCGCTGAGCGCTTATGGAGGGAGAACGTATCGCTCCTCGTCGCGCGCGCTATTACTTATACTATATAAAGATACATTCAGGCGAACTTCATGAATTATATCGCTAAATCTTGGAAAGGCCTCTTAAGAATAAAGTATGAAATCGCTAACTATTTTTTGCACATTTTATTGATTTTATCAAAGTAACACATTCAAATAGTACTGAAACTGGACAAATAATTAAGAACGATTTATTTAACTACTCGGGAATTGTTTTGTATGACACTTAGATTTTAAAAATCACAATATTATGTAGCACAGGAAACATAAAAAGAAATATTTAACTAAAATTAATAGTTAATAGCATATCCACGGCTTTTAATTACAGCTTTACACCGGCGAGGCATTGACTCTATTAATTTTTGACATTTCGCAAGAGAAATAGAGTTCCATTCTTCTAAAAAAACGTCATACAGCTCTCTTAAATTTCCACACTTTGTATTTGAAACCTTTTTCTTTACTTCAAACCACAGATTCTCTATTGGGTTTAGATCTGGACTGTTAGCAGGCCAGTCTAAGACAGAAACTAATTGCGCTGTAAGAAATTCCTTTACGGTGCGTGCAGTGTGCTTTGGATCATTGTCATGCTGGAATGTCCAAATGACCGGTAGAACGTCTTCAGCGTATGGTAACATTGTTTCTTCCAGTATATTTTTGTATTGGAACTGATCCATGTTACCTTCTATCAACTTTACAGGTCCTACACCATGTCCAGAAAAGCAACCCCAAATTTTCACATTTCCACCACCGTGCTTTAATGTAACTTTCGTGTACTTTGGGTCGAATGCTGTATTCGGGGACGTCGTACATATCGTTTTCCATCAGAACATACTCTGTTTATTTTCGTCTCGTCAGAAAAAAGTACATTTTTCCACTGTTGCACAGTCCAGTTTTCAAAGTGTGTGGCAAAGTTTTAACATGGGTACCTTTCTTGCTATCCTACCGTGCAATTTTTCTTCTACCAAACGTCTTCGAATAGTGCGTGCTGAGATTGCTGAAAAGTTGTTTTCACCAAAATATTCTTTTCTAAGCTCATTGGACCCTTTAAAAGGATTTTGTTTTGCCATACGAACGATGTTTCGGTCATCTCGAGGAGTTGTTTTTCTCTGTTTAGGTACACGTGAAACATTCGAAGTAGTTTGATACGTAGCAAAATGCTTTACAGCGTGGAAAACCATCGTTTTTGAACATTGCAGATGGTCGGCTATCTTTTTATAAGACCAATTCTTCCGGCGAAGTTTTATTATTACTTCCCTTGTAGATTTATCACAACTTTTATTTTTTCCCATTGTTTTTTCTAAAGAAGCAATCACCTTTAATCTTTTACAGCACGTAATTGCGCCAAAATTATACAAACAGTAACAAATCGACTGAGTGTTCTCTATTTAAATTTGAATAAAGGTATAAACTACTTAGCGTTCTTAATTACGTGACCAGCCAGTAATAAGGAATACTTTGTTTAAAAGTAGTGTAAAAAGTTTGCCTATTGATTTTTAGCCAATCATGTGTATCAATGAATACAGTGGTAATATGGAAATGTTTTACGATACCGAGAGAAATAAAAACAAATGCATACAATTAGTTTTGCATCTTAGTTGGAAAAAATCTTCCCTGTATATCAGCGTTCTTAATTATATGGCCACCACTGTATATAGTAATTTAGATAAGCTAGGACTTTTGCCGTAAGTTCATTAAGTCAACAAATCGCGTAAAACTAAGTAGAATAGAATACCGGTATTTGTTTTAAATTGGATTATCAAAATTGGATATCGTACTTTTAAGGCTTCGGCGACATTTTGAAGAAATGTCTCCTAGCTGCAAATTAAGCCGATTATTCAATTGTCGATTGTATCCAAAGGATTTATCGTAGGGTATTCACACTCAGGGTAACGCATAATACCAGTTTACGAAAGTATTTAAATATTTTAATCAATACCAATATCTTACGATTTTAATATAAGGTAATAATAATAATTTCTATACCTTCATAAAATAATTATAATAATATAGCTGTTTTTTTGGTATTTGTGTAAGTACAGGCTACCTACCTTATAACGCCGACCTATCGCTAGAGGCACTAAACAAGACGGGGCGAGGGGCGGCACATTGTAAAAGAAAAGAAAAGAAGAAATAAAGAAAATATATTTATTTGTCCCGCACACAACACAACATAAAGTATTTTATCATGAATTCATAAATCAATATTTTTTCAGGCCAAGTGCTACTTTAAATCGACACTTTACCTTGACAATCAGACTAACCACTCAATATCAGGTTATTATAACTTCTGTACCCATCTTTCAGGAGAATCCTTCAGTCACACCCCACCAGAGGTGGAAGCGACGGTGGTTATCAAGCAAGCGTCTTCGTGCAGCACCCTAAATAGCTATAACAGTAGAAGCCCCTCTCCTGAAAACTACTGCGCAGCGACGCTCAACCTCAATGACCCTAGTAAGGCTGGAATTAGAGCACATGTTTTTTTTCTGTCAGCAAATGACGATACAGTCAAGTCGCTCTCCTGACCAATCTGCAGTGTCACCCAATAATTTAAGTTTTAAAGTTCTGCGTGGCGTCGCACTGCGCTTATCACTCCGAGATGTAGTTATTACGTCTTTTTCGTCCAGTAATCGCGTATCGGTCGTGTACGGTCGGTCGCGCGTTGTTTTGTATTATTATGACGTATTTTGTATGAATGTGACAGCTTATTGACAGTTACCTAATGAAAATCGGATTGCAGCCGAGTTGCGTAATCACCCTACAGGTTACATAACAGCCCCTCTGAAACTTAGGATGGATTCAACAAAACGCGTAGGTATTAGCACTATTCGCAGAATAAATCGTAGAGTAACTTGACACATTTTACTTGTATTTGACATAATCTTATTCCAGAGTAGCTCAGTCAAATTATAATTGTCAAATTTGGACGACCGATGTAGCGCAGCGGGCGCAGGTCCGCCTGCGACGCGGAGGTTGCGGGTTCGATTCCCGCCTCGGTTCAAATGTTTGTAAGATTTACAAATATTTGTTCCGGGTGTTCCTTATTTTCTATATAAAATAAAAAATATCTATCTATTGTTTTTATATTAAGTATATATCAGTCATCTAGAACCCATAACACAGCTCTGTTTAACAGCAGCTTACCTTGGAGCTAGATGATGTTGTGTGGATTGTCCAGGATTATAAAAAAAAAAACTCCAGGTGTAGAGCTATCAAAACGTAAATGCTGGTTATCCCCCGACGGCGCGACGCTCAACAATCGCCGCGGGAAGTTCATCGTGCTGGGGTCTTCTGGAGAATGCCTCCCGGTGACCAGACCCGCCAACCAGCTGGACGCTCAGGAGGATAGCTTGTACTCTAGCTGTAACTCCAGTGACGACGAATTCCACAGTGCTAATGACAGTTTAGATTACGGTAAGGACCACTGATAGATTGATTCTCTAGTATTACGCTTAGCATGTTGCGAAATGATCTATGGTAAAATAGAAAGTGAGAGATGAAGTCTGGATAGTTCAAACAGACAATGTTTTATTTCAATTAAAATTGTTCATATTTTTCAAAAAGGTCATCATGACAGTCTTCCAATATTTCCACTGCTGGGACACTGGCCTAGCGTAGCGAGCGAGAGTGGTTGGGTCTTCTTAATCCACCTTCTTAGTCTTTCGAATTTTTAGTTCGTGGACATGCCGGTTTCTTCACGATGTTTTCTTTTACCGTAAAAGGTGACTTCAACGATTTGCACCAATTTTACAGTAAAACTCGGGCATATTAAAAACGACTTCTATAAAATCCAATCGCTGTTCATTGCGACAAGAATCGTCAAAGATAATAACTTCTATGAAGACTTGCGTATCATAAACAGCCGGTACTTATCCAATATTATTTCAACAGGTAGCGAAGACGAAGGCCGGGGCGAGAGCGCAAGACCGAATTCATTCCACTACTCCAAAGAGTTGTCCACCGAAGAAAGACGAATGAGCTTCGCGAGCCGTCTCCGCGACGCGTTGCGGCGGGAGGCGGAACACTCGTGCACTACGAGCACGACTGGGGACTGGTCTACAGATAGCTCTAGCTATGCTGTAGGAATCAGCATATCTGGTGCTGGCGTCCACGATAACGATATAAGGTTAGTTTTCCACAAAAAGAACACGTACACGACTGAAGACTCTTCTTAAGATGGCTCTACGCTGTAGGTATCAGCACGTCCGTTACCAAGTCAGTAAGCATTATCGATGGCTTTGATGTTAACTTCTTGTGTTAAGTTTTATAATATATATATAACACGTAGTACCTAGGTACCTGATAATTAATTTGTTAGTTGAGTAGCTACATAATAAGTGCACGCTGTGGCATTCTATAATTGGAGGAACACACAGTCTGGAAAATGTTATTTTAAACATGTATTATGATTTTTTCGTTGGATGTCCTGAATTAAATAAATAAATAAATAAAATAATAATAAGATCAGCTGTCCTTAAAATACTTGAACACCGGCAGCACGACTGGAAACTTCCATAGATAGCTCTAACTTAGCTTTAGGCATTCTATCCGGAGCTAGCGTCAATGATAACGATAAAGATAGCTGTCCCAGAACTAATCTTAAATACAGGGTCATTCATTATCAACCTGACAAACTTAAGGCATAGGTTCCACACATTAAAAAAAATACATGTACCTATAATTTTTTTTTTTGTATATTTTGTCTTAAAATTGCAAGTAAACAAAAAAAAATCGATTACGTTTTTCTGCTCAATTATTATTTATCATTGTTGGGAATCGAGTTAAGCGGCGTAATAATAAAATATTCGAGTGTGCGCGCCCCGTAGCGGATCATTAACACCCGCAGGTCAAGAACGCGCGGGTTATTGACCTGCGGTTCATTGACCCGCGGTTCACTGACACAAGTAGCATGATTAGAGGCTTTTCCATAACTAGCTCTAGCTGTAGGCATCATATATCCGGAGCTAGCGTCAGCGATAGCGATATTTAGTGAGTTGTCCAACAAATAAAAACGAATGAGCCTCTACGAGACGTCTCCGAGATGCGTTACTGAGAGAGCCAAACGCTTTATGTACCGCCAGAACTACTACTACTAAATAGTCTATCTATAGAGATCCTATATTATTATCCTCTAAAGACGAGTATTTTCTAGGGTAAAGCGCGGCGGCTCCGTTGGTTTTGTACTGACTGAAAAGGAAACCATCAGCAACGGAGGCCCCTCACCGAGACACCGGCCGCTGGGCAGGAAGGAAACCGGCACCAGTTCTAAATACAGCTTCAGCACCGAATACACGTGAGACAACACATCTCTACTATAAAACAAAGTCGCTTCCCGCCGTCTGTTCTTCTAATGTATAGTTCTAGCGGCGGATTTCGGCCGATACCACAGAGTAAATTGATATAGCTATATGGAAAGCCGACACGTGAAGTTAGCCATTTGTGATGCGCAAAGACAATTTAGTTTGTCAAAGTTCCAGTGCGCATCGAAACGGCTTGATTTTTTAAACTACTCAATTGATTTTAAAGCATATTTCATCAATAATTACAGTTATCCAAGAGGAAGTTTTATAGCTACATATTTTTTTATAAATACTTCTGTTAAAATTTATTTAGATAACTTTTTTATTTGTGTAACCCACTTCTTGCAGATCTGAGTTAGAAGAGGTATACGAGCAATTCAATCAATGGC
Source organism: Colostygia pectinataria (assembly GCA_951394395.1). Classification (NCBI taxonomy): domain Eukaryota; kingdom Metazoa; phylum Arthropoda; class Insecta; order Lepidoptera; family Geometridae; genus Colostygia; species Colostygia pectinataria. The sequence continues at coordinate 8,876,194 of OX596351.1, read as the reverse complement.
TTAGCGACCCTATAATCGACGCGGAATCCGGGGAACATAAAACACGGGAACTTGATTCTAGAGATCTGGCTGTGATAAGGTATTTTAAATCACCTCTCTCTAGCCTCAATGGTTTGCTGGAAGAAAACTCTAGATAGGGTTAAGCTCGCCTTTGTCCATGTACTATTTTTTATATTAACTGTTTATATAACTTTCTGTATACAATAAAGAATAAAGAAGGTATAGGGCAATAGTATAAGTATCAGAACTGTTATCCTGTAACATAACCATTAGCAATAAAGACTATAAAATGAACTATGAACTAGCTAGTTGTTCGACCTCGTCTATACTTTCATATTTCGGACTAATTTATTACATGGCTCGGGTTGTTTGCGATTTTTCCCTGAGATGAGACCTGTTGAAGATATAACAGGCACAGCTAAAATGCTCTTCATAATTTTCACTTTCATTGGTATCCGGTTCCAGATTTGCAGGTTCTCTGCTAAAGCGTACTCTGAGCGAGTCAATGGCAAGCGGTACTACCACTGGGGCTGGTTCAGCCGAAGCAGCTGAGCTGTACGGGCCGGGTGACGCGAGAGATCGCGCCGCGCCCAGGCGGATGGCCCTCGCTGCGCGCTCTCTGTCCCTCGAACTAGCGAGGCACAGGCATATGCTTGCTGCTCAACTGGTGAGTACTTACTGCATCATTGTTTTTCTAGTTTTCAAACTAGATGTCATGCTAAGAGGATTACAGCTATGAGAGAGTCTCAGTTCAGTGGAAACCGCTGTGCTGTACGGTCCAGAAGACACCAGGAAGATAATCAGTGGATCAACCAATGCTACCTTAGGTTGGTATTTGTACAGCATTAGAATCAGCAATTAACGTGAACGTAATCTGTATATTATAATGGTCTTTCACAATATTACACATGCAGATGCATGCATCACTATTTTTCCTGTAATATTCAACAATCACACGAAACTTATCAATTCAAACAAGACTTGCAATTGGGATTGTTAGTTAAGCTTTATAACTTCTGTTTCTATTTAGCTTACTCACGGTTGCTATGTTTTGACAGAAACGTAAAGTAAAAGAATCGATACCAGAGAAGATTCTAAAGAGCACACAAACGAAAAGCGAAGACGAAAAATCTGAAGACTCTGTAAGCGATTCCGCAGAGACTGGCTCGACTCAGGTGTCCAACCCGAGTTTTAGGAAGAAAAAGTTGAATTGGATGCTAAACATGATAGTCGAGACCATCGAAGAGACCGTCGAATGCGAACCGGTCACTGTAAAGCTTAGAAAACCGAAGGTCAGGCGTCTATCGCTAATCCTCACGCTCGATTGAAACTAACATCACTTCGCTTTCTGTCGAAACATATCTGTGATGCATGATGTTACTTACACCACAGCGTGACTCGTATCCTCTGCACTGTGTACCCCTTTATTCATACCTTTTCTCAAAAACTTAATCAATAACCTTTAGATAGCCAGTTCAATCAGATAAAAATATATTACCAACAGTAGACACTGGCTAGAGGAACTCCAACGCCAATTTAACTTTATAATTCGTACATAGCAAACATAATAACAGGTTTTCAGCCAGTAAAATGCCATAAAGTATCCAAAACATTCACTACATTCAAAACATCACACAGCACAAACATTTGAAATCGCGCAGCCTTCTTATGTTAACATTACAAGAAATCTACCCAATGTGGGTTGGTGATCACATCAGTATTGAAGATGATTTAAACAGCATCTAGTGGCCAGTTGGTTCTCTTGTTGCCCACACTGGATGTGTGAAGTGAGATTCTGTAGTGCCTGGGACAGGTTTTAGATGAAGTAATTGAAACACAATTGTGGCCACAAGAAACGATTCCCGGCACAGAGTCCGCACTGCATCGAGTGCCCAAGATTTTTATAAACAATATACAATTACAGTTAAGCCAACTTGCCCACAAGATCGTCGAGGGGGGGACGTGCCGGCCGGTGGCGACGGGCAACTGGGGCTGCGGCAGCCGGCAGCGCGGCCAGCCGCAGCTCAAGCTGCTGTTGCAGTGGCTGGCGGCCAGCGTCGCGGGCGTGCCTTCCCTCATCTACTACACCGCCGGCAACGAACAGCTGTTCAAGGTCAGTGCCAAATGAACAGACGTTACCCGACCAGAAAACATTTTGTATCCTCGTCTTACGTGCTTTCTGTGTGGCCAGCCCCTAAGGGGTTAATGTTGGGGTTTGTGTTCCAATGGTAATTTAGTAATTTAGGTAGATAAGTACCTACCCAAATACACACAGACGTAGTCTCGGGGAAAACCGTACCTTTATAAAACAAATGTAATTTTAGAAGTGTGCACTAGAAAACTATAAACAGTTCGCGGGAATACCTCATTTTAATGGCTTTCTAAGAATTGTCTTGTCATTCCTACGTCAATGAACCAAGGAATTTATAGTTGTACGGTAGTACATATTAGTTCCATGCAAAGAACAAAGACGATGACAGATTTGAACACATTAGCTAACAGACGTTCATAATAATAATGATAATGAGTAAGGCCCTAAGTCTATGATAAAACAAAGTAGTAACTATCTTTTGTTTCCCAGCTCGACACACTCGTCCGCGTGATAGTGGATCGCAAGTGGACTGTGGGCCAGCTCGCCAAAGCAGTTCTAAAGTTCGCCCGTCACACGCTAGAGGACCCGCACGTCATTCCCGACAGACATTCACTCTTCGACGGCCTCATTGGCATAGAAAAGACGCCTGATTCGTAGCCGAGGTTCCCGTCGCCAAGGCGCAAGGTTCACTGTCCACCAATAGGATCAAAAGCTTTTCAAAGCGTAGAAACCTGGCTAGCGATGAGTGAACGCAGAACAAACGAACGCTTGCAAAAGAGAAGCGAAACTCAGGGCACTCGAAAAGGAACCGTTATTACGCGTTGTCAAATGACCAGTGCAAGTGATGTATGCTTGAATTATAATTATGGTTGAATACGACGACAAGACTTTAGATACATTAATTATTAGCTTGAATGTGAGTACAACAATAATCCTCTCTCAATCTTTAAAATAAATTAGTTTAAATGCATTTACTATTACGTTATATTATAAATCGACAAATTGTAATCAAGTGATTATTAAACTGTGTCTTATTTTACATGCGTGTGGACTTTTAGAAAATATTTACTTCATAGTTACATTAAAGCAATATTACGAGTAGCATTTGATTCGAAATAAATACATAAATAAATTAAATATTTTTATACTAAACTATCGACTTAAATACAAGGTGTAAAAATATGACGTAAATAATCACACAACTTTGTTATCGATTTGATAATATAATATATAATTGTAAGAGTGATTTTTGATGAATTAAACATATTATTATGGAATTAATTAGACTTACAGTAAATGATGGCAGTGCTAATGTAAGACTGTATACAATATGTTAATGATAAAAATACTGTTACATTTTTTTACTATAACGTATTTTATCCTAACAAAGTTAGCAGCTGTCTTGTAAATAATCACGTTATTCAAAAGTCCGCTTTTAATTTTGTATGACTTGACAAATATATAATAATACTAAGTGTTTGTGTGAATTGGGTATGTTTGGGTCATTTATTTTACATTATATTTGGAACATTTGTTAAGGCTCGATCAAGTCTTCCATAGACCGAATCTCATTGTGTCCAAAGTTTGTTAATTTTGAGTAATCCAAACTATACTTAAACCAGATGCGAAATAAAATTATTGCGTCGATTAATTGTTGTTTTATTTAAAAAAACATCTTTTACGTAGCTATTACATTTTTGTTTAACTTGAAATTCACCTTCAAAGTTATCAAAATAAAATGAGATTAATAGATTTATAATTTTCTAAACTTATAATTAAATGTTGGTTTACCTGAATGAGTTCAAGACTTTGATCTAACAAATAAAATGCATTTCAATTCAAACTACGAGATCGAAAATTAATAACATTTAGTATATTAGCATTTTATAAGAAACAAAAACAATATTGTTTTTTTTACCTTATCAATCAAAATTATCTACTTTACATTAACATTCATTAGGTACATAATTACAAATTCTTTCCAGCTTTAAGTTAGTTTGTATGGGTAGTGATAAGCCAGGCCGCCTGAATACCACCGTCACTGGGTTTACGACTGGCTGTAGAATAACTGGACCAATAGCTATTATCTATTCTGTGCCGATAGCTCAAGAGCACTAAAACGTCCAAATACTGAAACTTCACTCAATTAATCAAGTCTTAACGTTGCCATAATCACCGGACTTCTCCATACAATCTTAGTTTGTTGATTTATTTCGAAATTACAATAGGTCTATTTGGGATTAAATAAAGCAATAGTCCGATGAGGTATGTATATTGAATCAACAAATAACGATTGTACGAAACGGCCAAAAACAGTCGTGTTTTTCACTCTTGACGTTTATCCATACTATTTGCTAACAAGATGTTTGAAACAGTTAATCTGTGACGTTTCAGTATTTGGGTGTAAGACGACAACCAGGGCTTACGTAGTTCGGTTCCAATCAGTTTCACTTTTAATAAAAAAAACTGTCATTTTGTATGAAAATGATTTTCTTATTGGAACTAGATTGCGTAATAGCTGTGCAGTTGTGTATTAGCAACCACCCGACCAAAAGCTTTGCTAAGACTTGCTCAACCTAAATTGTTCTGTCCCTGGCGTTCAATACAGAAGTGACGCGCCGACGAGTCGAATCGAAACGTTGATTTTGTTCAACGCCGCTAAACCTGCGAACACTCGCATTGGTTCACGTTACTGCGCCTATGTGAATTTTAGTTTATGACATCTACATCATCATGCTCATACGCTACGCTAGCGTGGACATGTGAAAGCAAATGCGGTGATCGATACAACGGTTTTAAACGGTGCCATTAACAAAGTGGCACCAAATGCGAGAGCTAGTGTGGTGGGCGTGATAGTTGCAGGTTCATAGTCGTCTGTGAGGCATTTGATTGTGATACGATTCGACACGACTCGGCGCGCCTTAACAACTTAGGCCCTAGAGCGACTAGATCTGTACAATAAGACTAGTTACCCTAGAAGAAGAGTCCTCGCATGCGGCGGCCCATGCCCTGTCGGTCGTAGAGCACGTTGAACCGGTTCACTAGCTGGTTGATCGCGTTGCAGCCCTTTGTGATTGTGCCGAGGTACGTCATGAGGGCCACATCATTGCATTGCTGGAAGAAAAAAAATAGTTTTTCACGTCTAAACAAAATAATATAAAATCGTAAAGATGATAGATAGACTTGAAACGATCGTATCTTTTTTTTTTGGGATCTATAGATGCACTAAGGACTTCGGATTTTGGGAATTTCTTTCTTAGTGCCCGTCTAGACCCTTAGGCACAGAACAGAAATTAGTACTACGCCTAATGGGCCGATATTTGGATCGCAGTTAGTGGGTAAGCATTTGTTAAAATAGTTGGCAGTCAAGATAAGGGGTGGACCCATGCTTCACCTAGGTTCTCCACCTGGGTGTAGCATAATCGCCTTGAATATCTATAAAAAGTATTAAAAAAAACCTTACAAGCCTTCTAAAGCGCCTGCAGTGTAGATAGCTTTTAAATTGGATGCTTGAAAATCAATAAAAGCCTCGAATTTGGCTTATTGGACCACATTCGTTATCGTTAGACAATACATAACCAACATTCTGGTTTCTTAGATACAACGCTAACAGTAAGTTGAACTTACATTATAGAAGTGCGTACGGAACTGCTGTGACGTAAGCAGAGGGAGCCGATTGGATAAAGCACGTGCTTCACGCAAAAGCGCGGGGCGCGGGGGCAGGTTGCCGTCGCGGATCGCGCGCACCGTCGCCAGCACCGCTCGCACTCGAGACACTAGCATCTTGATTGCGGACCTCTGCGCTGTCAGGTGTTCCGCCACTGAAAACAAGTATATTCTTTACGAATACAAAGCGTTAAAAGCGCTTGTGACGTTGACGTTGTTTTTAACAGATTAACGAAGTTAAGCAAGTTAAGTTGTTTATTTTTGTTTTTAGGGGAATACTAAAGATAATAATATTCCAAAAATGATTTCGCCTCAAGCGGGATTTAAACCCGCAACCACCGCTTGATACGCTGGTGCTTCCCTTAGTGTGATGGTTAACACTCTAAAAACAAAAATAACCAATTGAATAAGCAATGTGACACCCACCTCTCGTCAATGAACTAAATTAACTTTAGTCATTGAACAGGCTTGGATAACTGCAACGTTTCCCCTGTAGATGGAGCTATCGGCGCTTCGAGCCGAAGACATCCCAATGATTTTTATGTTAAGTTAAGTTGTTCCGCATAGTCACCATTCGGATGGGTGAACGCCAGTGACAATTTCAACCGAGAGCTCCAGTCGCTTTGGAAGGGGTGCTTTAACATGTCAAGCAGTTGATCCCGGCTTTTTTAAAAATTGTTAGGCCGTGACAGAGGCCTTTGCCCGAAGCCTCTGTCACTAGAGTTGGCCACTGACTCATATGAACTTACTTACTTAATAAATAAATAATGCTGGACAATCCACACAGCATCATCTAGCCCCAAGGTAAGCTACTGTTAAACAGAGCTGTATTATGGGTACTAGATGAGTGATATATACTTAATACAATACAATACATAGATAGATTTTTTTTATAACATATAGAAAATACCCAGAACACCCGGATCAAATATTTGTAGATCATACACGAATTCTGTACAACAAATACTAATACCATTAGCCTGTTGTGTTCCACTTCTGGAGAAAGGTTTCACTTTGACCTCTTTTTTGTACCCAAGCTCTTTAAAGTACCTACCTAAGCTGTTCAAAGCAGCTTCTCCGGAAGAGACTCTGGCAACATGGTCCACCCCGATCCTCTCTGCCTCCTCTGCAGCCAGTGTATATGTGAGCGGAGCCAGAAGCATCGTAGCACGGCCATTCACTACGTCTATCACTGACTCGTATAGCACCACTGGCAATTGCTGGAATCATACAAGGTTCTTTGAAGCATCACAAACTTTAAATTGTCCACTTAATGTCGAAATTTCTCTATGCTAACTCATTTAAAAACAAACTCAATGGCCAGAACAAAACAAGAATTATGTACTTAAAAAAGTGAACCATACAATACAAAATGACAATACTTTCAATTCCGACACTGTGTGACATTGACACAGCGACAGCTACTCGTCTATATTCATATAAATAAATTTATTTATCTTTTTTTTACTCTCTAGTGTAAGGTGTTACCTCTCCATCCCTGCCAGCTGGGTTCAGCATCAGCATCACAGGGCACTCATTGATGTCACAGATCTGTCTATGCACAGCAATATCACGTTCTGTTGGAGATTCACCAGTTGTGTACCAACCCAAAAAATCCATGTCGGAGAATACTTGTTTGACTGTAACAAGTAAATTATCACAAACAAAAAGTACATAGAAGCTAAAATTATATTTAAAGTCAATGATAGCTAGCTGATATTTAGTTATTTACACATTCTAAATATTCAAGAATACATTAAAATACTTACATTGTTCTTCTTTTAAGTTATAATATTCTCTATCAATTATAATCTCTTCACCAACAGCACTAAAGACAAGTTCAAAAGAGTTCATAACTTCAATGTTTCTGCCTTTTTGTTTACCAATCAGCGCTCCAACCACTAAAAAAATACACACAATAAAAATAGTAGAAAACACAATGCATCATACAAAAATGGGTATGTTGTATTTTTATACCTGTTTGAGGAGAACCTTCCTGAGCCCGTAAACGGGTCCAATGTTCAGAAACATTCATGATAACTAATGGATGGAGAGACACAGTAACAGATCCTGAAGTTGCTGTGGTAACCACCACGCTTTTAGTACCACCAGGAGTCGCAGGGGCAGGTGAAGCCGGATTAGGGGCATCTGCAGCCGGCCCGGAAGACGCACTCTCCACTTCTACTTCCATTTCAAAATCGATTCTATCGGCACTAGTCATAGCTAACGATACCTATGTATAATCAGAAAAGGTAAGGTAGCTTTACAGAAACAATAATAGACTTAAATATATAAATATTGTACCACACTGTGACCATACGGCATACGCCAAGAGAATGTAAGCACTACGCCAAAGATTATAATACACGAACCAAACCAACGAACAAGACGTCCAACAACAAAACTGTTTTAACAAACAAACAAAACTCAGACAAATTGGAACTGAGAAACTAGTTAATTTAATCTTTGCTGAGAAACAAAACAAGCTGCATGCCTTCTTCTTCTTCTTTTAATTTGTGGCAAAAGCAGCAAAACTAACAGCAACAGAGTTGTCAAAACTGACTGACAGACATGCGGCGGAAAAGAATGACAGACAGCTGGCAATCCCGCTCTCACGACATATTGTTACGCTAAGGTTAGACCGCACTGAGCGACACTTCGCGGCAGCGGCGCGACGCGACACATAGCGACAAAATATTCTTTGTATGAAATTGTATGAAGTATAACGCACTACGCTGCAGCGGAACTACGCGACGCGACACTGCGCGTCAAAGTTGACCAACTCATCAAAACTGAAGCGCCGCCGCCGCCGTGTCGCGTCGTGCAGCTCCGCTGCCGCTAGTGCGGTATAGCAAGCGACGCGACACTTCACTTTATTCCAGTTAGTACCAGAGATGTTAGATGGCCACTCGGAAATCCTTGTACCAGGCTGGGCACGTCTAACACCCCTGGTTAGTACCTACGTGTTTGCCGTTAGGTACGAAATTATTTAAAATGGATTTCGGCGAAGAAAAATTAATTTTATTTGTCAGTCAGTATCCTGAGATTTACTTGAGCACCGGTGGTCTAGTGGTAGTGACCCCGCCTTCCGATCCGAAGGTCGTGGGTTCAAACCCGGTCGTGCACCAATGGATTTTTCTGTTCGAAAAATTTATGTGCGCAATGCCAGTGCTCTCATACGGTGAAGGAAAACATCGTGAGGAAACCGGCATGTCCAAGAACTAAAAATTCGAAAGACATGTGCCATCCACCAATCCGCATTAGGTCCGCGTGGTGGATTAAGACCCAATCACTCTCGCCTGAGAGTAGGCCAGTGTCCCAGCAGTGGGAACATTAGGAGGCTGTCATGATGATCCTGAGATTTATGACCATCAAAATGAACATTATATGAGTTCTCTTAGGAAAAACAACATTTGGAGGGAAATTGGCGAGGAAATGGGAGCATCGAGTAAGTAAATTTCATACATCTTTCTGAGTAGGTACATCTTCCTCAGAAGCTGCCGAACGACTGACAGACAAAATTTGCTGCAAACTGTCGCGCCACTACAGTTCTAGTGTCGCTATGTGTCGCGTCGCGCCTGCCCTGGCGCTGTCGCGAAGTGTCGCTTAGTGCGGTCTAGCCTTTAGAACGTGTTGTTATTATATGGTTGCGCAGTACAAAATGTGAAAATTTTGTGCCATAGACAAGAAAAGAAGAAAACGATTTGACCATAAAGAAGAGAAAGTATGAGTCCCGTAAATGTGGAACATAATAATTCATTACAAAGCAATAAATCTGTAAAAGCTTTCATTTCATTTTTAAAAATGTAATGGAATCTAAATAGATTCTGATGTTCTGTACCTACTCGATTCACTTTTTATTCTAGAATTCACAAAGTCATAATTCTATAAGTACCTACATCTACTACTAGATATTCTGTCATAATCACAGTATCACACCTAGTAGCCTAACCAACCGTCGGCGTCGGTCGTACTATGGAAATCACGATTGGAGGTTTCGTAACTTCGCTACGCTTCGCACATGAAATATCTAATTACTTCAAAGCCAAGTTCCGAGCCAAGTGACAGTTCATGTCATATTTCTTTCTTCCGGTAATCAACTTCTTTATCGCATAAATCATCAATTTATGCGATAAAGAAGTTTCGTTAAGGTTGATGAAATGAGTCGACACCAAGGAAGTCGATAGATAGAAGGGTCCAACCAACACGCATTATGTCGCAATGGAACCTACATGTTACCTATTAGATAGATATGTATCTAATAGGTCTCTCGGTGGATCTAGGCTTCCGTGAAGCTAGCCGTTTGTGATGCGCAAAGACAATTTAGTTAAAAAAAGCTCCATTGCGCATCGAAACGGCTAACTTCACGGAAGCCTAGATCCGCCGAGAGAACTATACCTACTATACTTTGTAAAATATCGGATATCGCCCCACAAAAGAGCCAATTGTAATTATTTTTGGAAGTCCAACTGCTTATATAAAAACAAATGACTACGGCTATTAGCTCTACTTGGCTTCAATCTGTTGTTTCTGTTGATCTTTGTTGGTAGACAGGTAGTAGATCGGTTCTGATTAGTACCACAAGCGAAGCCGCGCAGGCACAAGTTATATCGATCCAAAGGTTTTGCTTTCTGAGATACACAAAATTCACATTTGTTTGTTTACCTTTTCAGATTTGAATTAAAAACCAGACTATAGTTAGTTTGGTGAATTTTAGTGTATTTTTTACTAATAGTGGTGGTAACGGATTATCTATGGTTTTAAGCCCGTTCAGAATTTGTAAACAAGCCTATGTGTAATGAAATATCATATCCATCTGGCTGGCTTTGTGAGTTGGTGACTGTAATGTTCCCAAACAAAAGTAATTAGGTGCAGGTCTATGTGTACACTACGTAATTTGACGGATTTGCTTCGTGCGTTCAATCCAAGTTGTTGTTTTTACCCTTGTGCTTGTGGTCTGCAACAATGATAACATAAGGTGCTACAATCAACCACGCGTATTATTGTTTGGAGTAGCAACCACAGTGATTTCCAACCATTATACTGTCATCGTGTTTAACCTACTCATCAGGTCAGAAGATTATCTTTTTATTTTGCAATGGCATCGGCAACTGTTAAGGCTATGGGAGGCCTAACTAAAGATGTCTCGCCATTGTACTATAGGATTCTGTCAAAATTTCCACAAAACTTCACGTTCTGTTTCGCATACGGATCTGCTGTGAAACCACAAATGGGCAACCAAAACAAACAGAACATGATTGATTTGATTTACTGCGTCGACAACTCGTACCGATGGCATGGAGCTAACATGGAATTAAATCCATCACATTACTCCGCTATGAGGTTTCTTGGCAAGGGATTTGTTGCAAGATATCAAGAAAACTGGGGTGCTAAAGTATATTTCAACACACTTGTAGAAATGAAGGAAGAAAATATTATGATAAAATATGGTGTTGTTTCTCAAAAGGACATGATCAGTGACTTATTAGACTGGAACAACCTCTACTTGTCTGGTAGACTTCACAAGCCAATTGAAATCATTAAACAGACCAACAGCTCTCAGTTGCAGAATGCATTGCAGTCCAACCTTCGCTCAGCTGTGCACACAGCACTCCTCATCCTTCCTGAGACATTTTCTGAGTATGAGTTCTACTTTGCAATATCTAACTTAAGTTATGCAGGTGACTTTAGGATGACTTTTGGAGAAAACAAAAATAAAGTTAGAAATATAGTACAACCTCAGTTGCAAAGTTTTCGGGAGTTATATCAACCAATCTTGCAACAATTCCATGCTTATGTGGACTTTCCCACCAGTGAAGCATATTGCCATCAAGACCTGCATCCGGAAACAAAGTTGCATCATCTAATGCAGTTGCCAATGGTACCACAGCAGAGAATTGTGAAGTTTTGGAATCACGGTGGTCTTCAGCAAGATATGGAGGATGTGCTCCGAGCTGTAGCTTATGATATTGACTGTCCAATTGTGCTAAGACAAATTCTTAAAGACATTGTTTGGCAATCCAGTGTGAGGCAATCTTTGAAGGGCATTCTGACTGCTGGGATGCTGAAATCTATCCGTTATAGTGCAAAAAAAATTGCTAAAATGTTTTAAATAAATTCATGGCATTTGTACATATTATTAATATTATTTATCAATATCTAATAAAGCCAGTGCATAACTATAATATTCTTTTTATTATATTTAAGTTATACCTTTTTTGTTTTTAGGTTTACAAAATGCTCTCCGATGAATCAAGCAGTGATTCGGAAACAGGTAGATTCAAATGCCAAACAAAACCAAAAGAAGAGCAAAGTTCTAGACAGAGGGATGGTAACTTTAAAGGAAGAGGTAGACCATCTGAGAATGATAGATTTCGTAGAGATTTTGGAAGGCAAAGAGATGAGAGACATGACTTTGATAAGCATTCCAGAGACAGACACAGGAGCTCTAGGAGCTCTCCAGTAAATAGGAGAAGGAATTCAAGAGATAGGAGTCCTAGAAGGAGGTCTCCTGACAGGCATAGGGATAGAGATTCCAATGCTAGGCTCAGACTTCATCGGAGTACCAGCAAAGAAAAGCTAAATTCCTCTTCCAGGTCTTATAAATCATTAGAAAGATCAAGGGCTCACAAATCTCCTGAACCAAAGACTAAGCCCAAAACAAAGGCTCACAAATCTCCTGAAAATAAAACAAGAATTAGATCTCCTGAGCCAGGATCCAGATCAATGAAGTCTTCTGAACCTAGACCTGGTTCTCACAAGGCACCAGAATCCAGAAGAGACTCAAAAGAAGAGATTCAACACATTCAAGAACATAGAAGAAAATCTCCTTCAAAGTCGAGGTTATCTGAGGAAAGACTGTCGTTATCTCCTGAGTATAGAGGAAAACGGTCTGAAGTGTACAAACCACCACCAGGTGCTTCAAAGAGAAAAAGCGATAGCCCAATAGTAGTGGAGGAACATGAATCAGATAAATCAGAAGAAGTGCAAGTTGGTTCTTACTACAAAATGATCCCCACTGTGGTCAAAGAGAAACTAGAAGAAGAATCCAGCGAGATCGACTCCTCAGATGATGAAAGACTGCGAGCGAAGCTTTTAAACTTAGAAAAAGAACTCCAAAAGACAAAAAAGAAAAAGCATAAAAAGAAACACAAAAGAAAAAATAAGTCTAGTAAAGAAACAGAAGAACCAGCCCTCTCAGTAGAAGTCACTAGCACTACTGATATTGACGTGAAAGACGGAGGCTCCAACAACGATAGTCCTGCACCAGAAGTCAGTTCTACTCAGAAAACCGTTTCAAAAGAAAGCAGCGAAGAGGGAGAAATATCATCAGGAGATGATACTCAAGATACCCAAGAGCAGTTCGATCCATCGGACTTGCGACATAAATTGAGACGTAAACCGGCAAATAAAGATGTTTGTGGTCCAGCACTGCCGCCGCATTTAGAGATGCTACACAGTGATTCTTTGGGTAGAGAAGGGTCAGCTTTGCCGCCTCATCTTTCAAAGTCAAAAAATATGGGTAAGTTTTTAAAATGTAATAGGTCTTCAACTCAGTTGCGGTTATTGCTTGATCCACCCGTTTATCAAATTCGGTTTTTTTAGTAGTTAGTATTATGTCCCGATCAACAAGCGAGTGAGTGAAGCGTTTGTGACATACATCGTTGTTTATTTATTACAGATAAATTACAGATCAACGAAGTTAGCACTTTCGCGTAGTTATCATTTGGATATGTGACTGCCCCAGTGGCAATTTCAACTGAGCGCTTCTGTGCTTCGGAGGGCACGTTATGCAGAGAGAAGATTTGTATTTTTGTTTGAAAAACTACTGGTCCGATTTCGATAATTCTTTTACCATTAGAATGCTACATCATCCCTGAGTAACATTTAGCTATATTTATTACTAGCGACCCGCCCCGGCTTCGCAAAGGTGCGGTATTATTGCACTCACGCGAAGCTGGGATAAAACTTTAGGATGCGATCTAGCGCGTCTGTGGAGCCGGCTATACTGAACTCGTGAACTTTAAAACAAAAAAAAGAAGCCTTTGTCCTATTCTCGGTTATTATCTATGTATGTTTTAAACTTCAGCCAAATCGGTTCAGTGGTTGTAGAGTTATACAGGAACAAATATCCAAACATACGCATTTTATTATTTTTTTATTACGCACGATTATTTATTAAATCACCAAATGTTATTCCAGGACCAGCTATACCCGAGAACATGCGGAAGGTCCTCGCTGAAAAAGATTGCGAAGTGATTGAATACGAGAGTTCAGACGACGGCATAGGTCCACTGCCGGCGGGCGCTGAATCCAAATGGTCCGAGGCTCACGAGCGGCTGGAAGAAAGAGCTTTGGACATGAAGATACGGAGACTAGACGGACATTCACTGGACAGCCGAAAGATAAAGAATCGGGAGGAGTGGATGCTTGAACTGCCCGAAGGGAAGACGAAGTATTTGGGCCTGGAGGCGAGGAGCTTTAGGGCTAAAGCGGGTCCCGATATGTCGGACAGGTAACTGCATTAAATTAGAAGCATTTTACTTACAGACTTGCTGAGATATACCAAAGTTATAAAATAAAATGAAAGTGCCTACTTACTGAGAGCTTCCTCAGCTCGCGCATTCCTTACTACTTTGTCTCTACCCTCTATATAGTCGCTCGTTCGAAAAAGAGTGAATTTAACATTATCGTTAGTTCACAAACTGATAATAATAATCACTAATAAATAAATAAATTTTGCGGACATTTCACACCGCACAATTTTTTTATACCGCTAATGTTACAACCAAGCGTACGACCCACTTGATGGTAAGCGGTTACCGTAGCCGCTTGCAACATCCAAAAAACTAAGCAAAGCTTGTACCAGATAACTGATACAATACAAACATACTAATTTTTTTAAATCCGTACATAAAAACCACAGCCGGGCACCGTTAATAAAATAGTTAGCTTCGTTAAACGTTAAAGCGTTAAATTTCGGAAGAAATAACGCAAGTTAACGTTAATCCGTTAATATGTGTAAAATTGCATGTTTATGTCGTTTATAATATTCTTTATAATAATATCGTTTATAATATTCTTTATAACTAAATTACACTGCACTCTTTATCAATTATCAACACGAAAGTTATCACTGACTGACAGTAATCTAAAGCAACAACAAACAAACAAAACGCTCGTCACTCTAAGCACCCGGCGCTAAGTAATGAAATAGGCATTAGATTAACGATTAACGGACTTCTGTATATTAACGGAAGTTAACGTGTCCGTTAACATCTTTAAAAGTTAATCCGTTAATCAAAATGTTAACTTCGTTAATTATCGATTAACAGATTAGCGAGTTAATGCCCAGCTAGAAAACATTAATCATTTGATAGAAACACCCAATACCAATGTAATAAGGTATGCCTGTGAAATGTTCAATTTCTAATAACGCCACCTAAATCATCTGCAATAGATGTAAAGGCCAATTAATCCAATGATGATGATGAAGGTATGCTTCAACTACCAAATAGAAGGTAATCTTAAGCACCTACTTAATTTGTTTAGGTCAAGTTGGACGGACACTCCGGAAGATAAGGCGAAGAAGGCGGCGGGGATACTTAAAGTGGAAGACACAGACGAAGCTGTCAGGCGTGACGCCAGGTCCCGTCTCATCAACAACAGGGATGATGAACAAGAGATGGCTGTCAAGTAAGACTAATTTAACCCTTGGCTAAACTTATATTTAAAGTTTGAAATGTGTTTCGCTTTTTAACCTATTTATTTATTTTCTTTCATTCAACTAAGTTCATCATATTAAATTTTTAACCATTTGTTTTTCTTTCAGCTAAGTATTTATTTGTATGTTTCAGGAAACACAAAAAGAAACACAAGAGAGATGAAAGCTTGCTGGAACAACATGAAAAGAAGTTAAAAAAGAAGAAAAAGGTACTTGCAATGTTTTTCTTTTATAAATTCCTCTGAATAAAATTGAGATCTACCTACAGTTACATAGTAGGTAAGTTTTTCAACCGCCTTGAATGAATGTGTCCGTTGTATCACTACTACTATTATTGTATGAATTATTAAAAAGTATTGGCTAAGTAGGTAGATATTTCATTGTTGGTTGCCGGCCGAGTCACGTGACTTGGTGCTTTATAGATCGGCGAGTGGAGAGGCCCAAGTGTTTTTTTTTACACAACTGAAGTGGCAACCAAGCGTACGGCCCACAAGATGGTAAGCGGTTACCGCAGCCTATGGACGCTTGCAATACCAGAGGTATCACTCGCGGTTGCCACCTTGAGGCTAAGATCGAAAGCCTCATGTGCCAGTAATATCACACACAGCAATGCGAGAATTACTGCTTGGCGGCAGAAATAGGAATAGTGGTAGTCCTTCTCCGGACGAGCTCTATTCCAGAGAACTCTACTACTCTTAAATATAAGTGGTTGAACTGAACGTAAAATCGTTTAATTTTCAGAAGGAAGAAAAGGACAATGACGGCAAGTCTGAACGGCGGCCGTTCAGTCGTGACGTAGATCTTCAAGTAAACCGCTTCGATGAAGCACAGAAGAAATCCATCATCAAGAAAGCTCAAGGCTTGAACACGAGATTTTCGCGAGGCGAAGCTAAATATCTTTAAGGTATCATGAATTCTATTGCTATCGTTATAAGGTTGAGTTAACCGCAATATTCTTGCGCGGCGATGCTTGGTATCTCAAAAGCATCAATATTGCCTTCTTAGGCTAGTTTTGCCGTTCACTGGTAGATTTAAGGATTAAAATTAGCTGTTTTTATTAGCGCAGTTTCTATAGATTTGCATATTTTAGTGCAATGTTTTATATTGCAATTCCGTCTAGTTTTAAAATAATAATTGAATCAAATTTACTGATTTAGCTCTAGCTGATTTATGTTTCGTGTGAAAACAATTTTGAAAGAGTTGCTTTGATAATGAGTTTAATTAATCTACAACCTTGGCCTAACATTTAATTTTGTACTATTTTGTTTGGAATGGGGTCATCTTAGCTTCCCTTTATCAAAAATTACTTTGTTGTACCTAAATATTTTAAACCTACGAAACACTTAATCATTCTTATAATCTGGTGTTTGTTTAAACATAAACGTTGTTAAAATTGAGTGTATCAAAGTTACGCTTTGTTGTACTACCTACTTCTTTATTACCGAAGCGGTGAGAAGCCGTGTCAAACCAATAGAATCATAACAAAATTCCGCGATATTGACGTGTCGCAGTAAGGCGGACCCTACACCTACAATAAGTTTGCGCAATATGATTGAATCGGCCTTCTCACTCAAACGATCAATTATTATTTTGACGCAATTATTGACGACTCATAAGCGTCAATCTTTTCGCGTGAGCAAAATCAAACGGAACTGTTTCGTGAACAAGATGTCAGACCAAGACTTGGCTGCAGCTATAATGTTGCTACTTGTGGCTAAAAATAAAATACGTCGAAAGACTGCTACATGAAAAGGCAAAAATATAATCATGAGCATGGTCCGATCCTCGTCAAGGCGACGCACAGACTAAAAAATATTGCGCAATACAGATCCTACACGGTGCAATGATAATATGGTGCAATA
Source organism: Colostygia pectinataria (assembly GCA_951394395.1). NCBI lineage: Eukaryota > Metazoa > Arthropoda > Insecta > Lepidoptera > Geometridae > Colostygia > Colostygia pectinataria. The sequence continues at coordinate 8,858,850 of OX596351.1, read as the reverse complement.
AAAATTAAACTCGCTCAAACTTTCGTTCAATCATTGCGCAAACTTCAATACTTCTACAATCCTGACGCTATATTATTTGTATTGCGCAATTCGTGATATTGCGCAATGTTATTGTAGGTGTAGGGCCCGCCTAAGTAAGAAAGCTATGACGCAGTTTTGATCCTAAATTACGCTTAGCTTCGCTTCAGTGGATGATTGCCCTAAGATGAGTCCAGGCATGCGAAAGTAACTGGACGCACCTAACTGGATAAAGCCTAAGTATTATTATAATATATATATATACTCCACATTCTATAACACCGCAAAATTATCTACCGTATTTTAGAATATAAATATTTAAAATACACATCATAATATTACATCATGAATAACCTTTATATATTTCAATCAGACTGTATAAACGTGTACAAAACATAAACTTATGCATTAAAACGCCAACCTAACATGTACTGAAGTGAACATTCTTCCAACTTTAGGCATAATATATTTGGCAGACAAAACTCTTCCCTCGTTGGTTTTAATGTAGTTGTAAATAAACTTAACTGATATTTTTATTTCACCATCTTTTATTTGACCAATATCGATGTAATCTATAGCTTTTAAACAAATTAATTATGAGTGAGGTCCATAATTGTGTCATTGTGCCGTGCCAGTAATTGCACCGGAAACCATACTCTTCACACCGGAACACAGCAATGCGAGCATTACTGCTTGGCGGCAGAAATAGGTATGGTGGTAGTCCTTCCCCGGACGAGCTCTATCACAAAGAACTCTACTACTCTTATATTAGTATTATATTATCCCTACCTAACTGCAAATTTTGGATAGGTACTCGTAAGTATTTTGGCTAAAACGGTGTTCATCTTTACAGCATTTGACTGCTTGTCATCAGGGCACAGAACAGATATTAGTACTACGAACAGGGTTTAAGGGCAGTATTCAAAAACCATAGTGTGTTTTTTGAATACTTGAGTGTGAATCATGACTCAAGCATGTTTAGACATCGATTAGTAATCTGAATAGATAGGAAGACTAGAAAATATGATTATAAAAAAAACCTACCCTACCTATTCTATGTACCTACCTACCTATATTTCGATCCACCAAAAAAAATAGGAAGACCATTAAAATAAAATATAAATTAATTTATATTTTTACACATTTTTTGGATTAGGTACATGTTTGTCGATTCAATTCGATATTTCTTGGGATGGAAGAAAAACTTACAGTTAAATATATTCACTCATTTAATAAATGCAATTAGTTACACAATACAATCATTTATAAAAACATGTTCACACAGCTTCAGTTGTGTTGAGTTTCTCCATAGAAGGGCAAACCTTCGCCTTGTTGTTTTCGCAGCAGAGAGGCTGTTCCGCTGTCATATCGGCGTAGGCCCATGGCCTTTCGCAGATCTTGTAGAAAGCAGACAACTGCAATACAAAGGGTTAACTAAATGTTGACTGGCGAGACGACCTTGATGTGTTTGAGATGGAGTGGTGGGAGATTGCCAAAGATCCAGACAGATGGAAAGATTTGGGGGAGACCTTTGCCCAACAGTGAGACATTGAAAAAATACTAAATGTTAATGAATTAGCTGTGGTAACTGTAACCCATGGATGTTTGCAATACCAGAGACTCGCACGTTGCCATCTTGAAACGTAGATCAAAAGTTTCATGTGCCAATTATTTCACCGGGAACCATAACCCTTCGAATTTTAAAAATTTATTTCCAAAGACGTTTTAAGTGTCGTTTTTTGTGGAGACACTGCGTCATGCTGGTTACTGCGGTACTACAGGTAGAAACTATTAAATACCTATCAGGTATGTAGTTTTTATTTCGAGATCAGGGGCCCAACCATGAACTCTTATAGCGATTCAAATGAAGAACTAAACTAAAAAAAAAAAAGACAAAGCTCATGGTACAATTTTTTTTGACAATTTAGTTTAGGTCTTCATTAGAATCGCTATAAGAGTTCATGGTTAGGCCCCTGGATCGAGAGAAAAGTCTGATCATAATGTATATTACAGTTGTAATTTTAACCGACTCCAAAAGAGGAGAATGTTATCAAACGGAATTTTATATATTTTATTGTTTACCATTAATTCGTTAGCATCCTTAAGTCGGCTGCACAGCACATCGGGTCCTTTTGCCTTCGCGGCCGTGGCCAGCGCGATGCAAAGTTGCTTGCACGTGTTGTCTCCGTCGTCGTCGCATTTCACCTCCAGTCCCGGCGTCTGGCTGATGAGAGGTACCACGCCCGGCGTAGCGGTGTTGGAAGGAAACCCTCCGCAGGTGCAATTGCCTTTAATTCCATCATCATGGCTGAGGATAGAAAATATAGCTAGAATTTCAAGCCATTATAAAATTGAGCCATTAGGGAGCAAACTCGCATTGTCTTCATCAATCCAAAGAGGTTTGGATCCTCATTGAAACGTACACATCCTCATCCTCTCCTCCGAACGCCAAAGCGCCATAGCGTAATTAGTCATAAAAACCGATTTAGAACTCAGTATGTACTCCAGGTAGGTACTTGAAAGCCTCCGTCATGGCCTAACTAATAATAAATAAAATAAATAAATAATGCTGGACAATCCACACAGCATCATCTAGCCCCAAAGTAAGCTGCTGTTAAACAGAGCTGTATTATGGGTACTAGATGACTGATATATATTTAATACAATACAATACATAGATAGATATTTTTTATTATATATAGAAAATACCCAGAACACCCGGAACAAATATTTGTAGATCGTACAAACATTTGTTCCGAGGCGGGAATCGAATTTACAATTTTATATGCCCATACATCAAATCAGGACCTACCTGACTGGAATATCTTCAGCCAGCGCAAATCCAACCACCAGTACAACACACAGGTCGCAGAGTAGTGCCTTGGCAGACGACATGATGACTTCAGCACACAGCACTTTACTGGTGACACGTTTAAAACAATAGCCACTTTTATACTCCAATACATGTTTGCAGAGGATGCTATTCGACACGACAGGGTGACCATTGTTGCATTTATGAACAAAGTCGGTGATTAATAAAAACACCATTTATAGATATTCCTACCTACTTACAGAATCCTGATTCTGATGATCACGAGTCCGCTCGCTCGCCCGTAGAGAGTATATCTACCTTTATACATACCAACCATTTCATTTAAGCTAAGCTAACTAGAATGATGGAATGGATGTAGGATTTCCTTTCTTTTTCAGTAAAAGTTTCAACCAAGTCTGCAAGTTTAGGTTCTGGAAGCTACTTAGAATGGTATAACGAAGCGAACGATGCCCAAACTATCCATTGTGAGCGTTTTCGCACTAACCGGCACGATACAGTGAGTTGTCTATCGTGGACGACGACGATGACATGCCGTAGGAAGTAAAATGTAAGAAAAGTAGCCTTGCCTTTGGTTAATACGTTAGCCGCAAGTCGATCATGGACGATACTATTTATCATTGTGTGCGGTGACGAACGACTGACGAAACGCGGTGAAACACATGCCGGCTATTGTAGATTTACTTTTTTCTTTCTTTCTTTTCTTTAGATAATGTAATAACACTTTAAGAGTCACCATATTTGGTCGCGGAGTCAATAGGTCACCAAATATGTTGCAACGGTTATTGGTATAAGTCCGGGTCTCCACGAAATGCGAGGACACCCTACGATTCGAATGTTTGTGATTGAATATGAGTAAAGACTGGATTGTTATGATTGTGCGCATACACAATACGCCCGTTAATTCATACATTCATCGCTGCTGGATCTACATGGCATACCTATGCTCAGAGCTAAAATACTATACAACGCATGTATGAACCAAAGCAGATACGAGCACATTGCTATTGAACTCTCAGCAGCTGGTGATAGAGCAGTTTAACATTGAGAATGAGTGTCAACTTCTTGTTTTGTGCGTGCAAACATTCGAGCTCTCTTGTTTATCTCTGCTCTAGGGGGATAAGTGTAGTGTTTAGTACCATTCGGAAGCCATACCTACTACAAACATACCATGTCATTTTCTGAAGCAGGTAGGTACCTATTTCTTACGACTTGCCTTTTCTAAAGGTATTCTATAAAAATATAAACAGGTGTAAACGAAAGTACTTTATTAAAAATACAACACAAGTTACAGTCTTTATGTATTATGAGCTCTTTCACTAGTGAATCTGTCTCATATATTTGATGTGTTATTTTTATATACCTACACTTTTTACATAATTAAAATTGATTTAAAAATTTAATTGGCTACAAAAATGAAATTTATAATTTTCAGAGAAACAATGAGAAAAAAATATAAAGGTATTTTGTTAGGTGAAGCAGGTACTTATTATAATATTGAAAATAATTTACAATAACTGAACAATACTATAAATCAAAGCATAACGAACAGTCTTAACTCTTCAGAAATCATAATTCAAACCTACCTTAGAATGTAATGGTGACTTCTTTAGATAACATAAATACATTTAAGTACATACAAATGCATCCACCAATCCGCATTGGGTCTGATGCTGGATTAATACCTAATGCCTCTCGCTTGAGAGTAGGCCAGTGTCCCAGCAGTGGTAACATTAGAAGGCTGTCATGATGACATACAAATGCATAATGTAATTGAACAATGAGTTCTTGGTAAAATAGCATTATAATAAGACAACACAGTAATGGTAGGAATTTATAAGTATAAAATTCATATTATTTTATTTTAATAATTAATTGATTTCATTCCAACAAAAAACAATTGAAAACTAACAACAGATTTCATTTTATTAACCTTATCATCCAAATTCATGTCCAAGGTCAGTTGAGACTCAAGGTTAATCTGTATTAATCTATCAGAAAAATGGTGGTTTTGAAATAAAATATTTTTTTATGGCTAAAAGTGCTCCCAGGCTTATTTCTTCTCTAATAGTCATATCCACTTCCAACATTCAAGGTTATCTTTGAGGTGCTGGCTTTGGTTTAGGCATTTTCCCCAAAAGACCCTGAATTTCTTTCTTTTCATCATAACTCTTCCACATTTCATATAAGTTAATTATTGATCTTACTATTTCTTGAATCTGAAAAAAAAGAGAATTATCATTGTATAATAGCTGTCTCACTTGTCAAATGTGTGAACCTAATAAACACAATATCATTGTACAACATAGTACACAGTTTTTCCTATAATTCATCTGGAACCAGGGCAATAACGCAAAAGTTAAGTCACTAAAAATAAATAACCTTGTCCATGTCAACATTTAATTCTGCAAACCATGGCTTGAGATTTTCTTTTCCAAGCATTACACATGCTATGTGCAATGCACTTATTGCTATCTGAAATCAATAAAAGCTTTTTTAATAGCAGCATGTAAATAATACATGTTTTTTCATAATTCTACCATAGTTAGCTTACCTGATAAGGAGGAAAGAGTAAGCTAACATCGGTTCTCAAAGAATCATTTACAATCCGCCAGGCATAAGTGAGAAGTTGGTCATCTTGGCCTATGTCTTGTACGAACAACAGTAATGGTCTATATGGTTGGTACACTATTAAACAACAATCTAAGTTTTCCAGTAGATAAAACTCACATTCTAAAATATGGTTTGTTCTATAGGGAAACTCTTGTTGACCATAAGCATAGTTAAATTTATTTTTTATCACAGTCTGGCATGTAGTTATTAGTCTAGAGTTCGATATTACACCAAATTCTTCGACTTTGGAAGCCAAAAACACACATGTAGGAGCCAAAAGTAAAGGGTCTATACACTTCAAGGAGTTTCTGGCATAAAACCGTTTGAAATACACAGTAGCCGTGGCAATCACTTGCTGTCGGAGTTTTAACTGCTCTCCTAATACTTGTATTATGCTAGCAAAGAAGTTGAATATCTTTTGGTATTCTTCGTCAGATAAAATGTTCAGGTCATGTTGGCGGTCTCTGATGAGGTCTTGCTTGTCCAATATCCATTGCTGATGGTGTGAACTTTGCCAAAAGTTACCAGCCATTTTATTTCTTATTAGGATGCACGATCTTGTAAAACAAGATAGACAAAGTTGGTGTTCAATTTCAATTCAATTCATAACTCGAAATTGAGAAATAAACATTAAAAAAAACAACAAAACCCAAAGCAAAAAGTAACCAAAAATAATTTCCCAAACGATTCAACCGAACCGACCAACCAAACTTCTTCTTCTTCTTCTTCTTTTAATTTGTGGCGTCTGTGGCCGGGTTTGCCACAATTTTGCCAATGTCAATGTCGACAGGGTTGAAACAGTAAGACAATGGAGGATCTGAGACTTAAGATGGTCGGTATAAAAGAGAGAGACCATAATTTTGTAACAAGGTGATTTGTTATTACATCCTGAATAAAATAGGACAACACAGACAACACTAATATAATACACATAAGTCTAATAAATGTAATAAATATTATTGATAAATACGTAGGTACATGTTATTTACAACTTTATTTTATTCACAGTAATAAATTTGCATAACAGCGCTACAAAGGGAGAAAAAACAAGAGATAGGATAAGTTTATAGGAAATAGGACGAGGGATTTCAGGAGGGCAAACATCATACAGAGATAGCCGCAGCCTAGGGCAAGAAAAAAGAATGTGCTCGACGTTACCTTCATCCAAACCACATTCGCATAGAGAGTGGTCCCTGACCCTTATCTTTGCAAGAAAGACTGGTGAGCAAACATGTCCTAATCGAAGACGACAGATTGTAGACGTAGTAATTTTGTTAGCTTTGCGATATTTAAAAAACCAAGGTCTTGAAGGAATATCAGGTTGAATTTCGCCGAAGTGTTTGCCTTTCAAAGACTTGGAAGCCAACCACATGCGGGACCATGAGATGGTAAGATGTGAACTAGGAACTAAACAAAGGTCGTGATAAAAAAATTTGAGGTATTCATGGGATCCAGCATGAATGGCATGTCGTGCGCACGAGTCCACTGATTCATTTCCGGGAATACCGCCAACCAAACTTGGGATTGAGACCAAACCAAACAAACATTTTCTTTTCTTCTTTTATTCCGTGTCATTTGTCAGTCAATAGGCAACAAAATGTCATGTGTCAAGTTTGGTTTTGCTGTCACTATCGCCATCGGAAGTAAAGAAGTTGTTTCACGCAGTATGGAGCAGGGTCCTAGTCCTTTGTAGGGAGACTAGCAGTTTTCCGAACAGTAGACCTCGCAAGCACAAACTTGTAAAGTGAGCTTTGAAAGTGAGTATTGCATTTTGAGGAACTATTTTGTTATCCAAGGTCAGCAAAGTCCACCGAATCATGACCTCTGGCTTAACGTGTAATAGGCATAGCCGCGAGTCATAAGTTACTGGTTATAGTTGAGCATCACAAGAGATAATTATACTGTACAGACAAAACACATGCTGTCTCTCTTACTCCCGTGTAAAAAGCTGAACATTCGTTCTCTTTCAATGAAAATGGCAAGAACATTGTTTTTGATGGGCTAAATAATCACGAAAAAACAAATTACATTACGAGTACTTACCTATGGAATGTTATACCATTTGCTTTGTTGGTGTTCCTAGTGTTATTGGTACACTTTTTAAATGCACAGGACGGCATTTTACGCCAATATTTCACAAATTTGTCCGATGCGCAACGGTCCGCGTCTGCTAGTCGACTGATGCGAATGGAGTGAGCTCACTCCTTTCAACGTGAACTCATTTTATAGCGGTCGGAGCACTGTCCGGGCCCTTCTAGATATTGACTTCCTTGGCGAGAACACAAAAAGTCTGGACAAACTGACATTCAAAAGCATTTTTGGCCAATCTCGAAACTGAGACGCTTCACTCGCTCGGTCAATAATCAATAAAGAAACCGTTCAGAGAGGCTTCAAGCGCTCTCGGGGGAGAGGTCGCCGGAGTGCTTGGCTGTCGAGTGGCCGTGTGTGTAGCGGGGCGATGCAATTAGATACACTTGCCACGTACATCTCACGTGACGGTAGTTGTCAGCGCATCCGACGCGCCAACTTTTCCACAAATTCCTCAATGCTGGTTAACCATAGACAGAGTATACCAAATAGACTGACTACTAAAAGAATAATAATTGCAAGAGTGAGAAGGATTGAATGTAAAATGAATAAGAGGGAGCAAGACGAAGTATAATTTTTTTGTCTCTATTTGCGTATCAGTTTTTGTTATAATTTAAACGATTATTAAGTTAAAGTATATTATAAGTGACTGTTATACCAGAGTCATTTAAAATCAAGTTTAAATAAGAAAAAATCTGTCATAATCGTACCATTCGTTCTATCATTCATCTATCGCTATCTCACACTGTATGCGTTGTCTATAAAGTATAATACGTGGTTATCTGAATGGTGTCATAAACAACAAACAAAACAGTCAAACCAAAGCCAGTAGGGGTAGCTACTACGGCTTCCATGCTGGACTCCCCGCCTTTGCCTACTCGCTCTGTCCCACGCGCGCGTTCAACGTTCGCGTTTCTCAGCTGGGCTAGATTATGCTACACTACACACCAACGTTGGGCTCTGAAGTGCTGAGAGCTCCTGAAGTTTTTCGATTTGGTGCAAAGCGTAAGCTAACCAACAGCGATTGGAAAAAAATGAATAAATAAATCTTAAGTTTTCATTGCACCCGTGCGAAGCTGGGGCAGATCGTCTAGTAAATAAATAAAATTAACTAATGCTGGAATATCCTCATCTGTCCCCAAGCCAAGCAGAGCTTTAGGCTGCGTTTCCACCAGAGATGTGCGAGGATATGTAGTAGCGAGGAAAGTGTTTCATTGACACGCGCAGGTCAATGGCGCGCGCTCTTCGACTCCAACAAAGATAGCTAATAATTGATCAAATAAACTTAGGTAATCGATTTACTCAACATTTTAAAGACAAAATGTAGGTATAATAGTGTGTAAAAAAAGCTACACTGTAGGTACCTATTTCTTGAAAATTATGCTCTAATAATGTAGGTAGTACAAGTTATCTTTAAATGTATTTAAACGTTATAACTACCGTTATAATACCGTATAATAACTATACTAAACGTTATCTAGGGTTTAGAAACTACCTGCTAACGGCTGACGCCAGAACTTAAAATAATTTTATCAACACCCATGATTGATGCAATCAGCGTAGGATTAAAAAACCACGATCTAAGATGGAACTAGCTAGTGCTCTGTTTTGCTGTCTGTTTTCTGCAGATTTCGTTTTTGTAATAATACTCCAGACGTTGTCCCATATATATTTTCTCGAAATCCGTTCAGTACTTTTTGAATAAGCAAATCAAAAAAACGTGTCAATACTACGTACCTACCTACATGGTCTTGTAAGCCACAATCTGTCGAAACATTGTTTTTGTTGGATTGAAGTCGGTTTTTTTTTTTTTTTAACATAGCGCTACGCTATCTACCTACTACTAACTAAGCTCTCCAAACTAAGTAAAGTTAACTGATAGTTAACACTAAAGTAGTACCTAGGTCGTCAAAGTCGTTAAAAGTAGTAGTCGTTAAAAGTCGGTTTAAATGCATAATTATGTTATTGATAACAAAATAAAACATATGTAAATCGGAATGATAAATGTTATTAAAACAATCCGATAATTAGAGTCAGGTAACAACAGCTTTGATGACAGATATATAAGGTCATTCATTATCAACCTGACAAACTTAAGGGGTTGGTTCCACACATAAAAAAAAATCCTTGTGCTTTTTTTTTCTAAACGTTTAAAAATTACGTAATTAGTTATCCTAGTTAGAAATCGAAAAGGCAGCGCTCGGCACGTGTCAATGAACCGCGGGTCAATAACCCGTGCGTCCTTGACCTACGCTTGTCCTTGACCCGCTACGGGGCGCGCACACTCGAATATTTCATTATTACTTCGCTTAACTCGATTCCCAACAATGATAAATAATAATTGAGCGGAAAAACGTAATCGATTTTTTTTTGTTTACTTGGGATTTATAAGACAAAATATAAAAAATTAAGACATAATAAAAAATATATAGGTACATATTTTTTTTTTATGTGTGTAACCTATCTCTTAAGTTTGTCAGGTTGATAATGAATGGCCCTGTATAGATAGATAATGCTAAATACAACCGCTGCGCGTTTCCACTTTATTTCGCCTGACTTCGCGAGCTTGTACAAAGCTATGTAGATATTATTTTAACTTGTATGGAAGATTCTACTGACTTAGATAGCCAGTTATATAATGCGGCAGGTAGTTAACTACGTACCTTCTATCTATCTAAAATATCGCACAACTAGATTATCAAGTCATTTTTAATATTAGTATGTGATGTCGGCTAATGTAAAGTCTTTAAGAAAATCGTTGACGGTGTCAAAAACTGCTTCGCTGATAATTTGACTGATATCATCCAAGTGGTTCTGTATAATCTCCTGAGTCAGGCTCTGCACGAATGCGTTGATGAATGTGTTGATGATCGATGATCCGGTCATTCCATCAATTTGGATCTGAAATAAGTTTAATAATCACAGTACGGTCACACAGTTTGCAGTCGACAAACTTTTTACTAAGTAGGTACATATTTTTGGTTTCGTTGTCTTACCACATTCAAATTCAGTCAAAATCAATACCTACCTAATCATTTGAATACTCACAATAAGATCGGCAATATCTAGTTTGATGTCTAAATTTCGCAGAAGCAAGTGTCCACCAAATATGCTGGTTCCAAGTCTCGCATCCACGCCGACCTCGAAACGGTTGATGAAAACTCTGAAAATAACATTGCATAAACATGTTTTTTAATTTTATATTTTGTCTATATTTATTCATCTTCTTAGAAAAAAATTGTTAGGTTAAGCAGTTCTAAATTCATTAATTGGTTTTTAAATTAATTAGGTAGGTAGGTTATGTAAGTCTAAAACCAATGCGTGTTGCCAGTGATGACACCTATGGCACAGACTATTGCTAGGTCGCTAGCTATTAGTCTCATTCACAAGGTCCAAGGCAAAAAGTTATAGAAAAGGCTTTGCTAAGATTGTCACTAGGCGATTAAATTCTAAACGAGGAAATCCGTAAAACCAAGGCCGACAAAGCTTACGTTGAAGTGGCAGTGGGCAAGCTTATTTATCTCGCAGAACCGATAACTGCTTGGGAATAAAGCGATCGCAGGAAGTTGGTGGTTGGCCTATGTCCATTGTCCAGCTGTAGACGTCTATTCGCTGATAATATTGATGACGATGACGTACCTATGCATCGTCATCACGTACTTATGCATTAAACATAAAAATGTTATTAAAGTAATTTCGTACCTGAAGTTACCACCAGCTTTATGGGTCAGAAACAACGCTATTCTGGCTTCAGCGGCATAGGCACCTGGGAAAATGTTTCATTAGTAACTTACGATTCAAAGATTTCTAGTTTTAGTTTTTAGTCAAAGTTACGGTTGTTATTTGACAATGAATCATACTGTTTTGAATATCAAATAAATATTACCAGTAACGGTCATCCACGGTAAGGTCATTTTGGTTCCGAAAGTCAATCGGAGAGGGTTGAAGGTAACGTGGTCAACGACATACCAGGCAAGACCAACCGCTCTAAAATTGTTCACAGTGGCTTTCGCGCGTACACTGAAAAAAAACACATAAAAAAATCTATTTATCATCAGGACAGCCTTCTAATGTTCCCACTGATTGAACTGGTTTGAACCCACGACTTTAGGATCGAAAGGCGAGGTTACTACTAGACCAAAATAATAATAATAATAAAATGAAAAAAAAACCATTAAAAAAACGGCAAAATCTGTCGATTATGTAGTGAAATAGTGAATAAAGATTAGATTTTATTACCCAGTTATGGTATATTCATATGGGCCAATCTTGTCGATCACCAGAGGATCCAATGGAGGAATAGATTCGTTTCCGTTGATCACAACATCTCTGAAATCTTCTAGAGCTTTCTCGATCGTATCAGAGATAAAATTACGGCCCAGGGTTCTTTCCAGTATTACTTGATCATCTACGAGATGTCCTTCTTCAATCTCATGCATAGAAATTTGAAAAGAGTACGGGTCTTGGTTGCGAAACTCAATTTCTGTAGGTAAATAAAAAGGTTATTGTAGTTTTATCATTAGAAAATAGGTAAGTAATAAAATATTAATGTGCCTTATGATCACACTAATATATGATATACTTTGTCTTGAATTTTAATAACTAACCATTGGGTATTGTTGTTGCTAGGAAGTCTACTTCCGCTGATACAACAGCGAATATCGCCACAAAGCACAAAACCACGCACTTCATTATAACTTAATTTTTATTAGGTAGGTAAGTAGGTGGAAAATAAAAATTATGTAAGACACAAACGACGGTGCCTCTATTTAGAAGTTTTTCTTAAATTCATAGTCTTTTATAGCTGTTTTATCTAAGTACTTAAGTACCTACCTAGATCCATTGTAATTAATTTGAAATAAGTAGCTAATCTGACAGCTTTTCCGATTTATTTTTGCTATCTTCCAAAATCACGTTAGTTAGCAAAGACAAATAGGAGTATTAAATAAGTACCTACCCACTTACCTGTTCTTAAAACCGAATTATTTAATACTTAATCACTTGATAAAAAAATACTTAATCCGTAGCGATAGATAATAACACCTGCGTCGTCGTTAGAGTTGATATCAAATAGTTTATTTTTAGAAATCTCATTATTGTAAGTAAAAAAACTGTAATGTTTAATTTAAAGTACTTTTTTATTTGATCCTTAGAAACCAGTAGGAGATCTGTAACGTCAAAAACAATTGTACAAGTAGAAACTAATTCATATATTTTATTGTTGCATCTGCTGCATAATATTTAATAGTTGCGTAGGCGTTACAGTTTCTAAATACGTATCTAATCTCTGAACAAGGCTTTTTTCCGTTGCAGTTACAATATCCTCATGATATCCTTCGATAATATTTACTCCTTCTTTGTTTAGTACTTTATTCATTGGCCATGAGCTGTTTTCTAAGTTCACCTGAAAGTTTAATTCTAATTAAATACCTGCCCTGTTAGGTACACGTTTCTTATAATGACCATTAACATTGTGCAGCAGTTGCACTTTTCGCAACTTATTTTTATTTGGTCCTTCGAGCCGAATGACAAATAGGTAGGTACCAATTTATTATCAACGTAAAACGTGCATTTTAACTATTTTACCTGAAGTTCACCAATTGCAAAGTTAAGATTAAATTGATTTATGTTCGTGTGTATTCCGTTGTGCGATAGTCCTATTCCAAAAGTTATTTTGATTTTCTTGAAAATTGCGCTGCAATCAAAATGGCTAAGTTACACATAATATTATTATGTATTACGTATTTAAAAATCGAAAAATACGAGCAGTAGCTGATTAAGGTAAACAAACTGTTGAACTCACTGTAATTTTCCTGATCCTCGTAAAGAATAAACGTATAGCGCACGGCCCTCTACATTATAAGTTTCTGGAAATAATTAAACAATACAAAAAAAATTAGTAGGTAGGGACACTAAGTAGTACCTGCTTAAGTATACCAACGTTGGACGCATAAGTTTAGTGTGTACTAAAAGTGAATGATGATTAGTACTGCCAACGGATTTCGTTCGGCCGTTCGAAGTGTTAGCCGTTTTGATGCGCAATGGAGCTTTTTAGAACTAAATTGAATTTCTAAAAAATTGTCTTTGCACATCACAAACGTAGTAGTAAGTAAGTACTACCTGCTGAAACATCCAGCACTGGGATAGCGAGAGAGCCTGAAGCTCGCATGTCGCTCAGAGATACATTTAGCTCGGCCACGGAAAAGTGGTTCATTCCAACTACTCTCATTCTGCTTGAAGAATAAGTTAGTCTGTAAACAGAATGTTTTTAAGTTTCACAGCAAATCTGCAGTAGGCACCTGAAAGCTGCTGCTGCCGCCGGTGCCTATTATCGTCTTCGGCTTGCGTATATAGATTTTTAGGCCACGAATTAAAATCATGTTCTTTAAAAAATACCTATGCCGACCGATGCCGAAAATGGGCGGTGGTAATTTTGCCGCTGCGCTGGGCGATTTACCTATTGTATTTTTAAAGTAAGTAAGTAAGTTCGTATGAGTCAGTGGCCAAATCTAGTGACAGAGAATCTAGGCCGCCCGAAGGCCTCTTTCATGACAGAGGCCATGGCCTAGCAACTTATAACTTTAACTTTTTATAGTATAAGTATATTATTATAGCATTATTATGTTCTGTGATATGTAGGGCATTTCATTATTAATGCATAATGTTCAAGGAATAGGTTCGACACATGAAAAAATTAAATACATGTAGGTAGGTACCTTTTTCTTTTAAATCTGCCCTAAAAATCTCGAGTTAATCGTTAAAGTTTATTTGATCAATTTATTAGTAAATCTGCCCTAAAAATCTCGAGTTAATCGATAAAGTTTATTTGATAAATTTATTAGTTATTCTCGTTGGAAATCGAAAGACAGCCCGTGGCGCGTGTCAATAACCCGCGAGTCAATGACCTGCGCGTGTCAATAACCCCTGTAATCAACACAGGGGGCGCGCGCTTGTATTTTTTATTATTACTTTATTATGAATATTAGAACCTAGGTCCTCTTATCTAATATCAGAAGTTACCTAGGTTACAAACTTCATAACTCGTGCATGAGTACCTAACTATTTTGATTGGTACTAAGTAGTCACTTACTTTACACCTTTCCCAGAGTAGTTTCCCTGTAAGGGTGGGATATATAAAATTTGAAGAGAAGGAAGCGCGAACGGTAGAGAAGCTGTATCATCGCTTCTCCATTTTACGAAGAAATCTAGGAGTTTTTTTTCCACGTCGTTACTAGCTGCAAATGATAGAAGAAAACTAAATAACATCATTAGTTTTAAGAAAAAAATAATTAAACCGACTCTAAACTAAAACAATGTTTCGGCAAATTTTTATAAGTAGGTACCAAGGTACATTTATATATTTTATTATTTATTTATTTATTATTGTGGTGATACGCGGCGATGCCCACTGGTATAGTGTGTATAAACCATAGAATGTAGTTTTTATTCGTTCGTTCGTTTTCGTATGAGTCAGTGGCCAACTCTGGTGACAGAGTTTCTTGGCCGCCTCTCTCAAGGCCTAACAACTTTGAAAAAGCCAGGACCGACTGCTTAACGTGCCCTCCGAAGCACGGGAGCGCTCAGTTGAAAATGCCACACCCATCCAGATGATGACCCCGCGGAACAGTGCTTAACTTCGTTGATCTGTTAAGAACAACTTAGCCAGCTATGTCACGAGCGAAAAATGCAAGTAGTAAATAAAAGTTAGTAACTTACGGTTTACATCTGCCCCGGAAACAGCTGCTGCTGTTATAAATAAAACTAAAACTATGCTCATGAGGTTTTTCATTACAGAGATTTTAAAAATAACTGAAATTAATAAAGGTGTGTTAAATTTTATACTAAGTAAAACATTGTTTACCTTATTTATTTTATGTACCGACTTAGTTATCAAATCAACATTTAGGTAGGTACATATTTAACTACACCCAACATAAAATGTTACAGATATAATACTTACCTACGCATGTCACTGTATGAATGTTTGTTTGTGTTATGTATACCTACCTACCTATACCTATTGATAAGAATAATCGATTGCAATGAAATGAGGCTCTATCTAAGTAAAGTATCGTGATTGACACTGTAGGTCTTAGGTGTCATGTCAGTCAATGTGTCTTGTATTAAACTTGAAATGAATTGGCCGTTTTATATAAGCCAGTAAAAGAGCCACGCGGGTGTGAGCGTTATAGTTATTTGTTTTTAATTTTATTTAGCACGCTGTAAACTACATTTTTATAATCAGAGCGTAAATATTTATTTTATGGCAGGTCAAGGTTAATGTTTTGAAACCTACCTACACGTTTTGTTGTAGCAACCGAGCGACCTAACAGGGTCTTTCATTATTAGTGCATAATATTCATTACCTATAAATACATAATTTATATTTTTAATTTTGTATAAAAATCTCGAGTTTGATAAAGTTTATTTGGTCTATTATCAGTTATGCTTGTTGGAAATTGAAAGGGCAGCGCGCGGTGCGTGTCAAAGAACAGCGCGTTAATGACCTGTATGTCAATGACCCCCCTTAACCGCTATGGGACACGCGCACGCGCTCTCGAACATTTTATCATTACCTACACATAAGGTAGGTAGGTCTACCTTCGAGATTTTTAAGACAAAATGTTAAAAAGAAAAGAAAAAAGGTTTTTTTTTAATACTACTAAATAAGGTACCTACTAAGTACATGTATTTTTTTTTGTAGGAACCTATTCCTTGAATATTAAGCAGTATCACAGATAACATATTACTAGCAGTATTAATGAAAAACCTGTAAACACCTACATAATGGTATAGTTCCTTCCTAGGTACCTTCTTACCTACCTAGCAATAGGTGTATACATACATTCAGATAAGTACCTCCATAATACTACATAATTATATACTACACTACATAATTTCAGATAAGTACCTCCATAATAATAAAACACACAATATTTTAAGGTAATATGTAAAGGATCACCTCGGACACTCTCGGTAAAATGTATGAAACAAACTCGTCGCAATCACCACATGCATGGTTTGTGTACGTAAATGGGGCCGTTGTATAATTATGTGAGTGTTATGGTTGGCCCCACCCAATTATTGCAAAAGCGAGATAGCACACTTTCGCTCGCACTGCCAATGCGCTAGCTTGGACCTACCTAAAATCAAAATAAACGCGTGTCATAGCTAGCCCCGGCAAACTTGTGACCGGGTTGGGGTAAGTAAAACCGGTGGGAGGTAGGGAGTGGCTCATCTTGTCGCGGAGTTACGCGATTGACTTCACTTACCATAGATAATAAAAAAAAAAATGGTGCGGTGAGGAAGGAATGGCGGGGGGAAGAATTTGGAGGTTATGTGTGTGCGGTTGCGCAGGTTGGTTCTTGGAACTGACTTGCGAGACACAGAGAAAAAAGGATGGAGGGCAAGAAGGAGGGTGAGAGCAAGTGTGGCTCGGTCACCACCTCGCCAGGGACAAAGAGAAAAAGGTGGGACAAGGGCGGTGTGCGCGAGGGTAAGTGGGACACCGCCAAAGATTATGAGCACCGACAACGTGGTTGGTAAGTCCCCTTTGATATACTGAGTGCTAGCGTGCACGAATTATGATAAGACGGCTAAGAAATAATAGCGTAACATGAATAGGTCGGTTATTAGAGACAATGACTGACGAGGACAGACTAAGAGTTAAACAGCTGTCTATAAGAGGAGAAGGTTCGGTAATGGGCGAGGGGATGGAGGTGGCCCTACGAGGACTTAGTCCAGCAAGAGTAGAGGAACGAATGTCAAAGTAGAGATATTGATGTTCAGCGTGACAACAAAAACGACAAGACATATCGTACTGTTGAACAAACAGGTCCCTGAACAACATCCAACCAACGGGTTGGGGTGGTGAGTGAGACTCGTGTTCTGTGAGATTGCAGGTCTCTGAACACCGCCCAAATTAACTGGGTGATGAGTGAACTCATGTTCTGTCTGAGGGATGAACAAAACGATAAGACCCATCGTACTGTTGAACAAACAGGCCCCTGAACAACATCCAACCAACGGGTTGGGGTGGTGAGTGAGACTCGTGTTTTATGAGATTGCAGGTCTCTGAACACCGCCCAAATTAACTGGGTGATGAGTGAACTCATGTTCTGTCTGAGGGGTTACCAAAACGATGAGGAACCGTTGAGCAGACGGGTCCCTGAACAAAGCCCAAATTAACTGGGTGACGAGTAAAACCACCTTCAGGTGGCTCTTGCGTAAGATGGTAAAATGATCTAGTAGATAAAAACGAGGCCGTAGTCTAAGGCCAACGGAAACGTTATCATTCCATAATTAACAATTATTCTCTTTTGTCGCTAAAAGATTATATCATCCCATAGAAGCTATCCTAATGTCAAACATAAACCAGTGTTTAACGCCGATAGCTATGAACGCCGCGACAGAATTTGGTGGAGATGCTAACAGAAATCCTGGATTTCACCTTTTGGTGTTTCCTATTAAGATTATGAATGTTGGGTTTTATTTATTATTTGGGACGCCCGATTCGTTCTGGCTTTCCCTGTTTAAAACCTAATGATGAGATTTATTGAATTTATTCATATTATATTTATAAAAAATAAAAAAAACTACCCATTAACATATTTATTTGTGATTATTTGGGCCGTCCTATTCGTTCTGGCATTTGCCTTTTAAAATCTAATTGATTCGATTTAGAGATAATATATTAATTGTATTATTTTTAAGAAAACTACCTCATACAAAAAAAAAAAACCTCTACTCCCATAAATTATCTGGAACAAAAACGCAATTTAAAAACAAACACATTTGTGTGAACTATTTTGGTTTTTTATCTATGGCTAATTGGCTATTTTTAGTGTTATGCAAAGTTGAACTTTGCCGGTTCCCTTTTTTGAAACCAATTTACATTTCATTTAGAATATTATTTTGAGGATTTAGCTCTAAGATAACAAAGATATTCATGATAATTTGTCTTTTATTTTCCCATAGATAATAATTTAGTTTAAGGCGTTTAAAGTTAATTTATGCGTTAATTAAGAATAGAATTTGATGCAACATTTTGAAATTGCCGCGCTATGCAATGATTTTCAACGCAAACAAACACATTTGTGTGAACTATTTTGGTTTTTTATCTATGGCTAATTGGCTATTTTTAGTGTAGAATATTATTTTGAGGATTTAGCTTTAAGATAACAAAGATATTCATGATAATTTGTGTCTTTTATTTTCCCATAGAAAATAATTTAGTTTAAGGCGTATAAAGTTAATTTATGCGTAAAAAGGATAAATTTTGATGCAACATTTTGAAATTGCCGCGCTATGCAATGATTTTGTATCTGTGAAATTATGTTGTGAACTTGTGAATCAAACTAGCGTCGTTCCGGCTAGAATTTTTCGAAGGAAATTGTTGTTGACTTGTTTTGTTTTGCAAGGATTTAAAACTTTTTGTCTGGTGAAAATACTGTGCACTCGTTATATAAGAAAAGTACATGGAAGTGATTTTCAGGACGCTCCGGCTTTATTCCCTTGCAATGCAAGTCGTGGTTTTCGAAAGGCAAGTATTTATTAGATATGATTTTCACAGGCCTCACTCACAGCCGAATAAAAGTAATGAGATTGCTGGCGGAGGCTAGCGACATGTTGAATAGTAGTTAAAACTTCCTTTCGTTCCAGTCGTCGCCAACCCGAGGGTTCGTTCGTTCGTTCGTATGAGTCGGTGGCAAACTCTGGTGACAGAGTTTCTAGGCCGCCCGAAGGCAAGAACCAGAAAGAAACCAGAAGAACCAGAGGGTAACGAAGGAGTCAACTGAGCACACCAACTGAAGGAAAAAGTAATAATTAGAACTGTCCCTCGATCAAACAAGAATATCAGGTGAGGTCTTATGTGTTCTCAGTAAGGAATGTGCCTATTGTTTCAAATAATAAAATAAACGCGTTTCTGTTTTATTATCCGTTTCAGACATAGAAGAGATATTAATGTGAGTAAATCTATGGAGGAAAAAATTAAAAAACCACTACCGAGGATAAAGAAGCGGTTTAACTCATCTATACAGTACGAGTTGATCTGGTAATCTGCAAACTGCAATACATTTTAAGAAATTATATAAAACAACTTCGTCTGGAAACTAAATGATATATTGAAATGAATTTTAACATTTCTCTTAGCCTAATCGGTGAATTAACAACTGAAAAGATATAAGCAGAGGACCTACGTACTAAACTTCTGGCTTTTGAGGAACAGCAGGGAACGGCGTAGAGAGTAGAAAAAACAAAAGAGAGTTGACATTTTCACAAAGTCAAAGACATTCCCACAGATATGGTAGAAGAAAAGCAAGATCTCCAAAGGAACCTGCTCCTAAAATCAACATAGTATCATGCATTTCTTGCAAAGATGAACACTCAAATGCTATTTGTCAGGTAGTCTCTCTAGGAGGAGAGGAAAAACATTAAAAGTTGTTGTCGAACGGGACATGTAGCTAAAGCCTGCAGAATGATGAAAACATGTTTTTATTGTAATATGTTACACAACAGAACTTTGTGTCCGAAGAAATGCAATGCTGTAACAACACCTGCAGGCAGTGACAATAAATATCTCAATAAATGATTCCTTTAAACAATGCCAATTAATACTAGGCTGTAGTAGCCACGGAGAATGAGGCCATGGGACTATCAATCAATAAAAGCAAGATAAAGTTAATAATAGTTGACCGAGCACCTAGCTGGACTCTTCTCAAGTCTAAACACAGCAAACACCTGCCAGGGTATTGATGCTGTAAATGGTTTTATTTACCACGGCTCTTATATCAGCAATGATACAAAATAAATACAAAATACAAAATACAAAATATTTATTGAAATTTTACAAGTTTTTCATTAGTTATGATGAATGAGTACCTGAAATTAAACGCAGAATAGCTATGGGAAGGGATGCAATGATTTGTTTAAATAACATCTGGAGAAACCGAGGTGTGTCGTGGAGGACGAAAGTACGCCTGGTCAGAGCATAAGTTTTCCCTATATTTTTATATACCTCATGGAGACCATCTTAGCTAGAGAGAGATAAAGATAGATGAATTTGAGATGTGGTGCTGGAGGCGAATATTGCGTATACCGTGGACTACGAATCTCATCAATGTGTCAATTCACATCCTTACGCAACTAAAAGTGAAAGACAAACTATCCACGATCTGTCACCGTTGTATACTCTCCTACTTCGGCCATATAGCGAGACGCGGTGATGAAAGCCTGGAAAAGCTGGTCATTGCGGGGAATGTAGAGGGAAAGCGGTCCCGCGGTAGATCATCAACTAGGTGGACTGATTGGCTTGCAGAGAGTAAAACCAAGCTTTATGATGTGGTGCAAATGGCCATCAACCGGAATCGCTTGAGACAAGCCCTTCAGTATAGCACAACAAAGTCGCCATTGTGATCACGATCTTCAGTTATGAAGTACCGACCACAGAGAGTGGTAGCCAGAGAAGCTACACAAACCTTGATATTTTTCCTTACAATGAAGATTAACTCCTTATACATTTGAAACCAACAAGTCTGAAGAAACTTATAGACCCTTCGGTTGAGGTCATATTTGTAACAAAGCTCAATTTAGAAAGAACTATTAGAGCCAATGGTAGTAGGTACCTCACATAACTGACAGGCTTTCTATTCCAAATGTTAGAAGACCAAAATATGTCACAGGCGATGACGACATAGTAGGAGTCACGATTAACTTACTCATTGAGAATGATTACTGTTTCTTCTATAGAAGGAGAAGTTCAGACATGCCTACAAAAAGAAAATTAAGGTGTGACTAGATTTTTGCAGCATATTTATGATACCATTGATTATAATAATAATGAAGAATGTATTATTGCTGAAGAAAATAGCAGATAGATGTTATGTCCATGCTGTGGCATGCTGTGTGTGGCATGGGTGCTTTGGAAAAGGCATAAATTTATGTAATTTGTAAGATGTTACATTTTTATGTTATGTTTTTGATTATATAGAATGAAACTATTTGGAATTTGAATTTGGTTACAAACCTTGAATCAATAAACAAAGCTGTAGGATATTTATGTAATAACTATACTTCATGGAGACTGGATATCTACTATTATCTCATAATTAAGAATTGACCAATACTATTCCATAGAACCATAGTTTTAAGCAGAAGGAAGCAGTTAAACTTCTTGGACTAACAGAAAACACACTAGCGTTAATAAATATGATTTAGATTTATTAATTGCTTACATGTAAGTAATTACTTTATAGTTTGTGTACTTACCATACATTGTACCTATAAGTATAGTTCTTAATTGATGTATATTGTCAGATAAGTAGGTTATGTGCAGGAGAGTTTTATCCCATCAAGTTATAGTTATACTTACACAAATTTAAATGGGATCGCACACTTCCTGAAGACATGGAACAATGTACCAACCTATGAAATAGCTTACAGTTCAACAAATAAATATGAATAACAGCATTCATCATATCAAAAGCAAGGATAACTCCAGGAGTGTACGGGAACGTACGCGTGACTGAGTGGGGAGGATAATTGATAAGACAGATATACTGATTCTAAAGAGTTTTAACTTAGCTCCTTGACCCTACTCTAAATGATGATGACAATTGCTAATGAGTGAGGACCGGTCGCTGTCCGAATATGCACTGGCTAAGTAAACCGCGCTGGTGCTGCTGCCTCGTGCGACCAACATAGCCAAATTTATTGGAGTAGCTAAAGTGTTCAATGTGCATCGAACAAGGAGAATGTACAAGATCAGGGTTGTCGAGATATTTTATTAGATCCATATAGCTAAATTATGTTTAAAATTACCTTGATTACTATGAAGAACAATACTTACTTATAGATTGATATGAGTAAATGAGAGACTAAAAGTTGAAAAAATTGCTATAAAATCATGCTTAGAATTTTTTTTTTCAATGGTTTAAATTTTTTTAAAGCGAGCAAAACTAGGACAACATAAAATAAACAGACTAGTAAACAAGTAACTTTTCTTTCGGTTGGGGAGGCCTGGTCGTGGTAGACGGCCAGAATGATTATGTACCTACGGCTATGATGCTACGAAGATTCATACACTATGCCTTTCCAGGATACAAGAGATGGTACTGTTATAGGAAATGAATTTACAAATTATACTTTATGAATAAGTTAATGTCAGCTATCAAAAGGTTGCAAGTTTAGCCTTTTTCAGATGAGATCGCAGGAAAAATTACCTACCACCGCTGCTTAGGTACCTACTGGTACCAATTTATCCAGGAACTTAGGACCTTTCCTAGACGCTGATGAAGTTCTGAGAGGACAAACATAAGTTGGCATTATATTACAAGCAGATAACCCTCGCACTCAAGAGTTTTTGCAACTTTTCTAAGGAATTGTTCAATCTTTGATGTAGATCTCCAGTGCGGTAGGTAAGCGTTAGACATGGCAGCCGACCAGTACCTACCTGAGATAATACAAAGATATTCAGAAAGACTACCTACCTAATGAATATATGTGTAATAGAGAAAAAAGCTTTTCCAGCGAAAGCAACAATGCCCCGAAAGGTCATTCATAAACAGCAACGAATTTAATTCGAGTTCCAGACGAGAGCTTGATATGATAAGTAAGCGAAATGAGTCGAAAACTAGACCACGAGAGCTATAATGGCGTTCGAGCTTCTACCTATCAATAAGATTGGGTATGATAGCCATCAGCGAGCAGATGAAAAGACACGACTACCGCAAACCTGTCCTTATTAAATAGGTAGTTGTTGAGTTAGTTATTAAGTAGGTACCTACCTACTTACCTACGTAGTTAACATAATTAAGTTTTATGTTAAGTGTTAAAAATCAGTTAGACGACATCATAATGTGGCTACAGCTTGTAGTAAAAATCTAAAACCCTATGGAAGTAGACCATCCATGAGTCGTCATCAGAAAGTTGCGTGCTAGACGTGCCTAACGAGGCACGTGAAGAGCTGCCTGTCGATAAATAAATAAATAAATTTTATTTATAAATTTTAGGAAAACTAATTCAAATTCAAATGATAAATTATTTATTTAGATAAATGTAACTAGAGCTACACTTACAGGAAGGCCAATTATAAGTTTCCGCAGAAAGTGAAAGAGTAGCTATGAATGAACAGTTACAATAGACGACAGTTAGAAGAGAAAATAAAATATATAGGTATGTGAAAACATTAATTAAAATGCACAACTATATTTGACCATATTTTGAGTGCCTAATCTAAAAGTAGCTGTCGCTAAGCAAGAGCTTGGTCTTGTTTGAAGAAGTGTTTAATAATGAATGCATGGGTTTGAGGCTCTTGTAATAAACGAATTCTGTCTATGATTATAGCACTTTATTAAAATATATAAAATAGCACATTATTGAGCTGACGCAAAGTAGTAGGCACAAAAGTTACTTATGTGTTAACAATACTAAGTATGTAGTAGTCCTGTAAATATGAGTCAGACAGGATGACAGAGGTTGAGCTCAAACAACAGCGTCGACGACAACCAAGAGAATGTAAGCACTGACAACTCCCAGTTGGAAGAGAATGACACAAAAGAAAACCAACACGACGAGGGAGATGAAGAAACACGTCTGGTCCTAACCTTTATTAGAGTAGGTTAGACGGAAAGCAGACATTCAAGCAAAAGAACATAGCTGAATGTACCCGCCAACTATCACCTAGTAACAATAAGAAGGGAGAGGCGTCAGCTTCTCTCTGGTTGGGGAGTGTCGCGGAGTTACGCGATTGACTTCACTTACCATAGATAATAAAAAATAAAAAATGGTGCGGTGAGGAAGGAATGGCGGGGGGAAGAATTTGGAGGTTATGTGTGTGCGGTTGCGCAGGTTGGTTCTTGGAACTGACTTGCGAGACACAGAGAAAAAAGGATGGAGGGCAAGAAGGAGGGTGAAAGCAAGTGTGGCTCGGTCACCACCTCGCCAGGGACAAAGAGAAAAAGGTGGGACAAGGGCGGTGTGCGCGAGGGTAAGTGGGACACCGCCAAAGATTATGAAAGAAAGAAAGAAAAAGAAAGAAAAATTATTTATTGACACACACATAGAAGAAATACAAAGATAAAAAAAAAGTAGGCAAGTAGGTACAAAAACAAAGTAAAAATAAAAATGAAATATAAAAGATATAGTAGTTATAGGTATTAGGTACTTAAACCTACATAGGTTTAAGTACCTAATACCTATAACTACTTATATAAATATCTATTTTTTAAAACAAAAAAGTGAGTGTGGGTCAATGGTCCTGGCTGAGCATAAGCTGCATCGAACTTGAGTAGGGAACGATGCAACACTGGTATTATGCCAGGGCCTCTAGTGGGTGACATCACGGGCAACCAGGCAATAAAATAAAAGAATTTAAAAAAATAATATAGGTGGGTATGAATTTAAAGTAGAATGTATAGTGTCTAATTACATAACCTATAAATAAATACAATACTTAGAATAGCTAAAATTATGTAAAAATATTTAACACATATTAATATCAAAATGGTCAGTGATATCTACATTGTCTTAGTGTGAACGGACGGTATTTTAAAAAATAAAAAATCTGTATATCTGAAACAAGTGAATGCAGGCGTTTGGTAGAACAACATGCTTCAATCTGATTGGTTGGTCTCTAACAATCGTGCCAACCATGAACGAGCTACAAGGGCAGGGAAACGGAAAATAGAAAATGGAAGGGGTCAAAGATGATAGGCAGACTTGGCGGCACGGCACGGCACACAAACACTGTGAAAACATGAAAAGAGAATTCTAATAGGTGGAGATTGTGGAAAAGCACTAAGGATACGCTATAGAGAATCACTTAGAGATAAGTTCAAAGAAATTAATATTATGACAGTACCCTGTCAATATATTTATGAAAATCTTATGTATGTTCGCAAAAATATTAATCTGTTTAAAAAAAATTGTGATAATCATAATGTTAATACTAGAAATAAAAATAAACTCGCTGTTCCCACAGTTAGGCTCACTAAGGTCAGTAAATCTTTTAAAGGGCAATGTGTACGCTTCTTTAACAAAGTCCCAAGCGACATACAAAATTTATCAATTGTCAAATTTAAAAACTTAATTAAACAAAATCTGTCTCAAAAAGCTTACTATAAAACAACCGATTACCTAGATGATAAAAAAGCTTGGGACGAATGTGCTCCAACTCTACTTGGAATCCATAACAATAGCAAGGGTCATGCCAAAAAAGCGATAGGAACCCAGCCGGTGTTGTTGCCAGTTCTTTTACGGCATGGGCGCGTTGGAACTGGTGTAAATTTTCCTAGCTTGTAAGACGTTTCAAAGTGATCCTTGTGATTCTACTGAATAAATAATTTTTGATTTTGATTTTGATTTTTTGATGCTAATGAATTTACAGTGGAACAATAAAGTGGAAACAGACCACTCAGGTTCATCGTACCTACATAACCATTTGGTAAGTAGGTAGGTATATTGCTTGTTTGTTTTCGAGATTAGTTATTTAGCAGTTCGACGATAACTGTTGTAAATTAAAAAAGTGTCTTTTTAAAGTTAACTTAAAATTGTTTATTGTTATAGGCACCGACAACGTGGTTGGTAAGTCCCCTTTGATATACTGAGTGCTAGCGTGCACGAATTATGATAAGACGGCTAAGAAATAATAGCGTAACATGAATAGGTCGGTTATTAGAGACAATGACTGACGAGGACAGACTAAGAGTTAAACAGCTGTCTATAAGAGGAGAAGGTTCGGTAATGGGCGAGGGGATGGAGGTGGCCCTACGAGGACTTAGTCCAGCAAGAGTAGAGGAACGAATGTCAAAGTAGAGATATTGATGTTCAGCGTGACAACAAAAACGACAAGACATATCGTACTGTTGAACAAACAGGTCCCTGAACAACATCCAACCAACGGGTTGGGGTGGTGAGTGAGACTCGTGTTCTGTGAGATGGCAGGTCTCTGAACACCGCCCAAATTAACTGGGTGATGAGTGAACTCATGTTCTGTCTGAGGGATGAACAAAACGATAAGACCCATCGTACTGTTGAACAAACAGGCCCCTGAACAACATCCAACCAACGGGTTGGGGTGGTGAGTGAGACTCGTGTTTTATGAGATTGCAGGTCTCTGAACACCGCCCAAATTAACTGGGTGATGAGTGAACTCATGTTCTGTCTGAGGGGTTACCAAAACGATGAGGTCAGGTCAGTCGTACCGTTGAGCAGACGGGTCCCTGAACAAAGCCCAAATTAACTGGGTGACGAGTAAAACCACCTTCAGGTGGCTCTTGCGTAAGATGGTAAAATGATCTAGTAGATAAAAACGAGGCCGTAGTCTAAAGCCAACGGAAACGTTATCATTCCATAATTAACAATTATTCTCTTCTGTCGCTAAAAGATTATATCATCCCATAGAAGCTATCCTAATGTCAAACATAAACCAGTGTTTAACGCCGATAGCTATGAACGCCGCGATGCCGCGACATCTGTAGGTAGTACTAATATCTGTTCTGTGTTTTATACTAAAGTAGGTACCTCTAACTAAGTTAGATAAAGTAGGTACCTACTTTTTTTTACAATGGGAAAATGCCATACGCATCACACTCGGTTCGGGGAGAACAGAGGGAGTATGTCGGACTCTCCGTCCGCTCCTACCAAGGAACATAACTATCCTAATGAGATATTAACAGCCGACAGACGGTATGCCGAATAAAAATACATCGAAACTTCTGCGTTCACCTTAGAGCTAATGCATCATCGAACCACTCATCACCAGATGACTGATTTGACTGACGCATGGCATGGGGTCCTCCCGGTCGGGTTCTACCGCGACTCTGTCTCTGTCGTGTCGGCACAGAGTAATACTGTCGGTGATGTTTCGCCTTGGTTGGGCGAACACCTCCAAAAACCAAAAAGGTCAATGCTGATATAAACATAGGATTTTCTAGACTACGTTTGTTTGTCACAAATCTGAAAATGTCAGGTCATGAGGTCAGTCAGCCATTCTCCAGCCAGGAACTTCGTCATGGCTCGACGGATGTACGACTGTGCTGACTGTATTTGTTTGTACCTACACCTTATAAAGCTTCTTGCTACACCTCAATGCTTAGAAAAGACGGTAGAGTCTGGTAGAGTCGAAGTGTAGGCGACCAAATTGATTGAACTTCGTCAATCAAATGTCAAATTAAATATCAACATGTCAGTCAGACAACGTCAAACAATAAAAAAAAATGTACCGGGCGACCGGCAAGAGGCGGGCGCGTGTGGCGCGGTGCTCGTTTTGACCTAATCCTAAAAATAGATTTTATTTGCCATTTATTTTCGCAGTGGAAGTGAAATATCTGGGATAAAGTAAACTACATACAAAACCAATATTGAAGTTAAACAAAAAGCTTTGTAAATAATGGGTAGTCTCTATGAAATACAAGACTTTCTTCACAACTACAAAAAAATTTTTAGGTGGTCCTTTGTAAAAGGATTAGCCACAAACCCAGCGCAGTTACCGTTCGTGGCGTTTCTGATCATCATTGCTGAACTTTTCATAAACCTAATTGTTGTGGAACGAGTGCCTTATACCGAGATAGACTGGAAAGCATACATGCAAGAGTGTGAAGGATTTTTGAATGGCACATTTGATTATGGGGAACTCCGAGGAGATACAGGTCCTCTAGTGTATCCTGCTGGATTTGTTTATATATATTCCATGTTATACTTTGTAACTAGTCATGGTGAGAATGTCAGACTTGCTCAATATATATTTGTGGTTATCTACCTCTTACACCTGTGCACTGTTTTCAGAATCTATCACAAAAGTAGAAAAGTCCCACCGTATGTTCTTGTATTGACCATTTTGACATCATACAGAATACATTCAATCTATGTGCTTAGACTTTTTAATGATCCAATTGCTGTGCTTCTCTTGTACATATCTCTAAATTTGTTTTTAGATTCAAAATGGTACTTGGGAAGTATATTTTATAGCTTAGGTGTTTCTGTAAAAATGAATATTCTTTTGTATGCTCCTGCCTTATTTTTCTTTTACCTAGTAAATCTGGGGTTGAAAGAAACAATAAAGCAGCTGATTGTTTGTGGGTTGATACAAGTTTTGCTAGGGCTTATCTTTTTGATAAATAATCCTGTTGCTTATATTAAAGCAAGTTTTGATTTAGGTAGAGTATTCAACCACACATGGACTGTAAACTATAGATTTTTGGAAGTTGAAGTTTTTGAAAACAAGTGCTTTCATTTAACACTTTTTGCCATCTATGTTTTGTTGTTGATCATATTTCTACCAATGTGTCTAAAATATTTCAAAAGCTATTGTAGACTGAAGTATGTACAGCAGCAATTTGAACCACAAATAAAGGCAAAGAACCTTGAAAACAAGAAGAGAAATAAACATAAAAAAGACGTAAAACATAAATTAAATAAGACCAAAGAAGATATTGAAGAAACATTAACAAAAGAGCAGGAAAACTTTTTAAATTCATTTGAAGTCATGCTGCAGAAGTCTTCAACAGAAGGGTCAAAGAAAACTACAAAGAAACTGATAAAACCTGCTGAAGTTGAAGAGAGAGCAAACTATAGCATCAACTTTGATGTACTATCACAGTTATTTATCTTACCTATGTTCATAATAAACTTTATTGGCATAGTGTGCGCAAGGAGCCTACATTATCAATTCTATTCTTGGTATTTCCACAGCTTACCGTATCTGCTATGGTCTAACAATTTTTCAGTCATAACTAGATTTTTACTTTTGGCTCTAATTGAAATGTGCTGGAATACATATCCTAGTACTAGTTTTACCAGTGCCCTGTTGCACATTTGTCACATAGCTATACTTTATGGTGTTTACAAGAAAATATACACAGAACTAAAAATGGCATCCAAGTTGGAGTAAACAATGTTAAAAATGAAGTCAAATCATTTTTTTTTTAATAATTAATTAGTACCTACTTGTTGAATGAATTATTTTTATTTTCTAGTGTGTGTGTGTACCTAAGTTTTACACAAAGACTTGGTTTTACATCATTTTATTATGAATATTTTATAAGAAATGTTTGTTTTAGATGCCTTTTAAGCAGAAGCTGACATCCAATCCAATGCTTAAGATTTCCCTGAACATCTGACTTTTCTACAATCATACTTGTTGATTCATTCCAAAATTACAAACTGTTAGGAATTAAATTTACAGGTTCTTGAAACTCTTAATTATTTTCTAATCTATTTTCTGTTATGTAGTATAGTTTTTAATTGGTCTCTTAAAGTGAATAACTGTACAAAAATACTGAAATACTGTGACATTCGCTAATCTATTGACTCATCCGACTGTAATTATTCAGATTTGTCACCCAGAGTTGTCTGATTTGGTACCTACCAGATCTGTAAAAAAGTTAGCAACCTTTTTGCAATAGGTAGTCAGATCAATCTTTTCAAAAAAAGCTCCTATCTATCCCCCTGTTAGTGACGAGAAGACTATTATATATTTTCAATTAATAGATTCAAATTCTCTATGTCAAATAACGGGGAAAAATAGAACTTTTTTCCTGATCTATCACCCTAGCTAGGCGAACAGAGCTAAGTGACAGATTGGAATAATTTCACATTTGGCACCGTGTTTGTATGAATCATCTCTATATAGTTGTAGACCTATTATCAGTGATGTTATTTCTGTGCCTACCTACTTGCTGTGCTAATCGACAATAAAGTGTAAATATTTTTAGCGTGCATTTCTGTTTTATTAATTGCTGCACCACATTACAGTAGAAGCTAACAACGGCGCTTTTTATGCGCGCAGACAACGTGCGTTAACGCACTTCAAAAGAGATTCAGTCGCAGCCTTGTAACCATCTTGTAGCCTATGCACACGTTAAAATCAGCGGTGCTGTAAACGCGTGTTCGTGAAACGCGTTACATCTGTGCGTATTAACTGTATGCATTCAAAGGGCCGTTGCACACCACGTTTTTTTAAGTGCCGACGACGTGCTTAGTACCCAATCAGGGCGCTTAGTTAACGCAAGACCGAAGCACAGTCACGTTGTAACCTTTACACACGATCGTTTGTAATGATGCATCGCGCAGAAAGAGATAATTTACAGCTGCAACTGGTCTAAGAAACGCATTGTAGGAAAGTTAGGATACATAGGTTGAAATGAAAAATCAGAAAATAAGCATTTTAAGTTGTTTATTTTATGAATCATAATATTCAACTAATAAAGAAACTGTTTTATAATCTTAGATTTAGAGATGAGGCGATAAATACTTCCTTTGATATCACAAAATCCATTGCTTGGACCTGGCTAGCGCCTGTTCTCAAGTTCACATAACAAACTGTACCAGAATACCCACCATACTCTACTGTCTTAGATAATGTTTACTATATAACAAAGCAATATTAACAATCCAAAATATTATTATGCTGCCTCTGCTCGTCATCGAACAATAGATTTAAATAAATTAAGTAAAGATGATGAAAGCAATCAAATGCACAAATCTTAAATATTCTATTGAAATGGTTAACTCCAATAAAAAAATAAAGTCGCTAAAGAAGAATAACTATCAAAAGGATAACATAATGTAAGATATCATTCTTAGACAATAATTTTAACTATGTAACACATAGATATTGTTTAAGTAAGTATGTTAAAGGTAGATTTACTTCTAACAGTCTATGAGTAAGATTGAATATTACTTGCAGTAGTTACTGAATATTGTGTACTTGTGCTGGCTATTTTTATACAAGTCATCTCCATCAATATGAATATTACTATTCAGTCAAAGGTACCCAGTCATGTAAATGCTAAGCTTTGTCAAAACAGTCATAAATATACAATGTTACGTACTGGAAGTACTTACCTACTTTGGATAAATCTAACGTGAACGATGGCAGACGCATTATTTCGCAGAGATATACAGATACGACACAGCGGCAGTCTTACATGGCTGGGCTTACAACTAAAGAATAATATAGATCAGCGGCGCGCGTTGATACTTTATTTAGACGAAGCCGAAGTTTTTAGTTTTGATGGCGAGTAGTAGTTTGTGCTTGAGCACGTGCCGCGACGAGTAGAGCGGGATGTAGAGTCGCGAGATGCAAGTGTTGGCGGTGGGGAGGTGCGCGTCGTCGGCCGGCCGGATCGTCACGGACGGCATCGGCTGGAAGCCCTCCTCCGACGCCGGCAGCGCCGGTGAGCCCGTCCAGAAGTATACCTACAATTAAAACAACTTAGGTTGGTTTCGACCAAACTCGAATAGGCACTATTCTCCGAATTAAATTATAAATAATGCTGGAACAATCCACACAGCATCATCTAGCCCAAAGGTAAACTGCTGTAATACAGAGCTGTATTATGGGTACTAGATGACTGATATATATTGAATACTATAGATAGATATTTTTTTTATTATATGTTTATATGTTGCTAAGCGACAATCAAACTAAAACACTTGACACTGGCAAAATTGTGGCAAATAAGCCACAGAGTCCATAAAAGAAGAAGAAGTTATTCCAGAAGTTGGACGAATCCAATCTCAGCAAGCCATTCAGTCAGGCGGGTCTCTCGGATTTACGGTTAAGGCTGTATGATGTCGGTCAAGCAGTAATTTAACTATTAAATAATTATTTAGCTATAGTAGTTGTAGAGCTATTTTTCAACAAGTTGTGTAGTAATGGTGCTTATAATGCTAGTATGCTCACCAAGTCCTGCCGCTCGAGATGCGTCATCTTGTCGACGATAGCCCAGAGCCAGCGCTTGAAGCGCGCGAGGCGGTCGGGCGGTTCGCCGCTCTCGTCGTTGAAGCTGGTGTAGGAGACAAGCGCGGTGACGTTGATGTCACCGACGCCGTTCAGTAGAAGACGCAGGTCCTCGGCCGCCAACCCTTCCAGCGCGCTCTCCGGCAGCACGTCCAGCACGCCCACGCGCATTGCCTACACAAGACATAATACACCTATTTAAACCCTAGAAATCTCGCGCACTAGGCGACCACGACTGTCCGTGTTCGTCGCAGAAACTCCGACCAAGATGCAGCCTATCATGTGGCTAGGTCGTAATTAGCTTTTCTTTTTAAAAGTTTTATTGCAACAAGTCGAACGGCTCAAAGCCAAGAGAACTTACATAAGACACAAACAAGTGTATACCTCAAGCGCCTTCTCCTGCGAGAGCATCATGCGGTGGTGCGCATATTTGCGCACGTAGTCGTACACGTTGAGCGCGGTCACCTCGAGCTCGCGCCCGCCCGCCACCAGCTCCATGCACCCGCCGCCTTCCTCCTCGCACATCTCCAAACTGAAACATAGTTTTATGCTCTTAGCCTGAACGCACTTTGTACGTCGAACAACGTACGTTCTTGACATAAACGTATGTTTGCACGATTACGCAATACAAGTTACAAATATAATATATGTATAACAAATCCACTGTACGTTTTTTTAAACCAGGCTATTAATATTTGGCAATTCTCTAATACCTATAGATGCTTATCCTAAAGAAGCATATCTTTAAATAACTGTTTTTTCTATGAAAGATGTTGAGAAAACCATTGTCTATGGTGTTTCTGCTAGTAGAAGAAAGGTATGTTGTTATAATTTTAATGAAATTATGTATGACTTAGTAGTAAAAAATTCGTTACCTAAAGTTGAGATCGAGAGCAGCAAAGAGCGAGTGAGAGTCGCCGGTCTCCGCGTCCACGACCAGTTGCCGCAGACTCTCGTACACGACGGGGTCGAAGAACGCGAGGTCGTGGAACCGGATTGGCCGGCCCAGTAGGTACTTCAGTACATGGCGATTCAGGAACATTGGACACAACTCGTTTTGGAGTAGGCATAGGCCGATTATCCTGAAATTGACAAAATATGATAAGGTCCTATGAACCAGTAGTCAACTCAGATTTCCGAGGTCTGCTACTACACATAATAGATTTTCCACTATAATTTAGATGTTCTCGAATAGTGAAAAAAGGCAATAAGCTATATTTAATACCACAGCTGGCTTTTGCATTGCAATACCATTACTAATTTTACAACTAAAGTAACAATAAATACTTAAAATACACTGCCAAGTCGCCGGAAGATGTACTAATAACAATATTATCTTAGCACACTCCATATCGAGGTATATTAGTGGTATTGACAAGAATCCGGAGCTGATCAGCGATCCAGTATAACGGAGGAAGATACACACCTGCCGACATTCCTGAAGGCGTTGATTCGTTCAGGTGTAGCGCGGCCCTGCCTCGGTGAGTAATAGCCGCGCTTCCCGGGCGAGTAGAAGAGCGGTGCCGCGTCATCGGCGGAGGCAGGCGGCGCGGCTGACGTGCCCGCGCCTCCCGCCACGCCGGAGCTCGCGCCAGCGCCGACCCCGCCGCCCCCGCGTTCCGACAGCGAAAACACGTCAAGATCTAAAAACACAACACATTTAATTGAGTAAGGTTCGACCAAACCCGTCTAAGCACTATTCTTAGATTAAAACAACTTAAAAATAAAATAACCGATTATTTAGGTGATAAAAAAGCTTGGGGCGAATGTGTTCCAACTCTACTCGGCGCCCATAACAATAGCCTTGCTATATATAATAGGCATGCCAAAATTTGACATTATCTTATTCCCAAAATAGTTATAACGGGAGTTAACCGAATCCACACTAAGGGTGGATTCAACCAACATCTGGAATAACTATTCTGCAGAAAAAGAAATGTCAAATACAAGTAAACTGTCTCGCGAATAATTACGATTTATTCGGTGAATAAAAACATAAATCACATAACCGTTTTTGCTTAGTCTAATTCGCGGATAAAACGTTCTCACCAAGTATTGCTTCTGAAGGATGCATGACAATGAGATCCATGGCCTCGCGTACTTTCTGCCTCAAGGCGTCCTCACTAGCGAGAAGCACCAGCAACTGCGCTGGCGTAAGTTCTAACAGCATTCCGGTGATTTTGCCCGCAAACGTCGGGTGAAGTGAGTGCACCTGTGAGTCAAATAAGATTGCTTTATCTTATAAAATTTAACGATCCTTGTCATTTTGTTATAAACTCTGCAGTGCCATTGTACTCTCTTACTGGAACAATGTAAATGACATCATAACAATCTTGTCACTTGCTGACATACAATAATACAATAGTTTAGAGCGCCTACCCTCGGATATAGTCGTTCTCCTAGCTGCGCCTGATGAAGGGTGAGATGTTCATTGTGTCCGCCGGGCCTGTCTCCGCTGTAGCCCGCGCCTTCAGTGCCGGGAGCCGCCTGGAAACAAGAATCATTATCCAGTGGCTATGCTCATAGTGGATGAGTTTATTCCCGCTCATGTCTAGCCACCATTGGAGACCAGCGGGAAGTTTTTTTTCAGCGCTCGTCCTCGAAGCTCGAGTAGGAACTTTAGGTGTATGTAAGCCTTTTTAAAGAAAAAAAAAAAAAAAAAAAAAGCCGCTACTATGCTAATTAGTGTGCTGTTGTATGAATTTCCAAACAAAAAATAATGTATCAGTCGAGCAATTATTCCGCACCGAATTAAAATCCCACTATATATTATAAATGCATAATTATAAATGCGAAAGTCTGTGTGTGAAAATGTTTGTTACCATGTATCTCCGTGACGACTTTACCGATTGTGATGAAATTTGGAATGTAGATGTAGGCTTATGTTATGGAATAACACATAACTTAGTTTTTATCCCGGAAAAATTTACTGTTCCTGTGGTATAGCATAAAAACAGCAAAAACACAGAAGCCGCGCGGGTCAGCTCATTCAAAATGTTTTGATTGCAAGAAGAATCTTGCAACAAACTCGGCTGGGTTCCTAGCTTTTTTTTCGATAATCCCTCTTCATCATAGAGCTCCAACCTTTATTTTACTGCATCTCGACTTATGGGTGAAAATAAACATGATTTAGATAGAATAGCTTACCTGCGGTGAATAAGGTCTAGCGTCAACGCTGAGCACTCTTCTTGGCTCCCTGACGGTGGGTGGTCTGGGAGCCGGCCTTCCCGGGGTGCG
Source organism: Colostygia pectinataria (assembly GCA_951394395.1). NCBI lineage: Eukaryota > Metazoa > Arthropoda > Insecta > Lepidoptera > Geometridae > Colostygia > Colostygia pectinataria. Next base: position 8,823,322 of record OX596351.1, on the reverse strand, counting down.
TCGAGTTGCATCTTTGGATCTCGCGCGTCCTGCCCCACTACTGTAAATATACCATTATTATTTAATACATATCACTGTCAATAAGCTTAAGTGACGTGTCTAACATAACATTATGTTTATCAAAAAGGCACGTAAATAATGGTTACTGTTTTTTGGAACTTTGTGTTATATTGTGCGAAATCAAATCGCGGAATGGAGATAGATCACCAAATCGTGTGGCAGTGCACTTACCGCGGGCCGCTGTTGCTGCTGGCTCCGCTCGATGAGGTAGTTCCGGTGCCGGCGCCCGCGGTCCCGTTTGTGTTGCCACTGGTAGTACTGATGCCACTGCCCGTTGTCGGCTCTAGTGGTGGTAATTTTTCATTGGCTAGCAGAGCCTATGTTTGGAAAATAAAGTTATTGAGTGGCGTTTCATCATGACTTTTTAATGTTCCCACAGCTGATATAGTGCTCGCAAACATTGAAGGGAAACTTCGTGAGGAAACCGGCATAACTAAGAACTTAAGGATTCGAAAGACATTTTGTAATCAACCAATCTGCGTTGGTTCCGAGTGGTGGATATGACCCAATAACTCTCGCTGTAGAGTACTCGCCTACATTCCGCAAATAAACATTTCGAGTGAAAAACCAATTGGTGCACGACCGGTTTCGAACAGACGACCTTAAGATTGAAGGCGTGGTGGTCTCAAACCAGCTGCTAGGTTTTTTTTTTATCGGTTCTAGGAAGCTTGGTCAATGTTAATGTTTAGTCTGTTGCTGATCTCACCTCCGCGACACTGGTGTAGAAAGAACGGGCAACGCCGCTGCCCTCGCCGGGCTCATCCCTGAAGGTGACTTTCACGCGGTTCACGACTAGCGGCGGCTGCTGAGCGCTGTGCGCGCGCCTGTTCTGTCCCGCGAATGCACTGTTCAGCTCGGCGAATGTTTGCTGCAGGAGTTTGGCGCGATCGCGTTCCATCTGACAAAGAATAGTCATTTTGTACATCTCTCTCGCTAGATGGTTAATGTTGAAGATAACACTAGAACAGGGTTATCAAAGATAGCTTTTACTATCTGTGCGTTTTTTTAGTATTCCTAAACTTCCTGTAAATGGTTATGTTAATAGTTAATAGGTTATGGACCCAGTCCGTTTCTCCCTTTTACTATGTCATGTTATCATGTCATTAAAAAAAGATCAGTAAGTGTATTCAGCTCACCTTGTGGAGTGTGAGATCCCTCTGTTGAGAGTTTCTTAGCTTCTCCATATCGCGCCTGAACTTGACTTCCTTCACGGGAAAGCCACCGAGCTCGGCCACCACTGACCCGGGCTCCAAGCCAACATCCTCGGTAAACACACGTCCAAACAAGTCCAGAGAGAGGCGCCAGCGGCCGAGCAGCAGATCGTGGGAAACGGATGCGCCGAGGGAAGGACATGCGCGACTGTATAAAAAAAACAAGAGGTCAATGCATGTTGCTATACCAATAAATTAGCAATCAAGCATATGACTGACCTGACTACCAACATGATTTTCCCTAAATCAGCTAATCCAAGCTTCAAAGCTAGAAAGTTGAACTCACGGTGTAGCTGCCGTGCTGAGTGGAGGCAATAGCGGTGGCGGCGGCAAACCCGACGTCTCAACCGTCACATTAGCAGATATCTCCTGAGATTCCAATGGATCCGCCGCGCTAAGCAGTTCACCCTGATAAAAACATTTCATGTCACAAATTCAGTTCACTATGAAGCATAACATAACAAAGTTACATGCAATCAAAAGGTTCCTTATGACACGCATAAGGAAATGCCTGGTAAGGAGGGACCAATTGATATTTCAGGTGTAATTTTGATAAGAAAAAGTCCCCCAAATAAGTGGAGTGACTTACAGCACGTACAATAACGGTCTTGCCAGGACTGCGCGAGGAGGACGGCCGCGGTTCCGGTACGATCGCGCTAGACGTGCTTGGCCCTGAAACAACAATTTCAATATAATTTTTGTATGTCACAGTATTAACTTCCAAGATTTTATGGCTTCATGCATTGGATAATAAAGGACCCACCCACCGCGTAAAAAGATATGAAAAACCATTTATACATCAAAATCCTACATTCTGCAGTAAAAAAAAAACTAAAATAAGAAAGGAAATGTTACCAGGCAAGGGTGAAGCGCTTCTCTGCTGGTGTGGCGCCTCGATAATGGAACAGGCCGTGTCGACTAAAGTGTGGAATTCAGACGGCTGCGCGCCTACTAGACTCGGGTCTACTAGACTAGTGCTAGGGCCCACTGACATTGTGTGTGGATGTCTGCAAACATAAAAAACATAGAATATAGGAAAAAAGATGACAAGCTCGGTTCTAGATGTATATTTTGTAAATTAGATCAAATGTGAAACATTATGTAATATTATATTAGGTTGGGGAAAAAGTCTTATCGCATTATAGTATGTAATACAATTTCTTTGGCTATACTATCTATTGTATCTGGCTGGTTTTGGTATCATTAAAAGTTTAAATTTTAAAGAACATAATTTCAAATTAAAATTAGGAAAATGTGTGATTTTTATTTATTTTGTTTTTTTGTACTATCAAGATGAGTGAATCTAATGAAGAAATTCGATACATTTTAAAATTTTACTACAAAAAAGGTAAAAATGCAATGCAAGCCGCGAAAAAAATTTGCGATGTTTATGGACCTAATGCAGTGTCTGTGAGAGTAGCACAAACTTGGTTTAAGCGTTTTCAATCCGGAAATTTTGATGTCAAAGATGCACGTCGCTCTGGTCGCCCAATTACGGATAAAATGGATGCCATTTTTATAAAAGTGGAGCAAGATCGGCATATCAGTAGTTACGACGTAGCTGAAGAACTGGGAATTGACCACAAAACAGTTTTGGCACATTTGAAAAAAACTGGGTATACAAAAAAGCTCGATATTTGGATACCTCACGAGCTCACTGAAAGAAAAACCTAATAAACCGTGTTGTCGCGGAGTCACGCGATTGACTTCACTTACCATAGATAATAAAAAAGAAAAATGGTGCGGTGAGGAAGGAATGGCGGGGGGAAGAATTTGGAGGTTATGTGTGTGCGGTTGCGCAGGTTGGTTCTTGGAACTGACTTGCGAGACACAGAGAAAAAAGGATGGAGGGCAAGAAGGAGGGTGAGAGCAAGTGTGGCTCGGTCACCACCTCGCCAGGGACAAAGAGAAAAAGGTGGGACAAGGGCGGTGTGCGCGAGGGTAAGTGGGACACCGCCAAAGATTATGAGCACCGACAACGTGGTTGGTAAGTCCCCTTTGATATACTGAGTGCTAGCGTGCACGAATTATGATAAGACGGCTAAGAAATAATAGCGTAACATGAATAGGTCGGTTATTAGAGACAATGACTGACGAGGACAGACTAAGAGTTAAACAGCTGTCTATAAGAGGAGAAGGTTCGGTAATGGGCGAGGGGATGGAGGTGGCCCTACGAGGACTTAGTCCAGCAAGAGTAGAGTAACGAATGTCAAAGTAGAGACATTGATGTTCAGCGTGACTACAAAAGCGACAAGACATATCGTACTGTTGAACAAACAGGTCCCTGAACAACATCCAACCAACGGGTTGGGGTGGTGAGTGAGACTCGTGTTTTATGAGATTGCAGGTCTCTGAACACCGCCCAAATTAACTGGGTGATGAGTGAACTCATGTTCTGTCAGAGGGACGAACAAAACGATAAGACCCATCGTACTGTTGAACAAGCAGGCCCCTGAACAACATCCAACTATGGCGACACTTTACCATGAACTCGGGAAAGTGGCAGGATTATAAATTTAAACACTTCGAACATAAATCACTTGTTATATTCTGGGATAACGTTGCAGTACAAGGTATAATATTTAGGTCTATGCCTCACGACGACTCAACATGAACTGAATAAACTTAGCAAGTCTCCCTTCCTACAGTCGCTATTCTCGTGATCGGCTAAGGCGTTCGACAATCTCCGGTCGACGCCGAAGCCGATATCGGAAATCAAACAAATAATTATCAATAAAATCACTAATAATGTTATATAAAATCATAAGTTAATGCCAAAAATTAATATTATTTTAAGATAGATTTTACTAAATTATAACAACTCGGCCATCTGTCTAAAAACGAGTCCCATCGTTATGCTTAATGTAATTATGTTTAACTATTAATATGGGAAAAAAAAAACTGAGCCAATAAATTATACAAAATAATGTTTTTAAAACTACTTATAAGATCTCATGAATTAATATGTTATTCTTTTATTTAAGCATAATTATTAACTAATGACAAAAAATATCTTTTAATACTCTAAATCCATTATAATCAATCTAAAAATTATCTTAAACACCTGCTAGTTCATGACTCTTACTAGGGTGTATTAATGTAAATGTACCTTTATGATGTGCCCGGTCCATGACACTGACCGTTACCGGCAAGCAACTACTGAGCCAGTCCATGACACTAACCAGCACAGTACTCACTTCATGAATCATGATATTGAAATGAAGCTTTTTGCCCGGTCCATGACACTGACCGTTACCGGCAAGCAACTATTGAGCTAGTCCATGACATTAACTAACACAATACTCAATTCATGAATCATGACATTGAAATGAAAATCTTTTCCATGACATTGAAAATAACACTTTAGTTTACCTAATTAAGCCCTAAATCTACAATACAGCTCAATAGCTTTATAATAAGTTTTTATTGGGATTTTTGTACTTAGGACTAATGTTATAACCACAGTCTACTTTAAAAATATTCTTACTCTACAGTGGTAGTACCCTGCTTCGATTTAGGACAGTCGGCTGTTGAGTGTCCTAGCAATTTACAGTTTGTACAATACAACTTGGGTTTTGGGCATTGATAAAAGGGATGCCCCTTTTCGTTACAGTTATAGCATGTCATGTTAGTACGTGTCTCTTGGGAATAGTTAGCAGTCTTATCATTTGTCTTGTCATTGTTCGATTGATTATTATTGCGTCTATCCCTATTTCTAACATTGTCAACGGCTCCCTTGTCTTGACCTACTTTAATGGACTTTAAAAATTTTAGAACTTGTTCAGGCTCTGAAAATTCTGCACTCTGACCCCCAACTCTGACGTTTCGATCGTCAATGCTTGCTAACATACAGTCCACTGCGCGTTTGCCTGTGATGTCGCACCGGTTCAAAAGATTTATTTTTGAATAAAAGTACAAATCTAAAGGTTCTCCAAAACGTACTCTTTTATTTAGCATTTCAGACAACAATTCCGCGTAATTTTCCCGTGTCGGGAAGGATTCTTGCAATTTTACCTTCCATTCAGTCCATGAATGGAGCAAGGAAGGCAAACCTTGATACCATGTCTTTGCTATACCTCCTAGCTTAGGCAACGCATAATGGACTACCTGTCTGTCGCTCCATCTATATATTTGAGCACATTCATCGACTTTATTAATCCATTTATTTACAGACTGTTCCTTATTTAACGGGTCAAATTCGGGTAATACGTTTAAAACGGGAAACTTGTCACTATCACCAGTAGACTTAAGATTTTGCATTACATTAAGAAACTTTTTGAAGAACAGATTCTGAACATCATTATTTATATTATTAGACGATTTATGGTTGTGTGGTACACCACGGGTGTTCGACCTAGACCTCGACCTTGCTGGAGGAGACTCTCTACGATCTTTAGAATTGTGATGTCTTAAATGCTCACGTGACCTAAGTCGTTTTGATGTGGATCTTGATGATCTTCCTCGTGGGTGCCTTGAACGCGAGCGCCGATGTCTGGTGCGGTGCACATACGGAGAGCGGGATAGTGTCCTTCCTCGTGACTGGCTGCGATTTTCTCTGAAACCCGAGCGTCGACCCCTCGCGCTCCTAGAACGCGTTCGGCGATGACTGGCACGGCGCGTGTGTGGTGATCGAGACCGCGTCCGGCCTCGTGACTTCTTTTGACTGCGAGCTTCTTCCTCAGCAGCACGCGTAACGCGGTGACTGGGTGTTGCGGCACTTCTGGACTTTAAATGTAAACGTCGATCTTTGTCCATGACGTAACCTCGGCAAAAGAAAATATACCGTATTAATAAAAACTGCTTAAAATAAAATGGTTCAACTTTTTAACCGAAGGTTCAACTTTTTAAACGAAGGCTCAACTTTTTAAATGAAGGTTCGGCTATTTAACCGAAGGTTCAAGTATTTAACCGAAGGTTCAACTATTTAACCGAAGGCTTAACTATTTAACAGAAGGTTCAACTATTTAAATTTATTTAGGCACATAAGCACACAGTTATACAAAAGGAAATTCGGGTTGACCCCGAACGCTATCACTTACCACAATGCCATGTCTAAAATATTGACTTGAATACAAGTTTCAAAGAACTACCAGGGAGTGCTAATCAATATCTCTTACCACGGTATCTTGGCTTTTCTTTTTACTAAGGAATTAAAACAAGAGAGAAGAAAAAAAAAAAGATGTGGGTGCTTTAAAAAAACTATGCACAACATAATGTCGCTGTTTGCAGCATTAAAAGACGTATAAAACATGTGGGTACTTTACCGAATACAAAAAACGATTACAACATAATGCTGTTTGCAGCAAGGATAAAAATATTATAATCACTTAGAAATACTCCTAATAAACAGGTCGGTACTGTACTCACGTTTCTTTTCCAATTTGTGGGCGTCACTGCTCAGATCCCACTTCGGAGCTATGGCGACACTTTACCATGAACTCGGGAAAGTGGCAGGATTATAAATTTAAACACTTCGAACATAAATCACTTGTTATATTCTGGGATAACGTTGCAGTACAAGGTATAATATTTAGGTCTATGCCTCACGACGACTCAACATGAACTGAATAAACTTAGCAAGTCTCCCTTCCTACAGTCGCTATTCTCGTGATCGGCTAAGGCGTTCGACAATCTCCGGTCGACGCCGAAGCCGATATCGGAAATCAAACAAATAATTATCAATAAAATCACTAATAATGTTATATAAAATCATAAGTTAATGCCAAAAATTAATATTATTTTAAGATAGATTTTACTAAATTATAACACAACCAACGGGTTGGGGTGGTGAGTGAGACTCGTGTTTTATGAGATTGCAGGTCTCTGAACACCGCCCAAATTAACTGGGTGATGAGTGAACTCATGTTCTGTCTGAGGGGTTACCAAAACGATGAGGTCAGGTCAGTCGTACCGTTGAGCAGACGGGTCCCTGAACAAAGCCCAAATGGGTGACGAGTAAAACCACCTTCAGGTGGCTCTTGCGTACGATGGTAAAATGATCTAGTAGATAAAAACGAGGCCGTAGTCTAAGGCCAACGGAAACGTTATCATTCCATAATTAACAATTATTCTCTTCTGTCGCTAAAAGATTATATCATCCCATAGAAGCTATCCTAATGTCAAACATAAACCAGTGTTTAACGCCGCGACACGTGTACTCATTTGTGATTATTTATTACGACGTAATGAAACCGAACCATTTTTGAAGAAGCTGATAACTGGTGATAAAAAGTGGATCACGTACGACAAGAACGTGCGAAAAAGGTCGTGGTCAAAGGCCGGTCAGGCTTCACAGACTGTGGCGAAACCCGGGTTAACTCGCAACAAGGTGATGCTGTGTGTGTGGTGGGATTGGAAGGGCATTATTCATTATGAGCTGTTACCACCAGGCAGGACCATCGATTCTGAACTCTACTGCGAACAACTGATGAGATTAAAGCAAGAAGTTGAGAGAAAGCGGCCGGAATTAATCAACAGAAGGGGTGTGGTTTTTCATCATGATAACGCTAGACCTCACACATCTTTAGCCACTCAGCAAAAATTAAGAGAGTTTGGCTGGGAAGTGTTAATGCATCCGCCGTATAGTCCTGACCTTGCACCTTCAGATTTCCACCTGTATCGGTCTCTTCAGAATTCTTTAGGCAGTGTCAGGTTAAGATCACGAGAGGACTGCCAAAACCACTTGTCGCGGTATTTTGATCAGAAGCCCCAAAATTTCTATAGCAATGGGATCATGTCCCTACCTACAAGATGGCAAAAAGTTATCGAACAAAATGGTACCTACATACTTTAGTTAAATGTAAATAAACTATATTAAAAAATGTTCTGAATTTTCTTAAAAAATGCGAAAAAACTTTTTCCCCAACCTATTATTTGTTTTTAGCTTTCTTTTGTTGCCTATTCTTTTGTTTGTTTGTTTTTCTTTGTGGAGTCAATAAATGTATTTTCTTTCTTTCTTTCTTTCTTTCTATTAGATTTCATAATTCAGTCAGATGTTCATATTACTCTGGTTATTGACTCACCTATGATGTTTTTTCCTTGGAATTTGTCTAGCTTCATTAGAGTCGGAATCGGATAAGTATTCGCCGTCAGTATCAATGTCCATTTTTGTAGTTGTGTCCTTTGTGCATGATAAGTCCTAGAAAATAGTACCAACATTATTTACGTATCATTTTATGATTGTATAAGTGATTGATTGATTACAGATGATTTCGTACATTAGCGGCCGACAATAAGAGGTGTAATCGCTACAACCATATGATTTTTTATCCATACAAGTGAAGCAATAAATGAAAATTGTTAGCAAATATCAGTAATGTTTACCTGTGGTTCGTCTCTAGTCAAAGTGTGCGAATGCGTGGGCGGTGCGGAGGCGGGACGCGCGGGCGGCGACCAACCGCGATCCGAGCCGCGGGTGGAGAGGCCGAGCCGGCGCGGGACAACTGCACAATACAAAGCAGTATGTTTTACGTATTTACAACAAAATACTAATGCCATAAAAAACTAATATTTTTGTTATGACCTTAAAAAATATATTTCGGTAGTATCGTCTAAAAGCGCAGAGCGCATTGCACGGTCGTCCCAGTTGGTCGCATAATACAGCCGTGGTATTGTAGTACATAAAAAATAGTTAGATAGTTATCATATAATTTACCTTCCAATGGGTTGTTGACCCCCGGTGGTGCGTCACCAGTGGCGGGCACTGTGACGGGCTGCCGCGGCATCCCGAACAGTTCCTCGCGGCGAGCGTTTGGCTGCAAGAGTTGCGGTTGATCCGCTAGCGGCAACGCTTCTTGCATTGTCACTGCAATACACAAAGTGGGGTTAAACAACATACCTGACTGAACCATCTAATTCACAAGGCAGGTGGTTTAGTCCGTTTTCTTAGTCTGTTATAAAAAAATTGGACCAATGACTGAAAGGGTCATTTCCAACTGAGTGATGGAAACCTTTAAGCAGTCTTGGATATCCATCATACAGGTTGAGGATAAAATCGACTTATTTTATTAACTCACTATTGAATGGGTCTGGCGGTGGGCATCCCAGACACAAAGTGGAGTCAGAGCGCTGGAAGAAAGCATGGGCCCTCCCGCGCCCACCGTCGACCTCGCTGTCAGATTCAGCAGCGGGTGCTCCGCCGCCTACCACCATTTCTTCATCGCCTTCTTCGTTTTCGTTCTCGTCCTGAAATACAAACCAATTAGCAACACCTCAAGATAAAAATCATTTTCGAGATTCTACATTATCGCTATGATCTAACTTTTAAAGCAAAGTAAACAAAATAACTTAAAATGTCTCTTTTGAAATTCTACATCAGCACGGCACCTTCGCGACCGACGACCATCACTTTAATTGAATTTCGAGAAGAGTCACATTACTTATTCAATATGTATAATACTTACAGCTGTCCAGAGAGTGTTATGATGGTGCGGCTGCGGCTGTGCAGCTCGCATGTAGTATACGAGAGCGTCCAGCACATAGGCGACGTGCTTCAACGCCGCTACGTCCAACACGGGCAACTGCTCCGCGTGTTCAGAGCTGTGCGCGCGTAGCAGTGACAGGCAGTACGCGAGGAACTCACGGCGAGCACTTCCAGCTTCGACACCTGGAGATAATGTTTTTGATAAGCTGTATGAGAGCATGCATAAATACTAAATTGAGAGTTATTCTAATGAAAGCAGAAATGTTTCAAACTGCGTCCCATAGAGAAAATTCTTTTTTCAGTCAGTTCTATGTACTTGTGTGTGTCAAATAAAAGCATTTCATTTCATTTTCATTTCAGCTATGATGGTAAGAAAGTTTTGGTGATAGTACCTTGTTCCCGGTCTCTTGTTCTTGGCGCCTCGGAGAAGCCGATGATCCTAGTGGCCGGCGAGGTGAGCGAGGTGGCGCGGCGCGCGGCGGGTGCGGCGGCTGTGCGCGTCGTCTCCGGCGTCGTGCTAGCGTTGTTCGACGTCAGCGAGGCTCCAAATCTGATACGCATACTATTATTATTATTGTGGAGATAGACTCATCAGACTCTGCGTCAACATCATCAATACTTTGTAAGAAAACTGGCATTTGTTGCCACCCTAAGACAGAGAGGACATAATATAATATAACCGGCCGCCTTCGAACCGAAACAGAGCACAATACGTTATTGCTTGGCGGTAGGAATGAATATGATGGTGGACCTTGGTAAGTAAGCTCGAATGAGGCAGTGGTCAACACTGGTGTCTGAGTTATTAGGCAGTCTCAATAACCTCCGTCACAGCCAAAAAGCTTTATTAAAGCTGTATTGGTACCACGTTTTATCTTCTGAATCAGAGCCAATAGTTCCAACTTCCAATGCATAATAAAAACTACTGAGAAAGAGGTAGAATTCTTACACAGATCCATCTACTAAGTAAAGCTTGTACTATGAAAACCATACAAATGATGGAATACACAAAAATTAAAAACACATGCCCACATTACAAACATAATATCATCTTACAAACGTTTGTCCAAGATGAGAATCAAACTCACAACCTACACACCTTCTACAGTGCAGAAGACAGAGCTATTACCAGCTGAGCCATTAGATCAGTCAATATAGTTCTAGCGGCGGATTTTATCTGACGTGAAGTTAACTGTTTCTATGTGCAATAGAGCTTTTTGAACTAAATGTATTTGTGCATCACAAACAGCTAACTTCAAGACGAGATCCACCGCTAAAACCATTTATTTATTTATTGGAGAACCAACAGCTAAAGTTGAAAAAGTTGTTTAGTTTGTATGAGTCAGGCCGCCCGATGGCCTCTGTCCTCTAACAACTTTGAAAAAGCCGGGACCGACTGCTAAACGTGCCCTCCGAAGCTCGGGAGCGCTCAGTTAAAATTGCCACTGGCGGTCACCTATCCAAATGATAATAATGCTGGACAATCCACACAGCATCATCTAGCCCCAAAGTAAGCTGCTGTTAAACAGAGCTGTATTATGGGTACTAGATGACTGATATATATTTAATACAATACAATACATAGATAGATATTTTTTATTATATATAGAAAATACCCAGAACACCCGGAACAAATATTTGTAGATCGTACAAACATTTGTTCCGAGGCGGGAATCGAACCCGCAACCTCTGCGTCGCAGGCGGACCTGCGCCCGCTGCGCCACATCGGTCGTCACTACAATGATGACTACGCAAAACAGTGCTTAACTTCGTTGATTAGAACAACTTAACCAGTTACGTCACAAGCGCTCCAATGTTTCAATAATCTTGACATCAATCCAATGTTTAATAATCAAGAGCCAAGTAAAGGTTCTCACGAACAGGTGTTATTTAATGTAAATACAAACGTATTCAAAATACTAGACGGTAAAAAACTAAAAATTAGTTGAAAAATCAAAAAAATTACACATACATATTTTGGAACAAAGTTACTAGTACATTAAGGTTGTTTTATTAACACTAATGTTCGTCAATTATTTGTAACGAAGAATTCGCTGCTCAGTCGCGATCTCGCCGAGGATGCACTGTTCATTATTAATTACTATAAGCATTGTTTATTATTAATACCTGAGTTGTGCTTCCGTAGCGTCCATCACGGTGACGAGCCAGTCCCAGGTGGGTTTGAGCTGGCGCTCGAGGTAGCACTGCAGGCGCAGCGCCTCGCGGTACGAGAGCGGCATCATGCGCGGCAGCGGCAGCGACACGCGCTCGTACTCCCACAGCAGATCAGCGATCTGACGGATCACTATGCCTGTATAAACGGAAAATTAGTTATAGTAAGTGTAATATCGTAGTGTCGTCGTTGCGCTCTTTGGAGGAGGTCTTTGTCCAGCAGTGGACATCTTTTGCTGATATCATATCATTACGATAAAGTGTAATATGGATTCACAGTAATCAAATGCCAGTCATAAGAAAACTGTCATTTCAGCGGCTTGCAATGTATTGTCTTTCCTTTTAATTCTTATGTCAATAAACAAAGACGATGATACATTTCAAAGACCTATTAGCTAACAGGGGTTTAAAGTATGTTTATGAATTTAGCCCTAAGTCTTAGAGACCTGAAATTTGGAGGATGTGTTTTTAGGTACACTATACCTAAATATGTGTTTAGTTTACTTACCAAACGCCCTCGCCAGGCAGGCAGCAGTGGTTGAAGTAGAATGCGGGTCGTGCGCGCCGGCGGCGGCGGCGGCGGCCGCTGATCTTCGCAGCGAGGAGGGGTCAATGAACACTAATGAAGAGCCGCCGGTCAGTCGGACACCACCGCTAGTGCTGCCCGTGGTGCCGCGAGACGTCTCCCGCGACCTGCTGGGAATGTACGACCAAGTTATAGAAGCTGCAACTCTATTACTACAACTTTATCACTTTTTTAGGAAAAAAAATACGCGTCGCCGCGCGCCGGGCAGCGCGATAGCAGCAGTAGGAGCATGGTAAGTGACCTGTTTACACACGCTGCCTCGTACTCTTCTCACAAGTCGCGTACTGATCGAGTGACTTTGCAGAGTCGAAGTTAACAAATATACGCATATCCAATGATGCGAGTACTCTCACTAAACCCGTACTGACTGAGCAACCGGCCTAACAAGGCCACCCCCTTGTTAAGCAGTGAAAAACTGCGTCAATTATATAATGTAATATTAACAGGAGGTATGTATGTAAGTAAGCTTGTTTGAGTTAGCGGCCAACTCTGGTTACAGAGTTTTAGGCCGCCCGAAGGCCTCTGTCATTGCCTAACTTTGAAAAAGCCGGGTCTGACTGAATACGTTCCCTCCAAAGCACGGGAGCGCTCAGTTGAAATTGCCACTATAATAATGTATGTGAGGTGAGTAGTCAGTGAACTGACCGGATAGCCCACTGCATGGAGTGTGGCGCGAGGTTGGGGCGCGCGGGTGGCGCGGCGCGGCGCTCCGGCAGCTCGCCGTCGTGCAGCGGCGGGTCCGCCTCCGCCTCCTGCTCGTCCGTCTCGCCCGCCTCCGAGTCCTCGTCCTCGGGCTGCGTCGAGTCACCGCTCTCATCCTCCGGGTACAGCAGCAACGACGCTATACCTGACCAGTCAACATGGTCATCAATTGATTATTATACTACTGCTTTGCTAACAAAGCATTAGACTAATTCAATGCCGGCCACAACATAAAACCTGGACAGTGTATTTCACAGAAATGATATTGTATAAGTATACTTGGGCCGTCTGTGGTCACTTCCAAATTTCGTGTATTTATGCAAGTCTATACTTGCGTCAGTATATTGTAAGGTGTGTGGCCAGCATAAGGGTTATTTCACGTTACCTGTTTAAGTAACAAGTAGGTTAATTGCTAGTTAGCTGTCTGAATTTACTACTATGGATACCAGTGTTAGTTTTTTTGCTCCGCCCGACAGACATCGCACTTAATACGGGAGTCAATGGGATGTCCGACATTTTATTTTTACGATCGTCGTGTGATATCTATTTTAATAGAGCGGAGTTTACAGATAGAAGCAAAGTGAACAGGGTATATTCAAGTCATTCTACTTTTTACGTTTATAATAGTAACATACCAGCATCTGATCCTTGCGTAGCGCCCGTCTGCACGCTGCGCTGCGCCGACTCAGCATTATCTTGATCGTCGGAGTCGCTCTCGGTCTCCACTTCGGCGAGCAAGTCCAGTTCACTCTCGCTCTCGCCGCCCTCGGCGCGCTCGCCTCCGTTCTCCACAACCACATGCTGCTCTTGACCCCTAGGACCAAATAAGATAGTGGATTGTTTAGTTTTTTCAATAAAAGCCATTTTGTGAGCAGCTGGTAGTAGTAATAGGTAGTTGGCGCAATCGGCTGAAGTAGAAAGCCACCTTGGATAACCAAGTATGATGATTATGAAATGGGTACCTAACTATTTGCTTACTTACACAGAAATACAAAGTTGGTATTTCTGTGTAAATAAGAGGTTGAATAGGTTGGTAAACGACCAACCAATTCGGAAAAATCTAGACAAAACCATCTAAAAAGTCTTTGTATCAAGTACAGTTCAGACACATACCAAACTAAAACCAGGAGTTAGAAATAGATCAGTGTCAGAGAGCAAAACCCTACCTGTCGGGCATGGCGTCATCATGTTGCTGGTCAGCAGGCGGAACTGGCGCGGGCACATTCGGCTCGTCAGTTTCGGACGCGTCATCATCCCCGCCGAGCGCCTCGCCCGCGACGTCGTCCGCGTACTCTGTGGCTACGGGTGTGGACGAGCGATCTGGCACGAGAGTCGAGCTTCCCATTGAAGTACCGCCGGCTGCGTTGCCGCGAATGCCAACTAGATTAGACTCTCTGTAACAATAGCAATGGGCTACTTTTAGCAAAGGGTCTATAAAATATTATGCAAAATTGGTAGCGTGTCAAGGCGTGAGCTCTAAAGTGTAAGTGCTTGAACATATGACTTTAAATGCAATAATAGCTGTTAATTCAATTCTAAATTACAAGCCCGATTAGAACGAACCCTTGAAGGTAATGTTTGGGGGACACCAAAGTGAAGGGAAGCAAAGATGTGTAATATAGAATCGTGTCAAAACTGCGTATGGTCCACTTCATGCGTTAGTATCGGCTCGGTTTTGCACATCTCCGCTCCGTTCAGCAATGGATAAAAGCTTTAGATGAGTTTGTATATTTATTTAAATACCTTCGAGAATGTGCCAGTCGTGAATGTCCAGTCGAAAGCGGCTCTACACCGAATAAGTCCTCGCTTCCATTGACTAGGTCTACATAGGTCGTGGCCAGTGGGAAGGGCGCAGTGGGTCGCACAACACCGAGTCGCACGGGTGCCAATAACGCATCAGCCGCCTCCACTAACTCTTCCACTGATAGCGCAACTAGAGCAGCGAATACGCGCCGACAACGGACCAATGATGACGTGATAGAAAGAGGTCTGAAACAAGTCGGTAACATATAGTTTTATTTGCAGAATAATGTCTCCATTTCTTTTTCATTGAGGATTACAATGTCTGTAACACTTACCCTTTTTTCTTAGCAGCGCCAGGTGCCATTTCGATACTGAATATGATGAATATTCTAGCGACGGAGCGCACGAACCGACGCGCTACCTCGCGAGCGCGCTCAGCGCGTCCCGGTATCGTGTCGTTTTGTTGTTCGCGGATCAGCGTGTGCAGGAGAGTGTCCAACATCTGATAAAACAATCAGTTATAGCAGCTGCTACTTCACATATTTAAAAAAAAAATTGTATGAGTCAGTGGTCATCTCTGATGAAAGGAGTTAATAGGCCGTCAGAAGGCCTCCGTCATTGAAATTGACACATAGTACAATTTAAAATATGCGCATTGACAATTTTTGTGTTTCCGAAATAGTACGCCTATTGTTGGAAATAAAGCTTCCAATAAAGTCTACCTATTCATCATTCTGGATAGCTATAAATAGCTTAATGGTACAGACCTCGTTGGTGCACTTGACAACAAGCGCATGTGTGAACTTGTCGAGCAGAGTGGTGCCGGATTGGTTCGGCGCGGGACTGGTCGGACGTTCGGCGTCCACTGTTGACGCACCACACATCATTGCCGCTTCTACAGCTGGCCAGACACCTGAAAAATACAATACAATGTTGCATAACTGTACTTCCCTGGACTCCTACAGATATTTCAAACAAACAGCCAAATCGATTCATCCGTTATCGAGTTTTAACGAGACTAACGCACAGCAATTCATTTTTATATAATATATAAGATAAGGCTGACACGGCGCGGTTTCACTCGCACTATGTTTTTCGCAAGTTCACATTTTACACATTTTATTTATTACTAGCTGACCCGCGTAATTTCACTCACGTTATTTTCCCCTATTTTCTCATCTTTTAAACCTTCCCTGGACTCCTACAAACATTTCAACACCAAAATAAGTCAAATCGGTCCAGCCGTTGTGGAGTTTTAGCGAGACTAACGCACAGCAAATCATTTTTATTAATAAGAATAAGAATATTTTATTTACTGTTTACAGAACTAATAGTTTTTACGTAGTAAAAAGCTGTTCACGCATTTATGTACTGATAACCTCAGCAAAGCGAAATTCTCTCGCTCATGTATCATTTGTTCCAGCGAGATTGTGAACTGGTGAAGGATTATAAACTGCCAGTAAAAATCACAATTAAAGCACATTAGAGGATCAGTTGTAAAACAACCATTAACAAGATGATTGAGGTAGTGGCCAAATAGGGACGGAGTTTTCAGGCCGCTCAAGGCCACTCTAGACTTATCAAAAGCTACCTTTCAAAGTTATCTTCCAAATGGTGACTACTTACCAAGCAGATGCAGCAAGGCTCTCCTCGCGAATCGCGGCGGCTCTAGGTCGTGGTCGGGCGCGTCCACCTCTGCGTCAGAGCCGGGCTGCTTGCGCGGCCCGCGTCCCCGCCCCCCGCCCGCTCGGAACTGACGTTGCTCCAACGCCTGGCGTCCGACTGTTTGTACCAGGAACAGTAGGATTGACTCGCCCCTGTCAATTCAATGTTATAATTATCGTTCTATACCTCTAGGGTGTCAAACTAGATATTGGTCGCTTGTTTCATAGCTAGGATAGTCGTGAGTGATACAAGTAACTAGAGGCCTATGCCTAGCAGTAGGTAAAGCTGCAATGTGGATGATGAGGTGGCAAACAAGATTATGGGCCTCCTCTACTAGTGATTTATTATAATAAACAATTTCGGGTTTTAACTAGAGCTGAACTAACCTAGAGTTGAAGTGTGTAGCTAGCTGCGTGTCCCTAGCGAGTCTTGCTAGCAAATCACATCGTGCCGCCCAGTTACCGCCAACAAGCGCCTTGCAACGGCATTTCTCCCAGCAATCGCAATACGCGGTCGGGGACGTGCGTTTCAGTTTACAATCGTGACCTTTGTGGCAAACCTACAAAAGAAACACAATTTTACAACTGGCACGAATTTTAAACAACAAAAATTTATTTTTAGCATGGTTGGTTTCTTACCTTAGCGCACTCAGTGCAACAGCAAAGGGATCCAGTAAGTCCACAAGTCTTGCACTCGAAAATATCCTAAAAAATTAAAGAAAATATTTAAATAACCTCGAAATTTTAATACTAAGTAAAAATCGAGGTTTCATTGTTCTTAATCAACGTGCGCGTGTTACGTTTATTGATCTACAGGAGTATACAATACCTGATTGATATGCTCCTGTCCTGTCCAAGTGAAGCTGCACGTGTCATTGCAGCAGAGCACAAGCAGCGGCGAGTGGTCCGGGTGAGCGTTCGGTGGGAATATCGCGGCGGCGCGCTGAGCGTCGTCTGCGTCGGAGCATGCGCGGATAGAGTCTAGGATCACTAGGGCTGCACGGTACGCACGCTCCGCTACTGCGGCCATGAGCGGCGTTTGACCCATTCCATCCCTAGGAGAAATGTATAATTTAATTAGTTGAAAAAAATATTTTGCTAATTCGTTTTGGTCAAAGTGAAGGCGTAATGAAACTAAGCCGCACTTTGCCTTTACTTACTTACTTCGCCTAATGTCATTCAACTTATTTTTTCTGAGAATGCTAGAAAGAATGCTCAAATGCATGTCGATTGTCCGGGCTAGCATGAGCGCCGTAGACTACGGTTTTCACTACGGGAAAAAGAAACTATATTTGTTCAGAGAAAACTGTCATTTGTTTTTACATTTCCGTAGATAAAACCATTTTATACGCTCATGTCAGTCGGGTAAATTGATCCATAGTCAGTACACCTAAATAATAAAAACAAAGATCAATGTAATCTCACTTGGCGGTTAGAAGCTGCATGAGAAAAGGCTGCAGAGCTGTGCTCTCGCAGAGCGCTTTCAGAGCCGTCAGCGCATTACCGCGACGTTCCGCTGGGTCCGCGCTCACTGGTCCACCACTGATGCCGCCGCCACTGCACAAATGGTTTTAACAGAAAATATAATAAAAGTGCATTTATAAATTTTTGTACCTTACTAAATGGATAAGATCCAAACCCATAAAGGATCGCTTGTACTTGCGTTTTCGTTTTAATATGAATCTAGTAATATGGAGCCAAATCCATGCGAGCTACAAATCGTCACACAAGTTTTGCTAGAGTAAAAGCCATAGCTAAAAATTAAAATAGCTATAACATACCCATTATTAGTAAGTCCCATCAGACTATCCTCATCACCGGACGCCTCGAAGGTCTCCGGCGGCCACGATATAGCCGGGACCGTTTCTTCGTTGGCCGGGCCAGTGCCGGCGGTGGCAGCTGCGGCGTTTTGCGCCGCTGCGTTGTCGACTATAAACATATTCAATGTTAAAGCGTTTTCACACTATCTGGCAAGATGTCGTCTGCCGTCCAGGACCATTGAGCAAATGGCCCTATGTAAAGAGACGCGATCTTTACATAGCACAAAATAAAATTGCTTCCCGCCGTCTGTCCCTCTGTACTGTGTCTATGTACTCATAATATTTTAAACTGCGCAACGGATTTTAATGCGATTTTCACCAACATACGTGCATATATTACCCGAAGTCGCGGGCAACAGCTGTTTGATAATTTTCTTCAAAAAATCCAGTCAAATATGCTGTCGTGAAGGATAATGTGAACTCTCATAATCTTCGACTATCACATCAATAGACGATTGTCTATTGATGTGATAGTCTCTATTCACAAAACTTCACATTGGAGGACAAAGAGGGCAAATAAAAAGTTTATAGATACTAACCTACGTCAGGTTCCTTGTTGGAAGTCGGCGCACACATATGCACACACGCATGTAATATATTCCTGTTACCATCACAACGCTCCTGCAATATCGCCAGTATTTGTTGCTCTGCAAATAAAATCATTCATAAGATTTTTCATTCAAATATCCATATTACGTCATGTCATATGTATGCAAGTTTTTAAGGTTCAAGACATCTTTATTACCCATATCATAAAGTGAATTAGGTTCATTACTTACTGGTTGTGTCGGATTCAAGTTGGTGCAGGAGTTGACGCAGACCTTCAAGATCACAGCGAAGCACGCGTGGCATCATCAATTGAGGTTCCGGCACCATTATTATCAGCGCAACCTGGTGATACAATAAAATGCATTTTGGAGTAAAAAACACAAAATCTTTTATACAAAATATTACAAAGCTTAAATCTTTCAAATTTGAAGGGGATCTTCTTTTCGAGGTGTAGAAGAGGTTGCAGCGGTAGTAAGAAAATAACATTGCGTGAACGAACTCGCAGGGAGTATAACATACAGACACGAAACCAATGCTGGCGCTCGAATACTGAATAGCTGATCAAGTCTTAAGTTATGATATTTCTCCGCACGATTTAGAAAGCTGAACACGGGGTTTTAAAGAGTCCATTACGATCCTAAAGCGTTTTGTATTCGGACATATTGTGTCAATTTGATAGTTAAGTTTAGTAACCTGGGACTTGAGTGCCGTATGCTGCGAGTGATGCGCGCCGTGCGGCTGCAACGGCAGCGCATGCGCAGTGATGGCCCTCGCAGGTGGCAAGTTTAACGGCGGCGGCTCACGAACCATGCCCACGCAATCACGCGACACCGGGTACAGAGCGCTGTTTCCGTCTAACATTATTACGACTGGTTCACTTCCCTGTAGAAGAAACTGTTGTTAGCAGTCTGTTCAATAACAGAACCGTCATCAAGTGACTTTTATGTCGTTTTCATAAGAATCGAAATGGATTGATCCAAGACAGTTCTCTTTTTGAACAGACAACAGTAGTTAATGTCAATGAATCAGTTACATATTTTATTCTAGTAAAAAAAACTAACAAGCATATGTGGCTAAACTGAAATCGTCTCACGTACATTGCGCTTAACCAATTCTTTTCGACAAAATAATGTCTACCATACCTACTAGTACTTTTTATACATTTTTTAACATTACTTTCACTCAGAATCGAAACCAGCAATAATTTTGTACAAACCTCAGCAGCAGTAGCGAGATGTATGGCGGATCCGTTGGAGTGTCCAAGCAACGCGGTGTTGTCTGTCGGGAACACGCTGTCAGTGAGCGCGCGGGTCGTGC
Source organism: Colostygia pectinataria (assembly GCA_951394395.1). Classification (NCBI taxonomy): domain Eukaryota; kingdom Metazoa; phylum Arthropoda; class Insecta; order Lepidoptera; family Geometridae; genus Colostygia; species Colostygia pectinataria. The sequence goes on along the minus strand of OX596351.1, from coordinate 8,803,079 downwards.
CCACCGCGTACACGGCGTAGGCGAGCGCGCCGCCCGCGCGTTTCACTACCGCGTGTACGCCGCGGCTATCCACCTGACAACACAAGCGTTATATCCAATACATTACATGCATAAACAAAAGAAAGAAATAGATGTAATACTGCGAAAATTAACATTTTGACGGTAAACACCAATTTGTTACAAATTCAAGTTAAAAATACTTTTATTCAATCAAATCACTACGATCACTTTGAAACTTTTTAAAAGCAAGACAAATTTACGTCAGTTCCACACACTCCAGCCTAAAAGAATCAACAAACTCAGCTGCTAGATTCTTCTAGGCTGAAGCGCATGTCGATGTCAGTAAGTACTTACAGCAATAGTGATAACTTGCACATCAGCAGGCAACGCAATCTTCCTCGGCGAGCGCTGCAGGCAGTCCGGGCCGCGGGGGCCGGCCGACCCGCCCGCTCCCCACTTCACAGCAATCAAATCATCCTTACGCACGAGCCTGCAGTCTTGCAGCAGCGTCGTCCAATCTTCTGCAGTCGATGGCACGGCTTCTTTACTGTCCTTTCCGGCTATTGGGAATCGCACGGCTGCGTAAGCCCCGTCAACTTTTAAAACTCTGCCCAATGGAACGCTTTTGACGTCTTCCAAGAATACTACTTCTTTGAGCGGCCATTCTTCTTCATCGCGTTTGGATTGTCCGTCGTTAGACGATCCTTCTTCCCCACGCACAGTGACACGTTTGGCTCGCTCTGAAAATAAGTATAAATGGGTAAACTTATGAATAAAGTAAAACATAACTTATCAGTAAACTTGTGCTACACTAGGCACTTTATCATTAGTCTACCAGTCCACTGCCAGATATATCATACCTGAGGCACATTCATTCATTTATCCAATATGTGAGAGTTTCACGGAAAAAGTTCGATTCTTGCTAGCTGCTATGAACAAGGCTTTTAATAATAAACTCAGAGGTCTTAACATCTTTTGAACAGTCTACTCTTTTGGGCATCACTAAAATATTGTCGACGCTGACAGTTGTAATATTACACTCTAATAAAATGTCATGTACTCACTGTGAGAAGTGCTGGTATCACTGCAAGTAGACGAGGCCGGACTCGGCGGCGGCGGCATGTCCAAGCGGTCGGCCATGTCTTTGTTACTGTCTTTGTTGCTTTCCTTGTTGCTGCTGCTAGATGACGAAGCTTTTACAGACGACACCGTTAGCGGCGACTGATTCTATGAACATGCAAACACATTAATAATGCCAACAGTTCATTATATATGTGAGACTTTATAGCCAAACACATACACTTTGAAATAATAATGAAATAAGGTTTTTACCTGTAACTCCCGTTTATCTTTGTCAGAAACTGAGCGGTCGGGTTGCGGTGGCGGCAGCAACTTAAAACGACACATATCCGAAAGATTCCAAGCCGCGTTTTGTAAAATTCCCACTTTCGGTACTCCCGTGGACATGTTGAAACCTGAAAAATATAATTTGTTGTAAATAGCATCAATCAGATAGTATTCGTTTTAAATTATCCCCTAATGACCATTAAATCAACTTACCAACAGCCCCAGGTTGGTACATTGGCGCATTCTTCATGGTAACGCTATGGCCTGCTTGTAGATCCTGAGGGGTAGTGGAGGAATGACCGCGTTGTTTGCGGGAGCGAGCGCGGTGTTTCTCCCACAGGCGGGCGCGTTGGCCCAGCGGCAAAACTCCCCTGGCACAAAGAAAACAAGGTTAAGCATTTAACAAACAGGATCTACCACAAGTTACTACCTGCTGATTTAGCACTACAGTTGCATTTGAGTCCGAGAAAAATTACATATACCAATAAGCATGATAAATTTTTTAATAAATTTGATTGGCTTACATTTGGCATATAGACGGTTTTACAGTATGTTTAACGAGAGCCCCAGAAACGTAAAATCAATGGATAGAACCAAATCAAAATATAGTATTGTCTAAGCTCAATATCAGTTGATCTATCAAAGTAGATTGGACCTCAGTAAACTGTGATGGAATTTGGAAGTCAAAACACAACACAACCAAATTGTAACACTTACCACCAATAGAGCGCGCCAGATTCCAATTTCGCTACAGTATAAAGAGAGCAAACATGGAGGGATATAGCCTTGTCAGATCCAAATTCTGTAAAAGTCTGCAGAGTGTGTTCCAGGCGCGATGCACCTGGAGCGTGAGCTGAAAATATAAAATTAATACTTAATTAATAATTAGATTTTATAACCGCCAGCGAAACATCCTTATTAGTAAACATTTGTTTAACAGATTAGATTTTATAACCGGCAGCAAAATATTTTTATAAATAGAACCTTATTAATAAAAATCTATTATTTTAACAGCATGCTAAGTAGTATTTCCTTACCTTACTTATGTTAATGAACAAACACGACAGATTTGAAAGACATCAACTAACGGAGGTTAAAAGTATGTTAAAGAACAAGGCCTCTAAACTGCTACCCTATAAACATACACCTGCTGCCACTATATTTCTAAATTTGATTATTAAATAGTCCTACTTCCGAGCAAATATCTCTAACAACCTTGAGATACTAAAGTTTATACAAAAATAATTTCCAAAATATGTTTAAAATTAAAACTTCCTCTAGGTGACAACAGTTTAAAAAAAAACCTTATTTCAATTGTAAATAAATAAAAAAAATTATTTACAACAATTTACACATTATTTTTTGGTGAAGATTTGGTTATGTAATGTATTATGCGTAAACATACCAATAGATTCGTCGAGATAAGTAGCAACGCGTCCAGAGTCAGTGAGGACAGAGATGCGAATGCCGGCCGCACTGATATTGAGAATGCGTTCGCCAGCAGTCAGGGCAAGCCAAGTGGCGCGCGGGTGGAAACTGATACCAGCTCCTGCAGACTGTCAAACGAAATACACATAAATACTAAATACACAAAAAAAAAAATGTGCAAAAAAACTAACTATAACCATAATCGATATAATCCAACAAAAGTTCAGCGATTCTCGCGTAGATCAGGTGATTCGAGCTGATTGGTCAGAGGGTCTATCATGTTTAGACAACAAGGCAGGGACAAAAAACACTGGTGTCTTAGATCTTAGAAAATAGAGAGCTGCGAAGGAACAAGGAGGCTCAATTGAAAAGTAAGCTAATGATAATTATTTTAAGAGCGAAAACTCACATCAGCGCGTTGATACGGATGAGCGTCGGCCCAGCGCCACTGATGCAGCTGGCCTTGCGTCGATATGGCGACCAATTCACTGTACGTCGCCGCGATGTGCGTGAAACGAATGTTGCTGTCCCAGTACTCCAGCTCCTCCGACACCCAGAGAGGCGAGGCCGCCATCGCAGAGTCCTTCTTGTTCTTGTTTTCTCCTAAAATAACAATCACGATAAAAAAACAATGGTGGAGATTTTGTGATTGCGTGTGTTTTTTTAATAAACATCGCACATAGTGATTGAAACAAAGTTCCAGATAAATAGAAGTTACTCAGCAGTGGCTCTGACTTAGCACACTTTACCTGGGGGATGGACAGGATTTTTTTTTTTATACAACTGAAGTGGCAACCAAGCGTACGGCCCACAAGATGATAAGCGGTTACCGCAGCCTATGGACGCTTGCTATACCAGAGGTATCACTCGCGGGATGGGCCCGTCTTGGTGCAGATATTCATAAAAGCAGTGCCAGATATTCTGCTACCAAGCAAATCGAACCTTATCTTATTTTAGATATAAACTAAGGTCTGTTTTTTTTTACCGCAAGTCAACACAACCAATGGTTAAAATTAACAGCAAGCCTTCAATTTTCAGTCTTTTATAATTCTGTTGAGGAAGTAAAATTATCTATTATGACAAATTCTTACTTAGATATCAGATAAAAATGCCCTGCCACAAAACGTTTGGTTAACTTACCCCCTTCCTTATCCCAGGAGGTGTCACGCAGCGCAGACTCAAGCCACCTGCGCGGTCCGAAGTACTGCCGCTCCCTCCACCGGCTGAACTCCGACGGGCGCTCTTGCGTGGAGCTGCTACTCTCGCGGTTCGCGCCACCGCGCCCGCCGCTGCTGGCCCCACTGCCGCCGCCACTACGACTACACAATCGTTATGATTAGTGTGATTACTTCACATTGACAAGGGGTTCCGGTTGTAATGGCACATTGCGGACAAGAGCGATATTATCATTGCCAAGATGACTTAGCACAGGGGCTTTATTATGTAACTTTGCTGCAATAAATTTATTATTTTATTTGAATATGAATTGCCGGCTTGTTGAACGGTTGCTGACTGAAATAAGATTGCATTACAATTACGTTACCGTGTCGTTTTAAATTGAGTCTGTATACATACACGGGAAGTCAGAGGCGCATTTATAAAATCAGTCTTCAATGGTCCATTACAAAGACCGGAAATCGTACATGGACTAACTACACATCCACTAGATACAAAACAATATTGAAACCAAAAAGCGCTTCAGTGATTCCAGTTTTATATTAAATAGGATATGTACTGAAAACTTACACTGATATTTAGCGGTAGTACGGTGCTGTCTAATTAGACTAAATACGACAACATACAATTATCAACATAAAGAAAATGGCGTAAGCTCGCAGCATGCTTGTGTGGTGGTGTGGGAGGATTCGTTTGTTAGGATCGAGATGGAATCAAAGTAAACCGACGGAGAAGTGGCGTTAGGTATATTTTCTGATATGCATCCAAATATCCAGTTGGCATTTTCTGTGTGCTGGTGAATGAGCATGGATTCTCGCCATGTCGCCGCTAAATTACAGATATCCTTACAGGCAATAAATAACACAACATATTTCACGAGTTTCGAGTAGGTGTACAGTAGGTTTATTGCTGGTTTACCAATAAACTGTCCGTTTGTCCGTTACTCGTCCGTCGTCCAGCTACTTGAACATTATGAAAAAAGCTTTTGTCAAATAATCTAACAGAACTTGGTAACAAGAATAATAAATCGATCTCCTAACCAGCACACCAGCAAGTGTCATACCGTATGATTCCTTTGACTAAAACTGCCACAATTCAGCAGGAAACAAAACTGACGAAAGTTCTGCCAAATTTGTTTACTACAGATATGTGATTCATACCTTTAGTCACGTAAAAGTGTTACAACCATCATTATCACCGCTCCGTCGGTTTACACCGAACCAGAGGAAAAGAGGGCGGAGCATAGCTCGACAGTTATACCTTCTGATAGCCGCGTACCCGAAGATGTCCTCGGAGAACATAGTATCAGCGTCTATGATAACGGAGTGCTCCTGTTGGGCCGCGTGGAACCCTCCGCCGTCGAGTAGCGACATAATTTCCTCTGGCACGTAGCCGTCGCCGCCTTCGCCTCCTTCCGGCTCCTCGCCCTCCTCGTCGTCGCGAGAGAGAAGATTATTCACCGCCAGATTCACGTCCAGGTTCGTACGCTGTTACATAAAAGTTCGTATCAGTCAGGCTAACTATGATGACGGAGGTTTAAAGGTTAATAGACAGGAATAACAGAAATAAATCTTAATAACTGTTAGTTTACAATTCTGCTTTACATTTTTTTTTCATGTCAGCAAGTGACAAGACGATCATGTCGCTCGCCTATGTTAAGCGCCACGCCTGACCATAGACCATGCAGTGCCATCCAAAGCAGTTTTTAAGTTGCGTGGCACTGCACTGCGCATATCACGCCGAGACGTTGTTAAGTCTCTTTCGCCCAGTAATTTCACTTGCTACAGTGGGCACTGTTCAAACCTAACCACAGTAATGCTTGCACACTACTGCTTGGGAGGTAGAATATCTGGCACTGCTGTGGTGCCCTAGGGATTACAAACCTGCAACTCCCGGATAATGAGACTTCTGCTCTTGCCCTGTAGGACCACTTGTGCTTGCGTCACCAGGTCTTCCGGTACAAATGGCGCTGGCACAGACACCACGCGACCTGAGCCAGCTCCGATTATAACGCCAGTAGCGCGGCTAGTTGATCCAGCTGTATAACCATAGTTAATTATTATTTGACTTGCAAACCATAAACATAAATGGCATGATGGTTTAAAAGATTTAAAGCTCTTACTTACTACTAATGAAAATTTTCTAGTCAAAGAAACCTTAGTTACCTTGAGAGCTTGGTGCTGCACGTATCGAGTTCCTCATAATCCTGGCTCTAGTGCGCGGCTGCTGGCGAGATCCGCAGCCACCGCTACTTCCACCTTGCTTCCCCCCACTCGTACCTCCTCCGCCGCTGCCCCCACCACCATTTCCTCCGTTTTTACTGGCATCTGTCTTGCTCAAGTCCAATCTGTCAGGGATGATGGAGAATGCGGCACGACATATAGTTCCATCCTCAAGCAAGCAGGCGATATGGGCTGGTCCCGCGGCGACCGCGCGCACTCCGCGTAATGCACTAAGCGCTGATGATCCAGGCCCAGTCCCATATCTATTCCAGCGTTCCGAAACTTCTTTCAATCTGGAACAATTCAAATTATTTTTATATTGGGTAGCTATAAAATCTCAAGTAGATAGTTTAGCATTTGATTACCTAGATGACTCAGTTTCTAAGAAAATTGTGCAATAACCAATGATTTTATGAAAATTTATGTCAACTCAAGCCAGTGTAATAGCCAATAGGTACATACATTTCATAGAAAGATTCTATGTTTTGTAGATAGTGATCAGCAAATATTTTTATTTTAGGTATATACCTAAAATAATGTAAAATGTTTTTAAAATATGGTTTTTATGGCTATAATGGTACATGATGCGTGGATCCCCGCCCTGTGAACTCTGTTTTTTAGTTTATGAGCGTTTACTATATCCATCCATGTTACATGCATTAAGAGCCCAATCCTTGAGTTTTCTGTGAAGAATCGAACACTATTGTGGCTCTTGTGTTGAAGATATTTTAACGAAAAAGTTTTATCCCTTAAATTTTAAGTCAACAGAACAAATATTAATTAACTCAAGACACAACTGATTAAAAAAATAATTAGTAACGCATGTTTTGTAAAATGAGCAACTCCAATCCACTTTCGATCATGTTTTCTATGAAATAACAAAGTCTAACATATTTCCAAAAATGCAATTGTAATAATAACAGTTTTAAAATTTAAGAGAACAGAGAATGTTAGTTCAATATTTTTGAAAAAAGATGTTCTAAAAAACGCGTACTTTTCCCAATTTTACGCTTGTTATTTCTGCTAAATTAGGGAGTTTACAATAAAAATACACCTACTAAATTAAAGTTTAAGTTTTTATTAAATAAATACAACAAAGAAAATAGTCTAATAGCATTGATTTTTTTTAATACGATTTTTTTAAAATCACACCTTATCGCACTTATAATCATATTGATCGAAGCACAGACTCTCAAACCGCGCTGAGTGCTTAGTGAGGTGGGATGTATCGCTCCTCGTCGCGCGCGCTATTATTTATGCTATATAAAGATACATTCAGGCGAACTTCATGAATTATATCGCTAAATCTTGGAAAGGCCTATAAGTATAGGATTATTAATCTTTTCTTTTTAATGTCAGCAAGTGACAAGACAGTCAAGTCTGATGTTAAGCTTGACACCTGACCATGAGCAAGTGGATGCAGTGCCACTCAAAGCTTAGTTTTTAAGCTTGACTTGATAAGACATGAAACTATTACATAAAACAGACAAGTGCTAGACTTGCACTCTGAGGCTTCCATACCTACCTGATGACCATCCTTCCATCATCAGAGTTTAGAATATGCAAAAAAGCTGTTTTAGTATCAGCATACAATTTCCAGAACTAAGACGCCTAAGACACTTACACCTGTGAAGAATAATACTTTCTGACTGGTTTTTAAACTCTTGGTGTAGATTTAAACCTCGCTGTCTCTCTGGTCTTTAAGCATTTCTATTATAGTTATGGTGCTATTTTTGATATATTTATTTGCTAATTATAATAAGTCACTGTTTTTTTTTTTAATCCAATATAAAGGAGCTCTGCATCATGTTATAACTATCTCAGCTCTGTTGTACTCTCTCATGTTGTTGACTTTATTTGCTTTATTTTCACCAACCCATAGTTTTTTAAGCTTAATTTCGTTGACACTGCTACTAATATTGCAAGGCTTCAACCAGACAACCTGAATATCATATCTGATAGTCCGGAAGGTTTTATAATTTTCCTAGATAAATGGTGGGTAGGGTACCATGGATAGAATATTATGCAGTATGGAAGACATGACAATACATAACTATGGCAGTCCAGTCTGTGTGATTGTTTGGTTACAAAAAGCCAAATCAAATCAAATTTGACATAGTATCCTACAACATTATGATTACGTCAAAGGAATAATTCTATAGTGTAAATAGCAAAATTGATAACCATCTCTAAGGCTTTGGTTTTTCTCTCTAACGTTGATCACAGACAGTTAAATACAGAAAACGTGGTCTTTATTCAGTTTTTTACCAAAATGTAGGAATGATGAGTTCATTGCAAGGTTAATTTCACAGTGTGTACATACGAAATGGAGTCGTGCAGTCGATTCACTTACCGATCTATCAACTGATCCTCAGTTCCAGGTAGAGGATGAACCACGAAATGCATTGAAGACATTTCCACTTCGTTCTGAACTCACAAAGGATCCAAACTAAAGCACTTTAACATCTGTTCAAATTTATCACAATACTGAAGAACAAAAGAACCATCTATAGTCCTGTTGTAACCACCATATTTCTCGGGTTTTCTTTCGTGATTGCTTCTCGTTCTCAAATACATGTGAGTCGGTACATGACGAAAAAAGAAAGAAAATATATCAACATGGCTTCTCCTTGTTTGATGGGTTGGTACGCTTGATTTGTAATTTTTTAAGGTTTCCACAATCAATCAAAAAACCGGTGACTAAAAAAATCTAAATTTTAAAACAGTCCAAACATTCGCTACATCCATCGGTATAACAAGGAATGTCCTTTTTTATTTTATTTTACTACAATTTTGGGCTGCGCGCAGTTGGATACGTGTACGATCTAAACTTTCAGATCCTCGATATATTGTGTGCGTCGTGCGTATACGATGTCCGTCGTACAAAACCTGCGTCACGCTCACCTCACGCATGGTGCACGAAATTGCACGCGCCATAGACTAGTATTAATGGATCTTTCAAACCAACTTGGCGACGCGAAAGCGGAGCGAAAGCGACGCGAAAGCGGAGCGAAAGCGATGCGAAAGCGGAGCGAAAGCGAAGCGGTAGCGTAACTTGACGTGCAAACCGGCTTCATATCGTTTGAAGCTGTCAAACGATATGAAGATCTCATTGGTACCTATCATTTGATTTGATGATTGTCTGAAAATATGTAAGTTACGGGAAATTATAACTAAAATGCACTTTGGTTTGATGATCTTTCTAGATGAGACCCATCGAGGTAGAAACCATTCAAGGTAACGATCGTTCAGGGTAAAAAAAATTAAACGCGTAACAAACGTACCAAAAAAACCAGGTGAAATTTATAATAACTTTTTTTGAAGTCGGTTATAAATACAAATATTTCCTTTTGTATAGACACACAAATATTTTCGATAGGCCTATCGCACTATCGATTGTTTTTTCAAGGTTAACTATCGATAGCAAAACTATCGCTATTGCAACAACACTGGTACACATGTCTGGCCCTACTTTTGATTGGCTTTAGAAACGCTGTCTTGCCGCGTCGCGGTCGCGTTGGTGTGCAAGGCGCCATTGCTAAGCCATTGCCGCGTCCGCCTCCGGATTCGCTCCGCTTTCGCGTCGCCACGTTGGTTTGGTGAGTATCTAACACAACTTACACAACGCGACACGGTCGCGTCAGACCAAAAAATATGACTTGCATGAGTTCACATGACAGATTGATTTCTAAGGGAAGTTTGAGGCGGGAAGCGCACATATTTTGTATTACTTCCTGGCACTATGGTAAAAACAAAATATTTTGAATATTGGGTTTTAATAATATTGAACTACGTAGTAATACTATTATAATAATCTTTTTAAACGAGTGCCCTGGTATTTCATATTATTTATGTTGTATCTGAGACATTACGTACTACTCATAAACACGTAAGGATAGTACCTACACTATTATACTACAGTTTCATCACTTCATAGAAATGACCAAATTATATAACATTAATTTCCAATCCGTCTCAATTTAAAAAAAAAGGTCAATGGGTCAAAAGCATTGTTCTCAGATTATTAGGTTTGTTACTCCCATGGAACTAATAGTACTACTTGGTTAGGTACTCCTTCCTTCTTCTTCTGTCCAAAAAAACTTTTGTCATTGTCATGATCATTATCAACTGCACTCACTTATTATAAATAATCGTTAATTTGCAAAATTCCCGTGAATTTTGGTTCTTTTTTCTTTTTTGTTGTTGGAAACACGAACAAGAACAAATAAATGACCTCTAGGAGTAGTAAATTATTGGCCAAACTCAAGGACATTGAGAATAATCGAGCAAGAGAGATCATTGATCTGTTAAATGCTCTAAGGCTGACCTGTATGTTATATTTAAATTTTTATAGTGTACTAGAGTTTTCTCAGATATAGATACTAATATTTTACTGTTTTTGTACTATCGTTTATCGTACCTAAATCCAGCCCTGCTTGCGACTGACGGTAACGTTAAGGTATTTCAAAAAAAAAAAAAAAATCAATTTATTAACCATAAGTACAACATTACAGAAAGGATCCAATGCGTTATACAAGAACTTTTAAAAATATATACATCTCTTAACTAATGAGTACCTACCTATATTACAATAAATAAGTATAAATTTTAACAATAAAACAAAACACTTAACTTAACTTAATATTGCTTAAAATTAATTTTAATAAGTATTTACTTAATTTAAGTAGACCGGTATTTAATAAAAATTTAAAGATTAAAATAAAACAAATTAAAACGAACAAGTTTAAAAAGATTGCACTTGTCTTATCCAAATAAACATAAATTAAACAGTTTCACAGAAACTAAGGCATATTCTTTCCATCACCATCCAATCATCCGCAAAAATATCTATCTGAGGATGCATGGTGATAAGGTCATTGAATGTACGCTGTGCTCTGCAGATCGGTGATTGCTGGCGCGACACCGTGCGCGCCCAGGTTGTCGCGAATAAAGGCACGCATCCGGGACGAAACCTGACTCGATTTGCAGGCACACTCAGTTGACTTGCTTCACTTAGAAGCGCCGGACAGTCAAGTCTTCCTCTAAGTATGCGACATACTGTTAAAATTTGATCGCTGAGCCTTCTGGTTTCAGCTGAGTTAAAGCCTAAGGTACCTTGAAGGTATTTAGTGGGATACATGAATGGGTAATATCCAAAAAGCTTTTGATAAAGGAAACGCAAGAAACGTTTTTGGACTTTCTCAAGCATAAGGGAATACGTGGACTCGTGTGGGTTCCATACGCATGCGCTCGCCTCCAATTTGGATCTAATAAGTGCAGTGTATAAGAGTTTTACGGCGTTTATGTTGGTGAATTTCCTACAGTTGCGAGATACAAATCCTAGTCTTTTGAAGCATGTTACTGTTAGTGAACGGATGTGATCATGAAAGTTTAGTTCTGGGTCAAAGTGTACTCCTAGGTCTTTAATGGAAATGCATCTGGTGATCATCTCTGTATGCAGCTTATAATGAGATATTATGGGTTGCGTTGATCGTGTGAAACTCATGACTTGACATTTAGCAATGTTGAAATTAAGCAGATTTTGAGCGCTCCATGCTCTAATGGCGTCTATATCTAGTTGTAACGCTTCACAGTCTTGTACCGATTTAATTTCTGAGAAAATCTTAACATCATCTGCATATATTAGGCACTGAGCTGTCTTAAGACATCTGGCCAAATCATCAATCATTATTGAAAAGAGTAAAGGGCCAAGGGACGATCCTTGGCTTACACCCGATCGAGTATGATATGACGGCGAATCATAACAGCCAATTCTCACAAATTGTTGACGATCGCTTAGGTAATCTGCAAAGAGCCTTAGAAGTTTTGGAGCAAAACCGTAAGAATCTAGTTTTTTTAGAAGTACATCATTATCTACCTTATCAAAAGCCTTTTGGAAATCCAGGTAAATTACATCCACCTGGGTACCCGCATCTAGGTTTTTAGATATAAAATTTACAAGGGTAAGCAAATTAGTATTTACGGACCTGCCTTTCCTAAATGCGTGTTGTGTGTCACTGATGTATGGCGCTAACTGCTTTGAAATTTTACTATGCAAAATACTTTCAAATACCTTTCCAAATGATGTTAAAATAGCAATCGGCCTATAGTTTTCAACTTTGGTTTTGTCACCTGATTTCAGGATAGGTGATACCCGCGACAGTTTCCATTTTTCCGGATATGTGCTAGTACTAAGGGATAAGTTTAATATATGGGTTATAGGTGCTACTAACTGGGATTTAAAGGCTTTAATAATATACGGGGGGACGTTGTCTGGTCCAATGGCACTTTTAGGTTTGAGCTTACCAATATGATGTTCTACCTCTTCCTTGCAAAATGTAGATATATTTATAAGACTGTTATTTCCTATATCATCAAAATCATTATGATATAGGTATGATTTAGATTGATTCAGTAGCAAAGTCAGAGCTGACCAAGAGAAAATGTAAGCACTACGTAATTCGAGCAAAGTCAGTGCTGACCCGCTAAAAGTCAGTCAGTACACTGACCTTAAGTAAACAGAGAAAGTCAGTTCTCAAAGTCAGCACTGACTTCATTTGGAGTTAGTCACTGACCCGATGTAAATCGCACATAAAAGCCATAGTGCTTATAGCTGGCTGGCTGACTTTGAAAAAAAAAAAAACAAAAGCTACTATGAAAAATGGCGGCCAAGTCAAAGAAGCGGCTGTCGAAAGTCGAAAATAAATTGCTAAAACTAGAGAATTTACAATTACAGGATGTTATTTGCCCTATTTGTCAATCAATTTTAATACAACCCGTAACTTTACCATGCTATCACAGTTTTTGTCTGAGTTGCTTTAATGGTAGTATAGAAAATAATGCTCTGTGTTGTCCCTTGTGTCGATTACGAATCGGATCTTGGCTGAGAACATCAACAAAACAAAGGAATGTTGTAAATAATGGTCTTTGGAATTACATACAAACCAATTTCTCACATGAAGTTGATGTTCGGTCTAAAGGAGAAGACGTAACTCTTCCAGAAGGTAAGATTCATTTCTTGACTTCCTACTAAAACCTGTATAATTTGGAGAACCTGCTGTATCCACTTCAGATTTTCGTTCATACGAATCGAGAATTACTTCTGAAGACATGAGACTTAATCATACCTACAGATAAGATAAATCATGTAGTAAGTAAAGTTTTATTGTAGTTACGTTACGGTTACTTAATAGGTCACAAAATATTTTACTGTTTGTACTTGTTTATACTGTTTCCTGACATCATATGTTCTTGACAGAAAATTTCCAGCGTAGGTTGAGTGCTCCTGGAGAAATAAGGTCTGAATTTGAAGCAGAGATACAACGATTGAGAAATCAGAGGTTGCAGCTAGAAAAAAAACAAATTGAGGAGACTGAGCTACTGGTAAAGTTAGTATTGGGCATAAACATACTTCAAATATCTGTTAGCTAATGTCTTTCAAATCTAACATTGTCTTTGTTTATTGACATAGAAATGATAAGTAAAAGACAGTCTCTTTTTGTTTATAATTTGTTCTTGAATGATCAGATTGTGGCATTTAGAGTTGAGTCTTTGAAAATCCTGGTTATTTTAGCCAATTTTGGAACTGGAATAGCAGATCATACATTATTATAGGAATGGATCACTAATACTAATACCTTAGGTTTTCTTTTCAAATGATTTAAAATAATTATCAGCATCAATGTTTGTCAGTTCCTTACATACCTATTTTAACATCCTGCCTGACTAAGGACCAAGAACTTAAATAGTATAACATGAGTTTACTTTAAACTCAGGAATGGCAGGATTATAATATAAAAAGTTCAAAACCTGTTCACTTTCTGTGTTATGAAATCCTAACAGAACTTATATGTCCAAGAAAAACATAGATGTTTAGTGTTTGATGACTTAACATCAAATCAGCTGACTATAGTTTTTATTGCACCCATGCGAAGCCGGGGCAGTGTGTAATAAATTTATATTATAATACATATTATTGAAAAGGTTTTGGTACATTATAAAAAGTTTCAAGTCCATAATAAGATAAAAGCCTCTTTGGGACAGATGGAAAGACTGACAGTATTTTATATTATTGCAGGAAACTTCAAGAGGAAGAGGAAGAGGCACAAAGAAACAATTTAGAAGCATTGAAAAGAGATGAAATAGTAGCACTTCAAATGCAGAAAGAAAGTCTAAAACTGTCTGCACCACCTCCAAACACACCATGCAATACTGCACCCAAACTTAGACTTAAGGATACTAAAATTGACAGTTACCTATCTAAACTTAAGTTACCCATTGCTAATAAGTAAGCAATTTTCTGTTAACATTTATAGTTTTCTAAGTCAATAACATGAAGAAATTATATGAATGATTATGAAGAAATAACATGAAGCGAACAACTCTTCTTTCTCATAATGAACAGACTTATGCTATCAATTAATCAAATTCCTATTTTTGACACATATCTACATATATAAACAATAATTTTAATAATAATAATAAAAACATTATGATATCCCAAAAGTTATTTCGCTTCAAGCGGGATTTGAACCCACAAATTATTGATATCTCTTGAAATAATCCTTGGTAATATTTAGTATTACCTTAGTGTGATGGAGGGTAATAAGTTCTGATGGGCATCTTTACACAGCGCCATCTAGCTCCAGACTAAGCAAAGCTCCAAACAATCCAGATTTCTGAACAATATTTTTTATACTTTTTTTTTAATAGAAACACCCAGACCAGGAACAAATATTTGGTTAAATGTAAACAGTTGTCCCACAGCCGGGATCAAAACCCGCAACTTTTCGCTTCTAAACAAGCGCCACCAGGTTGTCATGTTTTACATGCATTTTTTGGCTCAAGGATGTCATAATCTGAAAATATGTTACAGCCCTCTTCCCACCGAAGATGTAGATGATCCCAAAACTTCCTCAATAACAAGGCTAGTGAATGGCTCATCCCCTGAAATGGTCCCCAGTTATAGACTGATCAAAAGCATAATTGAAAAGAAAAATAGACTGATTCCTGATCTATGGAACAAAGAGAATGGAGATAAGTTGCAAGAAAAGGTGAGTAAAAGGTAGTAAAGTAGTCTTAATGCTATTGCAACAAACATACAGCTTTACATTTGCATGTTTAATTAGTAGGTTTAGTAGTAGAATCATCAGTCTAATTTCCGCTGCTACCATCGCCATTATTTAATGTCGTGGGAGAGAACAATATCCTGTACTATAGCGCATGATTAATTATTGTTCACCAACACTATGAAACATATATATGATAGCACAACTGGTTTATTTAACTAAATTTTATGCAGCATAAATAAAAATAACCTCACTGCTGATATTTAAAAGGCCGTAAAGTGATATGAGCCTTTTAGAAATCGGTGTGCACCTGTTTTCAGGATTTTAGACACTACTTTATTTCAAACTGACCAGTGGGTTAATTAATTTAATTATTTTTTTTCAGGCAGAGGATTCTAAAGCAAAAGTGGAAATTGAAGATAAAGTTACAATTAAAACAAAAAATGGTGTTCCATCACTACTTGTATCTCTGCCTCTACCATATTCTGGGATCTTACAACAAAAAGTAAACCTCTCGGAAAATAGAAAAGAAATTGGAAGTGTTGATTCTATGAGAGAAGAGTTGTGTTTTTTCAAACCAATTCTTGTTTCAAGGCCAACAAGGTAAGATACAAGACTGTAACTGTTAGGGCCCATTTACATGGTTCAATGATATTTTTGCTATATACAGTTGTGGTCATATAATTAAGAACGATTTGAAGTTCTAGAAGTTTTTTATTTAAATCGTATCATACACAGAGATGTGTACCTTTTGAGAAGCAACTATTTATGTTATATAATAGTCACATTAATAGAGCAACCTGACTTAAGAATAAAGTATGAAATCGCTAACTATTTTTTGCACATTTTATTGATTTTATCAAAGTAACACATTCAAATAGTACTGAAACTGGACAAATAATTAAGAACGATTTATTTAACTGCTCGGGAATTGTTTTGTATGACACTTAGATTTAAAAAATCACAATATTATGTAGCACAGGAAACATAAAAAGAAATATTTAACTAAAATTAATAGTTAATAGCATATCCACGGCTTTTAATTACAGCTTTACACCGGCGAGGCATTGACTCTATTAATTTTTGACATTTCGCAAGAGAAATAGAGTTCCATTCTTCTAAAAAAACGTCATACTGCTCTCTTAAATTTCCACACTTTGTATTTGAAACCTTTTTCTTTACTTCAAACCACAGATTCTCTATTGGGTTTAGATCTGGACTGTTAGCAGGCCAGTCTAAGACAGAAACTAATTGCGCTGTAAGAAATTCCTTTACGGTGCGTGCAGTGTGCTGTGGATCATTGTCATGCTGGAATGTCCAAATGACCGGTAGAACGTCTTCAGCGTATGGTAACATTGTTTCTTCCAGTATATTTTTGTATTGGAACTGATCCATGTTACCTTCTATCAACTTTACAGGTCCTACACCATGTCCAGAAAAGCAACCCCAAATTTTTACATTTCCACCACCGTGCTTTAATGTAACTTTCGTGTACTTTGGGTCGAATGCTGTATTCGGGGGACGTCGTACATATCGTTTTCCATCAGAACATACCCTGTTTATTTTCGTCTCGTCAGAAAAAAGTACATTTTTCCACTGTTGCACAGTCCAGTTTTCAAAGTGTGTGGCAAAGTTTTAACATGGGTACCTTTCTTGCTATCCTACCGTGCAATTTTTCTTCTACCAAACGTCTTCGAATAGTGCGTGCGCTGAGATTGCTGAAAAGTTGTTTTCACCAAAATATTCTTTTCGAAGCTCATTGGACCCTTTAAAAGGATTTTGTTTTGCCATACGAACTATGTTTCGGTCATCTCGAGGAGTTGTTTTTCTTTGTTTAGGTACACGTGGAACATTCGAAGTAGTTTGATACGTAGCAAAATGCTTTACAGCGTGGAAAACCATCGTTTTTGAACATTGCAGATGGTCGGCTATCTTTTTATAAGACCAATTCTTCCGGCGAAGTTTTATTATTACTTCCCTTGTAGATTTATCACAACTTTTATTTTTTCCCATTGTTTTTTTCTAAAGAAGCAATCACCTTTAATCTTTTACAGCACGTAATTGCGCCAAAATTATACAAACAGTAACAAATCGACTGAGTGTTCTCTATTTAAATTTGAATAAAGGTATAAACTACTTAGCGTTCTTAATTACGTGACCAGCCAGTAATAAGGAATACTTTGTTTAAAAGTAGTGTAAAAAGTTTGCCTATTGACTTTTAGCCAATCATGTGTATCAATGAATACAGTGGTAATATGGAAATGTTTTACGATACCGAGAGAAATAAAAACAAATGCATACAATTAGTTTTGCATCTTAGTTGGAAAAAATCTTCCCTTTATATCAGTGTTCTTAATTATATGGCCACCACTGTATATATAAGGTCATTCATTATCAACCTGACAAACTTAAGGGGTAGGTTCCACACATAAAAAAAAAATACTTGTACTTTTTTTTTTTTATAAACGTTTTTTTTTTATTAAATTAAAAAAAAAAATCGTAATTCTGCTCCATAATTAGTTATCCTTGTTAGAAATCGAAAAGGCAGCGCTCGGCACATGTTAGTGACCCGCGCGTCAATGAACTGCGGGTCACTAACCCGCGCGTCCTTGACCTGCGCGTGTCCTTGACCCGCTACGGGGCGCGCACTCTCGAATATTTCATTATTACGTCGCTTAACTCGATTCCCAACAATGATAAATAATAATTGAGCGGAAAAACGTAATCGATTTTTTTTTGTTTACTTGTGATTTTTAAGACAAAACATACATAAAAAAAAAAAATTATAGGTACATATATTTTTTTTTTAGGTGTGGAACCTATCCCTTAAGTTTGTCAGGTTGATAATGAATGACCCTGTATTATTGGCAAATATTTGTCAATCTTACTGTATAATTCGCACAGCGGATCTAGGCTTCCGTGAAGTTAGCCGTTTGTGATGCGCAAAGCCAATTTAGTTCGAAAAAGCTCCATTGCGCATCGAAACGGCTAATTTCACGACGGCAGAGATCCGTTGTGAGAACTATACTCGCTGGAGACTGAAGTAAGCCGGTAACTCATGGTGTGGACCTGCTGAATTCAATTGACTTAAGAGGCCTTTCCAAGATTTAGCGATATAATTCATGAAGTTCGCGTGAATGTATCTTTATATAGTATAAGTAATAGCGCGCGCGACGAGGAGCGATACGTTCTCCCTCCATAAGCGCTCAGCGCGGTTTGAGAGTCGCTGCTTCGATCGATATGATTATAAGTGCGTTAAGGTATGATTTTAAAAAATTCGTATTAAAAAAAGTCAATGCTATTAGACTATTTTCTTCGTTGTATTTATTTAATAAAAACTTAAACTTTAATTAAGTAGGTGTATTTTTATTGTAAACTCCTTACTTTAGCAGAAATAACAAGCGTAAAATTGGGAAAAGTACGCGTTTTTTAGACCGTCTTTTTTCAAAAATATTGAACTAACATGCTGTATTTTTCTCTATTCACTTAAATTTTAAAACTGTGATTATTATAATTGCATTTTTGGAAATATGTTAGACTTTGTTATTTCATAGAAAAAATGATCGAAAGT
The DNA here is from genome assembly GCA_951394395.1 of Colostygia pectinataria. NCBI lineage: Eukaryota > Metazoa > Arthropoda > Insecta > Lepidoptera > Geometridae > Colostygia > Colostygia pectinataria. The sequence continues at coordinate 8,784,267 of OX596351.1, read as the reverse complement.
TGACTGGAATTGCTCATTTTACGAAACGTGCGTTACTAATTATTTTTTTAATCAGTTATGTCTTGAGTTAATTAATGTTTGCTCTGTTGGCTTAAATTTTAAGGGATAAAGCTTTTATTTGTTTTTATTTTCGTTAAAATATCTTCAACACACGAGCCACAATAGTGTTCGAAACTTCACGGGCTACAAGAAAATCAAGTATTGTCAAGGATAGGGCTCTTAAAAGCAGACGCACATTGAAGGCTCACTGTGTAGCGGCCACTAGCGCGACCACAAGCTGCGGAAGAGTTTTTTTATAAATCTTGTTTAACGCTCGGTTTGCGCCGACGCGACGGCTCAAACCGAGCGTTCGAGTGGCCGCGTTTGAGCCACAAACTGCTGGAGTCGCCCGCGCTCTTTAATAGTGGCCGCGTTTTGTCGCTCACATCGCGCGCACTCTTGGCCATCCCACCAACACCGTCAGTCTTGCTGCAAGCACTCAACCGAACGCTCGTCACGATGTCGGCGGATTTCGATGTAGATGTTTTTATTTGTGATCTGATGTAGAAGAGCGCCCTGCTATTTGAGACTTACTTACTTTAGATTTATACAACGACAGAGAAGTAAACGGAATTCAGCCTAAAGTAGTAGCTAAGTGGCGGCGATTAGTGACCACCACTAAGCCACTAGCGGCTGCGATTAGTGACTGCGTATAGTGGCTTAACTGAGCCACTTGTGGTCGCATTTAGTAGCCGCGACTGGCGCTACTAATGGCACAATGTGCAAAGGCACTAACTTTATGGAGCTGTGCAGACGAAAAGCAACTGTCAACTTTTTACAAGTTTCCAAACAAGAATATTACGATTGCTGAACTTAACCACTAGAATGGCTTTGCTTTATCTCCGCAGATCAGTATCAGGTCAATTTCATATTGTATATTGTATGTATGTACATATTGTATGTATTTAATTTTGTGTTTACTTTATAAGCATACCTACTAGTGCATTATATAATATATTCTTAACCTGCTTGCTATTATGTAGGTAATATAGCAAAACTTCCTACATTCACTTATAAATAATCATGATACTATTTTCAGTACAAACAAAGAACTGCCGCTTCGGGTTCCGGGAGTCCGTGCGACGCCGACCTGTGCGTCTCCAAGTTACGAGCCGCCTCCAAGTCGTACGCAATACCTTGATAGCCTCTGCCGCCTACGAAACTTATCTTTAAGCAAGAATTTACCATCAGCTTTCGTCGTCGCGCTGAACGTACTAAAAGTAAAACAGGTATACACAGTTTATCTCTGCTGTATTTTTAGGTAGGGCAATTGAGAATGCATTAATTATAATTATGTGCTCTCTAAAGAGTTTAAACTATAGTGGTTAGAAATCATATTAAATTATTAACGGCTATTTACCACTTGAATTTGTTCGCCGAGCAACCGTCGAACGCGGTCACGGGCGGTGCTCATGAAGAAGAGCTTCTAAATAGCTTCGAAACGTCAGCATAAATGACGAATTCAAGTGGTAAATAGCCGTTAATAATTTAATATGTACTCTAGTAATTTTATTTTATTTCAAATATACATTATCTTTGCAGGATTTACCTGTAAAATGTGATACTACAGTTAGAACTAAAGTCAAGAAAATGGAGTCTTCTAGTCCTGGTGATGCACCATCAACGCCTGTTAAAGGAAAACAGAATAGAAGCAAAAAACTTGACCAAGTTGATGGTATTTCTAAGTTAAAATATACTCAAACCAGTTTAAGACGAACCAGATCAATGGGAAGCACTACTAAAGACGAAAATGAAACAACACCTAAAAAGACGAAAACCAAAAGAAAAACAGTTTCAGAGAGAAAGCCATACCTTAGAAGTGATTCTAAAAAATTTGCTATTAGAGAAGAAAGTCCTGTTTCAACAAATAACAAAGTCAATTTAGCTGTTAAAAATTTGAATAGTCCATTAGAAAATTGTGAAGTGAAACATATTATAAATGAGCAGCTTAGGATAGAGAAAATAATCGAACAAGAGAAAAGTGACTTTGAATTTGCCCGCCAGTTGGAGGCAGAATTAAACGTGCCACGAACAAGACGCGCTACAGTGAAGCGACAAGTAACACTCAACCATGCTCTCAGACCGGCCAAAAAGTTAAAAGTGTAACCTCCTGCTGCATTATTACATTTTATTAAATTATTGTGATTTTATTTTAATAATTATGAGTGCGTAAATAAAATTGATTGTTTAGAATTTCGAAGTTTCATGTATGCAACTGATCTAAAAGATAAACTAATGGCGGAAGTATCCAGGATTTCAAGCGTTCTTATTAGGTCGTGTCTAAATCTGACGAATGCGCTGCACGCGTGCTACGACTACAACTGTTTGTGTGCCTTTCGCGTGTAACTTTTGTTTATTTTACAACGCTCGCATAGTGCACGCGAGCAGCATGCGTACCGCGTACAGTTTGCGGAGCATGCAGTGGAAACGCAAACTGGAGGAAGTAGTAAGCGCGCAGGCCGCACGATATCAATAACACGTGCGCAGCACACGCGTGATGACCGCATTCGTCAAGGACACGTCCTTATAACACATGTAGGTACCTATGTAAAAATTTCACCAAATAATATCTTTTGTATTTATTTCATAATCACGCCGTCATGTTTTTTTTAAACAGCTTACATCAATAATAAAATTCACCGAATGAATCTGTAATTAAAAATTAATAAAACAAATATTTTAATTGTATATTGCTGCTATTTCTATTACCCTAAGGTATAGGTTTACTTTATCTATAAAACTGATTAATTTTGCAAGTTATTAGTAGATTGTGCTATAAACGTTCATAGATAAAGCCAGTACAGTAAGGTTGGTGGATCGGGATAAACAAAGAAAGGTATGGTATGTATACATTCAATCGGATTTTGATTTAGCACCCATGCGTTATTTTATGTAAATAAGTGCCTATTTATAAGCGACACTCTTGTTCTGGTCGCGTAAAGACAGTGATGTCAATTATCTACCAACTGTACCTGTACCCTTACACCTAGTTTCACTAACAATAAATGTTTCATTTCATTTCTGACGTCAGAGTGGCTGACAAAAAGAGGGCAAAGATCCATAGATTCTATGGATGGCTAGAAATAATATTACCTATGTACTTATACTAAATCAGTTAATTTTCAACTTTCTCAGGTTTATTCTTGAATATTATTCATAGTGTCTTTGCTTGAATATAATACACTCACTGCCAGGCGCTCGATTTACGCAACCAGACATTTTAACTCTAACGCTAAATGCAGATAGGTAGTAAGTAGGTTAGGTAAAACTACACCGCAAACTGTCGTGGTTACGGCTTCTTCTCGCGGTACCTATTCGATGTCTAATTGATTATGGTGGAAAATTATGATTGGATTGTGGTCGCATTCGGCAAGTTTGCATAACGTAGGTAGAAGTATGGCAGTTAAAGTCAAACGTAGGTAGGTAGAATGTGTTTATTGACAGTCTTCATTCAACAATGATAAGTATCACAGCCAATTAGTAATTAAAATCACGGCAAGCGGGCCAAAACCGGCGGGTGCACCCTACTTAGTGTAGAACCTCTCTTGACTCTCCCAGTTTCGGGATGCTAAAATACCCCCTTTTCAGAAAGTCATTTTTGTCTCACCACGTTCGCCGGCTGATTACGCAGTCTATTCTATATCAAATTCTAGAGTGACTTGATCGAGTAGGTAAAGCTAGGACATTAACTACAAGTAGGTACACAATATTTTAATAATGATATCATTTATAATAGGTCTATGAAGCAGTGTCTATTTTAAAGGCAATAACCTCGAATTATTTTTCAGCCCTCGCTTCGTCGAAAAATGGTATCGTGCGTGTCTCCCGGCCGCGGCCTAACTTAAACGCTTCGCACCATTTTTTTTTTTTTTTGCGAGGCCGACTCCGAACAAATAGTTACTACGCGCAAATTAAAAACGTTGTAGAGTCAGTGGTGCCACTCAGCCTAAACTAAGTTTGGTTGCTCCTAGAATGCCCATAACAATTACCTTTACTATTGGTTTGAACACTATTAGAACTGCTTTGACAGTAATTTGCAGTCACCCCCAAATAACTCCATACATCCATTTCGCATTGTTTACCTGAAATTACAAATTAGTTTCGTAGAAGAACACAATTTTTGTAAAATCATTAGCACACAGTATTAATGAACCTAAGTTACAATATAGGTACCTAAGTAATACCTAGGTACTATATAAAGCCGGCAGTACACATTGGGCCAAGGTGCTCGGCCAACATTAGGCCAGCGCGTGTAGAGACTACATAAATGTTGGTCACTACTTGGTGTATGTTGAGCTGGCGACCAGTATTGACCGGCAAACTAAATAGTGTCGGTTTTTGTGCACAGATCAAAGGACCTTGGTGCGCTCCGCCAACAGTGTTGACATGTTGGTTGGCGTCATTTTTAGTTTTTTGTTATTCGTCTTGGCCCAACATGATGGCCTGCAACCCTCGGCCCAACGTGTAAACAGCGAAATTGGTATCCGAATTCTTGCCCATCCTTTGACTCAGTGTGTACAGCTGGCTAAGATTTTACTTTAATCAAATAAAAATGTGAGGTAGTAGCTTTTGCCCGCAGCTTCACTTGCGTCTTGATAAAAGTAGCCTGTAGTTCTGGACCTATCCAGGTCCTGAACCTGGACCTGGATAGGTCCAAAACTATTACTACCTTAAAGTTTCATTAAAATCTGTTCAGTACAGTTACACCATGACTAGATTAGATAATATATACTTGAAACTATGTAAGCTTTCGAATTTATTTTATGATAAAATAACTAGTAGTATAAAATAACTTAGGTATTACATACCTTTCAAAAACACCTTTCTTCGCTTTTGATTTATTTCATGTTTCAGTATTTTTTTATTATCTCTCCATTCATTGACAGAGCTGTAAAATTAATCGAAACATATTAAAATTTATTGAGAGAACAATTCTCTCTACTAATGCATCCAAATATTAAATTTTAAAAAATCATTACCACAAATGATTATTATGAATAAATGTCACACCAGATTTTCGCATTCTTGACTGACACAAGTAATTACCGTTTTGAATTGCTACTGCACAAAAAATAAAGTGTAGATACATTTGATCATTCATATAAAGTCTTTAAAAAATAAACCATACAAATGCTCTCTTGCAACTTACCCTAATTATCCTTGCGAGGTTACCACAGCTTTCATCAATCTGGTTGCACAGTAGCAGCCTCATTCATGTCTTACAAGACACCCACACAGCTGCACATCAAGTCATCAACCTACCATGTTCTTGTTTTCTATTGATTAGATTCACTCTGAGTAAAGTCACATTCAATCCTTAAAAACGGTGGTTACCAAAAGAAAATTTCTTTCACTCAACTTAAAAAATACTGTAATTGAATAAGACATTCCCAAACAAATCAAGTAAAACATCCTTCTCATAAGTATTCATACATCTTTATTAATCAAAGCGCCATCATCACACCACATCACTACACACAGTGCCCCTGGTCATCTTACAACTAGTACAAATCACCAATTTCATGTTAGCATACTGTAATGTATCTTGTGATAAATCTATCACATCAGTTTTAATACAGTTCTAAATCTAATTGTAGAGAAAAAACAACACAACATCATCACACAGACGTCCCTGAATATACTGGCGCTAGTAGAATCTCACCTCATGTCTGGGGCTTGTTGTTCCATCCGCCACTGGATCCAGGATTGCCATTACCATTCCAATTTTGACCATTTGGCCAGCTTCCTTGATTCCAGTTCCCACCTTTACCACCACCATTCCAACCCTGATTGTTCCCAGGGTTCCATGATTGAGGAGGGCCGTTTTGGCCCCAGTTTTGATTGTTGTTCCAGTTTTTACCTGAGCTGCCTTGAGGTCCTTGCCAATTGTTAGGTCCTGCATTTCCTGGTGAACCTAAAAATCCACCCCATCCAGCCTGATTTAGAGCTGCAGCAACTAAACTGATAGGTAAATTAAAATTAGGAGGAGGTCCACCATTAGGGTTGATTCCTAAATTTTGCATGTTAAGGGTGTCAATGTTATTATTGCCACCATTACCGCTAGATGCACCAGAGGGGCCTGATCGGCTATTATCCCAACCACTTTGACTATAACTTTCATCTTTCCAATTCTGGTTAGGCTTGTTCTTTACTTTTGGTGCAGCACTTGAGACAGATATTGATGCTCCTTTGATAACATGGTCTTCACCACATAGGCTTTGTGCTACTTCTGGGTCCAGGAAAGTGACAAATCCAAAAGCCCTAAATGGTCGAGGTACAAATACATCAGTAACTTCTCCAAATTTTGAAAAATACTCGCGTAGATCTTCAGCTGTTATGTCCTCAGTGCACCTTCCCACAAATACTTTGCAGGGCATTTGAGGCACCACACCCTCTTTAGAGTTAGGGATACGGACATCTACCCAGCGACCATCAATGTTGTGTCTTTGTGCAAGGGCTCTCATCTGCGAAGCGTAAGTTGCAAATCGAATAAAACCAAACCCTTTGAAGGCCCCATTTTTATCTCTCTTCAGCTGGACCATAACGACATCACCAAACTGCTCAAAATAGGACTTTATAGATTCTTCATTTGTTTTCCAGGGCAAGCCCAAACAAATCAAGTCTGAGCAAGTTAGTTTTTTTTCTAATCTTTTCGTTTTAGCAGCTGAGTTTTCTGGCGAAACGTCTTCCATCTTGCGTTTATTTTCTTTGGGAAACACGCAAATATAAAGATGCTTATCCCAGCCGCTTTCAGTAGGCGGGTGGAGCTTGCCATCGCTAAGACGAATACCTCGCACACTCCTACTGTCCGGGTGACGGTACTTCATACCGCAAGCGCCAGGGAACTGAGCCACAAGCGTCGATAGTAACACGGTGCCATCCAATTCGCATGGAATCTCAACTGCGTTGGAATCGTCTTCATCTTCGCTAACCCTCAGATATTTGAATAGGTCTTCATTGTAATTCTCAATTTTGGCACACATTGCGTTAGCTTAACAACTTGTAGGAGCACTCACTTCAGATTAAATCGAACGAAACTTCTACAGAATAAATTTATATTTAACCTCTCTCTCTCCCATTCTCAATCATGCATGGGGACCCAATAAAGCACAAGCAACATGATATTTCATTACAATTTATAATTCATAATGAGGAGTTTTCGTCTAAGTTTTGGCGAGAATAAAAAATTCTTACTCATTAATTTAGCTTAACATAGTTCCCTATCAAAAAGTAAGTATTTTTTTCTATGGTATCACTATTGTTTACCTTTTTGGACTTACTTGTACTTGGACGAAAACCAGACTATAGGTAAGTTATTTTTTTCAATAGTTTAATATAATGACTGTTATTACAGTTAATGCGTCTTATAATAAAAAATAATAATATGTGTATTTTATTAGTTATCTGGTTCCCATTAGTACACACTACATAGTACAGCGCTTTGCTTAGTTTGTGGCTAGATGGCAGTAAATATGAAAGCCCATATTGTGTACCTTTTTTACTGGCTTGGCATGCGATGCCCAGTTGTAAAACAAAAGGTTGTGGGTTTGATTGGTATTTCGAGGACAATGTATATTGTACATACCTGTCATTATGATGGAATGTGTCGCTTTGTGATGATTTATCATGTTGTACATTAACCGGACCCCTCAAAGTACTCTGTGGTGTTCCGAGGGTTGCCAGTTAGGTTAGACTATTATTCTGTGGTTCTATGCAGTGTAGTCGCAGCAAAAAAAGGGTTAGTCTATATTTTGCCCAATAGGCAGGCTTGATTATTTAGAACATACCATTTGCTTACGTTTACTGTTTTCTTGAGTTTCCGTCTTTCGTTTATTTTCTAAGTTGTTCTTCTAATCTCCATTTACAATAATAACATTCAGTATCTAAAAAGTACATTGATCTATGAAAAAAGAAGAAGACGAAAACAGAATGTGGTTTTGTCATGCATGGAACCATGGAACTAATATCTACTACAAGTTGTCAGTCAAAGTTGTCAGTCACAGTTTTTTTTAAAGGTTTCTGTGGTAGTCACACAAGCAGGGTTACATTAGAATTATATTATATTATATTATTATTATTATTATTATTTTATTATTTTATTATTATGGATCACCAACGAAAGATACACAGGCATACAAATTTTAAATTACAGAGGTAGTCAGGTCAGGTGCTCTCTCAATTAGAGGTGACCACATCATGCACAAAAAAAAAAGTTATTGTGAATTCAACTGAAAACTGACTTTAAACATCACTATAATAAGAAAAACAAATATAAGTCAGAAATTAAGTAGGTAGGTATAGGTAGGCATCTAGTTACATAATTAAATTACAAAATCGATATTATTATATTATATAAGGTTAGAATTCGTACTACAGTAGTAGTATTTGTACTACAATTTCATGCTTCGTACTACTTATACTACAGTTTCATCACGCGTAGAAATTACCAAAAATTAAGAAAAAATTTAATGGGTTGATAAGGTTTGCTTCTTTTTCTGTCTGATTAAACTTTGTCATTTGTCAATGTCATTGTCAACTACAATAACAGATTTTAAGTAATCGTAAATTCTCATTTCAGATTACGTGTTTTTTTTTTCGATTTTTGAAAAAATTTTGTAAAATGTTAGAAACTTTTTTAATAAAAAAGTAATCAAAAAAAGAAAAAGAGAAAATATTGTGTAAGTTAATGTTGGTTTTCATGATTTTATGTACGTTTTAGATGAATTTTTATAGTGTACTACAGTTTTCTTAGAAATACTACTATTTTATGGCTTTTGTACTACAGTTTTCACCGGGCTTAAATCCAACCCTGGTTCATTCAACACAAGTTCACACAACCACAAACACAACCACATTCTGTGTTCGCCTTTTTTTTTAAAGGAATGGCGGTATTTCTTTTAAAACTTTTCCACCGAGTCCTAACAAAATAAATATTAAAACTGTCCAACCAATCACTTACACTAAGGATAGTTATGTTCCATGACCTACACTGTGCTATGATAACAAGTCACCCACCACATAATTAAACTCAAAATTTTGCAATATGGCCGAAAAAATTCTTGAGAATTTGAGAAGCAGGCATATATATATATATAGCCTTACTACGCATTAAGATTTTTTATCGAGAGATAAAATTGGATAATGCGCGCTTAGATGAGAACATTTGTAGCAATATTGAAACTGTGATTTGTCGCCGGTATTTGGTTGGTTTGACTTGGCTATGGTTTGGTATTGGTCGCATTCTCTTGGACGTGTGTCGTAAGTCGTAATTTAACGTGCAAAGATTTCTTTAAGTCTTAATCAAAGGTAACGTGCGTGTCACGTCTCGGTCGCGTACTTGCGTCGCGTCGCGTCGACGTATGTGTTTGTATGGCACCATCATTGGAACGACTTTATTATCGAGGTGCCAATGGCACCGCAGCACTACCATGCGATATTAAAAAGGTGTACCGATGAAGAGCACTGATGGTAGTCTAGAGGTAGAGAGAGACCCCCGCTTTTCGGCCTTATTAATAGTAACCGTGGTCTTAATACGACCACGGTCGTTGGAACCCAATGGATTTTTCCTTATAATTTTTCTATTCGAAAATATTATGTTGGTACGCCGCCAGCTCTCTGGGAAGAAGGAAAACATCATGAGGAAACCTGCATCGGCAGTGCAATCTAACTTAAAATTCAAAAGATATGTGCCATCCATCAATCCGCATCGGATCCGCGTGGTGGATTATGTATGACCCAATCAATCTCGCTAGAAAGTAGACCAGTGTCCCAGTAGTTGGAAGATTAGAATGCTTCATGATGGATGGTGACGACATTTTCAATTTTGATAAATAAAAAGGAAAAATAAGTACCTACTTCTTTAAACGAGATACATAGAGTCAAATAAAATTACTTACGGAGTACCTATCCCACGGATCGTGATGAAAATGTCGGAACGTGAACTTTCGATCTCGACAGCCTGCAGCAACATAAAAAACCGGTTAGTCCGTTTACGTAACTTGTAGTAAAAATATTATAATTATTATTATGTAGGTACCATACCTAGTTATATGTAACTATGTACTTATAGTTAGGTAGTAGGTAGGGAGTAGGGAGGGAGATAGGTACTAGCACAGAGGTACTAGATAGGCACCTACCTATAATAATCACGAAGTACCTAGGTACTTTTATCACTAGGTACGTACTTTACTGCTAATGTAGGGTGAGTAGATAGTAGTCAACCAGGTGGTAGTAGGGATAGACAGCAAAAAAACGTCTTAGTGGGTGTGTGTGTGCTCGGTGTGCACACCTACCAAGAAACAATGGTCAACAGTGGTTATTTAGTTAGTTATTTATTCATGTAAACTTAGAATTAACATTACAGATTTCCAAATCGGTAATCTAGCTATATAAATATTTACAGTTTAAATATAATGTCCTTAAAAATAAAAAATAAAATTTTAAAAACAAACAGAACTATTTCTAAAAGATACTTCTTTTACCTATTTATTATTTAGAATAGGGACGCCAGCATAATACGTACACATAGGGTAAAAGCACCAGTTATTGGCTACTTAAGCACCTTGGTCAATTTAAATTGCTATAGTTTCTTTAGGCGTCATCCAAATGATGTTTTTATGGTGTTAGTGGAGACGGAAAAAGTTCTAATATCATTTTAATAACAATAAAAATAATTAACATTGTTTATAAAGTTTTTATATTCATTCAAATAAAAATTGTGTTACTGGCACCCCAGAATTAGTTACTGGCATGTTTGGTTTCAGTTATTGGCTGTAGCATTTTTTACGAAACACAGCAGATTATAGTCATTTTTTTTAAGAAATACAAGGAACATAATTATCGAGTTCTTAGCTCTGGTATAAACGAACTTTTCGAAGCCCTTGTATAAATAATTACAGTATAAAGTTTACCAGACAAAATGAATTAGTATCGGTTTCGGCACAAGTTTATTTCAGGCCATCGGATCTTGAACTGATCTCTGCATGCGGTGGTTACTCAACTGGCCATCTATGCTGTGCTCTTCAGCAAACGTCAGATTGAGTTAAAATTTTGCATTGAACCTATTGACCAAAAACTAATTAAGTCGTTTTTATTTATTATTGAGGCGTAAGGTTCCACTCGTTCGCATTACTTGGAAGAAGGCCATTTTCGCCAAATTTGACAAATTATAAATTGAATTCGTAGGTGACTGGCGGTGATGTACATGTATGGTCAGTAACTTAAAACTTAGTTTTTTCGTTTCTGTTATTGGCTATACCATAATTTAATGTTTTAAAGTAAAAAAATAATAAAATACATTTAAATTAAGATAAAATAACTTAAATAGTAACGAAATATGGATCAACTACAGAGATATAAGGTATGAGACAAGTTTCATTCGAATTGTCGTCAAACACAATCCTTACCGTTTTCACAACAAAACCCCACCATAGTAGCCGGATTGCCGATTGTCAATCAATTATGATTTTTTTTATACGAAATTATTCGAAAGGTGGTACAAATGGGCACAAATATTAAAGCTAAATATGTAAACTATTCTCTAGAATGAAGGGAGATATTGTACTTAGCATCAGTAGCTTTTAGGAAGTGTTTGAGTATGAAGTAGCCAATAACTACTGCCAGCCAATAACATTCATTTACCCCTATGTAACCCTACACCTACCACAGATTAATATAAAAGGAACCTATGTCGCGGTGACGAGCGTGACAGTGATAATAAGCTTATTGCCAGATTCTTCTAGGAACTAGCGTAAATTCAACGTGATCCTGATCAGCACTGATGGTCTAGTGACCCCGCCTTCTGATCCTAAGGTCGTGGGTTCGAAATCAGTCATGCTGTGCACCAATGGTTTTTTCTATTCTATTTCTATTATTTATGTGCGAAATGCCAGTGCTCTTGAAGAAACCGCCATGTCCTAGAACTAAACCATCTCTCTACCCTATCCCATCACTCTTGCTTGAGAGTAGTCCAGGTCCAGCTGTCGGGAATATTAGAAGGCTGTATGTAATGATGAAGTGCTGCTTGTGGTTTTTAAATTTGATATTTTTGTTTTGTAGATTATGGACATCCAATATTCATACCATCCTTTTAAAATTATAATACCTACGTAAAACAGACGTCAAGATCAATTTTTTCTCTAAAAATAACTGGCGCCATAATCATAAAGGTCAAAGACCAGTTTCGCAATATTAAGGCGTTGGTTGGTTGGAACAAAGGCGAGTCCCCTTCACTGCGGGTGCACCCCGTGCAGGAAGCCTGATCAAGGTGAACTTGCTCTCTCACTATCGATAAGGAACTGCATAATGTAATCTATCTACCTACTTAATTTCCATTCAAAATAAATCTGAACGGGTTCTTTGTGACAGAGCTCGTTATTGTGCCGTCAACCAGTAGGTAGGTAGTAGGTACCAGTCAAGCAATGCACGCATTGCTGTTTCAAATCCATCGATGTTCAAAGGTCGCGTATGGACTTTTGTCCTAGGTTCCAGAGTGGCAACGCGGCGCGAGTTAACCTTTTTTTTTTTTTTCTTGGTGTGGAAAATTCTCATGGATACCTTTACAGCGGGTGTTTGTGAAGGTTATGTCGGACTCTTACCGACTAAAAACCACACCGGTGTTCCCTCACACGCTTTTGGCCTGGGTGCGGGAATTGCAATCTTCCGCTTCCCCGGCAGCGTTGATCCGGTTGGACCATGGGGTCCAACCGGATCAACGCAAGTCGTAAAGGCAAGCTTCGTCGTACCGCACAGGAGATGGCTCCTGTGCGGTAAAGCTTGCCTTTACCGATTCGCGCGCCATGGGGTTGTAATCGGTAAAGGCGCGAGGTAATAATAAGGGCATTGCAGGGTATTGCAATGTGTAGTGCGCCGTAATAAACAATTTAAACAGTAGTTATAGTTACCTAGTAGGCCTTTATTTAAATCATAATTATTTACATAATTAGGTAGGTACCTAAAATCTCAAGTACTTATCAAAAAACTTTTCCATGTGGTGGTCCTTATGATTTCCCTCGAACCATCAAAGGTAGGTAGGTAGGTACTTGTTTACATTAAAATTATTATGCGAAGTGCGTTGTTTGACTGGAATTTCGCCTCGAATGTGGTCGACTTGGGGCCACTGACACTAACCATTGCACTCGGTGTGGTTCTTTCTTTCTTTTTTTATCACAAAAAGCTTTGGTCACTGACTCTTTGGTGTTATGGAATGGAACACAACATCACAATTATTAGGTATCTTTCAACCTTTCTGTAAATTTTCATGACAATTTCTGCGACAAGCGCGGGCTCCTTTGTGTGTTTCGTATCAAATCACCTTGGCAGTCTGATGCAAGAAATTCCTACAATCTGACTAGACAGTTACCTATTGCAAAACCAAGAGTAATAGGTCTATGGTAGGTTCAGATAAGAGTATAATCTCCCATAGTCTTAAACAGAATCATAACCGAACAATGGACGGGAGCTTTCAAGGCTAAATAAAACCCTACGGAATCCTAAAAATGACTCGCTAATTCGCTATCGTAATGTTGTTAGTCATTATTTTTTTCTTCTTGCTTTTTCTTCTGAAATGCCCTCGGAATTTTTCTTATCTGATCTTCTTCAATAATTCAGAAATTAAAAAACGAGACATTTCAGAAGCTTGCTAATTATTGCCTTTCCTTATAGGTAGTTCATAAATCAATAAACAAAGACGATATTATATATCTATCAAATACACATTAGCTAACAAAAGCTCCCAACTAGCACACTAACAGCCTAAACAGCCTTTAAACGACCAAAGCGTTGGATAGCAGCCGTTAAAGTGCTGTAGGTACAGTTTGCCTATGTACCTACAGTAGTATATTCTTTAAACCCTTCAACAGCTAGGTGTTATAGGAGCCGTTTAGTTGCAAAAAAATCTAATGCTGATACTAAAGCATTTATTGGCATTTGTCTTCACTAGACAGCTCTAAGAAGATAAAAAACAGACGAAAAATATCTAATACTATTTCCTAGTGACTCACACTTGGCTGTATTTGAGTTTAGGTAAGGTATGTAGGTATTGATAGGATTCTATAGGTTTAGATAGACTTTGCACCCTGAAAAGAATTTGAGTTACGCGGACACAACGTAGAGGAACTAAGTAGGGAACTAGACGATCACCAAGGCCAAACAAACAAACAAACATTTATATCGGTTGACGATTTGAAGAGGGAGAGGGGGAGGGGAGGGGTTGTGCTCCAACTCTACTTGGCATCCATAACAATAGCAAGGGTCATGCCAAAAAAGCGATAGGAACCCAGCCGGTGTTGTTGCCAGTTCTTTTACGGCATGGGCGCGTTGGAACTGGTGTAAATTTTCCTAGCTTGTAAGACGTTTCAAAGTGATCCTTGTGATTCTACTGAAATAAATAATTTTTGATTTTGACCAAGAACATTACCCTTAAAAATGCGCATGCGCAAGTGTTAAATATCAGACTAGGTACCTACTTAGTTGCCTAGAATATAGCACAGTACAGATATTGCCTAAAGCGCGCGTCAGCACAACGCAAGCCAAGGAAGCGGAATGGAATGCGGTCCAATAATTAATTTTCACTTCTTAAACAGGACAGCGCTATACAGGGTAGTCCGAACATAGACGTCAATAATAAAAAAATAGATTCCTTAGATTCAAGATTCAAGATATTTATTTGCATAAATAAGTGTTACAAGAGTGTTAGATCCAGGGGTATTCGAAAACTCCCCATGTATGTTTTCCCGATTTTTCGAATTATGATTTTTTTTGAGAATCGGTTGGAAAGTTCAAAAGTAATAAAAAAAAATTTTTGGAGGTTTTTTCTAAGATTTTTTTTTGTAAAATAAGTACAATGACTTTTACAAACATGCATAAAATATTCAAGTTCCTAGCTAATGCTAGGAAGTTGATTATTTTATGATGATGATTATTACTTTTGTAACTTGCACTAATGTGCCAGTTACAAAAGTTTTGATATAAAGTGAGGAATTTGAGAGAGTCAATGTTGAATTTTCAACATAAAATAAAAAAATCATAATCCATGGTTGCATTGCACCTAAAGTTTCTTAAAAACTTTCAAGAACTTTAAGCTTTCGTAAAACACAAAAAAATTGCAACTTATTAGGCTGTTTTTTGCTGAAATCGGCCTTCAAAGATACTAAGGTGAAGATTCCCAAAGGATCCAAGTAAATGATTACATAATGTCTATATTGTCATTCTATATTATCTCTTGTCATTAGATATACCAAACATTCCCCAAAAAAAACATTAAAAATCATAACTCTAATAATACGAAAAATCGGGGAACATACATGGGGTATTTTCGGATACCCCTCATCATCATCATCATCATGACAGCCTTCTAATGTTCCCACTACTGGGACACTGGCCTACTCTCAAGCGAGAGTGGTTGGGTCTTAATCCACCACGCGGACCCATTGCGGATTGGTGGATGGCACATGTCTTTCGAATTTTTAGTTCTTGGACATGCCGGTTTCCTCACGATGTTTTCCTTCACCGTGTGAGAGCACTGGCATTGCGCACATAATTTTTTCGTAGCGAAATCGCGAATCCATTGGTGCACGACTGGATTCGAACCCACGACCTTAGGATCGGAAGGCTGGACTAGACCACCAGTGCTCTCGGATACCGCTAGATCTGAGTAATCTTTTTTTTTCTTGTTGATGTCTAATGTTTGGACCACCTGTATAAAATTAAACGCTGTGCGTTAGGCTCGCTAAAACTCTAGAACGGCTGGACCGATTTGACTAATTTTGGTTTTGAACTATTCGTAGGAGTCCAGGGAAGGTTTAAACGGTGAGAAATTATGGAAAAATTGTGACAAAAATAATAAGAGTAAAACCGCGCCGGGTCAGCTGGTTTGTAATAATTACATCCAAACCTACTCAAAAACTTATGATTAGCTAAAGGGGTATATCGTGGATGTACTTCTAGGTAAACGTACTAGAACTTAGTAAACAGCAAAAAGTGTGCCGCGTCCGTCAAGTGGGTTACATTGATTATGAAACAGAGAGAGGCGTGTGAACTGACGCTTTCTGGCTCTGCGCAAACGCAACTGTGCGGGCATGGAGTTCTTTTTATTTCATGACTAAGTACCTACCTACCTACCTAATACTGCTGCTGAGAATGCAAAGCGTTGGTAGGTAAGGTAAGTATGTTGGTTACCTAGCTACTTCTTATTTAATTTTATGCATCAATATTGCAAATAAATTGGTAAGGTATCAATCTTTGATAACAAGCATGACGCTGGGTTGAGATTGCCGCAGGTAGGTAGGTACTACGAGGAACTGCTTTGATCTTTCAATAATATCGTAAAGGTTTACGTTATCAGCAGATATCAATTGACGATAATACTTTGCTTTAGTGAAGTGGGATCTAAGAGTGTTCTGTGGTGATAAGGACAGAATAGAGGAGTTCGTGGGGAATCACATATTTTATCGTTGATAGAAGAGTCAAGTGGTTAGTGTACTTATCTAAAGGTTTTTTTTATGTCAGGAAGTGACAAGACGGTCAAACATGGACATTAATAACGAACAAACTAGATAGATTGTCGGTTAAGAAAAATATAAACTAACCGTCCAATTAGGTGTACCTACAGCGTGGTTGGTCGGTTGGTAATAGACGAAGTCGATTGCACTTAGCACTGACGACTGAGACGTGCACTTGCTGCGCGCGGAGGAATCCACTCACGTCTCAGCTCTACGTGTCCCGGGCACATCCCGGGTCCACTACGCTCCACCGGCGCCGTGAAGCTCGAGGAGGTCGTAGAGTAGGTACCTAAATCAGAACACCCATCTCACCATGAGGGATGTGCAGTTGTAATCTCGCCATAGTCACAGAACAGATATTATTACCTACTACGTACAATAGCTTCAAGTCTTTTGTGGTGAGAGTACCGACCTCCGTGGATGCAAAGTTTTGGCCGAAGAAGGGTGTGATTACCGTGCTAAATAGTGCGTGTAGTTTTTATCACTTTTATATTTTAGGTATGTTAGTCTTTAATCTAGGTCGAAGAATAAAATAGTAGGTAATGTGCTTATCAAGTGTTGCCTGCAATAAAACTAAAAGAGTTGTTTCACACAGTATAGGAGCCTGGTCCTTTGTAGGGGTCTAGATAATTAGATAATCATTAGAGAAACCGTTAAACACTGTTTATTTACTTTATTTTGGCTTCTTTCATAATCTAAAGTAAGTGAAGGAGGAGGGAAGCAACACAATGCAAAACAACATGGCGGGTTTAACGAACAGCTGGCTTATTAAGTAGTTTTCTATCAGCAACCTGTCAATAATGCGTCAGTTTTCTATTGATATCTACTAAAATCTATTGAAATAAAATAAGTAATAGCATGCGTGAAATACTGAAATGTCATTTCGAGATTTTAATGCAACATCAACCCAAAACTGCCAAAGTCAAGATGCGTCACATGATCATTGCATTGCTAAGCAGCTAATTACTGTCATGTCGGACCTCTAGTGTTCCTGTTTTAGAAAACTGAACACAATAAACATTTTTCTATAGAACTTTGTTTGTCTAGGTACATAAAAATAAAATTGTGTTTTTTGTTAGTCTTTTAAATTTTTAAAATTTTTTATGGTTATACAATGACCTAGGCCACTATGAAATTGGTCCTTTAGTTAAAAAAAAATATATATTACTAGGCTTAATAAATAAAGCTTAGGTTACTCAGATATAAATGTAGCATTCTAATGGTACCTAAAAGAATTTATGAAATCGGAGCAGTAGGTAGTAGTATTTGAGTTTATTCGTAACAAACAAAAATACAAATCTTCTCTCTTTCTCTTTATACCTATATTAGTATTGATTACGATTATGTAAGACTGGAAACAAATACTTGCAGAACATGCAAACATTTTGTCCCGCAGCGGGCGGGGGATCGATCGAACCCGCAACCTCTCGCTTTTCAACCGGGTAGGTACTAGTCCACCACATCAACCTAAATGTAAAATCCCAGAAGTTCGATATGGGCACATACTAGGTACTTATTTGTGGCTTAGAATAATAACACGGTTAGAGCCATAGAGTAACCTAGATAACATAATTAAAAAAAAAAAAAAATTTAATGTTTAATTTTATAATCTACCTGCTAAGAAGGTACGTTTAAATAACAAAGTGCAAAATGTTTTGATATCAAATTCATTATTAATAATCTAATAAGATTATCACTTGTAGTAGATAAGTTAAGTTTGTACATAGTAATTCATTTCCTTGTCATTTAGAATTTTGTTTAGATTGTAGACAGATTTGTTATTTTATTGGATTTATTGTAACACGTAAAAACTTAAAGATTTTAAACGATAAGTTCGAAATGGAAATTATTTGTTTATTATCTAGATTATGTTGAATTCGAGGAAAGTTATCAAATCAAAGATAGCACCGCTGCCGCTTCGCGCCGCTTACAGTCTGTCTGTAGGACGTCAAAGTCGATAGAATAGATTTAGATTTATAATAACCAAAAAAAAATTTATTACGAAAAACATGATTTTAGAAATATAGAGGTAGTATCTTTTTTTTTTTTATACAACTGAAGTGGCAACCAAGCGTACGGCCCACAAGATGGTAAGCGGTTACCGCAGCCTATGGACGCTTGCAATACCAGAAGTATCACTCACGGGTTGCCACCCTGAGACGTAGATGGTAAGTCTCATGTGCCTGTAATTTCACCGGAAACCATACCCTTCGGACCGGAACACAGCAATGCAAACATTACTGCTTTGCGGCAGAAATAGGTATGGTGGTAGTCCTTCCCCGGACGAGCTCTATCACAAAGAACTCTACTACTCTTACGTATCTACGTAAATTTGCTTTTCCGAGTAAACCTACATAAACAAAATGTATTAATATTGAATAAATTTTTGAACTAAACTGTTAACATCATCATGGGCATCATGGTTTGTTATGGTAAAATACATATTAGGTTAGGTGCGATGCGAGACGACCCTCGCAAATTAGTGTTCTGTAAACCCAAGAAAGTCCTTGTGTAAACCTATGCCACGTAAAAGGCTATACTTACCCACTCCATAAATTAACACCAATATAAAATGTCCTAGGTTATCATAAATAATATACTAACTACCTAAGTATTCAATAATTTTTATTTTTTTATTGACACCAATACTTATTCAAAAAATATATTATTATTACTTAAATTAAATTCTAAAAAACAGGTAATGATTTTGAGTGTCATTTGTGTTTATTTAAGAATATGAGTGCCTCAGATACAACAGATGAAAATCTAGCACCATTCATTCAAAAATTTCATTCTGTTTCAACTTTTAATTAATGAGCTTTGACTCCAGCGCTCGACGAAGCAACACGTCTGCCGGAGAACAAGTCGCTGTTCCTGATGATGTCCCGTGGAGGGATGAAACACGTGTCAATACTTTTTTTTTTAGTACTGTGTTAACTGTGTGACCTCATTAGTTAAATGGTTAAACGGAATAGTAGACCTACTAGAGATTTTTCATCTGTTTTGTATCTCTTATTGGATCGCCTGAATCTATTAATTATATGAGTGCCTCCATAAAAAAACTCGCTCTACTTTTGTAAATACTTACAAGATATTTTTATAATAGCACCTACCTAAAACAGTCGTGAACTGAACATCCTTGAAAATAAATTCTCGTATAAATTTAAAGTATATTATTTAATCAAACTAAAAAATATGTGAATTACGTAGGTAGGTGGTGTGTACATTATGCACTCTACGAATGTCAACTATATTATAAAACTTCTATAAAATTCTAAAACATTTATCGTTGTAAACAGGTATGATATAATATTTTAAACTAAAAAAGTATGTGATGATTTTTAAGCTATAATTTTCATAAAATAAAAATATTAAATAAAAACACTTAAAGCTTAACAATATTATTGCATAATAATAATATGATTGCAATATTTTTTACGTGATTTCTCAGAACTAAGCACCAAACACTTACTACCATAACTTTCATAGATTTATTATGTTTCTTTACATATAAGTACCTACTCATTATTTTTAACAAGTGGGTATAGGAGGCACCAAACGTGGATCCAAATATGTTTAGTTCGCTCGGCGGATCTCTGCCATCGTGAACTTGCCGTTGCGATTTTGCGCATCTTAATTTTCAATAATGGGTTGCGCCTTCTAAACAGTTGTATTTCGAATTATGTCGGCTTTTATGTTCATTTATCATTCACCTATCAAATTCAGTATAACAATACCAAGTATTGGTTACTCTACGATTGCGATGGACAAACGCAAACGAACTTATCTGAGAGTAAAAGCAAGGAGTAAATTTATACTTAGATAGTTACTCTAGTATAGCTTATCTTATCCTGACTTTTGGACGAATCCACCCTTATTCGGCTATCTTCCCGATGATGGCCAAAATCCGCCGAGCGAACTATACATAAGTACAATACCCACTAAATCCTTCAACATGATGCAAATTTTTGCCTACTTGCGACATTGGCACTCACCACACAACACACACCTCACAGCTTGCGTTTTTTTGATTAAAAAGTAGTAACATTGTTAAATTAGAGTTAAAATAGTGCGAATTACCATGTTATAGCGAACACGCCCTCCAAAATTAAAGATATTTTGGAAAAAAGTATAAATACTTACATATACGTATTATGATTCTATTAGTTAGATACAAAATATGTTTTAGAAGTTCAAAAACCCTATTTTTCAAAGCATACCTATTTACGCGATCAAAAAATTGTGCGTCAGCCGTCAGCCATCACTTCCTATCCTGTGGTGTAAGTGTAAATGTAACTAGAGAACGGAAAAAAAATCCAGGCGTAGGTATTTAAAAAATAGAATTTTAAACTTGTCTTGAAGAGCTTCTTTTTGAGCTTGAAAATATGCAATCAAAATCTCACCCACCACAAATTTCGTTTGTTTAACTTATAAAAAGCTCTACATAAAGCAAAAGTTTGTATCATGCGACCGGATTTTAAGCTATCAGACATTAATATTATAGTAAACATTATATTACAAATATTACATACCTACACACAACATTTGTATAGTGATTAAAAAATAAATCGATAAAAAAAAATTGTAGACAATCAAGTGATCTATAAATTTCCATGCAGGTTTATTAAGTACCTAAGTACCTACCTCGCCTATCTATGTGAACGTTTAATCTTGCCGATTACTTTTTCGATTTTAAAATCACGGCGGGCTTCACCAATTTCAAATTTTGTTATGTTTTCTGATAGCGGCCAATTTACGTTATTGTACTTAGGTTGGATTCGACCAAACTCGAATAGGCACGGAGAATTCCGAAAAAATCGTAGGTGGTAACATTGTTATAAAACAGTTTAGGTACTTGTAGATATTTGTCATTTCTTATTCTCCAGAATAGTCGTTGGTTATTCCAGATGCAGGTCGAATCCACCCTTAAGTATGTACCTACTTACGAGTACCTTACCTACTTTAAGTAAATAATTTCACATAAGTATCGCTTATCTACAGATTCTAGGTAGGTACCTAACCTTCAGTATTGATGTTATTTTTAAGTACAGTAGGTACCTAATTATAACGTGACTTAAGGTGAAGTAGGTAGGTACCTAACTACATAATATACTATGTACCTATACCTACCTACCTACTTTGTAAAACTTAACACCGAGATTACTTGTCTGTCATTGATCGCACAAAAGCGAAAGGTAACAACCTTGAGATCATAACAAGAAAATCTTGATCAACCATATTAAGCAACATAAATAGTTTACTCGGGAAAAAAAAGCATATTTTTTTATAATTTATGGTAAGTATGGCAGTCTAGCCTGTTCTTAAGAAGATACACAAAACAGTTCTAAGCATAGGTAGCTAGTACGTTAAAAAGGAATGTTTTATCAGTTATGATGATGATTATGCAATGACATCCTGTATCAGCGACGCGTGGTTCGAAATAGACAGAGCAATAAATTAATGAGATAATTATTATTCCCAATTGCTTGTTTATTTTGAAATAATGAGGATTGCTAATACGGGAGGAAGGGTATTTAACATCGAAGTCGGAATGTTTTTAAACAAAAATACAGTAGGTACATAGGTAAGTATAATTTTAAATAGGTAGGTGTACCTATTTAGTTTTTTCGTTTTTCCAAATTTAAAATATTATTAGGTACCTAGATCAAATGAGGCAAATTGAGATTTGAAACCAGTTACTCATTATTAATTATCCGAATATGTAGATATATCCACAAGAATATTATTATTTCTATAAAAAACACGCACCTTAGCCTAATATACCTATACCTACCGTACTAGTTATTTAGGACTTTATGCGATAAACAAGTTTATTAACGTCATTTTTAGTCAGGTTTTGTGATGATTATGTAAGGTTCCTTGGGAGACTAGGTACGGAATTCTACGATAAAAATTTAGAATTCATTGTTATGCTATCTGTGGTGTTAATAAACATAATCTCTATTATTTATTTTTATATGATTTTAACTAGGGTATTCATCCACTAGCAATCTACGCGTATTTAGGACATCTCTTAAATTTACAAACATAGGTAGGTACTTCTATTCAAATTAGACGTCTATTATCCTAATTCAAAATCTCTCAAGTCTAACATCTTGACTTTAGACACGACTTGCATTGGTCATGCAAGTAGCCGTAAGAGTGAACACTTGATAGGTAGGTACTGTACTTGACTTATGCAAATCGGAACTTCGAGTTTAAGTACCTACCTAATTCATATAGGTAATGTACATATTTAATAATAAAATCAGTTACTCAATTATTATATACAAATAAATGTATTATAAACAAAGTGATGAATTGGACAAAGTGATAATTGGGTTATATTGAATAGTAGCATAGTTCAACCTCTAGTTTGAAGCTATCAACTGCTTGCAAGGACAGGTACTTACTACAGCACCGCGAGTAAGGGGTTGGCCAGTGAAGCGAGTCGCTTTCCTCTTGAGTGAGTGAAGGTAGGTACATATCAAAAGGCAGGCTTTCGAGCGAATTTTTAGCTACTCTGTCATGACTCTCATACAACTAATTCATCACTTCGACTAGATTCATCACTCTGACTGTGACATTTTGAATTACAAACATCATTATTTACATGAGATTATTTCGCGAACGCTTCACCGCTTCATATCTACCGCACTTTATTCCACTGTAACAGATTTGGCGAGGTTACGTGGGCAATCGACGTTACACTCGCGCAGCACAGCTATGTGGTAGGCAAGCAGCTGCATGGGGATCACCGTTAGGATTCCCTGTAGGCAATCCACTGTTTTAGGGATTTGCAGGTATTGAGAAGAAAGGCCCATTGTTTCTGTATCACCTTCTTCGCAAATGACGATTGGCCGACCTTGCCGTGCCGTCACTTGCTGCAGTGCATTCATGCATTTTTGGTACACAGGGTCGCGCATGACTATCATCATAACAGGCATAGAACTATCGATCAAGGCTAAAGGACCGTGTTTCAGTTCTCCTGCCATTATACCCTCGCTGTGCATATAGGTCAATTCTTTGACTTTCAAGGCTCCTTCTAAGCATGTGGCAAAGTTGTAACCGCGACCCATGATCAGCAATGAACGCTGGCGGTATAGATCTTTAGCGAGAGCTTGGATTTCTGAATCTAAAGCCAAAACTTGACGAACTTTCTTATCCAAATCATGCAGGCCGGCGATTATATCGGTACGTCGTTTTAGCAGGGATATGCGGTCCTCACTGATCACTAAAGCGAACATGACGAGAGAAATGAACTGTGAAGTGTAAGCCTTGGTGGAGGCCACACCGATTTCAGGGCCAGCATTGATGTGGACGCCGCAGTGTGCTTCGCGGCAAATGGAGCTTCCCACTGTGTTAGTGATACCAACTATAAGGGCGCCATGTCTCTTACAGTAACGTAGGGCCATAAGAGTATCTGCAGTTTCTCCAGACTGAGAGATAAAGAAGCATACATCATCACGGAAAACTGGTGTATTCCTGTCTAAAAAGTCTGATGCCAGTTCCACCATCACAGGCAGCTCAGTCAATTCTTCTAGCAGCTGGCGAGTGGCCACAGCACTGTGGTAGCTAGTACCACATCCAATCAGCATAAGTCTTCTGCAACGCTTGATTTCTGGAATGTAATCTTTAATACCCCCAAGAGTCACAGTCCCTTCTGCAAAATTAAGCCGACCTCTCATTGTATTCACAATAGATTCTGGCTGTTCAAATATTTCCTTTTGCATGAAACAGTCATAGTTTCCCTTCATAATTTGCTGAAGTTCCAACTTTAGTGTAAATATTTCCCGTTGGTGAGGGTCGTTGCTGTTCCCTGAAAGACGGTGAATGCTTAGCACTCCATCTTTAATATGGGCAACATCATCATCTTCAAAATACAGAACTTTGTTGGTGTGCTCAATTACTGCAGAAGCATCAGAAGCAAAGAAATATTCAACATCCCTTTCCTCTTCTGGTTCAAAATGAGCATGGCTGTTGACACGAGGCACAGAGGGCACTACACCACGGGTGGCCTTGTTGTTAGTGTACATAATTGGTATATGGTCACTAGAAAGACGACGTTTTGTTTTGATACCAACAAGTAGGGGACTGCCTCTTCGGGTAGCCACACATTCGTTAGGGAAGTAACGAGATTTGAAGCACAATGCAAAAGCACCTTCAAGTTGTTGAATTACCTGCTCAACTAGCTCCTGGAAGCTGTAATTTTTATGTTGATTGTAAATGTGATCAACCAATTTTGCAATAGCTTCAGTATCGGTCTGGGATTCAAAAGCATATCCTTTGTTTTCTAGGAAAGTTTTGACTGCCTTGTAGTTGGTAATGATTCCATTGTGAATAACCACAAATGCGTTGTCTTCTCCTGAGCGCTGTGGATGAGAGTTCACCGCGCTCGGTTCGCCGTGAGTGGCCCAGCGCGTGTGGGCAATGCCGCAGTGGGACTCCACGCATTCTTCCACAGACAGCTCGTCGCTGCGCTCCTGCAGCAACTCCTCGAGCGCAGCAACTTTTCCCTTACGTTTCAGTACTGCGATATCTTTCAAATCGGCGGCATCAACGGCGACACCGGCAGAATCGTATCCGCGGTATTCCAAGCGTTTTAATCCATTGACTAGCAACTCTAATATTTCACGCCGGGTTTTAGGCGTAAGATGATTAATGTACGCGAAAATTCCACACATTGTTATTGAACAGAGCCGCGGGGCAGACTGTAAACTCAAGTGAACGGAACAACGGCTCGCGAATTACTGCAGTCACCTGAACACTCAACCACTATTGAAGGCCTACGCGTATTGCTTTGCTCCTACCACTTTTGTTACTTTCACTTACGGCAAGGCACACGTCATCGTGTTTCGTTATCATTAGCTAGGAGCTCGTTCATTGGTATCGCAAACGTAAATAAAACAGTTAAAAACTTCTGAAATCCGGTTCCTTCGTTTCGTTTGATTATTCGTGGAAGTGGAACATGAAATGAATGACATACCCATACTTATTTAGTTGACACTTGACAAGCAGAGACAATTGACATTGACGTCTATTGAGTCCGTCACACACAACACACACACCTCAGCATTGGCTATTTTGTCAAAACGACATGGGTCCTACTGAGACACTGGCAGAATTGTGACAACTAAGCCACAGAAGCCACATACAAAGAAGTCAAGTCAAGACATGGGTCCTCCCATTTTAATTATTTTTATCGTGTTATTTTAAGTTTTATTGCGTAAAAGTGGCAGTTTATCCAATTTAACTTGTTTACTTAGCACAAGTGTAAGTGGAGAAGCAATGTTAGTTGGTAATTTGGTTAAACTTTCCAAAAGAATTTTGAAAGAAAAGTCACCATTTCTTTCCAAACGTTTGTTTACGTTGTTATGCGACAATCAAAATAATACACTTGACACTGGCAGAATTGTGGCAAATAAGCCACAGAGTCCATAAAGGAAGAAGAAGTTTTTAGAAAGGAAGAAGACAGACGCCACAAATTAAAAGAAGACGAAGAAAAAGAAAGGAAGAAGAAGAAGACTACCATGCTGCGTTGCGTTGCGTTGCATTGCAATTTGTAAGTAAAAAAATGTACGTCCATCCAGCAGACCATTACAACTCTAAATAAACTTTAAAACATTCTGAAAGGTGTCGGATTGGAGACGTTCGATTACGTCGGGTTAGTACGAGCAGCCTCGACTTGAGACTGCTCGCTCTGAGGCGCATTGAGGCTCATCTCTGTCTCGGCGCAGGGCGGGCCCTAGGCGAGGAAGCCGCTCAACTCAAACCCAAGGCTGCCTCTAGTGGATACCCGGCTGTAGAGCTCTTTGTAATAGAGCTCGTCCGAGAAAGAACTACCTGCCTACCAGGTAACATTTTTAAGAGAACTACAACCGTACTACTAGTTACCTTATTTCTGCCACCAAATAGTAATGCTCGCATTGCTGTGTTCCGCTCGAAGGGTAAGTATGGTTTCTGGTGAAAATATTTAGTACCTACATGAGACTTTCGATCTACGTCTCAGGGTGCCAAAAAAAATGTTTCGGCAGATTGTGGTGATACGAGGCCGCGGTTACGTTTGCACCAACGAGGCCGTTTATTGGTAACGACACCCCTGGAGGGCAATTCTCGGTTACTTCGATAAAATATCACATTCGATATTTTTATCGCGAGGCGAGCGAGCGTTGTGAGCGAGCCGCGTTAGCGGCCGCCGAAGCGCGAGAGTTTATTCCCACCAGAGAGTAGTTCTGTCGGCGTGAACAAAACTAATGGAAAAAAAACCAGTAGTTCTGCCAACAAAACTACTCAATAGAACAAGTGGGAAGAAACTCCAACGCCGTAGGTTCTAGCGCGCAAGCTGCACACACCTTGTATAGGTCTCACAACGGATCTCGGCCGTAGTGAAATTAGCCGTTTCGATGCGCAATGGAGCTATTTCAAACTAAATTGTCTTTGCGCATCACAAACGGCTAACTTCACGGAAGCCTAGATCCGCTGTGCGAACTATAAATAGGTATTACATAACAAACAAAATAAGAAACATCAAAGTTGGAACACGGGATCCATACCCGTGCCGTAGTACTAATATCTGTTCTGTGCCCGTGCCATTACCCAGGTGAAGCATGGTTCCGCCAATGAAGAAAAAGCTCCTCAAATCTAAATATCTTAAAAAACCTATTTTTGTGACCTTGAAAGGAAGTTGTATACGAGTTTCCAGCTTATTATTTCGCATTCTGAGGTTGACCCAACATTTTTTCGTCTTAATGACTGGATTAACAGATTCGTTGCGGATGGCACGGCAGCCGTGTCATCGTTTTCTTTTGCGTGTGGCGTTAGGCACGCACGTGAGCCGTGCCATTTTGAAATCGATGGTAATTCCTTCAAATTAAGTTTTAGGGAGATCTACCCCAGAACAAAACTTTTTTATTTTTAACGTTAATCAAGCTTGTAGCATTCGTTTCTGGATATTGTATTGTTATTTAAAAAATTGGGGTCACCAACCTTTTTGAAAATTTTAATGATGAGGATTTTTGTGTAATAATATAATTGAAATAAATAATATTAAAAAATCGCTTATTTTTGTATCAGAAATGTGAACGATTTTAGAGAACATTTTTTTACATTAAGAGAATCTTAGGGCAAAAGACAATTACCGCTCCCGAAGTAGGATGTAGTACATATGAACAAATCAGGATAATCGAGAGTTTGCCGAGTACGGCTACAGATGCGGGAGTCTTGATTTCGGCTGTGGTTGTCACTGCTAAGGAGTCCAATAAGAGTTCAGAAGATTCCAAAACAGAGCAGATTCCGATTTGAAAACAACAAAGGACTATGTACAAAATGTTTCTATGTAAACTAATTTCAGTAGAAAAGGTTTATCACACCTTTATATATTATTATATACCATCCATATCCAAAAATACACTTACTTTTCTACTTATCACTTGAAACTAC
This sequence comes from Colostygia pectinataria, assembly GCA_951394395.1. Classification (NCBI taxonomy): domain Eukaryota; kingdom Metazoa; phylum Arthropoda; class Insecta; order Lepidoptera; family Geometridae; genus Colostygia; species Colostygia pectinataria. Next base: position 8,756,290 of record OX596351.1, on the reverse strand, counting down.
CGTTCCTGACCGTTCACGTTAGATTTCGAATGTAAACTAAAAGTTCTATACTTAGAACGACGTAAAAATGGTAAAAACACTGTTTTCTTTTCCGCATGGCTGAAGACACAGGAGCCGTGTCATTTAATCGTATGGCGCTTGGCAAAAGTTTGCAAAATTAGACATCGCAATGAATCGGTTAAGTACAAGGGTAAAGGGTTGAAAGTGAATGGTGGCAGCGGGGCGCAGCCGCGCCGAGACGCCGCCGCCGGGGCTGCTTTCAGTGCGGCTGCGGGGTGACAGATTAGCACTAAGGAGAATAAATAAAACGATTATTTGAACTTCTTCATTTATTAGAGGACTAAAAAGAGACTTGTTTTTACAAAATTATTGAAAATATTACAAAGTTACATTTAGCTTAAAATGAATGAGAGTTTATTCCATAGGTGGTACATAAGGATTTTACGAATTAGCAGTTTACCCTACAAGTTTATAAGAGAAAATGAATGGACTGATTGAAATGTTCAAACCATACCCGGGTCACGCAGTTTTTTTTAACAAAATAATATCTAGTAACAAATAGCTGCTCTTCTAATAATCAATCGTATTAAAGTTCCAGATTTTTTAACGTTTTTAACGCTTTTTCATTCTACGGGGATACAATGTGGTTTACAACCAAAATCCCTCCCACACTCAGATGTTTACCATACTTAATTTTACAATACATACATACCTTCATTTTTAAGTTTATTCTACAAACTATAGTAGGTAAGTATAATAGGTAGTCAAATTCCTAAAAAATAACACACAATTTACAACCTAGTGAAAATGTTTCAGTTGTGTTATACTAAACCGTAACTTATGATTTTGAGGTAGGTAAGCAACATCATTTTAAGTAGGTAGGTACTAGTTAGGTACACATTTTTAATCTCTTAGGTTTCATATTTTTGCGCGTGTCTGTCCAGTTATATTAAAATGGGACGAGTTATCTGTTATCTAACTAAACACATGTCATGTTTTTTGTAAAAAATTTTGAAAATGTAAATGTTCTCGTAAGAAATATAATAACCTAGATCCGAGTGAAGACCATACATACCTAATAGTACAAAGCAATTTTCAATACAGTTAACTATTGATTTTATTGAAAAATGGTTTAAAAATTCGACAACCACTCCGTTCCTTTCCTCCTAAACTCTTTACGGTGAAAAATCAAAACATAATGAGCTTTCAAATGAGGAAATTCGAACTTGACGAATAACTTACGACTAAAATAATCACATAGATATAAACTTAAGACATAAGCGTAACTAAAACGAACTAACTTTAAAATCGTGCTACGATAAATGCATAAGTAAAGGACGAGAGTGATGTGACCTGTGAAGAAGCTCCGACTATGGGGAGATACTAGAGGGGTTCGTACGCGACTATGGTTCAACATCAATAGGACACATTTATCAAGGAACGGTGGGCCGCCACCATCGGGTGGGACTGCCTCGCCGACGGCAGATGAGAGGTTACAACGAACTAATGCATCCTTACAGACGATGGTCGACGGCAACCGTACTTTGTTTGAAGTGCCCTGTGGTTATTTCTTCTTCTGGGCCTTCTCGGCAGCCTTTGTGATCTTGCCGGTAGTAACCTCTTTGAAGCTGACGCTCTGTAACAATAAAATTGTGATTGATGTTACCATTTAATATTTATTTCATTCCTTTAGTTTATTAAACAAAATCAATTTTGGTAGGTAGGTATTTTAGAAGGTACCTTGATGACGCCCACGGCGACGGTCTGGCGCATGTCGCGCACGGCAAAGCGGCCGAGCGGCGGGTACTCCGAGAACGACTCCACGCACAGCGGCTTAGTCGGCACAAGGTTCACGATGGCCGCATCTCCAGACTTAATGGCCTTCGGCTCCATCTCCGTTGTCTTGCCTATTAATTAAACTTTATATTCCACTGTACGTGCTATAAGCACGTGATGATAATCGGGCCCCCTTTTCTTCAATTTTTTTTATAATCATACTAATATTATAATCACACTATCACACTAATATTATAAATGCGAAAGTTAAGATGTTTGGATGTTTGTAATAATATAACTATAACTCAATAATCACTGAACCGATTAGGCTGAAAGGAGTTGTTTCCGTAGTATGGAGCCGGGCCCTGATCTTTTGTAGGGGTCTAGATAGTTATATAATCAATAAAGAAACCATTTATCACTGTTTATTTATTTTATTTTGGCTTCTTTCATAATCTAAAGTAAGTTTATCTTTGTGAAGGAGTGCAATACAATGCAAAACAACATGGCGGGTTTAACGAACAACTGGGGTATTAGGTACTGTCAAAGTCAAGATGCGTCACGATCATTGGCTAATAGCTGTCATGGCGGACCTCTAGTGTTCCCGTTTTATGAAACTCAACACAATAAACATTTTTCCTTTAGAACTTTGTTTGTCTACTTAAAAATAAAATTGTTTGTCACTGTTAGTCTTATATTTTTTCCCAATTTTTCTATGGTGTTACAAAGACCTAGGCCGCTATGAAATTGGTCCTTATGGTATTTTAAATCTTTTTGATATCACTTGAAAGCTAATCAAATTACCTTTCAAATGATATTTATCACACTTCATAGTTTACTGCATAGAAGTTGTAAAAATTAGTCTTGACCAACCCGCCATGAAGGGATTCCAGACTACAGCTCTTAAGTGTAGAAACCTAGATAATTACAAAAAAACAGGTATAAATAACTTACGACACAAACACCAGGCTTTATGAGACTTTATGTCAACTTTTAGACGTTAATTGTTAACGACACCCCCAAAACGACACCACCGTAATGTTGGGATAACGTATTATCGTTTAAGAATATTATACCTATCGATTGGGAGTAGGTATATAATATGCATTGGATCATTGGATCTTTTTATCTACTTGTATTTGATCGCTTTTAGAACGCTAAATGCAGTTGTTTAGCTCTCATTCAGAGGTTGACCTCATTTTTTTGCTTAAATGGCTGGACTACACGTTCTTCACAGCTTTGTGCATTAATTTTCGATCATCAGCCATCAATGCCACCAAACCATTCCGCTGCTAAGCAGTTCTTTCCTACGTATTGGTGTGCTCCGAAACAGAAGGTATGGTACGGCCAGTAAAATGGCATGAGAACACAAACTTGTTTGACTGCACCTCTCGCCAACAGCTCCGCCTGTTACAGACGCTAGATAATGTCAAAGACTTTAGACCTAGATTCCTGGGGCCTTACTATTGAATCCAACGATAATTCCGATCCAATACCAATTTAAATTCAATTCTAATTTACTGCTGTTTTTGGTTTACAGGTGCTTGTAGTTTTGGTCCGTAACAGATTAGACAATTTCAATTCCAATCGGAGTTTAGAGTTCATTCAATATTCTAATACCCCGATCGATTGGTTCACTGTCTCTCACAGGAACTTGATTTAGTTCTACATAGGATACCTTTGAATCTACCCTCTGGCGCCGTCCAAATAATACTTCCTACATCGTGATAAGTGTGATAACCATTTACAACGAGGAAATGCGTCGCTGCCACATATTTCCTCAAATATTCAATACTACTGGATCTGTAAAGGACATACCAGTACGGCGGTCGCATTTCTCCTTTATTTCGGCAAACTTGCATGCGATGTGGGCCGTGTGGCAGTCCAGCACCGGAGTGTAGCCGTTGCTTATTTGGCCTGGATGGTTCAGCACTATTACCTGTAAATTAAACAAGATATTAGGTACCTACCTTACCTAGGTACTTACTTATCCATGAAAAACGATTCACAGAATGATTGGAATAATTAGGTAGGTACTTATATAAAAAACTACTTAAATATCAAAGATAATTAATTAGTATACCTACCTACTTACCTACATATAGATATCATTATGTAGGTACCTCTAACTACCTATCTACAAAGATACGATAGATTTGACGTCAGGTAAATATTAAAAATTAGATGATAATGGCACAGAGATCATGGACTCAAATTTTGTTCAATGAGTTATTTGCGTTATTTCAGACCAATCACATTTATCTAAGTAGGTAGGTTAGGTACCTATGGAATACCCAAATGTGATTACTGATTATACAATACGATTTAGGTAGTAACTAATACAAGGTTCTCAGATAAGCAGTTATTTTTAAATATAATAATAGCAGGAAATTCCGAACACAATTTTGTAATCGAATGCGAGTAAAACTCGACAGTTGATTTTACTTAGTAGGCAACTATTACTATCGGGTTTTCAAAATGTTTACGTTTAATTAACCTGCCTATTAAACATTCCGGAAACATCATTATTTAAATTAAAAGTAAGTAGGTAAACTATCTAGTTATCTACCTTCTAATGACATTGGTTTACGTTTTGCAATGCATCTTGCCTGTTTAGGTACTAGTTGACTTATCGGTAGGTACTTAATCGACGGACGACACGGTGCAAATTGCAATGGAAGTACAAATAAATAAAGAGTTGGCGTGTATCAAAGCAGCAAAACATGTAGGTATTATGCATACTTTCATTCATTAATGACATATGGGATAATGTTCTGGGGTACATCAGTATTTTATTTATTGGTAAGTAAATGTTTGTTTCTTTTTTTTCTATGATTCGTAAACAGCAAGCACGTGTCGGTCGGTCGGCGTTCGGTCGCGTCGTTGAACTTAGCAGCTTGTTATCACAGCTGCGTGGATGGTGTGATGCCGCACATCGTGCGTGCTGTTTTTGAATCATAGAAAAAAAGAAAACATGTTATTCATGCGGTGAAGAATGGAAGACTTACTTGAGCAGTAAAGTCGGAAGCGCCTTTTGGCGGCGCATTCTTGGAGTCGCCAGCCACGTATCCACGGCGCAGCTCTTTCACCGATACATTCTGTTAAAAAATAAAACTGAAATCCATTTTTATAAACTACACATAGAGGCAATCAAGCATTAGAAACCTTCCTACTGCTTAATTGCAGGTTATGGTGGTTTCTCGGACAAGCAATAATACAAAAAACTATTATGAAGAAATCCTAGATTTTATTTATTTATTTATTTAGAATGGATGGAACCTAGGCTAAAAAAAACAAGCGAGATAATAAGTAGGTAGGTACACACAGGAGCGAAATCTATCAAATCACAAGATTATCAAAGCTTGTAGATAAAATGTTTGCTGTTACTACATGCTGTTAGTTTAGGTAGGTACTACGTACTAATCCTAGTCACGTCACACTGCAAAGAATACAAGATACCTATTAAGTTATTTTTATTTCACGTCTGGCTCAGTCTGCACTGACCTTAACGTTGAAGCCAACGTTGTCTCCCGGCATTGCCTCCTGCAGAGCTTCGTGGTGCATCTCCACGGACTTCACTTCGGTGGTGATGGCGGCTGGAGCGAACACTACCACCATGCCTGTGCCACAATTCAAAGGAACTTTACTATAAACATCCAAAGACCTTAAGAATTGCTCTGAGTAAACATATTTCAATATTATTCATTAAACTCAAGAATCCAGCCACGAATATAAAAATGATAGTTCTGGTTCTACAAAACTAGAAAGTACAAAACTGTCCAAAAATCTCTCGCAAAAGTCTCGATTTACGCTCAAGGAGAGTCCTGCCCGGGAAAGAGAAAACCGTTGTCAGAGTCTCAGAGGTTCTAAAACAGAACTTGTAGAAAAGTCTACGGAACCCCTAGGTTACATGGAACTTAAGGAATCGCTGGTCTATGCTATGATAAATATATTATGGTAATCATCTCGCCGGGCAGGAGGCCTAAGATCAGGACAAGCAGGAATAAATACGTCTTTCTGTCCCACTGTTAGTGACGGGGGGAAAGATAAGATATTCATAGTTCATAGTTTTCATAGGTAGTTTATTTTACAGAACGGCACGTACCTATACTTCAACAAATAAGAAGCTTGCAGCGCCCATTATTATTATTTATTAAGCGCAACACACACAGAACGCGGAAGCGGGCCGGGTCGGGTCCGCGGCGGGCCCGCCGCGGGTGTATTAACTTCACACACAACTGCAGGGTTGACATATCGCACTTCAAAAAATAAAAGTGCGATCTGTCACTTTATAGGGACAAAACTAGGTGACAGATGGGAATAATCCATTAGTTTTATGTTAATTATACGGTTGTTTGGGCAGTGTCTGACCTGGCTTCAGCACTCCGGTCTCGACGCGGCCGACGGGCACGGTGCCGATGCCTCCTATCTTGTACACGTCCTGCAGAGGCAGGCGCAGCGGCTTCTCCGTGGGCCGGGACGGAGGCTGTATCGCGTCTAGAGCCTGCACAACCACCGCTTACTTACAGAAACCACCAAATAACACACTGAAGCTATAAGATAAATAAGTAAATAATGCTGGACAGTCCACACAGCATCATCTAGCCCCAAGCTAAGCAGAGCTTGTGTTATGGGTACTAGATAACTGTTATATTATAATACAATACCTACATAGATATATATTTATTATTATACATAAAAAATACTCAGAACGTTCGGAACAAATATTTGCAGATCGTACAAATATTTGCAACTTGATTTGTTTCAAGGCTGGAATCGAACCCGCAACCTTCTGCAACGCAAGCGGACCTTCGTCCGCCGCGCCACATCGGTCGTCATCCGTCGTCATGATAGATGAAGAGGCATCATCAAAAAAAAGCTAGGAACCCAGCCGAGTTTGTTGCCATATTCTTATAAGCTGGGGCGCGTGGAAGGAACTGGCGTAAAATGACGTTTCAAAATTATCCTCGTGAAATGGTTGAATAGAGAGATTTTTTATTTTACTTTACTTTCACTTACTTTACTTTAACTGAAGCTCTTTAGTGAAAAGAAAACATTGAACTGCTAATTAATAAATTGTATTCTACTTTTGATAGATGTATCAATAAAGTTACGAGTTATGAGAACCGTAGTCAACGTTTTCTCGACGAAAATGTATTTATATTTATGTACTACTTAACTAGTGTTTTTTTTTTGTTTTATTAAGAAAAATATTTTTTCTCTACACTTCGTCACTTCTGTTCCTGAAGGTATACTTAGAGAAAAAAGGAAAAAACTTGTATAGTCATACTAGCCTGCAGACTATGATTCTTTTACCATAATTATTAGAAGTAGGTAGGTACCTAACTATAGAAAAATCTGGTTCTGAGTTTTACGGTTTGGTAGTATGAGTTACCGGGTTCAACTCAACTGTTGCTGTTTGTGAATTTGCGTCATTTAAATGAATAAGCTGGCTATTTCATGAACGAAGGTCGTAGGGAGGTGGTTATAGTTTTATAATTGCTAATTTTCATATTTAAATGATTCTCGAATAAAACAACTTAAAAGATTCTAAAAAAATAAAAATAAAAACAATTTTATTCAATTTTAGTAAAAATTTGTTTACCTACAATAAAATTTCCTGTCTGTAAACATATTCCTCGTTCAACCTTGAAAGGTGAAACCTCAACTACCAGTGTCTCACAATCTCTTTGTGAGAACTGGCTGTAACATATTAACTGTCGGTTTGTTTATTTCAGCAATCGACAACCTAACATGACCTAGGTTGTCTACCACTCTAATGCAATCAGCCAGTTCTTTCTCTCTAGTAGTACGTTTAACTTACAGCTAAGGAGCCTGATTTTAGCTTTGTTAGCCTGTTTGTAGCTTTGATTGTCTGTTTTTTAGCTTTGTTAGACTATTTTTATTCATAGTTTGTAAACGTTCACAATAATGTATAATTATAACTTCTGTCTATTGAACTTAGTTTCTGTTAGGTACTTTCCATAGACGCTGTGAAATAATTTACTTAAGCAATTATTATTGTAGTCGTATTTTATAAATGATCTGTCTTGCTATTGGACAACAGAACCAATTGCTGTTGTATAATTTCGCACTGACTATGCCCCCGGTGTTGCCGTAAAGACCGGGTGATCTCTCTAGATCAGGAGCAAGTAATAAGTAGGTACCTCTTTAGGTACCAACTTATATCAGGTTTTACACCTAGTTACTGCTTATTCATACAAGTAAGTTAGAACCTATTACATAGGTATAATCATTCGGAGGGCCAGTGCAAAGTCTTACCTCAATAAGGCACTTGCCCTCAGTCTTGCCCTCCTTGCGCTCAATAGTCCATCCCTTGAACCAGGGCATCTTGTCCGATGGCTCCAGCATGTTGTCGCCGTGCCAGCCCGAGATCGGCACGAACGCGACCGTCGCCGGGTTGTAGCCTGCGCGGGACATTTACTTTGTTATTGATTCGTGAGCAATGCGGTACCTCAAGGTCACCTTAAACAGAAAGTTATCAGCAAGCAATGTAAAGCGCGATTTAGACGTTCGCCGAGACTAGACTGCTAAACATGATCGTGCACAGATGTCCTATAACAGAGGAGCATCGTAGACTCTACTGTAAAACTGTACAAACAAAACCAACAATCTGTACCGAAGTAATCCTAGGTAGTACCTACGGAAGAACACAAAAAGGGTTAGGTACCTAGTTTTCTTTGAACGAATCTTCCGCAAAACCAACGTTCAAGATACTCTTCGGTCTTCTTTATTATACATGTAAAGTACATATTACCAGTATACGTTTATAGATAGAACAGTTTCATTCTTTCTTGTGCAAAAACGAGAGTTCTCGCTTGAACGTGTAGAGCGCGCTTTAGATATTTAGATAATAGCTTTTGTAATTATTTTTAACTATGCCAACTTAATACGATTTGGCAAGCCACATTTTTATTTTTATGGCATAATAGAAACCTAATTATGATAGGTAAGTATCAGCTTATTAATGCAGTTACATACAATGCAACTCAGGCTGAAAGTAGGTTATTTACTTATTACAAAACTTTGTTGCGAAAACGCTAAAAGGCATTCACACCTTTAGCATTGGTCTATTACGTCGTGACTCATGCTCATGTCATGACATTTCTTTGTTAAAAGTTTGCAGACCGAGATGAGTTTGTTTCTAACAATGTATCGTCATAATCCTCAGCCTGTTCCTACAGCTTGGATAGGTACTGATCTACTCTCGGGCTAGAGTGATTAAGTCTACATACGGGTCTAATGCGGATTGGTGGATGGCATGTCTTCCGCATTTTTGGGTTCTTAGACAAGCAAGGTTTCCACAAATGTTTTTATGGTTTGAGTGTACTGCCATTGCGCACATATCCTACCTTTTTTTCTTATAGATGCACGACCGATTTTAAAACCACGACGTTAGGACCGAAAGGCAGGATCACTATCACTGAAGACCAGGCCCCCCCGATTGCGTAACTCGGTTTCAAACCGATTTTAATCAGTAAACTGTCAATAAGCTGTCAGATTCATACAAAATACGTCACTGTTTCGATTGAAACCAAGTGAAATTGATTGCAACCGTTTTACGCAATCGGGGGGCTGGTCTCTAGTTAGCTAAGTTAGGCGTCTCTGGAGGATCTAAAGGGATCTTGGCGACCACAAACGGAGCGAAGAAGGTAGTACCGCTTGTCAAATCAAAAGCTAGAAATCCATCAATGAGAATATATGACATACCAATTTTCCTGATGTAAGAAGAAACTTCTTTCTTGATCTCCTCGTAGCGTGCTTCGTGGTAAGGCGGCTCTGTGGAGTCCATTTTGTTGACGCCGACGACCAGCTGCTTCACGCCGAGCGTGAAGGCGAGTAGCGCGTGCTCACGCGTCTGTCCGTTCTTACTGATGCCCGCCTCGAACTCGCCGGTGCCCGCGGCCACTATCAGCACAGCGCAGTCGGCCTAGTACCACAATCATAATAACTGAGAATAACTAAGCATAATAAAAATAAATATAATTATGTTGGTTCTTGTTACGCAAGGCTAATGTATGGGGATCGCTGCGTTAGCTCGACCGGTACAATACATCGCGGTCACACGAGGAGCCTCGTCAGCGGGAACGTGGCCGCCTGACGTCAATCGCATGTTTCATGGAAACTGCATTTCGTTTAAGCCGGCATTCTTGGTTCATACTTCGAACTAGATTCATTTTATTAGACTAATTAATTGTAATTCTTTTTATCAAATTAAATTTTAGATTTAAATAAAATCTTTTTTTAAAAGATACCCTAGGCAGCGGCCTACGTATTTGGCGCAGCCGGTAGGATTTATTTTAACGAGATTAATCTTCATCTCAAAGTAAAAAAAGAACCTACTAGTGCTGCTGTGTAGGGTAGAATCTAACAATCGATTCAGTGAAGTTCCAGACGACGTGAAATGCTGTAAGTCCTTGAATCTTTCAAGTCCTTATCTTATTCCTATCTTTAATCCTAAATTTTTAGTGTATTTTATATATTTTTGTGTGTGCTTATTTTTTTTAAAGCGTGTTAATTTAGGCTCCAACATTTTCCATCCGAGAGAATCGCGGAACAATAGGTTAGGTAGTAGATTTAATAGTAGACTTAGTGTTATAGACGAGTTTAGAGACCTAGAAGATAGTATGGCTCAACCAGCTCAAGCTCAGCCCAATGCCATGGTTGATACGATATACAAGTCCCTCAGACTTGTCCCGGATTTTGACGGTAACCCGCATATTCTTACGAGATTTATTAATCTTTGTGACCAGCTCGTATTAACATATTTCTCGACAGCGCCCGGACATGAGTTATCCAATCTAGCTCTTATAAATGGCATTCTTAACAAAATCTCAGGTTCCGCGGCTAGATTAATTAATTCCAATGGTATCCCGGAAACGTGGCATGGTATTAGGAGCGCATTGATTAATAACTTCGCGGACCATCGAGACGAGACCGCTCTTTACAGTGATTTGTCGTTAGAGACCCAAGGGTCAGGCACCCCACAGGAGTTTTATGAGCGGTGCCAAAATTTATTTAGTACCATTATGACTTATGTCTCGCTACACGAGACAGTAGCTACTACCATACAAGCTAAGCGTATTCTGTACCAGAAGTTGACCCTTCAGGCCTTTTGCCGAGGTCTTAGAGACCCACTAGGTTCTAGAGTACGCTGTATGCGTCCTGACTCGATGGAGAAGGCCCTGGAGTTTGTTCAGGAGGAGCTCAATACTCTCTACTTGCAAGAGCGTAGCGGTAGTACGGCCAGTAGAAAGGATTGGAGCTTGAGTGCACCAAGGTTTAACCCTCCGTTAAACAACTTTGTCCCTAGACTAACAAACGGATTAGAACCGATGAGGCAACCCATATTTAGCATGCCTGGTCCCTTAAGGCCAAATCCGATGCAGGCCCAACCTCATCAAGGCTGGAGGCCTACCCCAGTGCTGCAAACCCAACCACCACGTGGTCCCTCTCGGACACAGCAAATGTTCCGCGCCCCTCCACAAAATTATAATCCTCAGAATAATGCTTTTAGGATGCCTAATAGACCTCAGCCATCATTTAATTTCGGCAACGCTCCGCGTCCTACTCCTATGAGCGGTGTCAGCCATTTTGTTGAGAGACGCTTACCACAGACGATGACCGGACATGACTGGCGAAAGCACGGAAATCCACCTCCGACTAACTATTTTAAGACACGCGAAATTAACTTCAACGAATCGGACGGCTATGATAATTATTATTACTATGACGATTATAATAGTTACCCAGAGTGTTACCAAGATTACTATTCTTACGAACAGTACCCCGAATACTACGTAGTTAGCGATCAGGAGTGTTACTCAGAACAACCTTCAGTAGTAGTAGATGAAGTAGCTCAGGCCTCTGATGTAAATTTTCAAGAAGAGCCGAAGTTAGAAAAGCCAAAATAGAAGTTAACTTCCACATACAAAGGCAACTAGGTTATATTCAGATTGCAAATCCACCTTTAAAGTTTTTAATTGATACAGGAGCTAATCAGTCTTTTATCAGTCCTGATGCCGTAGAGAAATATTTCCGTCACGTCCCTTTGAACTACGATCCATTCGAAGTTACAAACGTGCACGCGACTAGTAAGAACGATTATTCGATCACGTTGCCTTGCTTTCAGGAATTTAACGACCCAAACGACATGACTTTATACGTATACAAGTTCCATAACTACTTTGACGGACTTTTAGGCTTTGATTTACTAGATGTATGGGACTCTAACATCGATCTGAAAAATAAGTTACTTAAAACTCGCAATACACAGATTCCTATTCAGATGTACGATTCTAGGAACGTCAACCTATACGAAGAGATTATTCCAGCTAACTCTACGAAGATAGTTAGGTTACCGGTGAATACACGAGACGGTGAAGTTCTAGTAGAGAACCAAACTATTTGTAACTGCCTTATTTTAGATTGTTTAACGACGGTCCAGAACAACCGAGGCTGGGTAGAGATTTCTAACCCAACATCAAACGATATCATATTCTCTATGGACCGTCCCGTTGAAGCTGAAATATTTAATTTAGAATGTGACAGTACTGAAATTTTATCAGACCGCGCAAAAGATGTGTTATCTCGGCTTCGAACCGATCATCTTAATCCAGAAGAACTCGCAAACTTACTACGTTTATGTGGTAACTACGCGGACGTGTTTTATCTTGAGGGTGAACCACTTACATTCACCAACAAAATCAAACATAAGATTAGGACTACTGATGAAATTCCAGTACATACTAAGAGTTATCGCTATCCTTATGTTCACCGACAAGAAGTCAGAGATCAAATTAATAAGATGCTTGATCAAGATATTATAAGACCATCAGAATCTGCATGGAGCTCTCCGATTTGGATTGTACCCAAAAAGGCAGACGCTTCCGGTAAAGTTAAATGGCGTCTTGTCGTGGATTTTAGGAAAGTTAACGAGAAAACGATTGATGACAAATACCCTATCCCGAACATTACAGACGTACTAGATAAACTAGGTAAATGCCAATACTTTACGACGCTTGATTTAGCCAGTGGATTTTACCAGGTAGAAATGGATCCTTCTGATATCCATAAGACTGGATTTAATGTAGAAAATGGTCATTACGAATTTTTAAGGATGCCAATGGGCCTAAAGAATTCACCATCAACCTTCCAGCGTGTGATGGATAATGTCCTCAGAGGTCTACAGAATGAAATCTGTCTAGTTTATCTCGATGACATAATTGTTTTTAGTACCTCCCTTCAGGAGCACATTATTAATTTGGACAAGGTATTTAATAGACTGAGAGAATCTAACTTCAAGATTCAAATGGATAAATCTGAATTCTTGAAGCTGGAAACTGAGTTCCTTGGTCATGTCATCTGTAAAGAAGGTGTAAAACCTAACCCTAATAAAATTAAAGCTATAGAAAATTATCCTATTCCTAAGACACCTACTGAAATCAAACGTTTTCTCGGTTTACTCGGCTATTACAGGAAATTTATTCCAGATTTCGCTCGTATAACCAAGCCACTAACTCAGTGCTTGAAAAAAGGTTCTAAAATCAAGTTAGATCAAAACTATACCAACTGTTTCGAACACTGTAAGACACTCTTAACAAACGATCCGATATTGCAATACCCGGACTTTACGCGAGAGTTTATCTTAACAACGGATGCATCAAATGTAGCTATCGGTGCCATTCTATCTCAAGGTACCAAGAGTTCAAATAAACCAATTGCGTACGCATCACGAACTCTTAACTCTAGCGAACTTAATTACAGCACCATTGAGAAAGAGCTTCTAGCCATTGTTTGGGCAACTAAATACTTTAGACCGTACCTTTATGGCCGAAAGTTTCTTATACTTACGGACCATAGGCCATTACAATGGGTAATGAATTTAAAAGACCCCAGCTCGCGGCTTACTAGATGGCGCTTGAAGTTAAGCGAGTACGATTATACAGTCGATTACTTACAGGGTAAGTGCAACGCGAATGCCGATGCACTGTCGCGTATAGAAATTAATAACGAAGAGCTTATGTCAATAGCAGTAAATCCATCCGAAACTGACCCCGTGTTAGATGAATCTAGAACCATAACTGCTACAGAAACTGCGGCTGGTTCACGAACCGCCACTGTTCATACAAATAACGAAAGCCCTATATTAGAAGTTCCTATTTCAGATGACCCTTTGAACCGATTTACGAAACAGCTAATTTTTAATGTCGTCGGTGACATTAAGGGAAGACCTATAGTTACTAAACCCTTTGATACGCACACGCGAATATCAGTTCAAATATCTGAGTCTAATATTGAGGAAGACGTTATCAACGCAATTAAAGAGTATGTCCACCCTAGGATAAAAACCGGACTACTGATTAACCCATATTTAGCTTTTTACACCATTGTACCTATTATACAGAAAACCTTTAAAAATTCGGCTATGAACCTTACGTTGACTAAGACATAATTAGAGAACGTTAGAGAATACTTAAAGCAACAAGAAATCATTAATAAGTACCACGATGGTAAGACTAATCATCGCGGTATTAATGAGTGTTACTTAGCGTTATCTAATAGGTATTACTGGCCTAAAATGAGAGAGCAGATCACTAAATTTATAAATGAATGCACTGTTTGTGGCCAAGCGAAGTATGATCGCAACCCGATAAAGCAACAATTTAAAGTAGTACCACCGGCTAGTAAGCCCTTTGAATTGGTTCATTTGGACCTCTTGACGATTCAAAGCGAGAAATTCTTAACTATCGTAGACGCGTTCTCTAAGTATGCACAAGCTTATTATCTGAGAGATGGTACGGCCGTTAGTGTAGTACAAGCCTTATTAAACTTTTGCACTCACCACGGGTTACCTATGACTATAGTTACTGATAACGGAACCGAATTCACAAATCAGCTTGTTGCGGAATTTGTAAAAATGCATAAGATTCAGCATCACAGAGTTGCTCCACACGCACCCAACGAGAACGGCATAGTTGAGAGATTTCACTCAACGATATTAGAACACCTCCGTATTCTTAAAATCGGTCAGAAATCTGAATCTGTAATTAACCTAATGCCTTACGCCCTTCTGGCTTATAACAGTAGTATTCATAGCTTTACTAAGTGCAAACCAATAGAAGTAGTTACAGGGCACTACGATCCTCGCGATCCCTTTGATGTAGATCTCTCAGCTCATTTATTACAACAGTACATGACTAATCACAGAGACAAGATGACTACAGCTTATAATATGATTCATGACATGTGTAGCGCGACTCGTAAAGACCTGACAGAGAACCGAAATAAGGAACGAGAACCGGAGGGTGAATACTCTCCTGAGCAACAGATTTTCGTGAAAAATCCGTTCGCCTCCAGACAGAAATTAGCCCCTCGTTACACTCATGACGTTGTAATGGCAGACCTCCCTATTCATATTTATACTAAGAAAAAGCGAGGCCCTATTGCCAAATCTAGACTAAAGCGACTTCCTAAAAGTGCCCAATTGTTACAGAACCCTCCTGATAATTTACCTACTCCTGGCACCAGTGCTAATGCAGGAGATAAAATTTGAAGCTTCTTGAGATAGCGACTTAGTAAAATAGGCGCATCTAGCTCAAATCCTTATGATCTTAACGGATAATGTAGACTCTATCTCTCAGAAGTTAGTTAAATTACAGAATGTTCTTGCTTGTATCAGAGCGTCCACTACGCATCATTCGGTCTTAAATTTGAATACAATTCGCGATATAATTCGTAAATTGAATATTCTATATGGCAGGCAGAGAGTAGTAGATTTAGACATTAGAGAATATTTCGATATAATTAGATTAGGCTTTTATTACGTAGGAAATGAGATAGTTATAGTTTATAAATTTCCAATCATGCTCCCATCCATCTATGATATGTATAAGTTATCTATCATCCCTAACAAGTACCATGAGATCCTTACTACTCTTTTCCCATACCTAGCTATCCTTAAGAAAGATTTCAAGTTCATAGAGGCTGAATGCCCGAAGACCAGTAAATGGTACCTCTAAGAAGAGAAACGGAACTAGCAAAGTCGATCATCAGATGATTGCATCCCGCATCTCATAACTACACAGCAGCGGAACAAGAAGTGAAGCCCTACCACCATCACCTTAGCAAAACCAGCTTACGAAGATACATCTCTCTTGTGGACAAGCAATGAAGATTATGGATCTACCTAAGAGCGACTTCGTGACCTCACCTTCAGTTCCAGCATTCAAATTGAACTCCATCAACCTGGACCACCTTCATGCCACCAACAAGAAAATTTCGCTGCAAACGTCGTTACACTTAGAGAAAAATGTAGACTACACTCTATACCATACTACAATTCCTATGTACGTGGTTATAGCAAGTGCATGCGCACTCGTTAGTGCCTTACTCTATAGAAGATATGGTCGAACGTCAAAGAAAAATTCGCATCAAGTATCCAACGAAAGCCAAGCTGAAACACAAAGGGTCTACGCCCGTCCAACTATAAGAAGGGTTGATCCCAACCAACCCCCAGCTCAATTTAAGACAAGCTTCAATAGTCGCTGTTCTTCGGCGGGAAGTGTTACGCAAGGCTAATGTATGGGGATCGCTGCGTTAGCTCGACCGGTACAATACATCGCGGTCACACGAGGAGCCTCGTCAGCGGGAACGTGGCCGCCTGACGTCAATCGCATGTTTCATGGAAACTGCATTTCGTTTAAGCCGGCATTCTTGGTTCATACTTCGAACTAGATTCATTTTATTAGACTAATTAATTGTAATTCTTTTTATCAAATTAAATTTTAGATTTAAATAAAATCTTTTTTTAAAAGATACCCTAGGCAGCGGCCTACGTATTTTTCTTATACCTTAATCACGTAACAGCGGAACTAATATTTGGTAAGAACGGGTTAGTGTCAAAATACCCTTTGAAGGGGATTTTGGGTGTTTTAGTGTCAAAATCCCCTTAAACTTCAAGCTCAGTCTAAAGGGGATTTTGAAACAAAAAAATTACCTAAATCCCCTTTGAAGGGTAATTCTTATTTACTACTTATAGGTATAAGTAGGTACCTAGATTGATTATGACCCAGATTAAAACCCTCCTGATCAGAAGGTCTAAACATAGGGTAGACCTTAGGGGTAAAACTAGTCTAGCTTAGTCTAAAACTGCTTGCTGTTATCACATTCAAATCTTTATGGCAAATAGTGCAATTTAGGACTGCATGATCTTTACTTTTATCTTGGTAACACGCAAGTGAACCAGCGGGCGTCAGCTAGTCAGTAAAGTTTTTGTAAAAATCAATTAGGTAAACTTATATCTTCTGGCCGGTACATCAATTTATCGAATTAATCGTCTATTATTTAATTATGACCCCATAATACAACTACCACTACTTTAACTTACATGCATTTTAAATATTTGAATATAAATGTTACTTAGAATAATTCTATTCATAGTTAAAACGATATAAACATACCAAGTCAGTGTCTTAAATTCGAAAGAGCAAGGACTCGTACAATTACCTAAAGGTCAAAACCGTAAAGTCAAAGGTCATCTCGTAAGAGGATGTCAGGCAGATGCAGGCTTTTGTATCAAATGAGTTTTGAAGTTTTAAAATTTAACGAATTACCTGAGAAGTTCCGGTAATCATGTTCTTGATAAAGTCTCTATGTCCAGGAGCGTCGATGATAGTGACATAGTATTTTGCAGTTTCAAACTTCCACAATGCGATGTCTATCGTGATACCGCGCTCACGTTCTGCTTTTAACTTGTCAAGTACCTACAAGAATTTATACGAGACCATAGAAAAAATAAATCATACGGAACTTACGAGTAGAAAAGTTATTTAGTTATTTATTCATGTAAACTTAGAATTAACATTACAGATTTCCAAATCGTTAATCTAGCTATATAAATATTTACAGTTTTAATAAAATGTCCTTAAAAATAAAAAATAAAATGAAAAAACCAAACAGAACTATTTCTAATAAATAACAGACTCGAGTCTGTGCTCGAGTTCAAAATCAAAAAGAGGATTACATACCCAAGCATATTTGAAGGAACCTTTGCCCATCTCCTGAGCTTCTTTCTCAAACTTTTCGATGGTCCGTTTGTCAATGCCGCCACATTTGTAGATCAAGTGACCAGTGGTTGTGGACTTGCCGGAGTCCACGTGCCCGATTACCACAATGTTGATATGAGTCTTCTCTTTACCCATCTTGGTGACGTCAAGAGCGAAGGAATGCGGTAGTCAAATAAATCTACGAGAAAAGTTAGTAAACGTTGAATGTATTCTTTTAGCAATCCATAGCCATAGGTAACGTTCTCAAGATATCAAATAACAAGTTAATAATTTCAGGGAAGTTGCAGCATTACTTAACCTACCGAAATATATCATCAACTAAGTATCTACTATCTAACATCCCTTTAGTTAGACGCTCGTAAGTACCTATCAAATGCTGCTTGAATGACATTCACTTGTTGTGCAAGTACAAGGGACACTTCTCGCACCTGAATCAAGTTTATGACTGAAAATGGGCTCGAATATTTCCGTAAGAACGCTCTCCCGAGCGTGCGCACGGCATAGGAGGTCTGGGACATCGATACAGAGCGAGCCTGCTTCTCCAAATATAGACTAGGTACTCCTAGTAGGAGGTACGCCTGCCTCCGCCAATATTATTACCTAATCTTATAGATTAGTCATTGATTCCAGATAACTAAAAAATACAGCTTATGAAAGCCGAAATATGTTCTGTGTGCAAAGGGCAAAGTTATTAGAATCGCATCTATAAATGCCACGGCAAAGGTCAAAAGTGCACAGGTTTATTGATCAGCGGAGAGATAACAAAGCTTGTACGATCCGGCACCTTCACATAGGATGGTACATTGTGAACATTATGTACATGTGGGTAACCTAGATTTAACGGACAGTTTATCTCTCCTATATTACTTCACAGCTTTACAGGTATAGAACCGGACCCTTTCATTGAAACATCCTTTACATACAGTAAGACAACGCATTGAATGTTAATTACAAAACAAAGGCTTAGCATTCAATCTAAATAAAGCAGATCGATCTATATGTACAGCTGGCTGTGCTAAGTCGATGTACCTACCTACCTACCTACTCATTTCACAAAGCTACGTTTCAGAATTAGAATAATCGCATGTCTCACGTGCCGGCTCCACGGATGGGCTCCTTTATCATCCATCTTGTACGTAGCATAGCAACATCCACCTCACAATATTATTATAGAGTCAAAATTGTCCGACAAGTGCGTATGATGTGCATGTGGCATTTTTACCTATGTTCATAACAAAAGCACGCCTTCCTTCCGTACGTTTCATTAGCTACGCTTACGGTCATCGTCATGGTGATTTTCGAAACAAAATGACATTATTTTTGACATAACTTTTAATTTTAGAAAATTTAATTGCACTTTAATATTTCCTACCTACAGCTAAAAACTTAAGTATCATGATGCTAAGCAAAGATATCTCTTTGGATAATCTACATCACAATCATCTGCGCATTAGATACAAGCAGATATTGAAACTGCATACAAATTAGGCTACAAAAATATTACCTTTTTTACCTACATCATCTCCGTGTATGTATTATTCATAGATTTACAAGTTTATAGTAGAAACCGTAAAAAATACAACAAATTGCGTAATTACACAATATTTATGCCGGTTCAATCTCTAAGGTACCGGCATTTCACATTATAATATTTTGTAATATCAGTTTATTAATTTTAGGAAGGACATCAAAAAGATTTATAGATTGACCCAATTTTTAAGGAAACTAGTGTACTAATTCAATAAATTCATGAAAAACTAACCTTACCAGCCGCACCGCAACACCAACTTTCCAAGCCGATTTTCTTCTTCGCACATGCGCCGTGAGAGACTTGCCAGGGAAATGCAATCAATAACGTCAAAACGATTTCTTTTAATTTTAATTGGAAAATATTTATTATAATAATGGCGCAATTCGAATTAAAACAATAATAATTGTGTTTTTATAAATATCTAACCCGTCTTTACCTTTTATTAGAAAAATATATTTCGCTGCACTTTATTTAGACACTCGTATGATACGGGAATGTAAACGGATGTTTTTAATTTTTTCTTTTTCAGGCTTTTCAAACTTCATGTTCATGCCAGTACATAATCGTATTAGGAGATATTTATTCTGTCAAAGAAAGATCTATTTCTGTAGACATACTTTACCCACAGAACACTACAAGTATTATCCGGCAGGTACCATAGCTAAATCTGTGCCTAAATAACGCTAAGTCAAAAGAATATAGCGGACATTATTTAATTAAGAACGGTGCGCTAATAATATCCTCCTGCCTGATTTGTATGTAGTAGGTAGATATGTATTTTAGACGTAATTTGGTATATTTGCAAGTAAGTTAAACAAATTGATCTCAAAGATTATGTACAAGATTATGTATGAGTCTGTGTATGGCACATTAATAACTTTTCATCTCTGTCTAATATCGCGCAAGTAAGTAATTAAGTAAGTAAGCCGCAGACGCCATAAACAAAGAAGTGAACAAAAATAATAATAATATAAAGATATTAGAAACAAAATAAACCGTTATATATTTTTTATTTAATCAACATAATAAGTAGGTAATAATTACATTAAACATACATTTTAAATGAATAATAGAACTGATAACTATATAAGTAGGTACTAGGTAGGTACAATATAAAACACTCATCATCATCATGGTGCTCTCTAAAACTATGGGTACTTATTTAAGTACAAACTTAAATTTAAATTGATAGAATAACTGATAAATAAAAAACCAACCAAGTGCGAGTCGGGATCCGGGGGTGGACTCGGGCAATAAATGTTGCGTACAGTTAGGTTAGTACCTATACAGGGTGAGTTTTTTACAGGGCGAGTTTTTTACAGGGCCGCTAAGGAGAAATATGAAGCCGTGAGAGTTATCGAAAAGTCATGTTAGGGGCTACGCGCACATAAAAAAAAAAAGTTCTGCATAAGAAAAAAGTAGGTAAACATTTATTTACAGTGTCGGTAAAAATATTTTTTTTGCATTTTCGGTTTCTTTGTTTGATAAAAGATAAATAATTGTATGATGACTGTGCACCTCTCAAGTTGCACTGCACTCAAGTTGTTGGAACACCTTCAAAGTTGAAAATTTATTTATTAATATTTATTAAATTCAGATGAGGTTATGCGTTCAGACTTCAGAATATGCGCAAACAATGCTGACATGCTGACATGTGACAAAAAAAACACTACCCGTCTCGATTTCCAACAAGGATAACTGTAGGGTAAGTGGTGTGTCCTGGGTGTTCGTTGAAGTATGAAGATCGTGGAAAGTAATAAGTCCAGATAAAGTTTACAGGTTTATAGTCTAAATAAAAATTTACCAAATAAACTTAATATTTTTTTTAACTGAAGATTTTAACACAAAATGTATTAAAAAATAAAGGTTTATGAATATTTTTATTATGTGTGGAACCTATTTCTTGAATATTATGCTCTAATAATGAAAGACCCTGTATAGATTTGGAACAAGTTTGCAAGTGGACAGCGGCCGCGATATAACTCCAAGATATATCTCGTCTCGGCAGTAAGTTTTTAGAATTCAACTTATCTGTCAATAACTATAATTGCTTATGTCTCTCTCTCTGTCTTGGAAGTTCTGATATAGTATTGTATATCGATATAATAAAACGATGATGTCTTGTTATTACAGATCAATTAGCTTCTGCCCGCAGTTTCATTCGCGTGGGTACTAGATAAAAATTGCTGTTCCAGGAACATTACTATTCCAAGTCTCATCCAAAGTTAAGTCGCTACGACGGCGGCGGGCGGCGTGATTGTATCACAAACAAATGATATGGCTAAAAACTACCCAATTGACGCGGAGGGCGAGTACTTGGTTTAGAAGCGAGAGGTTACGGGTTCGATACCCGCTACGGAATAAATGTTGGCATGATCTGCAAGTATTTGTTCCGGGTCTGGGTATTTCTATGTATTACAAGTGTGTACACGTATTTACAAAAATATGTATAGTAAGTAGTATCTAGGTTCCCGTAGTACAAGCTTTGCTCAGTTCGAGGCTAAATGGCGTTGTGTGAAATGTCTGTTAATACATATTTATAATTATTTTTATTAGGTAGGTATATTAGAATTTAAGACACGTTGATAAGTAGGAATCTTAACTTATGTAGTTCGATGCCACGGTAAGTAAAAATCGTTGGTCACTGAAGCATTATGTTGGTCTAATAGCACACTCGAGCGAGCACATTTCACTTAAACATAATTAAGTACACCAGTTTCCTAAAGGTATCATAAATAGTTTATTATTACCTCAAATATTCCATTAGATTGTTGCGAAACTTGTTTTTAAACAATTTAGTATTCATTATTGAAATATCTACTTATTAATAGTGTCCATTTTGGAACTGGTTACAGCTTGTAAGTAGGTATACCTGTTTTAGGAAGGGCCTTCACCTTTAGGTGAAGCTTACATAATTCGTTGAAACGAGTTTTGGTGAAAAAAAAAGCGGTCAAGTGCAAGCGATGGTTGCACAATAGGTGTTCCAGAAGTCACAGGTGAAATAAACTCCCCTCCACAAACGTATCATTTCATTTCGTTATTTGAAATGATACGTACGACCATGTGGTCGAACTCGCACTTGGCCAATTTAGAGTAAGTATAAACAGGCTTGTTTATACTACAGGTGTTCAAGAATAAACTATCATTTTGTATGTATGCTTGGAATAAAGTATAGTAATGCATAGTGTCTATAATTAGTATAGGTAGCCTACCTTTAATTAGTATAGCTGGCCTACCTACACTAATTATAGACACTAAAATATTATAAATCCATTATACTTATTGCGAAAATAGCTAATTACATAACTATTATAACAACTATTTTATCTGATTATTTTTTATTTGAAATGTACGACGTATATCTTTACATAGCACTGCTAATAAACTGTTTATATCATGTTTATCTTATATCATAAAATAACCCATTAGCGAATACTAATCGTGAGTCAGATATCAATCAAGACAATAATTATAACATTTTCAACTGAAATCTTTTCCATCGCTTTACAATCTTGCTAAAAAATCTAATCTATGGCAGAATGCACGTTTTTCTTTAATGACAAATAATTATAATAATTTAATTCGAAATCTTTCCACCGCTTCACAATCTTGCATTAAAAATCTAATCTATTGTAGAATGCATTATTCAATTTGTGACCTAAAAACAACAAAAATACAACATACATTATTTTCTTTATTTATTTTGTCAAAATACATTGCAATCAAAGATTTTATCATTTATAATTTTATATTTCTAGTATGTAGTATGTACCTATTTATTTTAAATATTTATGAAATGTACGTAGGTATGTATAAAGTATGGGTACAAGTTGTTATACAGAAAATTAGAAAAGTCAGTTAACACGGTATTATTGTAATGTTCGTATTGATTGTTAAATGTTACAACGTTTGGTCCAACTTTTGGAAATTCAACTTTCATATTTGAGAATAAATCTGTTTATTTTGTGAACAAACTTCTTTTTTGTCAAAGAAAAGAAAAACAGAATTTCCAAGAAACAAAAAAGAGTTGTTACCAAAAGTTGTCACCAATCTTATGCAAATTAGTTTCTTTCGTTAACATACATTTCTGAAACACTCTCTTATGTTTATGATATTACATTATTATCTTACTTTACTTGCTGCCCCCCGGCCAAGGTAAGTAGCTGCCCCATCCTTTGTTTGGATTAGGATCTAAGCCTGAAAAAAAGTGGTTATTTCCATATTTTAGAGGCAAACTTTTTTTAAAGAATTGAATCTCTAGGGGTTAGAAATAATTTTAAATTATACGAATGGCTATTTACCACTGGTTTTTGTAATTCATGCCTGACGTTTCGAAGCTATTTAAAAGCTCTTCTCTAAGAGCCGAGTAACTGTCGGCGTCGAACGCGTTTGCGGACAATGCTTATGAATCAATATGAAAAGATGTTGCTATTTTTTTACACCCTGTAGATTATTTTTGGATATTTAGATTAGCTTCGTTCAGATTAAAGCGAAATATCACGTACCGGAGGCTTTATCATCTAGCTTTTATCTCAAGTTAATTTTGTCCAAATATCCTAACTTTTGCTTTTGTAAAAATTAGTGTGATGTGAAGTGTGATAACGCGAACGAAGTCGCGGGCAACAGCTAGTCAAGAATATGTTTGAAATCTTACCTTTGGCGATAGCGTGCACCTTCTGCGTCTCCTCGCCGGTCAGGGTCAGTATCTTTTGCAGCACTGGAACTAGCCGGCACCGCTCGTCGCCCGGCGGCAGCGTTAGGAACTGCAAGTAAGTAAGCAAGTAAGTAAAAAAGTTTATTTCGAGACAGTTGATACATAGTAGGTGATAATAATATTAAAAAGTGTATATCAGGTACACATCGCGGTACAAACACACTCACGAGAACTTTCTTAGGGTGTAAACTCACCAATCAATCGATCTATGGTGGAATGGATAACTTTCTTAAACTTTTACAGCGGGGTGTTTTTTTACACCGAGCGGGAATGACTCGACTAAAGTGGCAACCAAGCGTTACCTTCAAGGTGACGTTCTTCATGTACTCGGCGTTGTGCGCGCTGTGCGAGGTGCCGCGCACGCGCCTCAGCTCCGTCTTCAGCAGCTCGCTCAGCTGCGCCATGCGCGCGCATTCCCGCTCCGACTCACACAGCAGCACCGTCACGTGCTGCACCCTGCCGGAGTTACGTACCATGTTATAAATAAAAAGGCATTTATTCACATAACCACTTATTATTTTATAACTAAGCAGGTACTTTTTTTTTTTTTTTTATACCACCAAAGTGGCAACCAAGCGTATGGCCCACCCGATGGTAAGCGGTTACCGTAGCCTATGTATGTATGCAGCATCATAGATAACACTTGCGCATTACCTGAGGCGTTAGATGGAAAGTCTCATGTGCCAGTAATTTCAACGGAAACCATACCCTTCGAACCGGAACACAGCAATGCGAGCATTACTACTTGGCGGCAGAAATAGATATAGTGGTAGTCCTTCCCCGGACGAGCTCTATCACAAAGAACTCTACTACTCTTAAAAGTATTATCTTATTTAATCGTTTTATTATAATAGTAGTAGTAATAATCAAAATTATAGAAATGGTGGATGTGAATAGGTCGAGGACTAGGCCACGCTGTTTTTCAGCCTCGCCTTTGTTATGCAGATGTCTCACCGCGGGCGACTGGCGATGAGCGATATGTCACCAGTAAACACGTAAACAAAAGCCAGCCAGCGAGTGATTATGCTTTTTTTTGAGCAAGTATAGTACTCTCGACGGATCTCGGCCATAGTGAAGTTAGCCGTTTGTGATGAGCAAAGACAATTTAGATCAAAGCTCCATTGCGCATCGAAACGGCTTGAAGTTAGCCGTTTCGATGCGCAATGGAGCGAATCCGTCGATGCGTCGAGCGATGGCCAAAATCCGTCGAGAGTACTATAAATAGTTTATCGCCCATCGCTCACTCGCTGGTGGTGGGCCAGGTGCCTATAGCTGGAGACTGATTTGCTTAGTACTACTGCTGAAGTTAGCCGTTTGTGATGCGCAAATACAATTTAGTTCAAAAAAGCTCCATTGCGCATCGAAATGGCTAATTTTACGACTGCCTAGCCAGATCCGCTGAGAGTAAAGTACTATACTATCGGACCGTTGTTTTTATTTTAAGTTGTAGTATGTATTAAAATTCAATTAAATTCATAAAATTTTTCATCAACTTCCTGTTCTAATATCTCAAGAGCAACCAGTACTAGTCTACTTTGACATTTACTTTTGGTGTTGCGCCGCGAGTCTTCGCTTCAACTCCGATATTTCCTGGTCCGTAGTGAGAGCTAGGGACGACGTGTCGAGTGATTCATCCTCCGGGACCCCTTCCTCCAGCAGCCTCTCAAGAGAGACGGGCGACCGGCCGCTGGCACCGGTTGAGTACGCCTTCGACGGCGGCGGCGAGGGCGCAGACTCTGACCCCTGCGTAACATTACACAACCATAAACCAAAACCATAAAAACAAGTAAAATGGAGGAGTATACCCAGCAGTGAATGGATGCAACTGACAATGATTATTGATGATGACGATGACACAGCTCCATCTAGCCCCAAACTAAACAAACCTTGAGCTATTTGAACTAGAGATTTGATATATTTTTAATAACATTATTAAAAATTATTATTTATAATAACATTTAATAATATAATATTTAGAAACATCTAGAAACAGAACAAACATCTAGATTCATCACACAAATGTGTCCTGGATGGGAATTAAACCCCAACCTACAAGGCACGCAAAGCTACTACCAACTGAGCTGTGAGGCCAGTCAACAGTATCAAGGCTGACAAGCCAATTTGCAACAAACAATCAGGATTTGTTATTCAACATATTATTTTTTTGTTATAATACTTCTCTTCTAAGTAGCTAGTCAATTACTTCAAGTTATAATAACCATCGTATGAAGAACAAAATATGTAGACTACTACTACTACTATGTAGACACGACAAAAAAATATACACGTCATTTCGTTTTACAATATAAAAATGTGGTAGCCCAACAATGCGATAAATAGATGACAAAAGTGTGTACAACGTAACTCAAACAAATAGGTAAGTAATGCCAATACCAATTCGCATATATTACCAGTTTTACAAATATTATTTACACGTCCCTATTTGAATTGATATCATGTTGATTCAGCTGGAATATGACTGTAATAATTAATGAGAATAGTGAATTAAACAGACCAGCTCTTTCTCGCGACTTTGGTAACCTAGATGCGAAGTCAGCACTTGTGTAAGCAAATCAAGTAGTGGCAATTACTAGTGAAAAAAGTTATAAAAGCTCAATTCAATAATCTTAAATTAGTAATTAAAATGTTTCAAGTCACACCTTTACGGTGAACTTTTTTCCTTGAACTTTTTTCAAGTTTTTTTTAAATTGATTATAGGAAAGCGTTTGACCACCACCACCACTATCACCTGATGGTAAGTGATGGTGTGGTCGATGATGGAGCACGCTTGTCTAGAAATAACCTATTCACTCTAGCTTTGAAGACTCCTAAATTATAGTGGTCCGGAAAAACAGACACCGGATATAGTACAGTACTCGCACACACAAGCAAGAACATTATTCGTTCATTTTGTTCGACAAGCGTATCGTTTGGAACTTTGGTAGTTCATTTTACGCAATAAAGAGGCGCTGTGATTATTTCATACGAATATACGCTTGAAAATAATAATGTGCCTGCTAGCCTAGTACTACTAATTTTGTAAAGAAAGAAGATCTGTATTTTTGTATTTTTGTTTGTTAAAAATAAATTGAAAAACTACTGGTCCGATTTCAATATTACATTGTTACCCTAGGGGTGAAAGTAACCTAATTAGTCCCGTAACGGGGTTTGGCACCCGAAGGAAATGAGAGCGCCAATAGTTCGAGAGACTAAATAAGTCTTTAGCCCGAGGTAAACACTGTGCTATTGCCTCAAGCGGGATTTGAACCCGCAACCACCACTTCATACGCGGGCGCTCTACCAATTGAGCTATCGAGACATATCTCGCTTGGAAGAAATAATCATTGGGATGTCTTCGGCTCGAAGCGACGATATATAATATTTTTTTGGATATTTTCCCCTAGTGTGATGGTTAACACTATAAAAACACTACAAAAATAACCAACTGTGCTACAAATACAAGGAAAGTAAAATTAAAAACATGAATTAGCTACAGACTTATTTCAAATATTTCTAAAACTCATTTTATACAAATCTCTGCTATACAGAAGTATAAACAAAACTCTACAATTCAAAAAAACAAATGAAGATCGGATTGCCGCTTTGCCGCCTATTTTGTTTTTTTTTCTGTGTCCGGCCTTTCTATTCAGCAGCTTTTTCTATTCAGCCATTATTTTTCATTTTCATCATTGAAAAAATGGTAAATGTTTTGCCCAAATCTATGTTATTATAAAGAAATTGTTGAAACTAAATTATAATAAAGTTTTTAAAAAATATATATTCTTTAATCAATACTTTTTTTTAAAGATAATAATAAATCTTGAAACAAAATAAAATATGTACATAATTACATTACATTACAAAATATACAAAATTCATATGAAACAGTTGAGCCATCTAAAGACCGTCAATACTTAACTTTATTTATTTCAATTTTACATTGTGGCTGTATAGAAAGTTGGAACATGGTTCAATAGAAATGTGAAAATAGAACTATTTTTTAAATATAATTTGATAGCTCTCAGTTGAAAGTGATTCTCCCTAGGGATGAAAAGTATTACTTTCATCCCGCTCCTCAGGCAACTTCAGACCTACTTTCAGAGTATGAGTAATGAAAAAATTATTTCATCATAAGACTACTACATTATCCCTAAGTAACATAGGCTATATTTATTACTAGCGACCCGTCCCAGCTTCGCACGGGTGCTTGAGTTTTCATTGCATCCGTGCGAAGCTGGGGCAGATCGGCTAGTACCTTTTAATGAAAAAGTATTAAATAACAACAAACGAAACTGATTTCTACTAGACTATAAATATGGTGACATACTAGATGCAATTGCACCCCAAACCACAGGTAAGTAATCCCAAACTACAAACCTGGATCAAATCTGATTATGACTAACGAGCCGATTGCAGATAAATAATAAATAAAAACAACACTGACCTCGCCTTCTTCTCTGGGTATAAGAGAAACATTTATATCCGTCTCTCCATCACTATCGTCTTTCGGTATAACAGGCAGCATGTATGGGTTTTGGTTTGAGTCGTCCAGCACTGCAGCTTTGCCGACTTTAGAGCTGTCTACTGGCACTGCGAGTGCTAACTGCTTCTTCAGTTGTTCCGTCTCTTTCTGAAGCTTCGTGTCGAGCTCACTGATCTGCGTTTTGTAGCATTGGGTCAGTGTGGAGACCTGTAAGCAAAGTTATATCATCAGAATAAATAAAAGGCTTTTGTGATTGATTGACAGATCAACACACAGCGTAAGCCATTGGTAAACATGAAATTTAGAGAGTACATTGCTCCTAATATGTAGTGGTGCACCAATAAAGGATTTCCCGAAATTCCACTCCAAGAGGACGCAATGGAAATATGAACTTTGTACAAAAAACTCAACGCTACCCTTGTCCGCGATGAGTTAACGCCGCGCGACTTTTCACAGGGATCTACTAGTATCATTATAGGTGAATGAAAATAGAACCAGCTATCCCCGTTTCAGTCGGGATGCTGTGGCTCTTATTACTTAGATGTGCCTAGCTGTCTAAGAGCTGTTCAAAGAACATTCGATTTTTTTTCTACTACTAACAACACAGAGTTTAGCGGTTATACATATAATAAAACCTACTTGTAGTTTGTGTTGTGTTCTTTCAGACTCCAGTTGCTGCGACAGCCGCGTGATGTCCGCATGCAAGCGCGCCGTGCGTTGCTGCGCGCGGGACGCTTCGCTCGACGCTTCGGAAGCACGCCTTCGGGCGTTCTCTGCTTCTGTGCTTTGTTCTTTACATTGCTCCCTAAAATCAAACCCCATATTATGACTATTTCATGAAACGCTCCTGCACTTGAGAATATTACTAACTAACTATCTGCGTTGTTTGGGCGTGATGCTCCAACAAACATACAAACATCTATACTTTCCCATTTCAAATATTATTAAGGTAATTATGATAGCAAGATGATGACCGACCGGGCATAATTTGCTACTTGCTGGTCAAAAACTATAGTAGGTATAAGATATTGATATCATTAATTGAAAACATTAAATACTGCTTCAGGCGGCCTACTAATTCCGTCACCAAGGTTTGCTACTCACTCATGATACGAACTTACTAACAATAAAAATAGTATGAGTGAAAAATAATTGCGTATTTTTTTCATAGTATAAAACAAAGCCGGTTTCCGCCGTCTGGCCCTCTGTATTTATGTATCTTAGATCTTTTAAACCAAGCAACGGATTTTAATACGGTTTTCATCAATAGATAGTGTGATTCAGTGAAGTTTTTACGTATAGTTAAAGCACACGGGTGCTGGTGCAGGTCACTAGTAAATTATAAACTAACTGTGCAGTGGATAGCTTCATGGTGAGTGTCTCTATCTGAGCTTTCAACGCAGCAGTTTCTTCTTTCAACTGCTCTTCTTGACTGTGATCCACTGTTTGGTTCTGACGCAGTACTGCTTGAGCCCTCACCTAAAACATACAGACCACAAGTTATAAAATTTACTATTATATATCAACGCTACACTAGTATAAGCATTAAATTCTTAAACTTCTATCTTTCCGCTGCGCCCTCTAGAAGTAGATTTTCAGAAATTATTTTTTAGTGCACCCCTACAATTTAGGAGAAATATTCCCTATAAGTTTCAAGTTTCTAGGTCCAGCTGTTTAGGCTCTGGGTTGTAGGTCAGTATGTCACCAAGCACTTTATATATTGACTTTTTTATAGCGGTGGGTGAACATAAAATATAGCCTATGCAACTTAGGGATAATGTATCATTCTAATGGTAAAAATAATTTACGAGTTTATTTGTTACAAACAAAAATACAAATTTTTCCTCTCTATAATATATTAGTATATTATAATAGATTACTATAACGTGAGAACCTTTAGTAAGCTCTCTGTTGCTAAAAGTTATCCTAGTTTATTGAGGTTTGGTCCTCCAATAAATAAATACATTATTGTATTATTATTATATTATAAACGGAGCAGCAACACTCTACCAAGAGTTTGCCTAGTTCGCGATAAATAAATAACAATATACATTTAAAAATTGGATCGAAACGGGTTTTTTCCTACTTGGTTCAGGCAGTTTTATCGATGTCTACATGTGTAATTACTTTATATCCAACAGTAAAGTACCTACACCGTAAGACAGTTAACAGTGACGAGTTATAAAAATATCTAGCCTCGTTTTACTCTTGATATGAGCACGCGATAAAAACCTGTATGTATAACTATCTAGATGATTAAGTAAGTAAGTTCTTACGAGTCAGTGGCCAACTCTAGTGACAGAGTTTCTACGCCGCCCGAAGGTCTCTGTCATGGCCTAACAACTTTGAAAAAGTCGGTACCGACGGCTTAACGTGTCCTCCGAAGCACGGTTTAGCACGGTAGCAGCGCTAAGTAGAAAGCCAGTGGCGGTCAACTATCCAAATGGTGACTATGCGAAACAGTACTTAACTTCGTTGTTCTATTATGAACAACTTAGCCAGCTCCGTGACGAACGTTTCAAATCTTGACTTACCTTATAGCTAGTATATTCAGTTTTTAAATCAGCTAACTCCATATTCACAATCACCAACTTTTCATTTAGTTCGGCACATTTGAACTCTAGCCTCTTAGCTTTGTTATTTAACTCAGCTTTGTCTTCGCCCAAACTCATGATGACTTTCTCTTTGTCGCTCATCAAAGCTGTCATTTCTAAATCTGCTTCTTCATTCTTTCTCTTTTCATCTTCAAGCTCCTGTTCCAGTTTTGTTATAGTACCGTTTTTAGCTTGAATAATACTGTCCTTGTCTTTCCCTTCCTCCATAACGTGTTGCAACTCTTCTTTTAGCAACCTGCTCTGGGTTTCTTCTGTTTTAATTTGTTCCTCCAAAAGTTTTATCTGCGTTTTCATAGCTGTTATTGTTCCTTCTTGGGTGTCGATAGTAGACTCCATCTGAAAGCCAACAGATTTGCCTGTTTATTTCTTCTCTCTCAATCTTACTATGCTTCGTTTTACTAAATACAACTCACAAAAAATATACTTTTGTAAATTATACTTTTGCAAAAATCACAGACAGAATAACTTTAGGTACGTTTTAAACAGTTTTTTAACATCTTAGTTCAACCTGTAGTAATAAAACCTTGAATTAGCTTCGTTGATATTCATCTTGTTGATACTAAAATCGATCTGCTCCTACTCAATTTTATAGTGCAACACCCTTACTGGGTATATAACTATGTGTTGGTGCTCTGATATTATTTAAAAACCTGTGACATGTATTACCCTCATAATTATGATGCAATAAATGTTACTGAATACTTAATACTGATACATACCTGCACCATCTTTTTCTTTTTCTCTTCCATTTTGGAAGTCAGCTCTTTTAAAGATCTCTCGTAATCCTCTATTTCAAGACTCAGTACATTTTTCTTTTTAACATCTTTCCTAGCTTTCTCCAAGCTGTCTTTTGTGACTTTGTGAGCTTCTACTTCAAAAGCTAATTCTAGATTCTTCAAGTTTAACTCGGCTGAAAGTTAAATGGGGATAGGTAAATAAGTAATATAACAATATAAAGCTCTTTAAAAATAGGAATTACTTTTACCTTTCGTTTTTTCTAGCTCAGTTGATATCTTTTCAGATTCTTCTGCGAAAGTTTTAACTTTATCTTCAAGGGCAATAAAGTCTATTTGGTTTTTGTTATATTGACTTTCACTTTGATTAGCTTGGTTATCAGATTTAATTTCATTTTCACTAAGAATTTTTTCCAGTTTTGCTTTGTCCTGTTCTGTGTTTTGGAGTACAACTATTGTTTCATTAAATTTCTTTTTGAGTTTTAATGCAAAAATCCTCAGTTTTGTATACCTAATACACCAAGTAGATTTAAACACATCATTCTAAAAAGTACACGGAAAAAGTAATTTAAAAAACATAGATAAAGTAACTTACTTTTCTTCAAATGTTTCATCCAAATCTCTCATTCTTGAAAATTCTTCTGCTTTAGAAATGGTTGATGTAGACATGTCTTCATTAGGTAAGTCTGCTGTAACTGATAATAGTCAAATATGTAAGTAAAAAGGTTAGTTGTTTGTGCTGTAAGTACCTATATGCAGTAAGTTTATTTGCATTGACTCATAACATAAGTTTATAACATAGCAAATGATTTATGAAGTGATTTGTCTTTATCGTGAATTGCGTCAATTTTAGGGGTTTGGGATCAATCTACTGAACTGATCCAATGTCGGAAACGAATTGGAGAGCTAAAAAAATAAAATGCTGTCATAGGTCTTTTAACTTTTTTCTTTCTATTTTTTCTATTTGTGTCACAATGGCTCCTAGCATTCCATATTTTAGAATTGTGAGGGAACTGGAAATTTAAAGTTAATACCTTTAGCGATTCCTGATAAAAGATGATGACAACAAAGTCATCTTGATCTATAAGGGTTGCATTTTTCCCTGTAGAGATAAAGAACCTTAAAAAAATGCTCAGGACTTACCAGGTGGAGCTTGTTTCAATTTCTCAATCTCATCTTTCAATGATGCTACGAGGCTTTCACTAACAGCAATTTTTTTTTTGAGGTCATCATTTTCACGCATGACTTGGTTTATAAATCCATTATCCTCATTTTCTTTTTTTTCTGCATTTGTTAACTTATTTTTGAGAGCTTCAATCTTTTCATGTAATGCTGTCTTTTCTTCATTTAAGCTTGATCTGTCTTTTTCCAAAGTTTCAATAAGTCTCTCCATCTCAGCTATCGCTTTTTGCTTTTTAGATATTGATTCTCCGCGTTCTTTTAAAACTTGATTAATTTCTTTCATTTCATGAAGCAACTCAGCATTTTCATTTTTGTAGCTCATGAGCTTCGATTTATAATCATCGTAGTCCGACGCTAGCGCATCATAT
This sequence comes from Colostygia pectinataria, assembly GCA_951394395.1. Taxonomy (NCBI): domain Eukaryota; kingdom Metazoa; phylum Arthropoda; class Insecta; order Lepidoptera; family Geometridae; genus Colostygia; species Colostygia pectinataria. Next base: position 8,722,799 of record OX596351.1, on the reverse strand, counting down.
TGTTTAATTTTATTTCGAGATTCCTTCATTTCACTTAGAAGAGAAGAATTTTCCTGTTTATAAGCAGCTAATTTTGTTTCCAGTTTTGCTATGTCTGCCTGCAAAGAGATGTTCAAATCTGAAGGTTCAGAATCATCTTTAGGTTGCTCTAGTGAAAACTTGAATGTCTCTACTTCTTCTTTTAGAAGGTTATTCATATCTTGCATGTCATCATATTCTTTTTTCATAAAGTTGAATTGCTCTTCTAGTTCCATTATTTTACATTTAAGCATATTGGTTTCCCACTCATTTTCATTTTTATGTTCACTTTCTAATGCTTTTTTTTCTTGAGCCATGGATAGCAGTTCTAACTTCATTTGTTGAATTTCAGTTTTCATACTAGTAACCTGATCAGCTAACTCTTTATTAATGTTTTCTAATTCAATAACACTATCTTTAGCATTCAGTTTTTCTCTAACTAAGGTAGACTTTTCACTTTCCAATGCCTTAATTTGGAAATTCAAACTTTCTTTGTTATTGTTTTGAATATTATTTTGTAAAAGATTATTCAATCTATCCTTTTCAATATTGAGTTCTTCTGAAGACTTGATTAACTCTTTGATTTCCATAGAAGAGTGGCTTAGTTTTATGATGTTATCATTTAGTTGATCTTTCAATGATTTGTTTTCAGCTACATGCATTGGTAATTCAGTGTCTATTAGCACTTCATATTTGAATTTTAGTTCAATTAGTTCTTGCTGTATCTCATCATTTACATTTGAACTATCACTAAATTGTTGTTGTGAGGTAGAAATTTGTGTTTGCAACCGAATATTTTCATTCCTTATTTCATCTAATTGAGCATTATTATCAACATTTCCATTTTTTGCTTCCATAGTTTGTCTTAATTGTTCTTCTAGGTTATTAACTTTTTCACTTAGTATAGAATTTTCATATTTCACAGCATTTATTTGGTCATCCATCACTTTAGATGCTTTTAATAAATCATCCTGCCATTTAGAAATGTTTTCGGAATAATCTTTGACTGTTTGTGTGAGTATGTATCGTGAGTTTTTCAACTGATTGATAGAAGTGGCACATTTTGAAATTTTGTCTTTGTAGCTTCTTAGTTTTATATTTACTTTCTCTTTTTGAGTTCTTTCGGATTCACATGATTGGGTTAATTCATTGATTTTATCTTCAAGCTCACTATTTCGAGTTGACTTCTCTTCTTCAACCATTTTGATTTGATTTTCTAAATCTTTTATTTTATTGTGCAAAACCTCAATGTTAGCTTTGTACTCTTTATCTGCGAAAAAATATTTATCATGAAAATAAAATAACTGTCCAAGAAATATATATCATGAATGTATAATATTTGTATAATTTATAATATTATTTTGTACCAGTAAGAACATTTTGTTCTAGCAATTGTAATTGTTCTCTCTGCTCCAAACCAATATTATTAAACTCCGCAGTCCTAGCCTCAATTTCTGTGAGCTGATTTATAAGTTGTTCATTCTCTTCCATGAGTCTTTTGTTTTGCCTTCTAAAGGATATAAGTTCACTATCAAGATCCGATAGCTTCTGTGTAACATCTGATGCATTTTGCTCTTTTATGATTAAATCTGCTTTAAACTTATTGATTTCTTGCTCATATTTTTTGCACTGCACAACAAGAGCTTTTATTTTACTCTGTGCAGAGTCTACTTCAGTTATTACAAGTAATTTCTGCTCTGTCAATGAGTCTACAAGTTCTTGCAGTATTGTATTGTTTTCTTGAAGTAGGTTTTTTTCTGATTCATGTTTTTTTAGTTGTATTTGGTAACTTTCAATTTCATTCTGCCATTCTAAATAATAAAAATAATAATAAACATCAAATTCAGTACCAACACAATTTGAACAAATTACATTAGATTTCAAACTTTGTAACATACCTGATTTAGCTACTTTATCTTTCTGGGCTATTGCAAGTAAATCTGTACATTTTGAAATAAGTTCTTCTTTGCTGAGGTCATCAAATGGGTTCTTTTTAAAACCAGGATCTGGATTCTGCAGTGAAGAATACACAAATTATCACAGGCATCAAGTAAGATAAAACATACAATGTAATAGTCGTCTCAATTTCCAAAGGGGTTTTTCTGAACAAAATTATCTTTGTGCATCACACATAGGTAGGTAGGTAAGGTATTTTACTTTAACGCCCCACTGAAAGTTTTCATCCTGTATATCTACTCATTAGAACTGAAAGACCTGGGGAACCTGGTTCCTTATTAGAACTGGAATTGAAAGAACTGGTTCTTAAAATATGGCCGGTTCTCGATGATGATGAAGATCTGCCAACTGTACTATATATTAATATTTGATTTAAGATACATATATGTAAATATGTACTGAAAATTACTGGCACATGAGGCTTTCGATCTTAGGATACTTCCGGTATTGCAAGCGTCCATAGGCTGCGGTAACCGCTTACAATCATGTGGGATGTACGCTTGGTTGCCACTTCAGTTGTATAAAAAAACATAAAAAAATGTACCTATAAGTAAAAAATAAACTTTACATTGGCTAAGGTGGAATCTATTGAAAATATCGAATTCTAGCTGACTGTGCACAAATTATAATAAAAAGATTTAATAATGTAAATAAAACACCAAAACACCTTAATATATAACATACAACATCCATCATTAAATACAATCTTATATGATCAGCTGTAGTTCAAGGAACCTATCCTAACTTGCTAGTTTGTTTTTGTATTGTTTTGGGAGCTACAAAGTATGCTTAGCCATAGAACATACAACTGTGTAAGTATTTCGAGATATTTTAAGATATTTATTTGCACAAATAAGTGTTACAAAAGGTAATTTAATAACAAAATATAAACCAGATAAGACGAAATAAAGTTTTGCATACCGAATGACCTGTGGAATTGTCCATGATTCTGATGATGTTTATTAATTCATTTCATTCTGCTGCAGCTTTGGAGCATGGAGCTAACCCAGTGAACAATTTATTGATATCAAAAACTCGTGGTACTACCGATGGTTGGTAGATCAAAAATCATAAAATAAGTATTAACAAAATTGATTCATCACACACGTAGTGCTTATATTCTCTCAGGCTAAATAAGTTCCTATACACACACCCAAGAGAATTTAAGCACTACGTCAAGAGAATATATCAAAGAGTAAAATATATATGGGAAAGATGGATGATTCGGTAAGATGGATTATATGCATTATATTCCATCATAATATATATATGGATATGGAATATATTACGACGAGTACAGTATAAACTAAGCCACAGACGACGCCCTATTTAAAGAAGTGAAGTGAAGTGAACATTCAACATCAACTGACACTGACAAACACTATAACATTATTATGAAGAGAGAGTTTTTCAACAATCAGCATGAGGTCTGTCATGTCATTTTATGTCAACGTAAGAAAAGGTGGTATGTTAGATATACTCTAGCCTGACCCCGTAAAGGCAAAAAACCAATTTGTTATCTGTGGCTAAGTCTGTCAATTTGTCTTGTCAAGTTGTCATAGTTTAGGTATGTATGTGCTCTGTGCTGTGCTGTGGTCATAGTAAATTGGCGTAATGGCGGCTCTATTCTGTCGTTCATGTGTGTGAATGAATAAAATAACAAATTCGTGTAGAAAGCTTCTGTTGTTGCTGCAATTTGTTGAAATGTGATACGAACTTATGTCTTAGTAGTCCAATACACCCCTATTATTCAGAATTCAGGTAAATAATTGCTACGCAAGCAAGTTGTATGATTTTGTCGCATTTGGAAATCTTTGCGGGGCGCGTCCATGAGTAATATTGTGGTTTTCTTGGAGGTTTTATTTCAGTTCACTCGCCCCGACGGCATGTTATGCTAAGCTATTGATACATATAATTTTTTCTTCGATTTTTGTTGCTTGGGTTGAAGTTACTTCTTCACCCTGTTCAAGCTGATCGTGGAATGGTAATACAATGTTGTTTTATACCTTATTAGTGTTAATCAGTTGGGTTTTAATTCGCATTGCGTTTACACTTAGAAATGTTGTTACAGTGTGAACATTCTGCTACTAAAGACGGGTTAGACAGGCGCAATGTCTAGTGATGAAGATAAGCCCCCAGCGCCACCGGTGCGCCTCACCAGTAACCGAGCCACGGATCGTGTGGATTCTGTTGCCTCTGTGGATATGAGACCGCTACCAAAAGGTAACACTATAAATTTTTTGTGCTTGCCATTCAATCATGTTGATATTTTTTAATTTATGTATGAGCTTCTAAACAATAGATATACATACAAAAGGTTTGAAATACACATCCTATTTGGTGTGGTTATTCCTCAGCTTAATGCTATGTGACATGATAGCTGGTGATCTCACTGGTTCCTAACTATGATGACACCCTTATGTGTCAAAACAATACAATTCTAAAAATTAGTTATGTAGTTGTATTGTACAGCTCACACATTTTGCTCTTGGTAATACTATAGTATTGTAAACTGATTTGTTTATTTATTTTAGAACCTGATGATGCCGGTGATAGGAAAAAGAAAACACTGAAAGCAAAAATAAAAGGATCTAAAAGTACAGCTCACAATGATAAACCCAATATTAGCTATCCAACCAATTTTGAGCACACAGTTCATGTGGGATTTGATGCTATCACTGGAGAATTCACAGTAAGTACTTAGTTATGGCTATGAGCTATCAATAATGTGTGGTCTCTATAAAATATTTACATACATTTAATTAGGAAATATACATACTATATACATCTAATATTCTATGATGTGGTCTTAGGCAGTTAGGCACTATTTTTAAAGATAAATATTACTTCATAATTAGTTTTCTAGTTCTTTTCTATGTATTATGATATAAAAGCAATACATCTTATTAAAATACCTATGGAAAACTTTGCATTTTGAATTTGTTTCATAGTAATGATATTGTCATAAGACCAATTTTGCTGCATTGATTTTTCTGCATTTGCAGAAATTGATACCTTGCTTGATACCTACTTCTGTTCTATTCTGTTTTTCAACATTTTTAACCAACTCCTAAATCCAATATGAATTATTATAATCACATTGATACTGACATATCATTGTAATGTGAGTTATAGTTCATAGATTTCCTAATTTTCAGAGGCAAATCTATAAAAGTCCACAGCAGTTTAAAATGCAGCTTCTGGCCTTACAGCTTTTTGCTTTGCTCTATTTGAAAAGCAGCTTTTTAAAAAAAACTGGATTTACACAATTTGTTTGAACACTATTTTCATAATGTAAGCAATGAATTATTGCTGACAACAATACCATCATAAATCAATGAATACACCCATGTTGGTTTTACGTAAAACTGTTTTGTGCAACTAGTCTTTTTGAGGTGGTACAATAGCATGGTTTTATAATAATATTGTACGGTATTTTATGTAGAACAGACTAACTATAACACAGTTGAAAACCTTGTGTATGGCGCATGGTACTGAGCCATACTGATATTAGCTAGAGTGATTCTTGCAAACCATTGTGATTCATAGTGGTAGTTAGTAGGTAATTGCAAAATCCTAGAATAATAGCATTATTAATATTTAGTGTGTATTGGGTATGTTGGGATAAATCAATAACGTGATGGAGTTCCATGTATTACCGCTTTTGTTTCAAGCTGCCTATGACAGTAAGTAACGGCTTAAACTATGTACCTATCCCTGGTTTCCTAATGTTTGATCATGCCTCATTAGGCCCAATCATCTTATTTAATTTTTAATTGTATAGTATGTTGTTAATATACATATATTATACTTTTTTTAAGTTTAATGTGGGATAGAAAAAATTAAATTAAGCATGGTTTTTAAACTGGCATAACTTTCTGTTTAGGCAGTTTAAATTTATTTTTTACTTATATGGCTAAACTACAAGGTGCATATTGTAATTGCATTTAGAATTTTGTTACTTTATGGTTTTAGAATTGAAGTTTGTTTCATGCTACCTACTAAGCAAGATCAATGTCAATGCTTAGCTTAGCTTAACAGCATGTTTCCGTTTCAATAAAGATGTAAATTAAAGTAGCATTTTTCCATGTGACTTGTTTGTTTAACAGGGAATGCCTGAAGCCTGGGCACGGTTGTTGATGGCAGCCAACATTAGCAAGCAAGAGCAGAAGAATAACCCTCAAGCAGTATTGGATGTTCTAAAGTGGTATGATGCATCCGCAACGCAACCTCCTCCTTCAAAGTATATGACGTCAGCCCAGATGCATACTACACATTCAGGTTCGTATTTCTGTTAAATATAGTTCATTTCACTATATCTATAAAATATTACAAAAATATTAAGTACTTAAAAATATATATAAAAAAGTCCCAGACTAAAGTTTAAATAGACACAATCATGTTTTATGTCACCAGGGCAAGGCCCACTCTTTCCTGCCCATTTGTCTGTCATGAATATTAATTTTGGCTTTGACCCAAAAATACTGTATGCAAAGGGGTTATTCCCTATGGTAATAAAGTTGTGTTGATGGTAACAGGTTCATCTGTTTCGCGAGTATCGTCCAGTAGTCCGTCGTCATCGACCCCCACGGATACGGAACATCCCGAGCCTCCGCCCCCGCCGCCCTCGCGGCCTGACCGCACTAAGAGCATTGTAAGTACAGAACTTAAACATTCAAAATAAGGAGATTTCAGCAAAATAGTTCACCGCATTGTTTAGGTCCAAGCATACTTACTTATCTTTGTTAAGTATAAAAGGCTACTGGTTGCACGAAAACACTCGTCTAGAAATAAACAAGTAGAATAGGGATGACTATTATTCTAATAAATAGTCTATGGTAGAAATTTTATTTACTTTTTAAATTTTAATGAACATACATACTTGGTTAAATTAGTATGTTCATTACAAATTACCAAAAATATGTTTTTAAAAATGTCATTCCCAATTAGCAGCATTAAATCTGCATTGTGAGCCCTGGGTTCCAGATCAAGATAATACCTAAACTGTTTGCAGTATACCAAACCAATAGAAGAAGAGGAGGCGCCACCACCGCGGCCCGCTCCCGCGCCCGCCTCGCCCCCGCACGTGCCGCACCCTGCGCTAACAACGCATTCCGTAAGCATGCACTTTATGCGCATCCTATCTATTACCTATTGCTAATTTCTAGGAACCTTGCTCGTGTGATGCCCGTACAGAGCCACTGACCGATCGGACCACTGGAGCAGTTACAACAGTTTAAAAAACTGCTTTCCCATCCACCCTAGTACCGGGTCAGACAGAGCCGCCTGGGTGGATGGAAGTGACCCATAAAAAGTGACTACATCTTTTCCAGGTTCAGAACAGTATTACTATTCAAATTTGTAAGTTTCAGTAACAATTAAAAATCTAAATTGCATTCACACAAGCTTTCGCATTTCTGGTATACGTGAACTGGTCTTATGACTCACTTTGTGTGAGTCATATTTACGAGGGGGTTTTTCGGCTCGCAACAGTTTCACCCTAATTTAGGTGCTTTATCGGAACCTGCGATTAACTTGCTGATAAAATGGAGAAAGCGGGGTCAATTTTCGCGGCAACGTTCTGCGTAAAAAAGTTGTTGTGGCAGACAGACATCTTCTTTTTTTTTATTTATTTTTTATAGCTAGTGAGGTTCCTTATAAACTTTAACATCTATCTGCGCTGCATTCGACATCGCCGTGGAAGTATTTAGGAAAGGGCAGTCCGTGAGTGATCACCACATTGAGCATATCAGTAGCAACATCATTACTATCATCGTGATCATGATCATTCCGGAAAGACCTCGCAGCGCAATTCAGATTTTTGGATAGTCAAGCCACATCTACATGTCTTGAATTTGATTTTCTAGTTCTTGGACATGCTGGTTTCTTCAAAAGTTTCTTTACAGTTTGAGAGCTTCAGAATTTAATTCATAATTTTTTCGAATGGAAAAAATCATTAGTTGTGTGCTGATCTAGAATAAGAACCCACGATCGGAAAGCGGGTTAATGCAGGCAGAAGCATAATGCAATGGTATTACGAAAGTTATTGGGTATTACAATAAAAATAAATAAACATTTGTGGACATTCTACACATCGCCATCAGGCCCCAATTTATTTACAGATAAAAAAATATTTTTTGTAAATACATACAGACATTTGTTCCACCACGTGTATCAAAACCGCAATCTCTCACATCTCAATCGAGCACAATCTCACCGCGCTACCGAGTTTGTCATATGATTGTATTGTACAGATATGCAGCAGAGCAGAGGTTGGCAGCGGCGGCGGTGGCGTGCTGGACCGGAACAAGAACCCGGCGCAGGCGGGCGCGCCGCACACGCCGCCCCCCGCGCACCCCGCGCACGCGCCGTCCCCGCCGCAACCCGCCAACGGAGCGCAACCCACCACAGAGACTGGGTAAGCATTAGCACAGAACAACGTACAGAATGGCCACTCCTTACCTCCCATCGGTTTTACTTACGCCACCCCGGTCGCGAGTTGGCCTGCACCACGCAGCACCTTTTGCCGGCACTGAACCTTAAGGCTAAGGTAAGGTAAATTTTGATTTTGTGTAGGTCCAAGCGCGTGCATGCCAGGTCGAGCGAAAGTGTGCTATCTAGCTTTTGCTATAACTGGGTGGGGCCAACCATGACACTCACACATTCAACGGCACCGTTTACGTACACAAACCATGGAAGTGGTGATTGATGATTGATGATTGATTGATGATGATTGCGACGCGTTTGCTTCATACATTTTATTGAGAGTGCCTGGGGTAGCACCCTAATGCCACAGGGTGCTACCACACCAAACGATCGATCGACGATCGATTGTATCTACGTTGATCGATCAATCGGTAAGGCAGAAACTATCAAGCGACATCGACTTTTGCATAAACCTTTTACTAAAATGCGATTTTATTCCTGCAGAAGCAGATCGACAGGGCAACAGCAACGGAAAAAGAAAATGACTGATGAAGAAATATTAGAAAAGTTAAGAACTATTGTTAGTGTTGGTGATCCTAATAGGAAATATACAAAAATGGAAAAAATTGGACAAGGGTGAGTTCAATGTTTTATTTATACCATAGACAAAGTCTTCAGATTCCTGCTCCTCCTACTACAGTCTACGTCTACAAATTATATTAATCATACATAAAATCACGCCTGTATCCCGTAAGCAGAGACAACGGATTCGGAACGGACAACTTCACGACAACCGAAATCCCCTGGCAGTACTATACAACCACACTTACAATAGTACATTGTTACCCTAGGGGTGAAAGTAACTTATTTAGTCCCGAAACGGGGTTTTCGTTCGGGCGCCAATAGTTCGAGGGACTAAATAAGTCTTTAACCCGAGGTAAACACTGTGCTTTTCATTACAAATACAAGGAAAGTAAAAATAATTAGCTAGAGACTCATTTCTAATTTATCTAAAACTCATTTTATACAAATCTCTGCTATACGGAAGTATAAACAAAACTCTACAACTCGAAAAAACAAATGAAGATCGGATTGCCGCTTTCCCGCCTATTTTGTTTTTTTTGTGGCCGGCCAGCTATTCAAACATTATTTTTCATTTTCATTATTGAAAAAATGATAAATGTTTTGCCCAAATCTATGTTATTTTAAAGAAATTGTTGAAACTTTATAATAAAGTTATTTATAAAATATATATTCTTTAATCAATACTTAACTTTATGTTATTTCAATTTTACATCGTGGCTGTATAGAAAGTTGGAACATGGTTCAATAGAAATGTGAAAATAGAACTATTTTTTAAATATAATTTGACAGCTCTCAGTTGAAAGTGATTCTTCCTAGGGATGAAAAGTATTACTTTCATCCCGATTCTTCCTAGGGATGAAAAGTATTACTTTCATCCCGCTCCTCAGGCAACTTCAGACCTACTTTCAGAGTCATACTCTGAAAGTAGGTCTGAAGTAATGAAAAAACTTTTTCGAGTGCCAAAACGGCCAAGCTTTTTGGCCGCTTAAGTAAGAAAAGTCGGAAATATACATTACATTTGTTATTTCCCAGTGCGTCAGGTACCGTATACACGGCTATCGAGACATCGACCGGCATGGAGGTGGCCATCAAACAGATGAACCTCAGCCAGCAGCCGAAGAAAGAGCTCATCATCAACGAGATCCTGGTGATGCGGGAGAACAAGCACAACAACGTCGTCAACTACCTTGACAGTTATCTCGTCAACGAGGTCAGTCAGATTCGTATTCAAACTCTTGCATTCTAGCATAACAAGCTTTAACTTTACTATTCTGCAATTTTGAACTCGACCAGACTGCAAACGCGGGCGCGGGACGGTATTCTGAAGCATTATGAACGATATAATACTAGGTGCCCGTAGTAGCCGCGCGAGAGTCAAGTCATAATTTTTTTTCATTAGAACTGGATCAACATAAATATTTAGAAATTAATAAAGATGAAAATACAATAAGCGCCGTGGCAGGCTTACATTGCTCAAGTAACGCGTGAATAACTCGCGCCATAGCTCATTTAACCAGGCGTACTGCCCACTTGATGGTAAGCGGTTACCGTAGCCTATGCACGCACAAAACATCATAGATATCACTTGCGTGTTACCACCCTGAGACATTGGATGGAAAGTCTTGTGTGCCTGTATTTTCACCGGAAGCCCTTCGAATCGGAACACAGCAATGCAATCATCACTGCTTGGCGGCTGAAATAAGTATGGTGGTAGTCCTTCCCTGGACAAGCTCTGCTGCAAGCATGGACAAAGAACTCTAATACTCTATGGTTCTTGTATATGGGCCTAAGACTTACTAATTGTTATTATAACTTGCAGGAGTTATGGGTGGTGATGGAGTACCTAGCGGGCGGCTCGCTGACCGACGTGGTGACGGAGACGTGCATGGACGAGGGGCAGATCGCCGCGGTGTGCCGCGAGGTGCTGCAGGCGCTGCACTTCCTGCACACCAATCACGTGATCCACCGCGACATCAAGTCAGACAACATCCTGCTCGGGCTCGACGGGCAGGTTAAGCTGAGTGAGTGTCGAATACGCCTTTACACTAAGCAAGTAAATCGTATGAGTCAGTCGCCAACTCTGGTGAAAGAGTTTTTAGGCCGCCCGAAGGCCTCTGTCAAGCAACTTTGAAAAAGCCGGGACCGACTGCTTAGCGTGCCGTCCAAAGCACGGGACCGCTCAGTTGAAATTGCCACTGACGGTCACCCATCCAAATAGTGACTAAGTGGAACAGTGCTTAACTTCGTTGATCGGTTAAGAACAACTTAGCCATCAAAACGGCTAATTTACTATACTTATTACCGATGTACCTATAAGCTGCGATCGTTTGTCTCGCTCACTCCAGCGCAACTTCTTCTATTGGTCCTTGGCGATGAGCTCCGAACAGGTCAAACTGAGTGAGTGAGTCCTTCAATACACCGACGCACCGAGCCGCGGTTGCGATCGTTTGTCTCGCTCTCTCTAGCGCAAGTTCTATAGGTTGCATCCTATCCGTTTTTCGTTCACTTATGTTCAAAAGTTCGAAGTCAGAAATTAATGTTCTTTTCAGCTGATTTTGGGTTCTGCGCTCAAATATCGCCGGAACAAAACAAGAGGACAACAATGGTCGGGACACCGTATTGGATGGCGCCTGAAGTTGTCACTCGGAAGCAATATGGACCTAAGGTATATAAGTTAATCTCGCTCGTGTCGTGCTGTTACCTTGCAAGTCATTATAAATACTTGATACTCATCATTTTCTATTTGTAAATCATATCATAAATTTGAAAGTTTGGATGTTTGGATAGACGTTTGTTCCTTTATAACTCGACAACTACTGAACCAATTTGGCTGGAATTTAGAACATAGATAGTGACCGAAAACAGGGCAATATAAAAACAACATCAAAATATTTATTTGATGTTGTTTTGTGGCAACCAAGCGTACGACCCACCTGATAGTTAGCGGTTACTGTAGCCTACGTACGCTTGCAATATCTCTCTACCTACTAGCTCTCAATACTCGCGCGTGCGAACATTACTGCTTGGCGGCAGAAGTATATTGTGGCACTACTTCCCCGGACGAGCGCTATCATAAAGAACTCTACTACTGATGTTTGTTTTTCTCAGGTGGATGTGTGGTCGTTGGGTATAATGGCGATAGAAATGATCGAAGGCGAGCCGCCTTACCTTAACGAGAATCCGCTAAGAGCACTGTACCTCATCGCGACTAACGGCAAACCCGATATCAAGGATAAGGAGAAGTTGAGTACAGTGTTCCAGGACTTCCTGGATCAGTGCCTCGAGGTAGACGTTGAAAGGCGCGCCACTGCACTCGACCTACTCAAGGTAATAAATAGGAGTGAAACTCACATACCTGTTTATTTTATTTTTATTTTTTAAGAAAAACCAACAGCGGATACAACTTTATATACTATCTTATCAGAAAACAGGAAGCAAAAATTTACAGCTGGACGATACGTTTACATTTACGGTTGTCAAACGAAATTTTCGTGCTAAGCACTCTGACTCAGCATTTTCTTAAAACTATCAGTGTCATTTTCACGCTCTTGTTTGCGCTCTCTCGTATTGGTTGTCAGATAGGTGATGTTGTATTGCTTGTTGCAGCACCCATTCCTAAAGATGGCGCGGCCGCTGGCGTCGCTGACTCCCCTGATAATGGCGGCCAAGGAGGCTGCCAAGGGGCATTAGCGCCGGCCCCCGGCGCCCGCAGCGCCCGCGCTACCCTAGCGCACCCAGTGCCTACGTCACTTGTACAGTGTGTACTAGTACACTACGACAAGACTCATCGCGTTACGAACTCAAACATTCAACGAGTACCGTGGTATGTGAACAATGACGAAACATTAGCAATATTTTATCTGTAAACGGCTGCCCGATGATTATAATAGAGTTAATCATATTTTTACAAGAGATTGAATATTATAAAACGCAGTCCACTAAATATAAATCATGTAGTCTCGTGTAGTGATGTTATTATCTTATTAGCGACGCGACTCTTATTGACGTGTGCCGTTCGACTGTCCTATTGTAAAGATTAAATTGATTAGAGTATAGATTAGATATATAGGTACGAAATATGAAACGTTACGAAATATTTAGCTGCGAACAAAGACTGGCAGCTATTTAAGCGTTTCATTGTAAAATATTAGGGTAACGTAGTGCGCTACGTTAGTACCTACTTAACTTACTCAGCTTATTCACTGTGATGGTAGTCAGTAGTGGGGAAGGCAGTGCACGGACACATCAATACAGAGCTAGACTGTTTACATTACATACATATGTAGCGCGGCGACAGCGTGCTAGTCGCAGGGTGGCGGGGCCGGCGCATGGGCGGCGGTCCCGACGGCGCCGGAGCGTCGCGTCCTGAGACAGGTTTATTCAAATCAAAGTGAAATATTGCGTACAAGCAGTATCGTTTCGCTTTTATTCCGAAAACATACGTCGTGTCTGGTATCACGAAAGCTAAATGAGTTTCGCTCGGGTACGCACTATTTAGTTCTGGATCTGAATAACGCTAATTGAACGATTTAGGCATTATTCAGTAAGTATACTATACGAACTGCTCGAGATTTTTACCTTTTATGTATGCCTGAAATAATGTGTATTAGGTTTGGAACTCGGAAAATCATGATTTAGACAATGCTTAATAATAAAAAAAAGTAGTAGCAAGAGGAAACAAGAAAATTGTTGCAAGACATTTCGTATTCGAAATATGAAATAGGACATCCACACTTTTGCCATGGTATAAAAATGCTTAGAACAGATTTCGTGCGGTCTACCTTAATTATGATCGTTAAATGATTCTCAGAGTTACAAACATCATTACCAGTTGACTTAATGGCGTCAATGAATGACAATGACCCATTGATGGGGATAATCTATATAAACATTTTTTTCGGTGGTTATACAAAAAATGCTTTTGTGTTTGGCACGCTACGTGCGTACCGTGCGTGACGCATCGCGTTTGCCGCCGATGTCTATGGAAACATAATTGTAGTATTAATCATTTTGTAGAATAAATGAAGATGGATGTTTGATGAATTAATGTTATTCATAATATTATGCATAAATCTATATGTATTCCTATTACGAAATATTATTATTTAAAGATATTTTATTTGAGTGTTCTATTGGTACGATTTACCAAGCATTTTATTGAGAATTAATTATTATTGGTTGAATTAGGTAATATTCTGTTAATCGGACATGTACTCGTAACCGCTTATTTTCAATGGATAATATTGATAGTGTGGACACATTGTAATTATTTGTTAATTTATTCATTGCTTTTTGCTTCTGATTTTAATCAATTACGTACTTGAGATTGTTATTTTATAAGTGACCAGGAAATAACCAGTCATTCGTTTTCAGGCTCACATGTATTACATTTTGGATATTTTTTTTAAAACATTATTTTTATAAAGTATTTTGACGACATCATTTTATTGTTGGATTAAAAATAAAGCATTTACGTAGTATTAAGTTTATAAAGTCTATTAAAGTATTCTTGACATCGTGCATTTGCTAAGATAACCAAGCATTGTAATAACTCATCCCAGTTTTAACAGCACAAAAACATTAATTTTAAGATCTATGATTAAATATTCATGAAAACAATAGATAAGTCAATTTAGTTAGTTAGCCCACGTAAGAAAATAATACTATCTAAAGGAAATAAAACCTTTAGGACAATAGTAAGTAACCATATTTAGCATACAATAACATCAATGTATTTGTGTTATTGAGCTTTAGAGTATTCATAAAACTATTCAAGTATTTTAAGTTTTCTCTCTGCTTTTATTATCGTTTAGGTTGTGCCGACAGACGCTGTTTTTTTTTATGTGAATTCACTTATTTTATGCGAGTGAATGTAAGCAGCGTGATTGTTATGAGTTGAGTTGTGTATTGAAGAGTTGTGATGAAGTGATATATGCGGGCATTAGGCGCTCGGATGCTGTATAGTGTACAGACACAAGTTAGAACGAGTAGATCTACTCATTGACAATATAAAGTGACCAATTTAATGCTATGTAAATTCTGTGCAGTCCAGAGGTTGGTGCGTCTGTTGTAATTATTTTAAACCGCTATTATATTTGACAATTAAATAATTAGTGGGATATGGTACCTATCCCAATGTGGTTTCTTTGAAATGGTTGTACAAAATTATTATTTTGCTGATGCGTGTATGTTAACAGTAGTTATCTCTTACTACAAATATATTGAACCACCACGTAAATTAAGGTAAAGAACTGTCTAATGTTTAAAAACCGGCCTAGCTGTATAATTTATCTTATACATTATAGTGTTTATTCAATGAACAGTGCCTGCTTTTATTTTTGACATCAAAGTTTTGATGACAAAAATAGTTGCGCTGGGGTATAAAAGCAAGATGGTACGCTCTTGTTTAATAGTGCGCCATACATTTTCTAGATAGGTACATACATAGAGCGACATAGTAGCACCAACCATAACCAATTTATGCAATAATGTAGGAATGTAAAAACTGTAGCCAAATCAGCAAGAGAGCTTGAACAAAATTATTCAGTATCTAGTAACTAAAATAAGAAGTGTATTAACTACAATGTGATCATGAAAATGAATTTTTGAGTATGCATTAGGATGTTATGAGAAAGTAACTATTAATAATTATGTACCTATGTAGTACTAAGTTACATTGTATTATGAACGTAATAAGTTTCTGAACAAGACATTTAATTCGATTAGATCATTTTTCATGTTTTTGACAGTTGTAAAACACCAGTGCCATCCATGTATGAGCGACTGCATAAGTATAAATTACAACCATAATAAATAAAAAACTCACCATGATGTGGCAACTTTTATTTAATTATTTTACCTTATATGCTTGGTTTTATGCACGAGACACGATTTCAGTATCTTTATCATCATCACCTAAGGATATTGACCAAATGGCAAGTGATTTTTCGTGACGTGACTATGAAAAGTTTACAGGTTTCGAGTCTCGTAGAAAACGCTCTTAGATAACTAAAGACAGAACAATGATAAAGATTATTTTAAATAAAGCATGGATGCATCATCCTTTAGCACAATAACAAAATAAATATATCTGTTGTCTAACACAAACTAAGGTTATAAAAAAAAATAAGTACACAAAGCAATGATATACACAATATTAAACAAAATCAATACTAAGGGCGTATTTTTAATATACTAAAATAAATTAAGAGATAAAGTGACTTGAATATGGTAACTTATATGCCTCTCCAAACTTGGGATTATTTAAGAAACCTAGAAAATAAGCTGCATCTTGCTTGAGGTAACATGTTACATAATTCAGCAGTACAGGATCA
This sequence comes from Colostygia pectinataria, assembly GCA_951394395.1. Classification (NCBI taxonomy): domain Eukaryota; kingdom Metazoa; phylum Arthropoda; class Insecta; order Lepidoptera; family Geometridae; genus Colostygia; species Colostygia pectinataria. The sequence continues at coordinate 8,706,480 of OX596351.1, read as the reverse complement.
AATAGTTTAATTGGTTACAGACTGGAATTCCTGACAATATATTTTTTATTATTCCGTTCCATATCGTGTCAGCTGGTTTAGAAAGGGATGAAAAGATAACTTACTTATGAAGTATTTTTAAAAGTGCAGCTAAATATCTTTTTTTTTTAGTTTACTCTGATGCATTTCAATTGAACTTGCCAACTCTTGGCTAATTTATTTTAACCAGTATGAATCTAGTACCACTGAATCACAATAATATTAAAGTAAGAACATATTTTACGATATTCGAGTAAATGGTAGGTTAAATTAGTCAATATTACCGCGCCAAGGTATGGTGACGTGACGACGCCGTCGGATAGACAGTTATATTGGTTATCCAGCAATTAGCTTACTTGACTTACTTTAGAATCGTGAAATAAACCATAATTAAAATAATATAATCTAAAATTAGTTAATACCTACATTATATAAATTATTATTTATCTTTATATAAATCACGTATAAAAAGCACTTTACTAAAAAAATATTGCTGATATTTTTTTTATTCAACATTACTTAAAGGGCTTGCTGACATACTGATCTATAATGCACAGCCTAAACCGTTGAACCCTAGAAAACTGCTTCATTATGTACAAAGTCTTGTTAACTATGGTTTGACAAAAAGTTTAGCATTTTCTAAGGTTCGGTTATATCTGATCATAGCTACGAATGAAATTCCTTAGTCTTTCCTTTCTTCCGCCGGTATGAAGTCCAACGAGGCAGAGTTAATGCAAAAACGTTTCCGGGACGGTGCCGGCCCGTCATCAAACACGTGCCCCAGATGAGCCGCACACTTGGAGCATCGCACCTCAGTTCGCACCAAACCTGGCCGTGTTAAAACCAGTAATATATTTGCTCCAACTTCATTGAACACAACGAGTCCATTCACCAAGAAGCCATTTATATACAAAATCGATGAATGAATGATATGACCACATCCAATTCCGTTTTCGTAAGAGTTCGTGTTGTGGGTAGGTGTAAAGACGATTGCAGAGTCGCCGTCGCAGCAGTCGCGGCGCGGAACCAGCAGCGGCAGCCATCCAGGGGGAGCAGGCGGGACGGGACAGACGGGGTGCGGAGGCGAGGACAAATGCAAATTATTCGTCATGCGCATTCCACAAATGGTTAAATGAGATAACATCATGATCGTGAGTGTTAGCGTGAGTAAAACAACAAGCTCAATGTAATGTTGTGGCCACATATTTAGACAGTTGTGTGATCAGTTTGTGTATTGTTTGTGACCATTCAACCAGAGTAGTGAAAACCATTATTTCGTATAACAGAATGGAAATTATCAAGGTTTGATTTTGTTAAGTAGTGCATTGTAATGTAGGATTTGCAGCAGTGAAGAAGACGAAAAGTGTAGTAATACATACATAGATAAAGCATACAAAAATACGATACCAATCGGCGCCCGACTTACGTTTTTCGTGGAGTATCAGGATTATGTTGGAGGGTGGTCAAGGAGTTGGGGAAGACAGAAAAAAAAAGATAAAATTGAATTAGCACAATATCCCAACACCAAGGTTTTTTTTGTATAAATTATACAAAATATATTACATAAATATATTTATAGGATAAACAACTTACAGGGAAAGCAAAATTACACAATACATCATAAAGTTCATTGTTTGGCTGAGTTTCTTACCTACATATTGTTTGTATCTATTTACTTTGATTGAGGTTTTGATATGCAACACATGCATTTTAATATATTATATAATTAATATTATTAATTTCATGCTCATGTTAGGGGACAAATAAGTGTCACATTCACATTGCCTGTTTGAATTCTTTGGCTAGGCAGTGTACAATGATTCATGCTGTAGATATAGCTACTTGTATAATCAATCAAGTTCATGGTTAGCTAGCAGTGATCACAACAATGTGCTTAGAGGCCAGCAAATCGGTAGGTATATCTAACATATAAGGCAGTAACAGTGCTATATCCAATGCAACATTATGTCAAGGCAGATGTGTGTACTTAAAAAAAAACCAATGAGTTAAGAATAAAATGGTGAGATATGTAATGACATGACACATTCACATTCTACAATATAACTGCTAAGAATAAAACAGATAAGATATCAAATAAGAAAAACGTAGTGCAAATCATACATTGCCCTTGTGTAGCTAAAACACTTGTATCTGTATCGCAAAATCTAATTTCATGAAACACTCTAACAGTAAACTTTAGTAGGTATAGGCAAAGGGCTGGATACTGTTTGGTTAACTGGTTTCACAAAAAAAAATGTAAAGAATTAAATTTTATTTAGTCTCTATGAACTCATAAATATCATAATCTTAAATTAAAATATCATGTCATGATAGTCAGGTAAACTAAATTATTCTGTATTTTAATATGTGGAATCCAGATGTTTCACCTTGATGCATTGACATTTGGTGAAAATTTTAATGATTAAAAACTCATGCACATTATAGAATAGGTTAGAATTTTGTTAGATTTTTTTTTATGGCATAAACCACACATTGGTTTGATTTTACATAAATATAGTGTCTTGCCTACCTGCACTGACATCTTTATGGAGTGTGACCTTCTCTTTAGTAAGAACATCATTGAAAGCTGGCCAACCACAGCCAGAGTCATATTTGGACTTAGAAGTGAACAGTTCTTGTCTGCACACTATGCACACATACATTCCTTCATCATAACATTTGTTGTAACAACCTGTAACAAACAAATAAGTTATTAATGTACAACATTTTGAACACTAGTTAGAACACTGGATTAGTTGCTCTACACATCAACTCTCATACCTGTAAATGGTCTTTCAGTTCCAGCTTCTTGTGTAATATGATATTGAAGTGGCGTTAAGCGCCTTTTCAGAGCCTCCTTATCCTCCATAGCTCTCCAAATCAATGCTTAAACAAAATAATTTAATAAACATGCATGAATAAAAGTTTATTGTTATGTTTTAGTATTTATATGAATATTAAGGTAAGCACCCAAAATAGATCGATAGAAGCTCTCTCTTCCGCTGTGCGACGTGCGTGCAAAGCATGTGAATGGTTGAATTGTACTACCTTACCTGTTGTAAACGGATGCCTCAATCTGGGTTGTTGTACTTGTGGGACCTTACGTAGCGATAAGAGCGACCTGAGTACAACACTAACACGCATAACTCACATTAATCTTATTTGTTACGTAATTTAATGATAACTTTGTAACTAGATAGCGAGCAGAGGACCGAAAAACGAAGTATGTGTAAAATTATAGATAAAATGTAAAGATTTCCCTGTCTGTGACTGACACTGTAAATAACTGTGTTGTGTGTGTGTATATATATTCTTCTTCTTCTTTTCTTTTATGGCCTCTGTGGCTAGTTTGCCAAAATTTTGCCAGTGTCAAGTGTATTAGTTTGATTGTCGCTTAGCAACGAAAACAAACGAAATTTGGAAAGAAACGATGACTTTTCTTTCAAAATTCTCTTGGAAAGTCTTTGACTAAATTACCAACCAACATCACCCCTCCATTTCAATTACTTACACTTGTGCTAAGTAAACAAATTAAATTGGATAAAATGCCACCAAATTTACGCAATAAAACTTAAAATAACACGAGATAAATAATTAAAATGGGAAGACCCATGTCGTTTTGACAAGATAAATAATGCTGGACAATCCACACAGCATCATCTAGCCCCAAAGTAAGCTGCTGTTAAACAGAGCTGTATTATGGGTACTAGATGACTGATATATATTTAATACAATACAATACATAGATAGATATTTTTTATTATATATAGAAAATACCCAGAACACCCGGAACAAATATTTGTAGATCGTACAAACATTTGTTCCGAGGCGGGAATCGAACCCGCAACCTCTGCGTCGCAGGCGGACCTGCGCCCGCTGCGCCACATCGGTCGTCAAAGACAATCGTGTGTGTATTTACACATACATCCATAGGGATGGCAGCCAGCTGTCAGTCAGTGTAGCCAACTGTATCATCATGATTGTAGATGGATATTATGAAACAAGTAGCTCGATCAGACAGATCACACATTTAACAGAAAAATGAAGTTAAAATAAATTTTAAAATAGTTGCTATTTTAATCTTACATTATTAGCATGCTTATTTCAAGCACAAAGCAATCAATAGAACAATGCAAGACAGTCGACTACAAGTATTTCTCAAGAGGTGACCATGCCCAATTCTGCCGTGTAGGACATTTGTTGAAAGTCAAGTCGGACACTTGACTTTCAGTGACCTTCTTAGACGGGCGCGCGTTGCCAATCTCGGTCGCCTTCGTAGCTGGTAGGTTTGCAAAAATAGCTAGATCTAGCTATGAAATAACCAAGTTGGCACCATTGCCAGTGTGAGCTGAGTTGTATGTCAGCTGTCATCTAATACACTTGACACTGGCAACATTGTGGCAAATAAGCCACAGAAAAAAAAATAGATTACAATAGCAGGATAGATAATGTTCCTTGATAGCAGCAGCAAAGTTACAAAGCATCGCTTTGTGACTTTGTTGAGTTTAAAAAGTCATTGGGATTTCCTCTGAGTGTTCTGGGCGTCCGAATACAAAATCAAAAAATATTTCTTTCAATAGAATCACAAGGATCACTTAGAAACGTCTTACAAGCTAGGACACCACGCAAAGACGTTGCGCATCAAAACTTCACGTCTCGCCCGAGATCAGCTGCTGCTAGAACTATCTATACATTTCTATGGTAGGTTAGGTAGGAAGGTGCTTATGTACCTATGTAGCGATTCAATATTTCACCACGAAATATAATCGATGGGTCACATCCCTAGCGAGAGAGGTCTTCGGTAGTATAGTGTTAAGTATCCCCGCCTGTCACGCGGGAGACCGGGGTTCGATTCCCCGCCGGAGAGCCAATGTGAGAGATATCTACGCTCCCGTGTAGAAAATGAAATAGAAGATAGAAGATCTTCTATTTCATATATTCAGTCAAACCATATATTAGAAGTAACTATAAGCTGGTACAGATCTTTATCTGTACCAGCTTATAGTTACTAGGGATGTGACCCATCGATTATATTTCGTGGTGAAATATTGAATCGCTACACCACCCATGAACAGCCTACTCAAATTGAGCCATTACCTGCTCCATCGGCTCCACCTCCACCTCAAACTGCACGAAATAAGTTGCCGCAAAAGCCTTCGTTTGGGAAACAGCCAGCACAGGCAGAATTGCCAGTAAAGCAAAGCCCTATACCACACGCTCGGGCAGACATGTTAGATTTAAGAATTTAGATTGAATTTGTTTTATTTCATTTGTGTATACCTGAACAAACAGGTAGGCCGGAAGGCGGGTTATTCGCGTTCAAATAAAAACAACTGAATTCCCGTGGAAGTACAAGCCAATCTTTATTGCAATACACGGCCCTAGGCACATAATCTTCAAAACGCATCGATAGCGCGATCTAGAAACCTTCTGCAATTACTAGCGCCATCTAGTTACAAAATATAGAACTAATGTTCTCATTGGACATACCGCCCACCAAGGACATAACTGAATGTCCTTAATCAATTTACAAATTCCGCCCACCATGAGGTGAGACCATACTTCAAACACTTAGATTGATAGCGCTTTACACATTTTTTAGTTTTCTTACAAAGTGGACTGTATAACATAATAAACTTAACTTATCTACATCATTATAATTTTAAACTCAAATTAACAGGAACTTCTCATAATATGGCACACTGGTGAAGTAAAGAGTAAACTAAACATAAACTTACTTATTTTAACAACTTAAACATTTGTTTTTCAATCGGACACAGGTAAAATACACAATTTTGACACCGGACGTTTAATTAACGAACCGTTACATTTGAGCGTTACTACGCGACAAATTTTGTCCAAACCAGGATGCTTTTCGGTGACCTTTCCCAAAAGCCATCGAGCTGGAGGCAAATTGTCCTCCTTTATCAAAACGATATCACCAATATTTGGCTCTGGAATGTTTTTAGTCCACTTATAGCGTTGCAGTAAATGGACTAAATATTCCTGCGACCATTTCCGCCAAAATTCTTGCAGCATGCGCTGCATAATCTGCCAACGTTTCAAACTCCCCATATTAAAATCCTCAAAATTACAATCAGGTACTGTGATCAATGGTTCCCCGATTAAAAAGTGACCCGGTGTAAGAGGGATGGGATCGTTCAGACCGTCTGGCATCATTGATAATGGTCGAGAATTAAGGCATGCTTCTACTTGACACAAAACCGTGGAGAGCTCTTCGTAAGTGAGTGTTGATGTCCCGATCACTCGCCTCAAGTGGAATTTCGTGGATTTAACACCAGCCTCCCATAGGCCACCAAAGTTAGGGGCGTGAGCTGGAATAAAATGCCAGGAAATACTGTTATTGCCTAACCATTCTTTAATTTCAGTAGCTACTGACGACCTTTCTACCTCGACGAGATGACGGAGCTCTTTAGCAGCGCCAACAAAATTTGTACCATTGTCGCTCCAGACGTCGGTGATTACTCCTCTTCGGGCAACAAATCTTTTCAACCCTGCTATGAAGCCCTGCGAAGACAGGTCACTTATAGCTTCCAAGTGAATTGCCTTGGAAACCATGCAGATGAACAAACAAATGTACCCTTTGTAGGATTGATGTCCTCGGCCCTTGGAAGTGCGGATACTAATTGGTCCTGCGAAATCAACACCGCTGTGTCGAAACGCCTTTGCTGGAGTCACTCTACTGGCCGGCAGCTGACCCATCAACTGAGTTTGAGTGGCTGCGGAGTATCTCTTGCACTTGACACATTTGCGTACATACATCTTCACGAGGGTTTTGGCCGATATAATCCAAAACTTGCTACGCAAATGATGCAACATTAAGGTAGGACCTCCGTGCAATGTTGTTTTATGGGCTTCCGCAATCAAAAGATTTGTAAAATGGTTGTTGTGTGGCATGATGATGGGATGCTTTAGATTTTCATCTAAATCAGCATTTTGAAGACGACCACTGACGCGTAAAATCCCATCATCGTCAATAACTGGGCAGAGACATTTCAATTTTCCTTTAATGTTTACTCCTCCTGTTTTTCTGATATCCTCTATTTCTTCACTGAACTCTTGCTTCTGGACCTTCCTTATGCAAACTTTCATTGCATCTGCTATCTCTTCCTTTGTCAGACACACTTCGTATCCTTTCCTATCTCCTCTCTTCCATTTTAAAACTCTTCTGCAATAGGCAATAACTCGCACCAGTTTCTGCAATGACGAAAACTTCGTCCAAATGGGATCTTCTCCTATCTCCTCGGTACCAACGTGAGCCTTGATGCTTCTTTGCTCTACACTTGTGGCAATCGATTTCGGTCTCGTGTAATCGATTGTTTCGTTTCGCAGCCACGATGGTCCCTGTGCCCACAACTCACTGTAGGCAAGTTCTTGTGGAGTTAATCCTCTGGATGCTATGTCTGCGGGATTTTGAGCCGACTGGACATGAGCCCAATGCGAATTTTCTAGATGAGTGAGGATGGTAGAAACTCTATTTCCGACAAAGGTGGACCAGCGGCTTGGATGGCTGCTGAGCCAAGCCAAAACCACTGTTGAATCGGTCCATGCATGAATATGAGCTTGTGAAACTCTCATGACTTCAGCTACTTCTATTATCAACTCGGATAACAACACTGCGCCCATCAATTCAAGCCTGGGAATGGATTGCTGCTTCACTGGTGAAACTCTTGTGCGAGCCGTGATGAGACCGGTCTTGATGTTATCCTGTAAGTCTACAACTCGAATGTACACGACAGCAGCATAAGCCGCCAAGGATGCGTCACAAAACCCATGCAACTCAACCAATAAATCATCGGCTCGTGTGTTGACCCATCTTGGTATGCTAAACTTACTTGTCTCTAAAAGATTATCTCTGTATGTGTGCCATTCAGTTGACAGCTCTGGCGTTAACTCTTCGTCCCATTCCAACCCGGACAGCCAAAGCTTCTGGATGAATATTTTTGAAGTGACAACACAAGGTGCTGCCCAACCTAGCGGATCAAACAGACGGGAAATATCTGATATGACCCGTCTCTTCGTGATCGGAGTCTGCTGTGGCGGGAGCTTTACAGAGTACTTAAATTCATCACCCTCGCGATCCCAGCTTATTCCTAAAATTTTCACTATCTCATCCATTTTGATATCCTTATTTCCTCCTTCTTCTCCACCTTTCTCTTCCATCTGAATCACCCTATCTGAAATTTTCTTATCTAACTCCCTACAGCTGCTCACCCATTTCTGTAAATGAAACCCTCCTTTGGTAAGTACCTTTTCTATATTCTGGTGTAATGTCAACCCTTCTTCAACCGATTGACACCCTGTCATGAGGTCATCAACATAAAAATCGTTTTTTATGATTTCAGATACTTCGGGATGCTGCGCGCCTTCGTCGACTGCAATCTGCTGCAAGGACTTCACTGCAAGGTAAGGAGCTGATGCTGTACCAAAAGTAACTCTTAGTAATTTGTACTCTTCTATTTCAGACGCGGGTTCATCGCGCCACACTACCCTCTGAAAATCAACGTGCGCCGGAGAAATCTTCACCTGCCTGTACATCTTGATGACGTCAGCACAAAGACTGATAGGATGCAATCTCCATCGCATGATGATGTGACGTAACGGGGGCTGCAACGTGGGACCCACCATAAGATCATCATTTAACGATACTCCGTTTGTCCCTTTCATAGACGCGTCGAATACTATTCGCACCTTGGTCGTGGTCTTGTCATTGCGTATGACAGCATGATGTGCCAGGTAAACCGCTGATGGTTTATCCGAATCGTCTGCTGGTACGCGCTCCATATGACCAAGGTTCAAATAGTCATGAAACACATCGGAGTACTGCCTTTTGATTTCAGGATCCTTATCGAACTTCCGTTCAAGATGATGAAATCTTCTTATGGCGAGATCTCTGGACCCTCCATGTTGACATGTCGGACTGTCGGTTCGAAATGGAAGATGGACTATGTACCGACCACTTTCATCTCTGTCAGTGGTTTGCGTGTAAATTTCTTCACACCGCTGCTCTTCTGAAGTGAGGATCTTCTTCTCAGGGACAATGGACTCGATCTCCCAAAACCTTTTCAGGAGTGCGTTCTCATCGGTGCTCACAATGACACTGTGATGACACTGTGGCGAAGTGATCTGATTACCATCTGATTGATGTGTGGGACCGGAAATGATCCATCCCAAAGCTGTGCATTGCGCGGTGGGCATGCCTTTGGGACCCTTAATCAGACCTTCTCTTATTAGCTGGCCATACACGTCTGCTCCGAGCAAGATGTCTATTTTGCTCGGCGTGTGGAATTGAGGATCGGCGAGCGTGATCTCAGCCAATTCTGGCCATTCCACATGGTTAATCTTCTCCGATGGCAGAAGACTAGTTATGGCACTCAACACATGCGCACGCACTTGGATTTGAAAATCAGGATCATGACGCGACTGAATTTTTATCATAATAACATACTTCGAAGCTAATGAGCTTTTGTCGCTGCCTACTCCTGAAATACTACTCCTACTGGGTATTTTCTTCAGACCAAGTAACTGTGCTGCTGACTCTGTGATGAAAGACGCCTCAGAGCCTTGATCTAATAGAGCTCGGAGAGTGTACGCATTACTGTCTCTTGCTTCAACTTTAACAAGAGCGGTTGCCAACAGAATTGGTCTCGATGAAGTCCGTTTCGAAAAGTGTGCTGTAACTTTAGATGTTGACTCAGGCTTTTCTAACGATGCCTTAACCTTCGACACAGTATCGTCAACCTCGACTTCTAACTCAGACTTTACCGATCCTGCATTACTGGATTCTGATGGTTTCGGATGAAGCAACGAATGGTGTTTTCTCCGACAAATACGACACCTGACTGCTGATCGACAAATGTTGGCGGAGTGGTTGATGCCTAGACAATTGAAGCAAAGCCTGCTGGTTTGGACATAATTGTGCCGCTTATCATAATCTTCACTCGAAAATTGTTTGCAGTTGGACAACTTGTGTTCACCTTGACAATATGAACACTTTACTTGAGCGTTTGAACCGGTTGCCACAGCATGCAATACTTGTTTCTTTTGGGTTGGAACATTTGGCTTTGAAACCTTTTTCGTATCTATAAATTCGAGGGATCGGAACCGCGTTTCCAAGAACTCTTGTAGTTGTTTCAAAGTTGGTAGCTCATCGGATGATCCGATTTTTGATTCCCACGTTTTGCGCGTCTCAGAATCCAACTTTGAACTAACTAGATAGATTATGATCGTATCCCAGGAACTCACGTTAATGCCCAAATTTTTCAACCCATTCAAAGTATCGTTGGTGACATCTAATAAATTCTTTAAAGCACTGCTTGACTCGGATCCATGGCTCGGTTGGTTCACAAAACGCTTCAGTAAACAATTCGCGAGATATCTTTTATTATTATACCTTTTCTTAAGCGTTGACCATGATTCCTGATAATTAGCAGTTGTGATAGGAACATGTCTCAACAGCTGTTCGGCCTCTCCCGACAGATGACCTTTCAAATAATGCATCTTTTGAACGTCGTCTATAGAAGAGTTATTGTGAACCAATGATTCGTACAGATCTTTGAATGTTGTCCACTCAGCGTAGGATCCCGTAAAGGTAGGGATTGATATTTTAGGCAATTTAATGTTACAATTTTCCGTTTTTGAGTGAGAAACTAAATTTGAATCAGTTTCTTTGCTAGACTTGAGTTTTGACAAGTATTCCCTAATTTCGGTCTTACAGTCTATGTACGTTTCTTCAACAGACTCATATATGTTTTTAGTAATGTACACAGATTCTGCTAACTGATCAGTAGACGCTTCGGATATTAATTGCATATGAGTAGTTGAGAAAACACTCCATTTTTCTTCTAAGGATTCCAATCTCGTACTTACGAGATTGGAAAGAGTCGTATTTACTTAAATACGACTCTTTAAGAAGCCTATCCTTAGGAGACTTTTTGAAGTTCTCATACGCCCTTTCTATCATCGACTTACAGCCTAACTGAGCCTTTAGCAGTGATGACAAAGACATTGTGATAAATTTCTAAAGCAAGCTTCTTACAATATCCTTTGCTCTAAGTTCCAAACACAAGATCACTGATTTTTTACAAGTTCCAATTAACTCTGAAATTTTCTAAGTCCAAAATATTTTGTTAAAATTTTACAAGTGTTTGAAACTTAGTAAACTCTGACCAAAATCGGGCATAGGTTCCCCGTCTGTTCACTTTTGGGAAAACTATTCTAAGTCTACAAACTAGCACACAAAATTTTACAAGTCCAAATAATCTTGAAATTTTATAAGTTGAAACTTTAAACTGAACTTCACTGATCACGAAAAAAAATGCCAATGTACTCACGATTTTTTCTCGTATACCACTTGCCGTCGATTCCACTCACTGAGAATGCTGTTTCCTCCAACGTCACTGCTGTGACGTAGGTAGCGCGGTGTACATGTCACTGCCCGTGACGTCTCCGTTCCGTCGCTTGCTCGCAATCTCCCTTGCGTGCTGGCCTTCGTCAGTAGCACCAGCACTGATCAGCAACTACGGCGCCAGCAGTTGGCTCTGCTAGCGCGGGCTTCCTTTCCGGGTTCTTCCTCGGTTGGGGGTGTGCGCGCACACGCACACAGATAAGCACATCACAATGACGAACACTGCACTGCAATCCAACCAATCGTGACAGGTCTCCAAGCCTAGCTAGGCCGAGACTGCCCGATGCGCACCGAGTGGCGATCCACCACTACTACTAGTGCGTTGATGCAAAAACACCCGTGTGTACTGACTGAGTACCACGGTTCATTCAAGTCCGGCTCGTTAGGACCATGAACAAACAGGTAGGCCGGAAGGCGGGTTATTCGCGTTCAAATAAAAACAACTGAATTCCCGTGGAAGTACAAGCCAATCTTTATTGCAATACACGGCCCTAGGCACATAATCTTCAAAACGCATCGATAGCGCGATCTAGAAACCTTCTGCAATTACTAGCGCCATCTAGTTACAAAATATAGAACTAATGTTCTCATTGGACAATACCTACTTAATTTGTTGTTATATAATTTTGACCTACTTTTTGTTTCTCCGTGGGGGGTTGGTGTAGCGATTCAATATTCACCACGAAATATAATCGATGGGTCACATCCCTAGCGAGAGAGGTGTCTTCTTTATTTGTAGAGAATCTTCTTTATTTGTACCAGCCTAAAGTTACTTCTACTAAATGGTTTGACTAGAAGATCTTCTATTTCATTTTCTACACGGGAGCGTAGATATCTTCCACACCTAGTTATTGTAGGTATTATGTTATGATTTCCAGATTCCAAAAAAATATCGGTTACGGTATAGGTAATAAATATATTTTCATACAAACATTAGTAAAAATTGTATCTATAACTACCTACCTACCTATAGACCCAAACCACAGAAGTATCTACAGTTCGCACAACGGATCTAGGCCTTCGTGAAGGTTTTTTTTTGTAGATCTTGATCTACTTCTGTGGCCCAAGCCTACCAAAAGGACGCAAGTAATATAGTAACTAAGTAGCTACCTACTACGTATAGTTCTCACAACGGATCTCGGCCGTCGTGAAATTAGCCGTTTCGATGCGCAATGGAGCTTTTTCAAACTAAATTGTCTTCGCGCATCACAAACGGCTAACTTCACGGAAGCCTAGATCCGCTGTGCGAACTATACCTACCAGATACCTAGGTATTAAGTTAGCTAAGTTTAAGGTTACGAATTAGAGATTAGGCAGGTACTTAGATACTTGTATTTTCTTTTTTCAAAATCAGCAGTTAATTTATTTTTCTGGACAATTAATTTTTTTTTGGCTTTTCTGTAACAAAATATTATACGAATTACGGTAATAGTAAAACTAATCTACATAATTATTCTGTGGCGTCTACGAGGTTGTGTGAATGGTGATACCTAGATAATGTGAGTCAAACACGCTCAAAATGTTTGATTTGAGAACACCTTATGTACCTACCACCATTTTTTTTTTATCTACCTAAGCAAATGATAAGACGATTAATTATAGTCATCGCATGTTATGCACCACGTCTAACCATAGCTGCAGTGACTCCGAAAAAAAAAAACTATACCGTATTTTAGGATATAACTACCTACCTGTGCACTGGTGGTCTAGTGGTAGTGACCCCGCCTTCTGATCCTAAGGTCGTGGGTTCGAAACGTCATTCAAGTTCACTATTCGAATTCGAAAAATTGATGTGCGCAATACCAGTGCTCTCATACCACTACCATACTACTCATACGGTGAAGGAAAACATCGTGAGGAAACCGGCATGTCCAAGAACTAAAACTTCGTAAGACATGTGCCATCCACCAATCCGCATTGGGTCCGCGTTGTGGATTAAGACCCAATCACTCTCGCTTGAGAGTAGGCCAGTGTCCCAGCAGTGGGAACATTACAAGTCTGCCATGTTGAAATACATACCCCTGACTAGATCTGAGGAATATATTATTTTCTATAGTATGACGCTTATGTTAGGACCACCCTGTATTCTATGTACAGCACTCACAGCAAGTGACTCCTTGCTCTTCTGCATCTGCATCAGCACGTACTCCGTATCATCTCCGTCAGAGTCTACGCAGGTTTGCTGTAACGCCATCTTTTTGCGACATGACTCATCGCGTAATAAGGGTAGCATCTGCAATATAGACACTACTTATATAAAATTGCTTGCCTACTCTGAATTACGAGTTTCATTATGTTACATTATGCAGGCAGTAGTGGAAGTTTTTGAACAGATAGGTTATGCCTAAATCCTTGTTTTAAAATAAGAGCTATGTAAGTACCTACCTAATAATTTATATACATTTTGAACAGGCGGGCATCGGAGACGCCAAATAAAACATCAAATTCTTACACAGTTGACTTCCGTTTTTTCAGGTATGCCTCCTTTCCAAATGTTCGTAGACAGATCATGAGCTTCTGGGGTCATCCACTTCTTAATCTCGTGTCGTCGTCGGCGTCTCCACCGCCCTTTCTTACCCTATAAACAGTTAGGAATTGCACTTTAGTCACATTGCAAATAGGTAAGGTAGGCAAAGTATGTACCTATTTAAATATTAATTATTAATAATTATATTTTAGAAAGCTCTACTAATAGAAGAACATAATTCACCAATATGTGCGAGTGCAATTCCTCACTGTTCAAAAACGAACTAACGTAGTCTAGGTACACCGGTTCCCGATTGATGATTAGCAACATTAGGAACAACATTCAGGGTTTGCACAAAGACATAATAGGTAGTTTACTTGTATATCGTGAGAACTGAAACAGTTCTTGTCCTTTTCACATGGTCGCCAGCTTGTTGAGGCGTCTTCCGTTTTGTTGCAACGGTTGTAGATCTCTTTCAGGATGTTGTAAATGATGATGCAGGGCGTGGTCACGAAGAATATTACGTTTAAAATAAATTCCATAGGTCTGGAATTTTTTTAAAAACCATTACTTACCTATTTTTATTTGGGTTTCATCGAGGGAGAACATGATCTAAGATTAGTGAATTTCCAACTACCTACAGTAATGTTACTAGCATATATACTATACTACTACTAGCATATTATACCTACTATAGGTACGAGTCTTGCCCTAATAAATAAATAAATAAATAAATAATGCTGGACAATCCACACGGCATCATCTAGCTAGCCCAAGGTAAGCTGCTGTTAAACAGAGCTGTATTATGGGTACTAGATGACTGATATATATTTATTACAATACAATACATAGATAGATATTTTTTATAATACATAGAAAACACCCAGAACACCCGGAACAAATATTTGCAGATCCTACAAACATTTGTCCCAAGGCGGGAATCGAACCCGCAACCTCCGCGTCGCAGGCGGACCTTCGCCCACCGCGCCACATTGGTCGTCTTAATCATCCCTAATGGACACATCTTACTTGCTGACTGATCGTACGGTTCTTTCCTTAGTGTAAGGGTGCACCGGCCATCCCTCATCGTCATAAACCACTGTGCTGCTCCGCAACGAACTCTCGTAGTAATGCTCTAGCTTCCGAGACATTTGTACGATTCTGTGCAAGCCCCAAGATCCAATGCATCGAAATATCAAGCCCAAACATCCCTTTACCAAACCTGGTGTAACATTTAATCAATATTATCTAATAACTAAAGGTCTACTTTCTTAATGTCATCAATTCAATTTCTAGCTTAAAAAGCCTATGATGGAAGAAATTGTCGTCTTTACCGAAGAATAGCAGTGTTATCAAAACCCCGAAGGCTGTGACCAACATATTAACGGAGACCACATCATGGTAGCAAACAGAACGGGCATGCCGCACTCTTTCATGGAGCGAGAGGCCAGCGGCGATCTGCCTCGCTTCCGCCATTTCCCGGCACAGCAGCTTAGGATCCTCACCTAAACAAAACTCAATCCGTGACAGATACCTACCTTTCGTGGCATTATTTAGGTACAGTCGGGGTAAGAAAAGGTTCGTCACCTTAAGATCTATTTTCGTTTGCTCGGAATGAGCGATACTCTGCTTTACCGATTGAGTATGACATATTGCAGTCGGTGGTCGACTGTCACTCGCCGCCAGTCGGGATGACAGTTACAATTAAAGGTTACCAACTTTTTAGACTGCAAAGCATTCACGAAGGACTATGCTTCGTGAATGCTCGTGTAATATCGGCGATTAGGTTGCTTTGTATCTTATGAAAGAGATAAAGATAACAGCTGTGTCATTTTGTTTACGAGTATGCGGCTTGAGTTCGTGTTCAATAGTGCCGTCTCGTGGATGTATAGTTAGATACATAATCAGAATTGGGCACATTCTAATATTAACGCGCAAAATTTCCTAAGATTTTTTAAGAAGTGTCAAACTCTTTCACTTGGGACACCTTAACAAGGAAGGAAGTCCATGTGAGTCAATGGCCAACTCTGGTGATGGAGTTAATAGAGCACACAAAGACCTACATCCTCCATTACGGCGTAACAATTTTGAAAAAATCAGATCCATAGGTAACATCTTGTGCCTACCATTATCTTTATTCCAGTAACCTTGTATGACAGGCAGGCGAAAACAAATCTAATAAGTACTACGCAATAAAGTAATTAAACTGTCAATTTTTTTAATAACACTCACTCAGACAAACACATTCACAATGCCAAACGCAAAAACACCGATCTCCCTTCTTAATAGTCACGTCTCTTACTGCAACTGATTCATCTTCACCATTCACCAATGATACTGAAAATAACATTTTAAGGTTTTAATATAGGGTGGCAATTTGCTTACTTGTTATAGAGCACTAGTGGTCTAGTGGGAGTGACCCCGTCTTCTGCCCCATGATCATCCTGTTAGCGACCAATCCATTGATCTCCATCTCAAACTGTATATTATGACAGAAGAGCTATGGTCAAACTGTCATAATAATAATAATAATTATTATTTTTATAATAGACGAGCAGCTTTTGCTGGTGTGTCTGTGTCACAGTGATGAAAAGTCAAGTTCACTTATAAGCACTGATTCTATTAAATTTGATTGTTTTTAATTGTTAACAGTTTATTTGTTTATTTGTAATAGACTTATTAGTCTCAGTAGACAGTCATAATTATAGTCATAATCATAAACCACCCAATATGTATCGGTGGATGGCATATGACTTTCTAATTATATTATATAGTAAGTAGATACTTTAAAATAATAAATAGGTTAATAGGTTAACAGCTTTTACCGGTATCATACCAATTATGTAGGTATAATATTCTAATTTCTGCAACTATTGTATTTCTAAACTCCTACGACTTACACTCGAACATATGTTTTAAAATGAACAAGACCTCAAGAATGTGATTGTCACAACACTATTACCTAATACTAATATCTATCCTGTGACACTATACACAAAACACTTTGTTGGTTCAGTTACACTATTTTAGCCGGCAATGTGAATCGCACAGAGCCTAGTTTGGAAGAGCAACGACGCCCTGCCGTCATACAGTGTAAACTAGTACGGAGGGTAGTCGCTTGACTGTACAATGGCTTCTTTGCAAACTTACCTCAATAATTTTTGTCATCGTAATGTTAGATGTCCCGTTTTTGCTTGTTTTGTTTTGTTTCTTTTAGACTATGAACCCTTCAGTTAAGTAGCAGGCAATAGATACATAAGTACTAAATTAAGTTAATGTTAAATAGAATAAGGTAAGTTTGTATAACACAAGAAAATAAATAAATAAAATAAAATAAACAGTTTGAGATGGAGATTGGTCGCTTACAGATTTATGTGATCAACCCACTGATCCTAAGCAAAAAAATGAGACATCTACCTATCCGCATTGGATCAACGTGATGGCTTAAATATGACCCAATCAATCTAGCTTGAGACTTGGAGATCCAATGACAATTCCAATCTAATCCCAATTTCAATTGAGGTTGAATTCGGCGCTACTCTTTTCTTCTTTGCACTCAAAAGTACTACGAAATGTCATATTCCAATACTAATTGTCCAATACCGATCGCATATAGGAGTAAAGCCCCAGTAAGTAGGAACGTGAGGATTCTACTTAATCTTACCAAAGCAGTGAGCAACATCAGCAGGCATTTCTGTTGGCACATCTAGGAGAATGTTTCTGGTATGTCTAGGAGGCACGATTATAGGAGTGTCGCTAAACGTCTCGCCAATATTATCATTTGGGAATCCCATCAATTCAGGACCGCAATCTCGCGCCACCACTCTAAAAATGTATGCCTATAATTTTATGGAAAACGTTCGTTGATGATCCTGGCTTTTATAAAACACTTATATGGCTTATCAGCATGCGGCCTATATGGTAAGCGTTTACTGTAGCCTATGGGCGCTTACAACCAGAGATAGGTATACACTCTCTGTGCCAGTAATTTCACCGGTAAGCTTACCCTTGGCACTGGAACACAAAAAGCCTTACCTTACCTACTGCTTGGCGGCAGAAATAAGTATAATGGTTAATTCCCTGGACGAGCTTTATCAATACGACGAATTGTGAAAAGGAAGTTAAACCTGAATTTAGCAGCAGCTAATCCAGTATTCGTTACTTGTACGGTCAACGTTGTTCTCGCTCGACGAGAGCTATCTGCCACCACGGTCATTATACGTCCAGAAGAGCTACAAAAATATAATTAGTACGAGTATGAACCTGATGTATTAACCAAGCATGTTTTTGTGTCTTGTAATATTCTCTATTAAACTATGGAATTTAGGTATCCGAAATAAACATTCGTTCTCTTGTGCCTTCAGAATTAGCATTAACTATCTTAAGTAACCACAATATCTTTTTTGTATTTAACAATAGTTCAATCAAACTGAAGGGTTATATACCCGATCGGCACTAGTTGATTCTCATCAGCTCGTCCTTCTAAATCTATTTGTGCATGATGCGGCCGGTGGTGTGGTAGTGTTAAGAACTGTTCGTCTCCATTCATTGCAATATTAAGACTTTCTTCTTTGCTTCCAAAAATAGCTCTCGACGTTCGGATCATCACACGGTGTCGGTACTGTTGAGTGGAAAATGTATACATTAATGAGGTACCTAAGGTAATAACAACCATAGCAAACAAGTGCTGTAATTTATAAAAATACTAGAAATTGAACGCTGTTTAGACGAAACTTTAATTATGTGTTATTGTGTATAAGAAAAAAGCACCTGCTCATTTTGTTCAGTAGAATATTGCACGTTGGAAGAGTTGCTGTTACGCTTTTGAATGTTGTCCTTTTCATCTTTTAAGCCCAGTATGTCTTCTTTCGGAACCACTATATACTTTTTTCCTGTCAAAATTGGTTTTGGTTAGAATGAGGCATGAAGAAAATACTTAACTTTCTAAGAACCTACACTGTTAGTAATAGCACACCATCGTTTGATCCAACATTTTCAGTGTGAGTGACCTTCAACTGCGAGAGTGGAGTGAGAAGGCACAAACTTGTCAACGGTAACGTAAACTCTTCTCTAGGAATCCACTCCGTAGGTCGATAGCGAATGTTCATATCTTGGCTGACCCATTCAGGGGATATAGTACTTACGCTGTAAACAAGGTGTAGAAATAGAAAGTACCTACCTACCCGAAGCGCACCAAACCTCGGCGATATTTAATCGATCAATAAATAATATTGCAATAAACTTAATTCTCAGTTAGCCAAACAGTTATACCCCAGCTGATTATACCTTCTTATTTAAATCGGACTTGTATTTCTGAATGAATCCACAACTACTAATAGTATATACAAAGGTATAACCGTTTGTCGATTACCTTGCAGGTACACCCTTGGTCATATCGTTCCAAACAGTTTTTCCGTCGGCGGAAGTAAGTTTCTCGAACAGCTGAACATGAACAGTGTACAACAGATCTGGATTTCCGATTTCATACATATCAAATTCTTCCTCGGAAGCAGCATATTTGTCGGTACTGTAACTTTCTTTGTTACTATTTTCACTGTTAATTTTTGTTCCAAGCTTTTGTTCGCGAAACCAGTCCGATTCCGTATTTCTGGTTTTCATGTTATCCTGTTTACTTGCATAGGCACTCCAGGAATCCGACCGACGACGATTTGAATTACTTCCTACGTCGGATTTGGAATATAACAGATTTTTTCGAGTATCTAAACTTCCATCAGGAGGGAAACTCAGAGGCGTTCCATAAAAGTTATTTTGACTTTTCCTGCTTTCGCCATGGTCTTGAAGGAAGTCTTCGTTGGCATTCCATTTGTGCGGATATTTTTCTTCATTTATTGCATCTTCAACAACGATGTTATGTTCGTGTCGCTTACCACGCTTATTCAAGCATACATTGCTAATGTTTGCAACATTTTTTGTCAACTCTGAAAAAGTAGTTATTACAAATTTGTTTTGATTCGCAATATTCGCAAAAGTACATAAAATAGTACCAAGTACTAGTATACTACTAGGTATATTAATGTAGGCAGGTAACAATTGCTTTGTTTTTAATATTATGCAGACATTAAGAATATGTTCGAAGATATTATGGTATACTTGCTAGGTATTTAGTAATAAGTATGTTGTATGTAGTGTGAAAGCAGGTATAATTGTCCCATCGTAAACAGGTTCCGAGGCGTTATCCGAGTCGTCTCGGCGTTTAGTGGATAAACCGGTTTTATTGTAAAGGTAGGGCAGAGCTGAGCCAGGCGGCCGGCTCGAGGCCAGTCAGTGCTCTCCGCGACCCGCTGTACGCCCGAGCCCCGACCTGCCCACAATGGAAGCGTTTATAGATAATGTGCGATTACACCAGTGCTTGTGGAACCCTCAACACCCGGATTACCGTGAGATGTCAGTGAGAGACCAAGCATGGGATCAAGTCGTTAAGAAATGCAACAACAGTTCTATAGCAGACGGTAAGTCCTACCTCAGTTATCTATCAGTTTTATAACATAATATCAGATGAGACATCCTAGTAGATAATGACTAAGTACTAAATAAATTTACTTAGTAGATAGGTACTTCCCTCGGTTTTTTTTTATTAATGAAGCGATATATTAGCTATTCTTAGTATACTTACATAAAGTACCTAACTACCTACCTTATTAATTTAGCAATTCTATGTTTTATTTTGTTTTATCTGATTAATATCAACAGCCGGCATGATACTCATTATGTAATTAGTGTGTGCCTTAATGACCCGACTTAATTTTTTTTAGTGAGGATCGCAAGATCAGAATGGAAGAAGCTCCGGGACAACCACCGAGAAGCTTTGAAGAGAGCAAAGCTAGGACAAAACAAACTTTTACCGGCTCAAATAACAACTTGGAAATACGCGAAAGCCATGCAGTTTTTGGAACCATTTATGAAATATCGCATAACCGAGGACATTGAAATGGACCCTCCTCAGGCAGGAAATTTCAAGCCTTCGGACCACGACGTGTCCACCACTGAAATAGTCAATGTCATCAAAACTGAAAATCAGAGTAAAAGACGATGCACAGAATGCACTGGTGACAGGCACGAGCTACAGTATTCACGCCACCAGCACGAACACACAGATGCCTTGGAGTCGTTCTTCGAATGTATTCTGAAAAGCACGCGAGAAATGCCATCTTGGATGCAAACACAAGTGAAGAAAAAAATGTTCGCTGTTATTATTGAAGCTGAAGAGCAATTGTCGTTTCAAGACGTTACCAGAGCTAGGCACGATCTTTTAATTACAACTAAAATCAAGACTGAAGTTAATGATGACACGTAATATTTGATCAGATATTCTTTATAAAGTAGGTAGGACCCTTCGAACATATTTCTAATTATTCTTAATGTCTTTGGTATGACCTACTTATTTTAAAAAATCTCACCACAGTTTTGAGCACTTTTGCTTGTAGCTGATGACAAATCAACGGATTTTTGTAATCTCTTAGTACGACTCAGAGGTTTTTTTTCTATGTCTTTGGAAACTTCCTGAAACCACAAAAATATAGGTAATCCAAGGACTTTGTTTTCAATTTCCCTAAATAGGTCGTGTAAATATTTTAACATACCACAAGTTCGTCGTCCCTATTCGACAACACTCCGTTAATAGTCTGAAATTAAATATATTTTTTATGGCAATAAGTACCTAGAAACAATCATGTACCTACCTACTTAATTAATATTTGCATATTTATAGCCAGGTATAACACAAACATATTTTATGAAATAATTGAAATAATTCGCAAATAAAGATAAGTACCTATATAATATTTATTTTTTGAACCCAGTCTTGTTCTGTGGTCCATACCCAAGATATCAGCTAAAAGAATAAAATAAAAAGAATAAGAATAACGGTTCCCACGTATGTAACGTGGGAACGAAGTCGCGGGTAACAGCTAGTACGTAATAAATATGAAACATACAGCCATTCTTCGTAATTTGTAAGCTTGAAGTGGTATTTCCCGTCGTAGCCGCAACACGTAAGGGTCCAGTAATCTGACACGTTTGTTTGGTCCTAGGAACACATGCTCAATCGGAACATACTCATCGCCTGAATATTTCTGTGAAAAAAACGTACGGTTAAAAACGCTTGTATAGGTATTTATGTTTTTTTTAAAGCCGCTGAGGGAACATCTGAAATCGTGACAGTTATGATATATTATGTTATGATATGAGTTACGCGCACGATTAAAAAAAAAAAGATCTGCGTAAAAAAGTAAACATTTATTTACAGTTTCTGCGAAAAAGTGAGTTTGTTTTTTTTTTGTTTTCGGCTTCTTCTAAATGAATAAATGTATGATGACTACGCACCTAAAGTTGTTAGACCCACTTTAGATGCATAGTCATTTATTTATTCATTATCATTATCAAACAAAGAAGTCGAAAATGCAAAAAAAATATTCACAAAACTGACTTTTTACAGAAACTCTAAAACGATAACTCTTAGGCCCTGAAAAAACTCACCTGTATACCAAAAAGAGCATTGGTGGTCTAGTAGGTACTAATGACTCCGCCTTCCGATCCTAAGGTCGCGGATTCGAACCCGGTCGCGTGCTGATGAATTTTTTCATTAGAAAAAAATATGAGCTCAATGCTCTCTTACGGTGAAAGAAAAATCGTGAGGAAACCGACACGTCCAAGAACTAAAATTCGAAAGACATGTGCCATCCACTCTCGCTCGAGAGTAGGGCAGTCTACCAGTAGGAACATCAGAAGGCTGTCATAATGATGATATGCTGGATTAATAAGTACTTACATCAGGTTCACTGGCGATTTTCACGGTAAGTGCAATCTTTTTATTGCAGTCTTGTAACACGCTATGTTTAAATAACTCTTCCCGTTCAAATCGTGTTGCCTCGTTGTTTACAGATGTGTCTTCTCTATCCTATAACAATGTTCAATGCACTAATACAGGTACCTAGTTGTGCCTAGACCTACCTTACCTAAGTGGCATAGACATAGAACGCATAGATCGATAGTTACATTTATCGAAGTTATATTCGGAATTGAAGTCTATAAAATGTTTACGTAAGCAGCACACATGCGAATGAATAATGTTGGAAGAGAACATTTTCCTATATATACCCTCAAAGAGTAAGCAGAGACGTGACCTTGCACTGATAAGCCGAAACTTGATCTGAGTCGGTTCCGACTACCCTAAAACGGTTATATTATGCTCGAGAGTACTATGTACTGCGGTGCGAGCACAGAGGTGAGGGTCTATCCGTTGTAATAATTATCAGATATGTTGGATATTATCTTACATCAGCTTCACAGTTTATGAAAACAGCTCTCACTTCCACTTGCGACATCTCGCCAGGTTTGGCATCGGCCAAATTACTATTGTCCATAATAATCGCTATAATGATTAGAAAGGCGACTTCTGAAAAATTTTAAAACATTTTGAAACATTTTATATGTAACCGGGAATCCATAATTTTTTACATGCTAAATTTAGAAACATACTACCCTATTTACGAATTACTTACTCATGTTTGTATTAGATACTCTTGCTGTTACACCCTCTCTGGGTGTAATCGCTATGTTTACTGTTTCATTCACTTTATTTGTTAAGGACTTAACAAGTTATCTTTACTGTTACAAAACCATTTTAGTGTAGGTATTATAAAATTACAAATCCAATTTCATTTTGCACTGACAAGTGTAATAAGTGTTTTTATTTAACCTGTTTAGTAAATATCTGTGACCGACTTATTCTATCAATCTGACTTGAGAATAAGTCAGGCTAATTAAGCATGAAATAAGCAAACAGAAGCAAGCCAAGCATGTTCTGTGAAATAGCCATGAAAAATAACTCACAGATAAACGAAGAAATGAGATCCATACGATCTCAAACCTATGAAAAAAAATAGTTTACTTTACAATACTTTGTTAAACTCTTGCGCTAAATTCTAAAAATTAATAAATGTTTAAGCGATGATTAGATAATTGATATTTCAAAATAAACAAATGATTTGATTAATAATCATCTTCATACTTGTTTCATAAAATACTTACTTTACATACCTTACATACAAGTAGATAAGAGAGGTTTCTCATACCTACTCGTTACTGTCTTACCTTTATACTTAATAATAAAATCCTCGGTCTGCCTTCACCTATTGTTATGCCCTAATGGGTGCACATTGTGATCCACGATTTGTATTTTCACCCCATGTACCTACCAATGTGATGACAATAAAAGTATTGAGTATTAAACATTGGACGAAGGACTACGGCGCCCCGGCGCCGGCGTCTCTTCGTGTATTTTATTTATAATGCGGTGTGCATATACACTGTACTGACACGGGAATTTAATAGAATATTGAATATATTAATCACAAATAAAAGGTAAAAACTGTTTTGAATGTTTTGTTTATTTGTTTGATTAAGAATCACATATTATTATTATTATATCCAATAAAAGTAACAAGATCACATACGAAATGATAAAGGGAATAACTTAAAACCTTAAATTTTTAATTATCACAATCATTAAATAGTTATATTTTGTTTCAAAGACTACTGGCACTTATTCCTTTTTCCATTTAGTAAAATAAGATAAGACATTTTAAGTTTAATTTTATGAATTAACACTACAAAAACTGTTTGATAGATTCTCATGGCTATTATGTAATTCAGTTGCAATCAATTTCAATAGATTTGAATCATAAACTGACGTATTTTGTATGAATATGGCAGATTGCTGATATATTGCTGATTAAAATCGGATATCAATTGAGTTACCTTACAGCCCAGAAGATAGTTCTAGTGTTATTGAACAGAATAATTAGGTAAACTTATCAATTCTGATAATTAAACCAAGTTTTCAAATTCTGGAACAACTAACAAATTAAAAAATTGCAATGTTATATGGTTCTATGATTTAAGAATTACAAGTACATATTTTTTAGCTTTGCATAATTTTTCGATAAAGCTACGAGTGACAAAGCGATTTTATCGCGTAGCTTCCAACAAACATTTAGTTCTGATCGAGAATATACCGAAAGATACAAATATTGCAGTCACTATTATAATTTTTCAATGACTCCAAAACCACAAAAAAGTGATTACTTAGTTTAACAAGTCAATCAGTTACTGTTTTTACTTTCACCAATCGGAAGTGTGAGGATCATCAATATGGATTAAAAGTATGAAAATTACACTTTCCGATCAGTATTTTAAGTGCATAAGTTAGTGATCTGTTATTGTTAATATTTCGTTTTCTCGATCAGAATTGTGGTTTCGTTAATTTTAAACGGCCATAACGCCATGGTGCAATAATTTAATGATTACCATCAGTCGTAGCTTTATTTAAATAAAAAGACCTAACCAACTAGGAACATTCTTTGATTATTAAACAATATAATCAAGTTTGTACTACGAAAAATATATACTTACTGCACTAAAGACTTATTTCACGATTTTCGAGTCTAGTTGGCGAATTAACTTACTGGACACTTACTCTAAGTTCGTGAAAGAAGCTTTACATGTACAATACAATAAAGTGACCACTAATATTTATAATGTTGATTAGATCTTCTTGTTAAACCTATTCTATACAAAGTGCGGCAAAGTTCTGTGCGGCATAGTTCTGTGCGGCCGAGAAATTCAAGACTTGAGGAGAAGGCGTTACAGAGAATTAGAAATAGTATTTGTATAAGAACTGCCAACCGCTCTACACATAAACCACACCGCACATCGAAGTCGTAATTTAAGTAAATAAATCAGGTTATGGCTAGTACTACAAACACGTTATCTAGCAGTTGAACAGTTTTTATAAGCTTGGATCAGCCTGAATACAGTTGATTACCATAACCGCCGCTCAATGTGTAGTAAACACCAGCCTTCGATGTCAACTAATCTTAATAGCTTTTAAAGTCATTTATATTGTACAAGTTTGAAATGTAAGAGAAGCTCTCTTTTAGAAGCGATCTACTAACTATTGACGTAAGCCAAAGTGTAAGATGAGTATAATATAGCGACGTAAAATTACACCTTTTATGTTTTATCTACTCTAGTTTTCAACACCTTTTTATTCTAGTTTTATAAAAGTTGTTTACTGTTGTTTATCCATAAGCCAATACTATTCATAAGTTCTTACGGAAACAAAATGTGGTAGTAACAAAGTTTAACAAAAAAAAGATTTTCAGTCAACCAGACATTTAAATAAAAATACATAATTAAAGACTTTTACAATAATAAAGTATCGAATTTTAAATTATCACACAATATTCTGAAACTAAGATTAAACAAACCCTAATAATTAATTTACTCTGCGTCAGGATCGTTTGTGGTGTAAGAGTGTTGTTTGCTTGTCTGAAACAAATTCATAATTGGTTTAACTCTAGCTAAGTAAGCAAGTATTTTATAATTATCATCATCCTTAGCTAACACAGAACCAAAAGGTTTCGAAATTACGAGACTACAAGCACACCCCGGACACTCAATAACATGTATGAAACATCAATAAACAATAAATAACAACGTTCGACATTCACGGATACGTCGCGGAGGACATCAACATGTATGAAACAAACGCGTCGCAATTAACCACATGCATGGATTGTGTACGTAAACCATGCCGTTTTATGTGTGTGTCATGGTTATTGCAAGAGCGAGATAGCATACTAACGCGTTCTCCATACGTTTGTTTATTGAGGTCGAATCTGCGCGGTTGAATTGGTTGTACATAAACAAAATAAACGCGTACATTACATTACATACGCCCTAACTGCAGCGCCTACGAAAGTGGGAACACATTCCGTTAAAATAGAGACTGCCGCATACCTC
Source organism: Colostygia pectinataria (assembly GCA_951394395.1). Classification (NCBI taxonomy): domain Eukaryota; kingdom Metazoa; phylum Arthropoda; class Insecta; order Lepidoptera; family Geometridae; genus Colostygia; species Colostygia pectinataria. The sequence goes on along the minus strand of OX596351.1, from coordinate 8,679,742 downwards.
ATGTTATGTCTCATCAAAACGACTTAGGTTAGATTCGACCAAAGTCTAATAGTATCTATTCTCCGAATAAATCGTAGTTATTCGTGAGTAAACTGACAGTATACTTGTATTTGACATTTTTTATTCTGCAGAATAATTATTCCAAAAGTTGGTTGAATCCAGCCTAAATAAAAACAAAAAATATCACAGGAAACATACCTCGACACTATTATAGAACAAATTGGCCGATTCACTCTCGTAGAAGTTGAGTGCGACTGTCTTCATGCAGCACTTATTTGTCGTGAAGTCTTCACCAGTCCACTTACAAGAACTGCCGCTCATCTGATGGAATTTATTTAAGGTCAAGTAAAGTAAGTAAAGCAGCATGTAGTAGTACATACTACTTTAGCGCTGGTCTTCCATGGCGCCAACGGCAACTGCGTTTACATTTAAGAAGTCATAATACTTTTATATTTAAAAATTAAAAATAGAATGAAAAATTCAATGAGTGGTAGATTATTTCTATAACTAGTTCGAGGGCTGGGGATTTCAACAGGTTTTTTTTATGAATAAGGGGATAAATAAGGATATATAAGGATAAATATTTAATGAATAGCTCTCATTGAATCTTTTCAATAATCTCACGTAAAGGATAAAACAGTAAACAAACCAGGAACTCTGTATCGGAGTGAACCAGCATATCGGCTAGTATTTCGCCAGTATCCACGTCTGTGATGAGGATCTTCGGCGAGTAGATATCCTGGTCGAACAGCACTTGTATATGAGCGTGTGGGCAGCTCGACTCCTTACCGCTTTCGTCTTGCAATATAGCCTCGGCCTCGCACTCGTAATATGCGTCTTCCTAAAGGACAAGAGAACAGCAAATACAAATCTGAATTTTACTTATGTTATCCTACTAATATTATGCTCCCATTGCTGTGTTTCCGGTGAAATTACAGGCACATGCGACTTCTCAGGGTGGTAACACGCCAGTGATATCTATGATGTTGCAAACGTGCATAGGCTACGGTAACCGCTTACCATCAAGGGGACCGTACGCTTGGTTGCCACTCCAGTTGTATTAAAAAAAAAAGCGAAAGTCCGTGTGCATGTTTGTTTGTTACCACGTATCTCGCTGACGACTTAACTGATTTTAATTAAATTTGGAATGTATGTAGATCGTTTAAGTACTGGAATAACTACTTTAGGCTACTTTTTATCGCAAAAAAATAAACACTGAAACCGCGCGAGTCAGCTCGTAAAGCAATAAGTTTGGATGTTTGTGGGGGAGTATCACGCCAGAACGGTTGAACGTATCTGTATAAAATTTGTAAAATTTCACTCCTAGAAGACGTAGCGTAATGAAGTTTATATCCAAACATTCAGCGCGAACAAAATCGCGAGCATTCCGATTGTCTGCATCGCTTACCTCATTATAATAATCACTTTGATCGTATTCATTTTCGTCATAACTAGTATGTTCATCATCATCTTCATCCTCGTCGTCTTGTTCCACCTCCTGTTCTTGGAAATGTACTTGAGGAGTTGGCGCGGAGGGCGTCTCCTTGCTGTCTCCATTCGGTTTAGTTTCAGTCTTGGTTAATGTTTCTGTCTGCAGGGCTGCCGTGGCCCAGAATGCACTCGCTGATTTCCCAAACTCCGCTTGCTGGGCGGCCGCGCTAAAGAGCATGTCAGCTCGAGCGCTGTCTTGCAAATGTTTGGGAAGCCGTAAAGGCGCGATGCTACCAAAGCTAGTTTTAGTCTCTTTGACTTTCGTCTCGTCTACGACAGGTGCTTCTTTAGGAGTGATGACAGGTCCCTCTTTAGAAGTGGTTACAGGCGCATCTTCAGAGGTGGTGTCAGGTTCATCTTTAGAAGTGGTCTCAGGGGAATCTTCAGGTTCGGTGATAGGTGCATCTTTAGGTTCAGCGGCAGGTTTATTCTCTTGTGCTTCTTTTTGCTCCCTTATAGCGACGGCGGCAGCTGCTTGCAGACTCTGGAATAAGGAAACTAAATGTAAATTCATTTAATAGTTAACCACTTACCCTATACCGCAACCGGACACTCAATGCGTGAAACGAACGCGCCTGTCACTAAATGAATGGTTTGTGTACGTAAACGGTCCCGTTGTATGTATGAGTGGAAGGTTGGCAACAGTTGGCAACAATTATCGCAAGAGAGATATCGTACTTACGCTCCCGCATGTCATGCACGCGCTCTGAAAAGAGGGTACCTAATAACAAAAAAAAACGCTCATACCCTTAGCTTCAACGCCTAAGAAAGTGCCTACGAACTAAATTAACTAAACTGAATATCGTAATAATTTATTCATATCAAAACTTCACATTGGGTTTTAAATTATTGGGATAACAATACTAAAAAGCAACTTTAGCTCGTAAAGTAATAAAATGTTACTTTAATTCGTCTAAAAGGATAAACAAACTTAAATAGTTCCAGTCTGTTTGGACTAATTTTTATAAGGTAATGAACAAATGCATTTAGAAAATCAGTCATTTTGGAAAAAGGTGATTATAAGATTTGTTCGAAATGAGAATAGTACTTTATAAAAATCAGTCGAAACAGACTGGAACCCTTTAAATCCCTGGTAGGTAATGTGTCTTTCAAATCTATCATCGCCTTTCTACTTTGACATAAGAATGACAAGAAAATACAATACATAGCAAAGTTTTTTTTTAAATTCGACTGGAAACACAAATAGCATCATAAAATAACACTCACCCTCGCACACTGTACAACTCGGTCGCGGAAGGAATTAGCTAGATCCCTGTTCTTGAAACGCACAGCGAGCATCTCGTACTGGCCGTTGGCGCACTCTGCAAAGTTGCGGCCGGCGAATGTCCACGCAGTCTCGCTGTTCTTCATCGGCAGCAGTTCTATATCCGAGTGGATCAGCATGTTCAGCACAGCTTTCAGTACCTGACGTTACACAAGTTATAAATAAATAAATAAATAATGCTGGACAATCCACACAGCATCATCTAGCCCCAAGCTAAGCAGAGCTTGAGTTATGGGTACTAGATGACTGATATACTTAATACAATACATAGTTAGATATTTTTTATTATGCATAGAAAATACCCAGAACACCTGGAACAAATATTTGCAGATCGTAGAAACATTTGTTCCAAGGCGGGAATCGCAACCGCAACCTCCTGCGTCGCAAGCCCGCCCCCGCCGCGCCACATCGGTCGTCTCATTGATAACTAGAAGGTTGGATAACCGCTCAATCTAAATTGGTAGGTTTAGGGGGGACTTACTCAATCATCTTGTGATGACAGGAACGAGTTTGTAAAGGGTTCACCTTAGTAGAATTATGTTAAAGAAGGATATTATTAATGACATAATCAAGGACCTACATATAATCATAACTTAAGCCGACGAGCGTGTATGAAGAATTAGATGAGGGTGAATGAAGTAAAGGTGTGTCATGATGACGAATCAAGTGGAAATCCGTGGTCTCTGACTGACTACTCAGGACAGGCGTGATTTTATGTATGTTGAATGTATAATCAAGGACATATTCAAAGTTGCATTAAACATTGCTCATTTCAGGTATTATTTCTTGAGTGAACCACTCTTTAGTTAAGTTCATTATGACAGCCTTTTAATGTTCCCAGTGTTGGGACACCGGCCTTCTCTCGGGCGCGAGTGATTTAATCCGCCACGCATATCCAATACGGATTGGTAGGTTAGTATAGTTAAGTTAGCATAATATAAATAAAAATACTATAACTTATATAGTATTGGTACAAAATAACTAATTAATAAATCTGGCTAATAAGTAGCTTACTCTATCAAAGCAATAATTACCTGTTCCCGTCGCAATAACAGTCGGTAGGTGTTCAATTTCGGATGATGTAAGATCTTCATCTCGCCAACGCCGCGCTCTTTCCATTCTTTATTTTTATCGTCATATCGGTAAACTTTTCCTCGTTCTCCAAATATTTTTTTCTACAAACATATAAACGATTTATGAATAGTTATGCTGACTGCATATGGGCTATATCACAGAGCAATATTTTACAGCTACAGAGCGGCCAGTGCAGCGACCGAGCGGTCTGCACTAGCTACTTTTTTGTAGCTCAGGCAACTTTTTAGACGCTCGTGTGTGAGAGAGATAAAATTGAGATATGAAGCTAGTCCCTTAGGCGATAGTAGCCCATGTGCGGTTAGTCTTAGGGTTTTTAGATCAGTTGATCTGTAATAGAGAATAATACCTCGTCTTCCTCTCCTGTCGACACCTCGATTTTGTCAGGCAACGGAACAATGGGCTCATAGTAAGGATCAAACTCTTCTTCTGCGTCACCGGTATCATCGCCTGCGCCACTATTATTCATTGAACCCTTTTTCTGACCAGAGGTGAACAATTGCTGTCCAGTGCCCTCCCACTTGAAATCGGCTTTTTCTAAAATAATAATCATATTTAGTAAATTAGGTAAGTAGGTTCTGTACTTTAAAAAAATACTTACAAAAGCATTTTACTATGAATTGCAAAAAACTTACTCTCGAATCCATGAGTGTTACCCGTTGAAAGCGCTGTGAATAAGTTATTTTCATGTTTTAGAGGTAAATCGCTCGAAGGGTTTTGATCCGAAGGAATCGGACCCCAAATTGCTGCAAATTTATTTGTTTCGTTCTTAGTTTCATTGATGTTTGAACTAGGCCCAAATAGAGATCCTCCAGAACCAAAACTAATGTTTTCAGAGTTTGGTTGGTTGTTGTTACTTAAACTGCCAGGGCCGAAAATGCTACTCTGAGAACTGTTACTGAATAAATTTACGGATGCCGAATTTCCACCGAATATAGATCTAACTTCTGTGCTTGATTCTTCTTTTGGTTTGTCAATAGCAAAGCCGAATATTGATTTATTGCTTGATATGCCGGAAGCACCGGAAAATATAGATGGTTCTCCAAATGCGGGTTTTGCTGGAGTAGATTTTAATTCTGGCGCTTTATTTTCGCTAGTTACATTTAATGCGCTTAGTTTAGGTGGAGCAAGCAAAGAGCTTTTAGTGGTGATGGGTGTTTGAGAATCTCCAGCTCCGATTAATGGAACCGGTGCACCCTGTGGTGTGCCAAATATGGATCTTTGATCACCAAAATTACTGAAAACGCTCGACTTTTGAGTGAATAGATTTTCCTTGTTGGTTGCATCAATTCCAGCGTCGCTTGAACTGTCAGTAGGAGTTGAAGTTAAAGTATTAGATCCAATAGACCCCAATGGCGTTCGGAATATTGAAGTATCCAAGGTTTTGTCATTGCCAGGAGTGCCATATATAGAGTTTGTAGGGCTTTGGAATGAAGGTAGTTTGGGTTTCATAGGAGTGACCGATGAAACCTGTGCTACATTTTGTTTAGCTAAAGCAGATGCTACTGTTGTGAGTGTAACAGTTTGTTGAGTGTCCGACTTCGCATCTTCGTCGCGACAGCCGCGGCATCCGCGGCATGGCTCTTTATGTTTGTACATGTAAAAGTTTTCAGGTAACATAAGATCTTTGGCTTTTTGTTTATCTTCTGCGTTTGCTTGTGTTTCGTTCACAAACACTACGTCGTCATCAACCTTCTGGTCGGATTTCGGTGGTTTCGTGTCCGCCTCTACATCAATAGGTTTTCCTTGTATCGCATTAAGAACTGCAGTTTTGAATTGCATAGCAGTATCTTTATCTGAGAACCTTAGACAAAACTTTTGTAAAGACAATCCCCCCAAAGAGAAGTCATTAGCAGCAAAGATCCAGGTTTTTTCATCTTTGGGGTTGTAAGTAATGTCTGGTGTCAATGCGTGATTTAAGCAGATTTTATGGACTTGCTCCCGTCGCATAACCACCCTACAATAACATTACAAGGTTACAATAATATGAAATTTGAATCTAAAAAAACTTGTGAACAAGCAACATTATTCTGTATTTAACTCACCTCAATTTGCGTGTCTCTTTGTGTTTTAGTATCTTGACAATTCCAACGCCGCGTTCTTTCCATTCGCCAGACACATATATGTACAACCTGGCCCGATGACCATAAAGTTCTTCTTCATTTTCTTCTCCTGTTACTACTTCCACCTATGACAAAATTTAAGCATGAGTCAACTTGGAACCCACTATAATAAGTTATTATAATTGGTTATTAGTAATAATAACATAGAAGACGCAAGGTAATTTTGGATAGGCGGCTATTGTATTTTGTAAGTTCTGATTATAGGTTTTTTTTAAAGGGATTATTGCTTTCAGATTCCAGATATCCCTCGTAACGAGAGATACTCCACTTTTTACTTCTTCTACAAGGGACGTCAATCACTACTACGATAAAATTAAATATAAAACAGTAACCAATGGTTCTGTTAGGTACTGATATTTATTTAACTGATTCTTGAAAATGATTTATTCATTTACAAAAGTGAAAAGTTAACTTCATTCGCTAAACTCTTTTCCCGAAAATTACACCCATTTTTTCATAACTTTAACGTTATAATACCAATAGAGGTGACAACATTCAATTTTAGTTAGCAAAGTAAATAAAAAAATAAATAATGCTAGACAATCCACACAGCATCATCTAGCCCCAAGGTAAGCTGCTGTTAAACAGAGCTGTATTATGGGTACTAGATGACTGAAATATATCTAATACAATATTATACATAGATATTTTTATTATATATAGAAAATACCCAGAACACCCGGAACAAATATTTGTAGATCGTACAAACTTGACCCGAGATGGGAATCGAACCCGCAACCTCGGCGTCGCAGGCGGACCTGCGCCCGCTGCGCCACATCGGTCGTCTAATTAACAAGACGATGGGCAAGAGGTTCTATTGTATTCTGTTTAGTTAGTATTTAAAGTGGTTCCAAGTTGGGGAAGTTTAAAATAACCTTACACAAAAGAAACTGACTTACCTTATCAGGCAAGGGTACAACTGGGTTGAAATGGGTAGTGCACTCTTCTGCTTTAACAGAATCTTCAGCGTCACTATCGTCTACGTGCTTGTGAGGGCTATTTGTAGCAGCGGTTTTGAAAACGAAACCAAATCTGTTTTCTTGAGTAGGTATCTCAGTTTGATTGTCGTTATTTTTTATGGTGAAGTTAAGAGGTCCATCAGTTTTCGATGGCATTTTAGGAGCAGCATATATAATCGCCGTTGGTTTTTGACTCTTTTCACCATCACATGTAGTCATTGAAGGAATGCCAAAACTGAACTTACTGGCACCAGTTCCTTCAAATATAGATTCCGGTTTTGGTTTTTCATCATTTGTTAAAGTAGTAGTTGTGTGGTGGTTTGGTTTGGTGTTGCCAAAGCTGAATTTTAATGAAGGAGCTGTTGTGATGCTAAATATACTGGGGTTTTTTTGCGGGGCATTGCAAGCACTGCAGTTTTCTAAGTCTGCAGAATTTCGTACTAAACATTGTTTGCATTCCCAAGATCCTTCTTTGGGTTTAAACTTGTCTCCAAATCCAAACGATGGAGGTGCAATCGTTTTAGAAGCGGGAACGGTCTTTGTTTGATTTTGTATACTAGCCACAGTTTGTTGAGGTATTCCAAATGAGAAGTTCATTTTTTTATCGGTGGCAATAGCAGGCGTTGTTTTTTTAGCTGTAGGATCTTTATGACTATTACAAGCACTGCAATTTTCAATAGTCGCATCATTTCTAACAAAGCACGACTGGCATTCCCAGCTACCGAGTTTGGGCTTGAACTTGTCTCCCCAGTTAGAATTTGTCAGTGGTTCTGTGGCTGGGTCTACTTTGTTTACCTGAGGTTTGGGTTGACTACAGCATGCGCATATCAAGTAAGTTTCTAAATTATTGGTGTAGCATCCTTGGCAATACCATGATCCAGCTTTAGCTTTAAATTGGTCTCCAAATCCAATCGGAGTTGTCTGTTTTGCAGCATTTTGTTCTTCTTTAGTAGCTTTGGTATCATCTCTCATTTTAGATTGTGCTGTTTGGATAGCTTTAATGAAATCGTCACATAATTGGGCAGTTTTGAAACGTAAGCAGAATGTTTCTGGCACTAACTCGCCTTCGGAGAAATCTTTAGCGCACCATGTCACTGCTTTGTCTATATTTGTCATTTTTTGGAAAATGAGTTCATTTGTGATAATGTGATTACAACAGACCTTCATTATTTGTTCACGTCTCATTAGCAATCTTACTTTTTGATTGTTGTCCTTGCGCGCAAGTAATTTTATGATTCCAAGACCACGTTCTTTCCATTCTTTGGTTGCAGAATCGTATCTCAACAGTTTAGCGCGATGCTCAAACAACGCAAATTCATCTTCCTCTCCAGTCTTTTGGACAATCAAGGCTGGCAAAGCTATAACAGGTTTAAACTCAGCAGTTGGTTCAAATTCTTCTACAGTGTCTGACGTGTTCAACTTGCTTTTATTTGATTCTTGAGTTGGTTGTACATTGCTGACTTTAGTGATTGGAGTTGGCGTTGTGTTAAATATATTGCTAAATGGAGTTGGAGCACTCGTCTTAAAAGCCAGATTGCTAAAAACATTAATCTTATTCGACTCCGTTACAATGTTTTTAGTCTCTGTTTTATCACTCTTGACGGGTTTAAATATTGGAGGACTGCTAAATGTAAATCCACCAACAACAGTTTTTCCTTGTGAAGACGCAGCTGCTGCTGGCTGAGCCTTTTGTAAAACTGGTTCCTTAGAGCTTTTGTCAGTAGTCAGTAAATTTTCAGTTTTAGAGACCTCTGATTCTTGCCTAGCTTTTTCAAATGCGTCATAAAACTGTTTAGCAATATCTGCAGTTTTGAAACGAATGCAGAAACTTTCAAGCAGAACCTTCTCTTCAGCAAAATCATTTGCAACCCAGATGTAAGCTTTAGCCTCGTTTTTCATTGGCTTTATTTCCATATCAGGAGTAATTATGTGATTGGCACATATCTTGTGTACCTGTTCTCGCCTCATCAGCACTCGTACTTTACCAGTAGTCTTGTGTTTCAGCAATTTCATTTCACCAAGACCTCTTTCCTTCCATTGCTTATCAGCATAACGGAATAGTTTTGCTCTTGAAGAGAATATGACAGTTTCATCTTCTTCGCCAGTAGTAACTTTCACTTCAGCTGGCAATGGCACTATGGGCTTGAAATCTGGACATGGATCGTAATTTTCAGCAGAAGTGTTGCTTTTCTCTGAGATAGTTCTAGATTTATTAAGGCTTGTATTGGGTGAGGCACCAGCAAATGGTCCATCGACGACCGATTTGGCAGTTTCAGTATTGCTTCCATGTAATGCTTTATACAGTGGAGAATCATCTCCACTGAATGTTTGAAAAGCCTTGTTCCAATTAGACAAGGTGGACACTGGGTTAGTTTTATTTTCAGGCATTGTAAAACTGAATATTGGTGGAGATGAAACATTTGTTTCGGTTGCTGTTGGCATTGCTATTTGATAATTATGTGGTTGATTTGATTTAATGTGTTTTTGGGGTATTGTGACACTGAGAACTGGAGCATGTGTAGCTGCAGTAGTTGGCAATGGTTTTGATGACGTGACCACTACGTTAACTGGTACTGATCGAGATGTATCTTTGAATTCAGAAGCTGAAGAAATCGGTTTTGATGTGAAAACAGACTTGGATAGTGGTGGAGCAGAAACCACTGGTACCGGCACAGCGGGCGCTGTTGGCAAGCTGTGTGGAACCGGTATTGTCGGCACTGCTGCCGCAGCTTGTGCTGCAGCTGCTGCAGGCGGAAGCAGATGCGCCATATCTAGGAACATTTGGTCTGGAGTTTGGTATACTCCAGGAAAATTAATGTGTGCCCTTGCTGGATCAAACAACGGCTGAGTGCTGGAGGCCTGAGCAAGATGTGAATATTGATTATAGAGGTTATACAATGTCTGATTGTACAACTGGTAAGGATTAGGCGGAACTGGGATAGGTTGCTGTTGGTTGAATGCTGGTAGCATTTGTGGTGTAAATGGTAATTGCGGCGCATAGTTGGGCGTTGTATCATTGGTTCTGTACTCGTCGTTGAGACTGTAGAGGTCAGTTTCATTTATTGTTTGTTCTGATGATACTTTCAATTTGTCAACTTCTTTTTTCAATTCTGCTATTTGTTTTTTTATTTCACCTACATCTTTGCATTCATTCCTGCATTCATCTATCTGATCTTTTACTTGATTCACAGACACTTTCAGTTCTTTGAATTGATCTGTCGTATTTTGTATATTGTTATTGATTGTATTTATGATCTTATTTCCCAAATTCCGATTTTCTTCAAACCAATTTCTTGTTTGCTGCATAAAGTCAGTGATTGTAGTGTCTCTTTTCTGCAAATTTTTAATTTCATTTTCGATTCTTTCCAAGTTCCTTTGTCCCACTTGGCTGGTTTCAAGTATTTGAGTATCAAATGCAGTCCTATAGTTGGTGTTGTTTGGATTCGAAGAAGCTTTAGGTGTAGAACTGACATTGCGGAATATAGTTGATTTAGTTCTTCTTGTTTCAGTGCGATACGACATATTATTTTCGTCAGAGGAATCATTGTCATTTATACTGTTTGATATATTTGGATCAATGTTATTGATACAAATCTCAATGTCTTCAATTAACTGTTGAGTATCTGAGTATAATGGCAGGTTTTTGTTATTGTCCTTTTCCTTTAGTAAATCAAGAGCCTTGTGAGCATAGGTCTTAGCTTTTGATAGCATTGTCTCATACTTTGCTATGGAGCCATCTGTAGATGAGTTATTTTCTTCTGAGGCAATTTTCTTGTATGCCTGAGCAAGATGATAATATGCTAGCTGAGATTTAACATTAGCTAGCACTTCTATCGCCTTTTCGTATTCATTGTCATTGATGTGATTAATAGCCACAAACAATTTGCTCTCTTCTAATAACAAATTTAGTTGTTTGTTTCCTATTTCCTTGTGAGTATAGTCAAACAAACGTTTGTCGCTCAATTTGATCATCATTTTGCTTTTCAGTTTTTTTAATAATGGTATAGCTGAACTATAGTATAATGCAGCCCTCATTTCAATGAAACTTTTCTCTTCAACTGATGTGGTAACTTTAGCACGATCAGCAAATGTGCGACCAAGAATACAGAGAAGCTCCGGATCTAAGCCATGATTGTCAATACAGCGTACCACCTCTATACCGCGGCTTAATGTTGCGCGAATATCTGTAAGCTCAGTTCCAAGTAAATTATGGCTGAACTTATAAGCGCAGTCCCACCATTTCATTTGTGAGAGTGGACACAGTAGATCTGTGATGTTAGCAGGAAGAACATAGGGTTTCTCACCAAAACTATACAATACTTGATCAGTGTTTTTCTGCCGAGTTGTCAAAGCAGCACAATAAAGGAATGCATAGATATCCAATTTGTTCAATGTTTCTGGACCACAACTAGTCACAGTTGGTGTAAGCATGTCAAATAGAGTACATTTGAAATGTGCATAATTTTTGTAGTTCTGTAGGGTCCATACAAAATGGTGAAGAGAATTTCCATGCTCTTTTTGTGCATCATCATCATAAGCTTCCACCTCTATTCTTCTTGGCAATCGCAGCTGAGGGGCATTGAAAGCATTGGAAGTAATGTATGAGGACTTCAGTTTATCTAAAAGAGTTTTGGTGGTAAAAACTTTTCCATACAATTTATCTTTCCAGTGCGAACCTGAGCAACTCTGAGATATTTTATCTAGCACGGACTGATTCTTGTCTTGGTAATTTGCTAGCAAATAATGTCCAGATTGGGAGCATCTATATGTACCTTCTGAGTACCATCGGTTTACAGCATTCAATTGTTTCTCTGATGCATTTCTGAGCCAATTGACTTTACAATCTAAAGGTTTAGTCTGCCATGCCATCAACATAAGAAGAGTGGCTGATTCTGTGGCATAAGACCAGCTAATTAAATTTTTCTTGGCTCTTTTCAGCAATAAGGTAGCAGCATGGAAGGATAATTGACCTCTATGGTGCTGCAGTAAGTTTGCATGGAATTCAGCAAAACCAGGCGGCGCTCCAGCTTTGGCTACTTTTTCCAAAGCCTGATCATAGGCATGGATGAGATCCATTGACTCAACTAAGCTTTTTGACGAACCACTTGGAGTCTCAGTCAAACTCAGAATAGACATGCGTTCTTTGACTGTTAACAATAACAATTGATACAGCCATTGATCATTCTCATTTTCTAACTCATGTTCAAATAGTTCATCTAAGGTATTGTACCAAGCATAATTATTTGTGAAGTTGTTGGAACTAAATTCTATGTTACAGCTGTGATCAAATGCTTCTTTAAACTGGCTTGTTTTCAGATAATGTTTAAACAATCGGGCATGAAGTATGGGGTCCTTTGGTCTTACAACTAACTCCATTGTCAAAAGCTTGGTAAGTGCTTCAGGGTCTGGGTCAGCCATAGTAACAAGTCGTTCACGCAGGTGGAATGTGACTGGATGTCTTGGATATATAGCTTCTACTTTTTCCAACCAGTACTTTGCACTTCCAGGTTCAATGGCTAAATCTCCATCAGCAAGAAGTTCACAGACTGCAAATAAAAATAGTTATGATCATGTTGTCTATGATAGTCAAAACCTGATAGATTTCTTTATAAAAATATTTTGTTTTAGTTTCAACTAAAGCAATTTGATTAGACTATTAATACCTTATAGTTTCATTCAAAATTATTTTCAAGTGTGTTCACAAAACAATTGATGTTTGCATGAGCGGCATAAGTATTATACGTGATTAATGTGTATATGTGGTGTTACAGCAGCCTTTCACCACACAATACACCATTTTTAAATTATAATAAGAGTAGTAGAGTTCTTTGTGATAGAGCTCGTCCGGGGAAGGACTACCACCATACCTATTTCTGCTGCCAAGCAGTAATGCTTGCATTGTGTTGTTCCGGTGTGAAGGGTATGGTTTCCGGTGAAATTACTGGCACATGAGGCTTTCAATCTTAGCCTCAAGGTGGCAACCAGCGAGTGATACCTCTGGTATTGCAAATGTCCATAGGCTGCGGTAGCCGCTTACCATCTTGTGGGCCGTAGTACGCTTGGTTGCCACTTCAGTTGTATAAAATATTAAAAAAATGTGAGATGTGCGCACTATGACTTCACATTGATAAATTGCGAGCTGCTTGGCCAAGTGAGACTAGCTAGTCTCACTAAAAATGATCACATATTTGAGTGCGCGTACTTCGTTTCTCCGTGTTCTCCGTTCTAAGATTAATACAATTTACAGGAGTCCAAGTCTTTTATTACCTCTTGGACTATACTATTGTAGAACACAAAAAAATCGATTATTGCTCAACTAAATTAAACAGAAGTTATAACCTTTTAAAAATAGCTAAAATTGATTACCTGCAAGTAGGTACTTACTATCAAGGATGGTGCTTGTTTGAGTCTGGTCTATATCTAATGATGTTTTGAACTGTTCTAGAGCTTTATCCTTCTGTCCCATTTTCTGAAAGGCTTGCCCCAAGAGTTTATAGGCCGCTGCATTGTTATCTTTCTGGGTGAGATACTGCTCGACGTATAATTGGCAACTCGGATAGTCTCCCACCTCGAAATATAACCGTGCAATTGAATATGCTCGCGTCCTGAACTAAAAATAACAATATCATGATACATTTTGCTCTTGCTTAGAGGTAAAATTGCAAATCAGAATTCTTGACAGAATGCTAAAAGTAACCTTCGTTTGAATATTCTTGCTTACCTCTTTTACAGAGAGATTCGACGACAACTTTTCCACATGTTTATCTACGTCTTTTTTACTTTTAAACATTTTTATCGACAAATCGCTAAACTATATCCTAAAATTCAACTTTTCAAAGCGAGAAATCGCGTGGGGTCAAGCATCGGCGTTCGTGGCCGTCATTTTTTATTTTTTTTCCGAGTTACCAGTATCGATACCAAATTTACCTCAAGAAAAATAAAAAGTAACATTAAGAGTTAGTATTTCTATGAATCTGTGAGAGTGAGCTATTTGTATGGTTTAATATTGTTGACCATAAATTCTCTAGCCACTGAATGATCACACACACGACGGCGACGGAAGGACGGACGGTGGAGAGCGCGACGCGCTGATACGGTCGAGATGGCACGAACGCTGTTGAACCAAAAAAAAGCGCGTTTCGTCTGATGGTCACAAAACCCAAAACTTTCTAAATAACTAGTACACCACGAGCGTAACGAATCATGTCATGTTATGTGTCAGATCTTCTGCATATTATGAGCCAAATACAAACATGTAAATTTTTATTTTTACTAGTGTGTTTTTACCCCCCAATTTCACCCGCGGTATTTAAGTTTTTGTGCTATCCCACAGTCTATTTTAGTGAAATTAAAATATTGTGTCCAGGACTACATCTACATTACTCCAAATTTCATCACCATCGGTTTAAACGTCACGGAGATAAGTGGTTAGAAACATTCACACAAACTCTCGAATTGAAATTATTATTAGGATAGTAGAATTTTTTTAATTGTAATTATCTAACAATGTCAGAAAGAGTATTAAGAATAAAAGCGGTTACACAGTTTGCTTTTTACAGCACTGTGTCACGATACACAGTACAGTGCTCACAGATGACAATTTCATCTGTGAGCTCTTCTGAAGTTTCCCTAAAAATGAGGATAGTTATTGTTTTAGGCAATAACGAAAAAAAAACGTTAAGAATCAAAGTACACAGAGTAAAAATAAAATCAAAGACAAGTCGGTTGACACCGTTTCGATACCTTTAATATGGGCTTCCCGGGGCTTTCAAATATTTTTTAGTAAAAAACAAAAGAAAAACAACTTTATAGTATTTGTAATAAAAAATGCTTCGTACTACCCTAAACTAATTAACTACCAATAACTAATTGTGTAGGTACTACCCATACCTACGGATAGTACCTACACAAAATAACTACACATAGGAAGAGCAAATATTGAGCTAGTGTAGGTTTTAATGATTTTATGTACCTACGTTTAAAATAATTTAAAAAGTGTACTACAGGTTTGTTAAGGTACAAACCTGTGTAATCCAACCCATACTCTATGAATAAAATACCTTGGCAAAACCAACCAAAACTTAAACGTAGTGCAAATATTCATATTCACCATAGTGCTTATATTCTCTCTGTTATACTTTCTGCTCTAAACGTAGTGCTTACATTCTCTTGGCTCTGCTCTGTCTGGGCAAAACAAATCACAAAGCAATCAATTTCCATTGACGAAAGCTTATAACGAGTGCGTCCAATATTATTGTGTCCCTGTGACTGAGTATAGTATTCTGGGTGCACAGAATAGAACACAATTACTACAAGTTCCACCGTGGTTTCAACCACCACCCAAATCCAAGGGGTCTATCGTGATTACATTCTATAGTCGCCACTACATTATCAAAGTAAGTATCGCTTATTCGCTACGTAGATTATTCAGACCTAGATACCTGTCTCCCGTTATGTCATAATACAGGCTTTAAACAGCTGTTCAGTCTTTATTTATCAATGTTTAGCACATAACAACCCTCGGGTGGTGGGTCTCATTCAGAGGTAAGTATGTTGCCTGTCACTGCATGCACCATTTCCCTACTTATTACACATTGCAGCAATAATAAGCCAGCTACACATTCCTCAGTTATGGCAAGTTTGTCTGCAAAAGCTTGATAAAGATACTTGCAACATTAACATGTTAGAAACTGAATTAGATTTAATTTCAGATGGGTGATTCTGAATTCACGTATGCTTCAGCACTCTCCTTAGATTCCATGAAGGTTATTGCGGAAAGTATTGGAATAGCTAACCTGGGAGATGATGCTGCAAAGGACTTAGCAGATGATGTCACTTACCGGTTGAAAGTTATTGTCCAAGATGCCATGAAGTTCATGCATCATTCAAAGAAACAAAAACTTGCCATAACAGACATAGACCATGCATTGAAGATCAAGAACATTGAAGTATGTGTGACTTTAAAATATGCTTCCTAATGCTTCTTTTAGTGAAAGATATAATGTTGAAATTGTCTATTGTAATGTTAATCGGAAATATGTTATATAGGAAGTATTACCACTTTTCAGTATTATATTCATATCCCATGTCTCTAACTACATTTAACTGCAAATGTTTTGTTTATGTTATTCAGCCACAGTATGGATATCTTCAACAAGATGGTCTGCCGTTTAGATTTGCATCAGGAGGTGGAAGAGAGCTCCATTTTGTAGAGGAAAAGGAAATTGACTTGACAGACATCCTGTCAGCTCCACCTCCAAAAGTGCCGCTTGATGTGTCAGTGAGAGCTCATTGGTTAAGTGTAGATGGTGTCCAGCCCACTGTGCCTGAGAATCCCCCGCCATTGTCTAAGGAGGCACAGAAACTTGAATCTATTGACCCTGTTTGTAAACTAAGCAAACCCACAAATAAAGATGCAGCAGGTGAGCTAGAACAATTGACTAAGTTCATTCATTCTCATCATCATCATCACGACAGCCTTCTAATGTTCCCATTGCTGGGACACTGATCTTCTCTCAAGCAAGAGTGATTAGGTCTTTAACTACCATATGGACCCTATTTGGAGAGAATTTTGAGTTTTTGGACATGCTGGTTTCATCACAATGTGTTTCTCCACCATATGACAGCACCGGCATTGCGCATTTAATTTTATCGAACAGAAAAATCCATTGCTAACATTATCTCACCAAATGCCAGAATATTATGACATTTTGCCTTAATATGCAGTGTTTTGATAAATTGTTGGTGTTGTGAAAGTTTGCATGTTTATTACTTAACAACCTTTTAACAACTAATATTAACTTATTATTTATTTATTTATTTAACTGAACTCAGTAGCCGTCCCCTGAATTGAAAGAGAATAGTTTTTATTTTGATACCACAAACCACAGAAGTCAGCTAGTTATCTTAACCTTACTTATCTTACTTAGTTAGGATTAATTAAATGAATTTTTAGTTAGGATTAATTAAATGAATTTTTCGTATGACTATAAACATTAGGTGGATATGTCATTTAAAAACCTAATTATACTTTTATAGGTAAACCGATGTGCGGGAAAGCTGCAAGATTGAAGGCGTCAGAGTCGGTACATGTGAAGCAGCTTGCAACCCATGAACTTAGTGTGGAACAGCAGCTGTACTACAAGGAGATCACTGAGGCTTGTGTTGGCAGTGATGAAGGAAGACGTGCGGTAAAATATAATTTTGATTTAACTTCTCAGAGCTATATTACTTAAGCTAAAATCAATGTTGATCTAGCAAAACACTATGCTCATCATAAATAATGTTTGTAAATAATGCAACTGAGCTTGTTGCCAGATTTTTCTATCCTGGGGCGCGTGGAACTGGCGTAAATTCACTTTGAGTTACAAAGTGATCCTTGTGATTTTATTACTAAAAATATTTAAAATGATAATTCTGAATTATCATCATCATTATATCAGCCGAGGCGTCTGCTGGACATAAGTCTCCCCCAAAGAGCGCCATAATGCCCGATTTTGACCCTTCACCATCCATCGACACCACCAGAGCGGGGGCCGTCCTATACTTCGTTTTTCAGTTCGTGGTTGATAGGTACCTGGTGGTAGGACTCTTCAGCAAGAGTCTGTCTTGGTGGGTACCACCGCAGTGTCAGATATTCTACCTCCAAGCAGTAGTGTGTTCAGGTTTAAAGGGCACTGTAGCAAGTGAAATTACTGGGCGAAAGAGACTTAACAACAATGTCTCATGGTGATAAGCGCAGTGCAGTGCCACGCAAACACTTAAAAACTTTAAGCTTTGGGTGGCACTGCAACTGTAATAGTCAGGCGTGGTGCCTAACATCAGGCACTGGAGCGCCTTGATTGTCTTGGTACAACAATTGAGAACTCTGAATTGCTAGGGTTAAAACATAATAATACTGAAATATATTGTTCCAGGAAGCTCTTCAATCCCTCGCTTGCGACCCCGGCCTTCACGAGATGTTGCCAAGAATGTGCACATTTATATCTGAAGGAGTCAAAGTAAATGTTGTACAAAACAACCTTGCCCTGCTCATATACTTGATGCGAATGGTCAAAGCTCTGCTTGACAATCAGTCCTTGTATTTGGAGAAATATGTAAGTTTAATATTTTCATTGTTGTCAATGTGAATTCTTATTGTTTTTACTAATATTATAAAGAGAGAAGATTTGTTTTTTTTTATTTTTGTTTGTTATGAATAAACTCAAAAATTACTGGTCCGATTTCAAAAATTATTTCACCATTAGAATGCTACATTATCCCTGTAACATAGGCTATATTTATTACTAGCGACCCGCCCTGGGCACGGGCACGGGTGCAGTTTCATTGCACCCGTGCGAAGCTGGGACGGGACGAAGCACGGGAGCGCTCAGATGATATGATTGACATGGTATTACCTTGACAGTTGCATGAGTTGATACCGTCAGTGTCGACATGCATCGTTTCGCGGCAACTCTGCCTGCGTCCGGAGATGGACAACCACTGGGCGTTGCGCGACTTCGCTGCTCGCCTCATGGCGCAAATCTGCAAGACCTTCAACACTTCCACTAATAACCTGCAGACGAGAGTTACGAGGTTTGTGGCTTTCGTTTTATTTCATATCACATCACAAAAACAGCGAGCTGGAAAACGGAGTGTAGGACGGCCACCCATGCGATAAATCGATAACATCAAAGCGGCCGCCCTTTGGCATCACAAAACTGCCACTGGAACTGGAAAACGAAGAATATGACCAGATTTGTTAACTAATAAAGTAGTTTGCGCGTGAGTACTTATAATTATATTAATGCCATGTGTAAACAGCGTTAATAGGCATGATGACAGTAACTAAGAATCACTAAAATCACGTCTTCACCTTATGAAAAAGGATTCAAGGAATTTAAAAACCATCTTTTTTTTACATTAGATGCGAGATTGATAATATTTTAATAAATCAAAACTACAAAATACAGCAATCCGCCATAAAAGGTTGAACACCAATCAGTAGCATCTTGGTTCCCTGATTGGTGGCATCAAACAAAATTGCAGAATTTTGGAACCTTATTGCTAAAATTTTACATTGAAAACTGTCTTAGTAACGTCACCGCTGCCGCGACTCAACGCGTTTTGGAGTGAATTTCAAAATTTAATCTTAAATCGCATTTTTTACTACTAAACCAATATTTTCTGGAATAATTAGTAATTTTTTGCATAAAATCGATACTTCTGAACACAATAGAACAGTTTTTTGTATCCTATATTTTGGCCCAACATGCTGGTTCACAACACCTTGCCTAATGTATACAGCTGGCATAAAAAGACTTGTAAAAATTAATTATTATTAAAATTTGAAATAATATAAATGTTATCATAGGTTATTCGCAAAGGCCCTTCAGTGTCCATCACAGACAAACAATGAGACGGGTGTAGCGATGGCCTCAATGAAGGAATCTGAGAAGACTCCGCTCGCTTCTCTGTACGGCGCGGTCCAGGGGCTGGCTGAACTGGGCGCTGAAGTTGTCAAGGTGAGTCCTTACGTAAAATAAGAAGGAGATCTGGAATCCATCAATCACTCTCTAAAGTACCTGTGGGATCATTAGAAGGCTGAATAATCTGACCATACCATAAAAAAAATACTGCCAGGTAGACCATAACCATACCACAAACTCGCAATGAAATGTATGAAATATAAATAAACACATCATTATCACCACATGCATAAACGGTGCCTTCGTGTGTACATTTTGGTGTGTGGGTGTATGTGTGACTGTGTGTGTCATGATTAGCATCAATTACCGCGAGAGCGAGATGGCATGCTTCGCGCTTGTTCGATCTTTGCTCATTCAAACAGGGTAGATGAATTTTGTTGCCATCCGCTTTTTCGATGACCTACCGTCAATTGGAAAAGTTGGACTGGCTTGCGGCCCCCTCCCGGCCCGCGCACCCCGCGCGCTCCGCATCGCCGCAAGCGCATCGATCTGTTGCCTTGGACACGTCCTACAATTCGGTCGCGTTTCCAATATTTGGATTATTCCGTGAATAACAAGTGTAACACGCTTCACACTGCTTTAATCTAGGTCCTTCGAAAATTAATCTTATATTTTACCAGCCCCTATTCATCCCCCACAGCGCTCTTCGTCAGCTTCTTGGTGTTGTGATAGACACAAAACCAAAATAAACGCGTGCGTAATAACTCTTAATCGGTATACACCGATCACGAGTTCGACGGCTCTTTCGGGGGCGCTGAAGCTAAGGGCTATTATATTTACGCACGCGTTTATTTGGTTTTGTTAAGTAAGAAAAACTGGTGCGAAGTGAGGAGTATTCTGTATGTAGTTCATCATCATCATGACAGCATTCTAATGTACCCACTGTTGGGCATAATCTCGAGCGAGAGTGATTGTGTCATAATCCACCACTCGCGATCGTGGATGGCACATGTCTTTCGAATTTTTAATTCTTGGACATGCCGGCCATATTTTATTTTATGATTTTTCTCTGTAAATATTTTTATCTGCATCTCAATAAATAGCTTACAAAGTCTAAATCTATTTCTACCTATTCCAACCCCATAAAACAAACTGGACAAAACGTTAACAGGACAAGAAAACACAACGAGAAACCTTCCGAAAAGCACAAAAATATAGTTTTTCGAAGTATTTGCATAACAAATATGAATTATCTGAATAAAACTATCATAATTAGTCCTAAATCATCTATCTTAATTAGTTTTACAAGTCTTGGCTAGAATAAAAAATTCTTACTCATTAATTAAGCGTAACATAATTCCCTATCAAAAAGTAAGTATTTTTTTCCTATGCTATCACCATTGTTTACCTTTTTGGACTTGAATTAAAAACCAGACTATAGTTCTAAAACAATATTTGTAAAATATTTATCTAACACTATTTGTACAATTTGTTAACAAGGTGTTCATATTGCCGCGCGTGCGGTGGCTGGGCGAGCGGCTGGAGGGCGCTCTCAGCGGCATCGGCGGCGCCGACCGGCTCGCGGCCGGCAACCTCAAGCACCAGCTGCTGAAGGTGCTGGCGCCCGTCGTGAGGCAGCTGCGCTCCGTCCCTGACCTGCCGGAGGACTACAAGTAACACCTTGCTATATAATATACAGATCCTACGGTATTAACCTTCTCCTTGAATCACTGGCAACCTCAAGCACCAGCTGCTGAAGCTGCTGGCGCAGTGTCCTCGACCTGACGGAGGACTACAAATAACACTTTTCTTATTTTCGCGATCAGATTATATTATATATTATTCTGTGGGAATTTATCGCGTAAGTTTTACCTTTTTATTTATTTCTTGCGACACGTTTCGATTGTTTTGCAACAGTTTAGCTGCCACTGTTGTAGATAGCATTAAAGCATTTGTTTGTTATCATTATCAGATAGACAAAAAATAAACATGAAAATAAACCATTTTTTTATTTTTTAAATTTAGTTTTATTTTTATCAAAATCGAACCCGTGACGCCTACAAATAACAAAAAATTTCCATAACTATTATCCCCTCAGAAGGCTGTCAATAGTACTCGACCTGTATATTAATCTGTGTAGTGCTCAAACTGTACAAGTAACTTTGTATAAATGTATCTGATTTGTGGTCAGACGTGAATACGGATACCTCGGGCCGAGTCTGCAGCAGGCCGTCAGCAAGATCCGCGCGTCGCCGTCCGCCAGCAGCGGCGGCGGCGCGGTCGCCGTGGTCACGTGCACGCCGCCCTTGCTGCCCTCCGCTCCGGCGCCCGCCACCACACAGGTGCCGCACCTTTCTAAACCCATTGGTAAGATTCATTTATTTTTATGTAGTCTGCCGCGGCCTTCAAACGACTGACACCTAGCAAGAATAGAACTCAAATCCATTGTCCTTTCTAGCCATAGCTTGTTGCCGGCACATACTTCAGTTACTCATGGTCACACGTGCTTGGACCATATGATGGTAAAAACCAAATCAGAAGCTACCTGTCTTATTGTGGAATCTTCTATTACTGACCACGAATGTGTAGCACTTAGTATTTCCCAGAAATTGAAATTAGATTACGCAAAAAAACCAATCTCTCATGTTGACTATAAGGGACTCGATGCTGCTATCTCAATTCTTAACTTTCACGTATATTGACCTGCACCGATGTAAATGTGGCTACCGACCTACTTATTAACTTTCTGGTTCTAGCTATTAAAGATAACACGAAAACAGTAAAAACACCTAATCGCAAAAGGATTAACAAGCCATGGATAACTAATGGTTTGCTACGTTGTATGAGGAACAGGGACAACCTTTACAAAAAGTTAAAAAAGGATTCAAAAAATGATGTGCTACAGTCCACCTACAAAAGATATAGAAATTATTGTAATAGTCTCCTAAAAAAGGCTAAAAGAAACTACGAGAAGCAAGAAATAGAAAATTCTAGACAGAATAAAAAGAAACTGTGGAACGTAATTAAAGATATTAGTGGTCAGAAAATAGCAGTCGATCACTCCAGCTGCTTACTTATGTCGGATAACCAAGTTAGAAGTATTAACGAAGTCAATTACTACTTTTCAAATGTTGGTAAACAATTGGCTGAAAATCTAGGGACCACGAACCTCAATATTGATCATATTCATGATAAAAATTCTAGACCACCCAGCAACTCATTAGTACTACTACCAACCGATGCACAAGAAGTACATAACCTAATCATAGGTCTTAAAAGTAACTGTGCTGTCGGTCTGGATTTGATTTCTAGTAATATTGTAAAGAGATATGCTCACCTGCTCTCAGTTCCAATAGCCCACATTTGTAACCTTGCGTTCTCAAATGGTAAATTCCCGAGTGCCTTCAAGACGGCGCTCATTAAACCTATACACAAGAGTGGGGAAAAAGACCGTGTTGAAAACTATAGGCCTATTTCTATCCTGCCTACCTTATCTAAAATCTTAGAGAGACTAATGAACAAGCGGCTCAATAGTTTTCTTGAGTGCAACAAACTACTTTCTCCTTCCCAGTATGGTTTCCGCTCTAATAGGTCAACTAATGATGCTGTCTACGAGTTGACAGAATACGTGGTTACGAACCTAGACGAGAGGAAAAAGTGTCTGGCTGTATTCCTGGATCTAGCCAAAGCTTTCGACACGGTCTCGATACCTATATTAGTAAGGAAACTTGAGACACTTGGTGTGAGAGGACTTCCACTTAAACTGTTTGAAGATTACCTTACAAACCGAAGGCAGAGAGTTAAAATAGATAAATTAGTTAGCGAAGAGCAACCAGTGAGCCATGGCGTTCCTCAAGGAAGCATCTTGGGGCCCACCCTTTTTCTCGTGTATATTAACGACCTCTGCGATATGCAAATGCGTAATGGTAAAATACTGACGTTTGCCGACGATACAGCACTTCTCTTTGCTGGAACCAGTTGGGAAAAAGTTTTTGATGACGCCCAAAGCGGTTTCAATAAGGTGTGTTTATGGCTTAGACAGAATGTTCTGACGCTCAATGTCTCCAAGACGAATTACATTGCGTTTGCCCTTAAGAGAAATCTACTCCCAACGGAGTCTCTGACAATTACTGCCCATAAATGTCTCCTCTCGACCTCTTTCTGTAAATGCCTTACTCTAAAACAGACCGACAATGCCAAATATCTTGGTATATACTTGGACCAGACCCTTACCTTTAGACGGCATATTGACATGTTGGTTTCTAGATTGAGAAAACTTATCTACATATTCAAAGCATTGAAACACGCTGCAGACAGAGATACTGTGAAGATGGTTTACTTAGCTCTGTGTCAGTCTGTTTTAGGTTATTGTATCACCTCTTGGGGAGGTGCGGCCAAGACTCATCTGATAGAAATAGAAAGAGCCCAAAGAGCTATCTTGAAGGTAGGAGCTGGTCTCCCTTATCGATTTCCAACGTCTGATCTTTATATTAAGTGGGAGGTTCTCACAGTGAGGCAGTATTTTATCCTCCAAATCATCTTACATAAACATTCCCAACTAACCTATGACCAAAAGCTGGTGAAAGGAAAACGCAGAAAAGGCACAATTTGTCGCTCCAAAACATTCCACACAAGCCTGTCCCACAACTTCAGCTGCTTCCTTGGCTCGTTCATCTACAACAAGATCAATAATGCCCTATTCATCTACCCACTAACCAGGGCTAAATGTAAATATACAGTGACAGAATGGCTAAAAACTCTTAACTATCAAGAGACCGAGGACCTTCTCTCCCCTCAATCTTAATATTATATTGAATTGTTCTGCACCTAATTACGCACACTCAACCCCACTAAACGAACGCACCCTTTACACACCCCATACACTCCCAGACACCCCACTTTGTCCACATACCTACACGCACACACGCTCACTTTGTGGGCTTCCCGCTGTAGTAGACAGGCTCTATTGAGACTGGAAGCAACATGGAAGCCCACGGACACACACCCATACACCTCTCTCACACCGTCACTCACGTACCTACACTCATATACATTAACGCCACGCACATTAATCAACACGCCTACACACCCACATACATATACACAAACGTAAACCAACACACACCCTTTTCTCACGCTACATCATCGAGTATATACCCAAATACACTCGATGATCTACATACACAGATTATTTTTGAAAGGTCTCTCTTTCATGTACTTATATAATCATTCTCATTTTTTTTATTTTTTTGCTACTGTATTTTAAGTTTATCATCGTTAAAGTTTAAGTTTCGTTTAATTATCTTATTATTTTTATTAATTTTTTTTTTCTTTCTGTCGTACATTACCAATGTTTTGCTCTCAATAAGGAAATTGTTAAACACACCTTGTTCCAACTATGTACCTAATAACCGTGGAGTGGAGCACTGGTGACCTGTTATACAGGCGTACAACCTAATTCAGGCACCAGTCTCTCACAAATCAGGTTTAATGATATTAATTTTATATTAATTAAAGTACAAATACTCAGGACTAGCACATAAGAAACCTATTTGTGAGAAGAAAATAAACATTTTAAACATTAAACATTAAACATTGTGGGGACCCGAACAGGACACTGTCCCCTGAAAAACACCTCTTTAACATCGGAGCCACAGGAAGCCCACTCTGCAGAGGCTGTCTAGCCGAAGAAGAATCAGCTGCCCACGTAATCCTGGAATGCGTGGGAGTAGCCACTCAACGAACACAAATCCTCGGCACACCGAGGTCACTCCTCGAAGCCTGTGAAAACCCCAGGAAGCTTCTGTGCTTCTGGGAGGAGTTTGGCTCGTTACACTCGTAGCCAGTTACAACCCACGTATAGTGGACCAAATATCGAGTCCAAGTGCGGAAAAAGGTGTCCCCACAAAAAAAATGTAGTCTGCCGCATGTCCAGCCGCATGTCCATCAATGATTTCTGGATAATTAACAATAGAGTGGGTCCCCAACGTCGGAAGACGACAGACCCAGACTTAGATGTAAGTAAGTAAAAAATATCTTTATTCAATCATACCAAAAGAATCATTTTGAAATGTCTTGCTAGGTGAATTTACGACAGTTCCACGCGCCCGAGCCTAAAAGAATCTGCTTAGCTAGCTTGCTTTTTTTTGATAATCCCTCTTCATCATAAAGCTTCTGTGTGGTGTCAATCGAACTAGGTGAGGCTCATGCCAAGAAAATAAGTATATAAAAAAAAAACGCGAATCACAGATTGTTTTATAGGCAGGTGTAGTTCTCTCGGCGAATCTAGGCTTCCGTAAAGTTAGCCGTTTGTGATGCGCAAAGAAAATTTAGTTAGAAAAAGCTCCATTGCTCATCGAAACGGCTAATTTCACGAAAGCCTAGATCCGCCGAGAGATCTATAAGCACGCAGTGAAGAGGTGTAGCAAAGTATATCTACCCCCAACATACAAAAGATTACAATAATAATAATTATTATTATTATATCAGCCTTTCGTGTCCCACTGCTGGGCAAAGGCCTCCCTCCATCACCTCCAGACGTCTCCATCCCAAGCAAAAAACCAATAAAAGTATTTAAAAAAATTACACTAATTTAGGCCTAACAGAATTAAACAAATATCAATCAAAATGTAAAATAAGTTGGTGAAATCAACACTAAGTTTTAATATTTGTGGTTCAAATACTAATCGTAATTAGTTGAAACTTTTAATAGTAATAGTTCTGGATTTGGAATAGCATATAGGCTAGATATTTTTAGAACGAGAGCGAATCCGCGTGCAAAAGCTATGTTTCAATAAAACTATGTACTGGGACTTTGTTACATCGTAGCAGTTCTAAGAGCTTACAGTAAGCTCTGTGCAGTACGCCTGCAACTGGATTTATTTTCGTAGCACTACGTAGCGGATGCTACGCGCTACTTAGCCTCTACGCGCAGGTAACTGGTTTTGTGTAGCAAGCAGTAATTTTAGTTTGTGTGACAATCACACGCTACGGCCTCCGAGTGCTACGACGCAGTTACACCAACTTACAAAACCCCGCTGTTGCAAGATAATGTATTCTAGTATGAACACTTATAGCGGCTGGTCTATGACGTCACATTGTCGCCGATACAAGTTCGCTACGTGATAAGGTTTTTGCATAACAGGGAATCATGTTTTTATGTGAATATAACCTGTACAGAAACGATGACGGCCCGCAGCGTGGTGATCAGCTCGTCCCCTGTGCCACAGTCGCCGGCGCCGTCAACGCCTCCGCCACAGAAGTTCGTTATTGTCTCGCAGCAAAAACAACCTCCGGTAAGCTTCTTATATTATCATATTTAGAGCGCTCGTGACGTAGCTAGCTAAGTTGTGCGTACAGACCAACGAAGTTAAGCACTGTTCCGCGTAGTCACCATTTGGATGGGTTACCGCCAGAGCCAACTTTAATTGAGCATTCCCGTGCTTCGGAGGGCACGTTAAGCAGTCGGTCCCGGCTCTTTCAAATTTGTTAGGCCATGACACAGGCCTTCGGAAGGCCTAAAAACTCTCACCAGTGTTGGCCACTGACTTATACGATCTTAGGCCATGACAGAGGCCTTTGGGCGGCCTAAAACTCTGTTACCAGAGTTGGCCACTGACTCACACGAACTAACTTACTTACTTATCATCTTTGGGAAGGCCTTGATAAATATAGTTTGGTACCTTAGAATTTAGCATTTTCTCTGTCTTACCACAGACTCGTTCAGTCATCAGTTCTGCAGGTTTCTGGTAGTATTCAGTATTCAGTAGTATTCAGTAGGTTTATTCACAAAAGACATGGTACATTTTACATTAGGTGGAAAATATAAATTATAGAGCTGCATATCTCGCCCGAGTACAGGCACGTGAACATCATAATTATTAAGTACACATTATATTGAAGTTATTAATTCATTTAAAAAAATTGAACACATAAATATTAAGTTAATGAATTAATGAATTAAATTAATAATGTTTAATGAATTACCAAAATCTGAATTAAATGTCATTCACAATACCTACCTATTTGAAATTTGATGTCACTTGATTCATACATTTGTCAACTAATTTATCTTCTTCTTCTAAAAGAAAAGAAGAAGAAGATTGCTAAGTATAAATGCACAGATTACTTTTATTAGAGAATGTCAAAAGTTTAATTAAAAATGTCGTAATTTAAAATTAAGATAGTCGTCAACAGAATAAAAACAATGATCAATTAAAAAATGGAATAACTTTCTGTTGAATAAGGGACCGTTCAGTTATTTAACAACACTTGGCAATTTTTTGTAAATTTTGATAGTCATGGTATAACAGTTACGACTATACAAACTAGTTTTCATTACAGGAATGCTAACTGATTTTTATGTCTAGAGCTAAATTTGTATACCTGTTCAAAAGTTTCAAATAATTCCATATGTGATTTGACAAATTTACACATTTCTTGAATATACAGTTGTGGTCATATAATTAAGAACGATTTGAAGTTCTAGAAGTTTTTTATTTAAATCGTATCATACACAGAGATATGTACCTTTTGAGAAGCAACTATTTATGTTATTAGTCACATTAATAGAGCAACCTGACTTAAGAATAAAGTATGAAATCGCTAACTATTTTTTGCACATTTTATTGATTTTATCAAAGTAACACATTCAAATAGTACTGAAACTGGACAAATAATTAAGAACGATTTATTTAACTGCTCGGGAATTGTGTATGTATGACACTTAGATTTAAAAAATCACAATATTATGTAGCACAGGAAACATAAAAAGAAATATTTAACTAAAATTAATAGTTAATAGCATATCCACGGCTTTTAATTACAGCTTTACACCGGCGAGGCATTGACTCTATTAATTTTTGACATTTCGCAAGAGAAATAGAGTTCCATTCTTCTAAAAAAACGTCATACAGCTCTCTTAAATTTCCACACTTTGTATTTGAAACCTTTTTCTTTACTTCAAACCACAGATTCTCTATTGGGTTTAGATCTGGACTGTTAGCAGGCCAGTCTAAGACAGAAACTAATTGCGCTGTAAGAAATTCCTTTACGGTGCGTGCAGTGTGCTTTGGATCATTGTCATGCTGGAATGTCCAAATGACCGGTAGAACGTCTTCAGCGTATGGTAACATTGTTTCTTCCAGTATATTTTTGTATTGGAACTGATCCATGTTACCTTCTATCAACTTTACAGGTCCTACACCATGTCCAGAAAAGCAACCCCAAATTTTCACATTTCCACCACCGTGCTTTAATGTAACTTTCGTGTACTTTGGGTCGAATGCTGTATTCGGGGGACGTCGTACATATCGTTTTCCATCAGAACATACTCTGTTTATTTTCGTCTCGTCAGAAAAAAGTACATTTTTCCACTGTTGCACATTCCAGTTTTCATACTTTCTCGCAAATGCAAGCCGCGGCTTGCCTGTGGCAAAGTTTTAACATGGGTACCTTTCTTGCTATCCTACCGTGCAATTTTTCTTCTACCAAACGTCTTCGAATAGTGCGTGCTGAGATTGCTGAAAAGTTGTTTTCACCAAAATATTCTTTTCTAAGCTCATTGGACCCTTTAAAAGGATTTTGTTTTGCCATACGAACTATGTTTCGGTCATCTCGAGGAGTTGTTTTTCTTTGTTTAGGTACACGTGGAACATTCGAAGTAGTTTGATACGTAGCAAAATGCTTTACAGCGTGGAAAACCATCGTTTTTGAACATTGCAGATGGTCGGCTATCTTTTTATAAGACTAATTCTTCCGGCGAAGTTTTATTATTACTTCCCTTGTAGATTTATCACAACTTTTATTTTGCCCATTGTTTTTTCTAAAGAAGCAATCACCTTTAATCTTTTACAGCACGTAATTGCGCCAAAATTATACAAACAGTAACAAATCGACTGAGTGTTCTCTATTTAAATTTGAATAAAGGTATAAACTACTTAGCGTTCTTAATTACGTGACCAGCCAGTAATAAGGAATACTTTGTTTAAAAGTAGTGTAAAAAGTTTGCCTATTGACTTTTAGCCAATCATGTGTATCAATGAATACAGTGGTAATATGGAAATGTTTTACGATACCGAGAGAAATAAAAACAAATGCATACAATTAGTTTTGCATCTTAGTTGGAAAAAATCTTCCCTTTATATCAGCGTTCTTAATTATATGGCCACCACTGTACATGAACGGCAAAGTCAGAATCTTATGTTTTTTAAATAATGGTGTACAAGGTTCCCAAGGTGGTCGGTTAAATATTGCACGCAGGCACTTTTTTTGCGCAATAAATAAAGACCTAACATTTACTGCGTTTCCCCATATAATAACATTATACCTAAGAAGAGAAGCTATATAACCGTGATAGGCTAGTAGAGCAGTTTTGTGGTCGGTTATGTTTGAAATATTCCATAAAGCGTAATTAAAACTATTAACTCTCGATTTAATATGTTCGATGTGCGTTATCCATGAACATACATTGTCAAGTTTCAGACCGAGGAATACCACATTATCACTTTCTTGTATTACTTCATTTTGACAAGTCACCTTAAATGTACTTCCTTTTGGTTTTCTGTCATAAAATTTGATGAACTTAGATTTTGCTACATTTACTTTTAAGTTATTTTTGCTTAGCCAGTTAATACAAGTTCCGACTGTGTTATTTAAGTCATGTATATGTTCAAGCTCGTTGTCATTAGTTACAACTATCGAGATATCGTCGGCAAAAAGTGTACAATGGTTTTAAGTGATGTCTGGTAAATCATTAATAAACAATAAAAACAAAAGAGGCCAAGGACACTGCCTTGAGGCACACCTAGTGTGTTATGTCTAAAAGGTGACTTGAAATCATTTAGCTCATTTCTATCATTCAATTTTCTAACTTCTACGCATTGTGTCCGATTATTTAGGTAGCTTTTGATCCAATCATGAGCAACACCACGTATACCACACTCACACTTTGCTAGAAGTCTCTCATGACAAACATAATCAAACGCCTTGCTCATATCAAAGAACACTGCTGAGACAAACTTGTTTCGGTCAACATTATTAAGTATAGCTTTAACTAGATTAAAAGTCCTGTCCTGTTTGAGGCAAAATAATTTAACTCCAGTACGACCAAAGTTAATGTACTACGTAATACGTACTATGACTTTGACACCAGCCAGAGGTATGACAGACAGTGACAGCAGGAGCAACCAATGTTGAATTCCCTACACATTCACCATAGCTCGCCAAACGTAGTGCTTACATTCTCTTGGGCTCGCCAGTTGAGCTACCGTCATCTAAATAGATAGCTTTTTTTTTTAATAATTTGAGACGAAAACCCCTAATTGTGTAATGAACGTTATTTTCACAGTCCCTGTCCCAGCCCTCTAGCGCCGGTCATATAGTCGTCCACGGCTCGCAGCCGACTATAGTGCGGAGCGGGAGCGTGCAGGTAATTATAGCTCTTCACTTTGCATCCCGTGTTTGTAGATCTTTATCTGTTTTTGCCGAACAAACGTTTGGTTGACGACTGCATGCTATTTGGTTAGAAATTAACAAAACTGATGCACGTTTGTTTGTTAAAATTGGTGTTATTAAAAAATTGTATTAGTATAAAGTGAAAAGTCTGGAGCCGAACGAAATACGAAGCATTTAGTTACTATGAAGTTATATAGATTTTTTTTTACTGTCACATGCCGTTTTCGGGGCTGATTTCAGAAATAAAAATGTTAATTTTCGGTTGAATTTTTTTCGCCATCTAGCCCAAACTAAGCAAAGGTTGTACTATATAGGAACCATTACGTAATTTTTGTATTCTTGTTCAGTACTTGTATGTACTTTTTATTTTAAAAATACATACTTATAACATAGAAATACCCAGACCAGAAACAAATAGGTGTTTGCAAACATTTGTCCCGCAGCCGGGTACTCGCCAACCGTGCCACCGATGTCGTTGAACGCAATTGATGTTAAATATCGGTCTGAAAACGGTCGGTTTGGTCGGTCTAGCTGCTGATTTAAGCTAGAGCCTCAAGAACGAATAAATATCAGAACACGTATGAAGCGCTCAGCGTAATATGGGTTAAACAAATAAACACCAGCGTGAGTTCGTAATAGCCTAACAGAATGCGTAGTGAGCGTGTGCAATGTGCGTGCATGTCCGTAGTCGGTGGTGGTGACGAGCGGGCCGGCGCCGGCGCCGAGCGCGCCGCTACAAAAGGTCCTCGTGGTCGGCACCCAGGCGCACGCGCTGCCGACCCCCACTCCAGGACTGGTAAGCCAGGTTTGTACTCATCTATCACTTTCTACATATACATACAAGTATTGCACCGCAACGTATAGGAGCGCTCGTGACCTAGCTGGCTAAGTCGTTCTTTACTAATCAACGAAGTTGAGCACTGTCCGCGTAGTCACCATTTGGTTGGGTGACCGCCAGTGGCAATTTCAACTGAGCACTCCCGTGCTTCGGAAGGCATGTTAAGCAGTCAGTCCCGGCTTTTACAAAGTTGTTCCTTCGGGCTGCCTGGAAACTCTGTCACCAGAGTTGGCCACTGACTCATACGAACTTACTTACTTACCGCTAATTCCTATATCCTTATCGCTCAGTCTGTATTTCACTGCTAAACTTAGGATATTACATTTGGTTGAATTCAGCAAGGCTAAATGACTAATTCGGTGTACATTGCTGGTTGTAGTAAGGGTATTGGATGGAAGTAACACCAAGCCAGCGATGTATATTGATTTAACCTGTCTAAATCCAGCCAATTTATAACCCCAGTACTTGTGCCTCTGTTTCCTCAGCTAATATACATGTGCCTACATATTCCACTGGTGAAATCCTTTATCCTAATCGCTTAGGCTGTATTACATTGCTAACGTACTTGTGCCTCTGTATTCCACTGCTAATTTAATTATTTATTTATCTAATGCACACGTGCCTCCATATTCCACTGGTGAAATCATTTATCCTTATAGCCCAGTATTAGTATGTATTTCACTGTTTACGTACATGTGCTTCTATATTCCATTGCTACATGTGCCTTTATAGATTCCACTGCTCAACTGAAACTGAACCTAAAATTTATCGTGCATTGTTTTTTATTTCACTGTTTTTCATAACATACTTGTGCCATTAATATGATACTAAATAATTATTTTTTTAATTTCAACCTTCTTATTCCACTGCTAACGTACTTATGCTTCTGTCTGTCTACTGCTAATATTCCTTTGCTCCCATATTCCACTGCTAAACTCAAATTTAATTCCATAACATAGTTCTTTCTTCATATTTCACTATAAATAACTCATACTGCATTTCTCTACCTACTTACAGTAGTACGTACGTAGTACGTTAAATAAGATGCATCGGAAAATTTCATCAATCATCGGAAATACGAACGCCCGATAATGGTATGTATCTAGAGCAGAAAAACATATTTTATGTGGGTACAGTGGTACGATTTAAATAAGATGCATCGACAATGTTCGTGTTTCTGAATTATTACGATTATGCAATTAATAGACGGGCGTCTCGCCCCGGCCCATGACTACTCACCACGGGTTATTCCCACCAGTCCCAGTCACCAGTGAGCAGAGTTGGATTTAGGTACATCAAAAACGACAGCACAAGAAAATTCAAAAGATAGTAGGTAAGGTAGTACGATTTAAATAAGATGCATCGGCAAATTTCGTCATACATTCGTCGTACCATTGTATCACTCTGCACTTACTTGTACTGCACTGTACTTGTTTCTCCATAACTATTTAACTGCTTACGTACGCCTCTGTATGTATTCCACTGCTAACGTACTTGTGCCTCCGTATTCCACTGCTAACACAAACTAAATTATGTAACAAACTTGTGCCTTCATAATCTATAACTAAATAACTCGTATTGCATTTATCAACCTACTTATTCCTTTGTATTCCACTGCTTACGGACATGTGCCTTCGTATTCCACTGTTCAACTCAAGCTCAATTCTATAACATACTTGTGCCTTCATATTCCACTATTCAACTCGTATTGCATTTATCAACCTACATAATCACTGCTAGATTCTGAATTCTTCAACTCACTTGTGCCCCCGAATTATATTTGTTTTCTGTAGTCGTTTGATTTTCTCCTCTACGCTCAACTTCGGTTGAACCCGCTCTATCCATTCGATAGTTTTAATTATTTTTTTCATACACAGGCTCCAGTGTCAGTGGTCGCGAAGCCAGTTTTCGCTCGCGGCAGTAGCGGACCTCAGCCCCCGCCTGAGTTGGACGATCTCTCCCATCTTGCTTGACAGTTGAGATCTAAAGTGCCAATGCTCCGACAGTACACTAGGAAGAAACCACCAAGCGCTACATTAAAAACAAAATCATAGCGTTGTTAAAACATTTTGTAATAGAAAACTTTTGGTGCTAATCATGCAGTAATAGCTTGGACTAGTGGCAATCGATGGCAATCGACGAACGCTTCATTGCATCTCTTTCTCATACCCAACGTTGACGTTTTCCATACAGCTATTTATTGGTTATGGTGACTGGTGTTTGTGTGATACTGATGAGACATTTATGAATCAATTCAATAAGCGATAATTTTAGATGGCAATTAGACTGGACCAACTTACTTCAACGTATTATCATTAGTACAGTATATCATATGTATAGAGTAGAGGTATTTTATTTATTATAAGGTTCTTCTTCTTATTATTATTATAAGGTTTAATTTGGTTGTGGATGAACATTAAATAAATAAGTAGAGGTACCTTGTTTCGTAATTTAAATAAGTCTGCATGTATGTTTTTTAAAATGTTATTCTTTCATATATAAAAGTAGAAATATTAAAATAATACAGCTCAGTAACAACCTATACAAAAATGTCTTAGCAAATGTGTGCAAGTACAAGTAGGTAATTTGTACTTGCAAGATTTAAAAAAACCAGTAGCTTTATATACAATACATAATGTAGTTTTAGCGATTTATTGTGCTTATGAAATATGATTGGTTTTTTTTTTATTACTCCTTATACCTATTTAAATCAATTGTATGAACTACCTAACAATAAAAACATAGGTAGTTATGAGTTAGAAAATCAGAACACCACTTCCTACTGACACTTAAAGTATGTTTGTCGTATATTAGTACGAGTTTGTAATATATTATCTAGGTTAATTTAACTTTAGATCCGACGAATAATATAATGATGATTAAACTAGGACAAAAAACTCATCAATTTGACTAAGGCTAAAACTTCTTAACTTAACACATTATTTATTTGTTATAATTAAAGAAAATAAACACAGCTAGGTTATCGAGTCTGTTCAATTACGTATCTTGGTTGCAAGCAATTTCTATTTGAAATCTGTCATAATCGGTTGTATTTATACAGAAGTAGCTGTTGTCCACGCGTTTCACTTGCGATAGCATTTTCCTAGTTTGACTATTTTCCCAGTTGTACCATTTTCTACTGGTGCCATTTTCCCACTGGTACCATTACTTACTGTATACTTTTGTTACTTGCCTTAAAGAATATTAACACTAAGTTTCAAACCAATCTCACGACGCATTACAAAGTTTCCATACAAACTTTAACAACCCCTAAATCCCGTTTAGGGGTAGTTTGAAAATAATTTAACACACCAATGTTAGTGAAGTTTGTAGGTAAGGTAAGTATCAGCGGTATACGAGCTTTTATACAAACGTTTTCATCCCATTTCACCCCTTTAGGGGTTGAATTTCAAAAAATCTCTTCTTAGTACACCCATTTGCACCAAGACGGACATACCCTCAAAATTTCACGACCAGCTACTTAGGCTGTGCGTTGTCTGTCAGTCAGAACAAAGATTCAGGTTGTTTGCAACGAAAGATTCGTAATTTAGGTACGTAGTGTAATTTTAAGGATTTTCCACTTCCTAGAAATTTATTATTATTGTCATTTTGTGGTACCTGTAATTTTGTTTTAGGTGCGAAGTTTTGTATCAAAAATGTTAGTGTGAATAGATTTTATTTCGTTTCAATTTGTTTAGCATTTACATATTAATAGACATTTTATGAATATAATTACATTTACATAATACAGTTAAAAGTTTTTATCTTTCACTCCTCCTATCGCTTATCATCTTGTGGGCCGTACGCTTGGTCGCCACTTCAGTTGTATAAAAAAAAAACTACTTGACGACCGATGTGGTGCAGCGGGCGAAGGTCCGCCTGTGACGCAGGAGGTTGCGGGTTCGATTCCCGCCTTGGGACAATTGTTTGTAAGATCTGCAAATATTAGTTCCGGGTGCTCTGGGTATTTCATTTATATAATAAATAATATCTTAATACAATACCCGTAACACAGTTCTGCTTAGGTCGGGGCTAGATGCTGTGTGAACTGTCAAGTATTATTTATTTATTATTTACTTTTGGAACGCTACCAGGTGGGTTACTTTAAGAGTAATAGAGTTCTTTGTGATAGAGCTCGTCGGGGAAGGACTACCACCATACCTATTTTTGCCGCCAAGCAGTAATGCTCGCATTGCTGTGTTCCGGTTCGAAGGGTATGGTTTCCGGTGAAATTACAGGCACATGAGACTTACCATCTAACGTCTCAGGGTGGTAACACGCAAGTGATATCTATGATGTTGCATGCGTACATAGGCTACGGTAACCGCTGACCATCAAGTGGGCCGTACGCTTGGTTACCACTTTAGTAGTATAAAAATAAAGTTAGATCGTTGTACCTAAGAATAAAAGGAAACATAGTTTTTTATGTGTGATGATGAAATAATTACAACGTGGGGTTCCATTAACGTTCTAGAAACACCGCGTTGTAAATTATGTATTTATTTCATTGGTCAATGCGTTATTACAAAAGTGTTGTATTTGATCCATCGGCTCGTGAACGGGTAAATAGAAACCGAATTTGTAATCCGTGCATAATAGTGACAATGCTTCACAATGAATGGGTGCCCACTTGACTGAATTGATAAGTGGGTTGTGCAAATGTGCAGCTTGTATGACGTACTGACTCTTGATTATTCTGCGATTTTCGCCGCCTCGCGCCCGCCGCCGCGCCTTCCGCCTTCCGTCCATGCGTGTGATAAGAGCGTACCTTAGCTTAGAATATCACAACGACGCCTGCCCTTTTTTAATATAATATGATAAAAAAGGAGGAATTTTTAAAGTAGACGTTTAAAATCAAAATTTAAATCAACGAAGGTCAAATTACACGTTGTTTGGCCCCTAGTTTAATTTTGTGATAAAAAAAAATTTTATTTTAAAAGTAACTGGCACCAAAAAAGATCTAAATTTAAACTTCTATTTTTAATTTGAAAGCATAATCAATATTTCTTATCTAATCGTGTTCCACTTTAGTTTCGATAGTCAATACTACAGCCTATCTACTACAACAGCTGCACTGCATCAGCTACCAGTATTCCCACCATAATAAGTCACATCGTCATCTAGCTCCAAACCACAGAACAGTTTTTTATTATACAACTGAAGCGACAACCAAGCGTTCGGCCCAAAGATGGTAAGCGGTTACCGTAGCCTATGTACGCATGCAACATCGTAGATATCACGTGTGTTACCACCCTGAGACGTTAGATGGAAAGTGACATGTGCCTGTGATTTCAGTATAATTTGGTCACAGAAGTCAACTTCTGTGAATTTGGTATATATTATAAGTATTCGATATTGATAATAATTTCCTTAGACTTACCTACTTATCTTATAATACAGGATGTCACAAAATAATAATTAATTTTTGTGCATGATGTGGTCACCTCTTATTGAGAGAGCACCTGACCTGAGTACCTCTGTAATTTATAAAAATGTATGCCTGTGTATCATTTATTATTAATTGGACAATCTTTTAAAAAAACGTCTGTTTTTGAAGAAATTGAGCACCCCTATTAAATCAGCTGTATTGAATTATAAATTCAAATCAAATAAGTTTATCGGGAACCGAAGCTTCATTATTTCCATCGTTTTGTACAAGGGGGTTCTTCCGACGAGCGAACCTAACAGTTCTGTTCAAGGTGATTTTTTTACGCACCAATAAGTAGGTATTTAACTTACAATAGTTCCGCTATAAAAAAAAACAGTAGGTACAGAAAGGTTGGTACCCAACTTACCTGTCTAAATTAAATACCTATTTCTACCAGTAGGTACAACTGGTAAAGAACATGTACCAACCTGATATTTCCCTACAGCATAAAAACTGTATTGTTCCGTCAGTACCTAATAGGTACCTATGCTCATTATTACTTTAGTTAATGTTCAAAATTGTTCTCCTTCAATTATGGCCAAATGTAGTATTCTGCCTCTGTACATAATGCTAACCGCGGGGCGGAGTTATGCGCGGCGCTCTCTGTCTGTCCTGTCGGTCGCTGGCTCCACGCCTGCCTGACCACTGTCCGCGCTCGCTGAGTAGAGGTGCTCGGACTCCGCTTGCATTCAACCGCAGACGCTGGAGTGCGCTCC
Source organism: Colostygia pectinataria (assembly GCA_951394395.1). Taxonomy (NCBI): domain Eukaryota; kingdom Metazoa; phylum Arthropoda; class Insecta; order Lepidoptera; family Geometridae; genus Colostygia; species Colostygia pectinataria. The sequence continues at coordinate 8,641,949 of OX596351.1, read as the reverse complement.
ACGACCCTTCTTTCGACGAACTCACTGAACGCGAAATCCCGCCAACTATTTACGCGCTCTTTTATTTTTAGTTTTTTTTAGTTTTTTTTTGTGATGTGGCCATGAACTTCTGATAAGTTTTTCGCATTACTTGTGATGCGCTGTTTTGTTGTGATTTTAATTTTGTTTTTTGTGTTTTTACCGAAATCGGAGGCGATACGATGGCTGTAAGTACCTTAATAATACAGTATTATTTTATTTATTTTATTTTTGAACACTGATATTTTATTAGTATTATTATGCTTATCAATATTTTTTTCATTCCTGCCCTATCATTTAAGAATACAGGGTGGACCAAACATACACTTTCAAAAGAAAAAACTCTATTTCTCAAGACTGAATCTAAAAAATCCCCTAGAAGTATCCTCGATTTTTCGTAGGTACTTTTTTAGAGTTTATTTTTTTGAGAATACAGTACGGTTGGAACGGTTAAGATGTTTAAAAAAAATTTGGGGAGTTTTTTCCAGATTTTTTTTGTAGCATGATCTTGATGAATGTTACAGTCATACATGAATTATCGACTTCCTAGCATTTGCATTAGTGCAAGTTACAAATGTTTGGATCCAAAGTGACGATTTTGTGTTTGAAATTGTGTCAAAGTTAAATCAACATTAAATAAAAAAATTAAAAACCATAATCCATGGTTTCTGCGTGTTTTTAAATTTCAGGGACTCTATTACAGAAAATGTGCTGCTCAATAGGCTTTATTATTAGCTGAAACTGTCTGATTATTTATTATTTATTTAATTATAAAAATTCCCAATGTTAGCAATTTGATCGAATGCTGAATATTATAGGAAATGCCCTAAAATAAACTGCGAGGGGCCTACCAATAAAATAACTTTTGGATACCTCCCTGGATCGTAGGAATTGAGTTTAAGAAAGCTGAAAAAAAATTAGCGTCGACAAAATTAGAAATAAGAAACATAAAAAACTTTACATTTTTGAACCATAAAAGCCGGATATTACCATTTTACCCTTTCCGATTCGGAAGTCTCAACATGCAGACCTTGTGGCGCCATCGTAGAGCGTGGCAGTTAAAGTTTCAGATGGCTACCCATAAAAATATGATGGCTGCGTTTACAGATCTGAGTGAGCCTTCATAAATATTGAAAGAACTCTGATTACCTACTAAGCAGACCGCGTGGTACGTATGAATTATTTTCCTAGCTCTTGCCTCCTGACGTCTGTTTTTTTTAATGAAGGTAGGTACCTAGTTTATGTATTTTTCATCTAAAATTAAATGTTACAAATTAGTAGTTATAGTTAGCTACTTACAAATTTTGTAAGTAGTAATAGGTAGATATTGAAATCACTCTGTAGGTAGGTACTTAAATCTAAATATTCTAGGTATATTTTTTAGAATTTTAGATAATCGGCGAAGCGCGTGCCACACATACTGTTAGAGATTCAATACAATTAACCACAATACCGAAATACCTATTCTCGATGTAAACACCCCCACTAATGGATATTTTTAATTGGATTAATTGGAACCTAACAAAGCTGTACAACTACAAAGTTGGAAAGCGTAAAATCACAATGTACCAGTTAATTCTCTCATTGGAACGTGTAGCTTTAGAAAGCTAAGCTGTAAACCCTTGTCCGTTCCCGCGTCCATCGCTCCCTAATTGAACATTGCACTAATGAGCGGCGTTGTTCGGTTGCAAGTTTGCAACCCGCTATTATTCGCTCCGGAGATTATAGCCTGAAAGCCAGCAGTGATTTTTCGTCCATATAATAATTATATTAGCGAAAGAATTTCAGGTAGGTATTCCTTTCGCTAAATCAATCAATTTATAAATAAGGAATCCCATATTTCGCTAGGTCCAAGGACGTAAGTACCTAATACCTCCAAAGTGGCTCCAACTTGGCTAGGGCGTTCTGGAAGTTTAAATAATGAATAAATATTATAAGTATTTAATTTCCCATGCCAAAACCGTCGGTAGATGAGTTCGTGTAGGTAAGTCGTTGACTCTACGACCAATTCGTAGACCAAGTGGTAGAGTAGGTGATAAAATTGCAAAGTATTCTAGAGTACTAAACTACTATTGTACTAGGTAGGTAGGTACTATTGTACTAGGTAGGTAGGTACTATTGTACTAGGTAAATCTTATCAAATCTCCGTTTTTTTTGTTAAATTTATTTTACTTAGGTAGGTACTTAGAGTTCGGTTTTATCCGTAAATTCCGTTCTGATAAATAGTTCGACTGATCTAACAAACCAAAAGAAAATTTCCGTTTTGTTAGACTGACGCAAATAACCGTTGGCTTCCGAGATCGACCAATACTCTCCGGGAAATATGCGAGATGAATGGTTGCGAAACAGAATATTCGGCAGTCGATGTAAAAGCCTAATTATTTCGGTGTTTCATTGCAATTTGAATTGTTTTACAAAATGTTTGAATGTGTGAATCACAATCGTTTTAATATTACCGCTTTAATTAAAAGTCTGATTCTTAGTTACCTTTAGTCTATAAAACTTATTGTTGAGCAAATTGCCATATTTTTCGCTACCTACCATCCACTACCTTGAGTTTTATAAGCGACTAGCGGCTCGTCTCGGCTTCGCACGGGTGCAATAAAAACTTAAGCACCCGTGCGAAGCCGGGGCGGGTCGCTAGTCATTCATAAGGTAGGAGCCGACCGCACGTTTTAGCCGCGCGGCTACCCATTTCATAGTTCATGTGCACGCCCCTCTGGCCACGGCGCGCTCGCGGGCTTTTTTAGTATTTTGTTTAGATTGTCATTTTTATAATTCATCATAACTTTTGAATGGAATGTCTGATTTCAATAATTCAAACAGTTATCTACAGGTATTGAAACAGTCTTGAATATGAAATGATTTATTTGGATAAGGATCAATATAAAGGTATGGAATAGATATATGGTATGATTTTGGTCGGCATTTCTATAAACTTTTAAAATGTAATAAAGTAGTTATAGTTATAGTTCTCACAACGGATCTCGGCCGTCGTGAAATTAGCCGTTTCGATGCGCAATGGAGCTTTTTCAAACTAAATTGTCTTGGCGCATCACAAACGGCTAACTTCACGGAAGCCTAGATCCGCTGTGCGAACTATACATAACTACAATAGTTGGACTTTTTTGTAGATATCAATATGTTCTTTAATATTGTAGAACATTTTTTTGTTCTAAGTATCATCAATAGTTTCCGCAGCGCATGCGATGAAAGACATTTTATGGCAATTTTTTTTACACCTTGGGTTACATTATTGAAGTTTTAGTAAGGATTCCTATTATTTTCTAAAATTAAATATAGCCTATGTTACTCAAGGATAATGTAGCATTCTAATGGTGAAAGAATTTTTGAAATCGAACCAGTAGTTTTTGAGTTTATTCGTAACAAACAAAAATACAAAAATACAAACATACAAATCTTCTCTCTTTATAATATTAATATAGAAAAACAAATGTAAATCTCTGTCTAACCAAGGCTTGTTTAGCAGAGTTGTCGAACCGCGCGATTAGTTGTGTAGTCTCCAGTTAGTCTCCATGTGATCTGAATATGACTCAAGTTATAAAAACCTAAAGAAGTTTAATTTTTAACTAACCTACTCGTAACAATAAAATTATTGTTATATCTAGATGAGATAGACGACTGGAAGAACCGAGTGCGTTTACCAGCGTTTACAATAAAGGTTTTTCACTTGAATGAGGTTTTGCACTCGAATGAGTCAACCATAAGTTCATTTACATACCTACATCTAACAACCACCTAAAGCGTTTTCACATTATCCGGCACGACAACAGCCGTGCGTGTGTCGTCTAAGATCGTAGATATAACACACTATTGTAAATATAACCCCGAGAGACGAATCGCAATGTTGTGTCAAGCATGTCATTGTTACATCACAACTTGCTGACCTACATTACAATAAATATACGCACAACACAACATGCCTCGCACACAATGAAAGAATTTTTCTTGGAAACCTTTAAAAAATTGATTTATAAGCTCGAAGCATTGGTGGCATTGCTGGCTAAGTTGTTCACTACAAAACAACAGTGGTCGCACCATTTAGATGGGTGACTGCCAGTGGCAATTTCAACTCTCGCTTTTTTAACTCCGTTACCAGAGTTGGCCACTGACACGAACTTAATTAATTTTTTTGAGCTCGCTCGTCATAGAAGGCACGAACGACATCATCGTGTCGGATATTGTGAAAACGCTCTGAATTCCAGTTACCCTATAAATACGAGTTTCCTTTTTCCAGGTAAGTAAAAATGTAATTACGTATTCTACCTTCGTGCACTAATACGGTCTCCTATGATTCTCGTCCCAGATATAGAGTAAAAAAATTGTCCTTGTGTAAGTCATTCCGTGAGAGGAGCGGTCTCAGTTTCGCTGAGTTAGCAAGGGCCGTGTGTGGCAGACCGAAAAAATAATTTCCTCCGCTCGAGTTGCCACTGTGACTTTTCCAGGCGGCCGTCCCGTGCATCTGGCAGGACCTATTATTAGGGGACGGCTCTTAATGCTTTCTTAGGTATTTTTATATGGCAGCCGTCTTCGTTTTTACGATTGTGATTTTTATTGAATCCCCTTCAACGCTATGTAGGAGCCCGCGATATGCCTGCGAGCGAAGGTGAAATACGAGCCACTTTGCGCGAGATTTATTTTATTGCAGTGTGTTGGACGCACGTTTCTCTAGTTTTATTTTCTAGTTGTGTTGATAAACGACTACTCCATCATTCTCTTTGCTTGCACGTGTTTTAAGTAGTTTCTAACTGTCCGCCTAGATTATGCCCGATGACTGCATAATCATGGTGACATTTCTATAAGTACTTACAGAAAATATACAAAATTGTGTAGGTAAGTTTAATTAATGAATTCCCATAATTCACCCTCAATTTGAAAACCTACAAAGATCCGAGAACAAACCTTTCTCGTTGTAGGTACAGCTAAAGTTTAGTTCAATATGCAGATGCAGGGCTTCCTAGGGGCCAAACTTTGTGGTTGGCTGTAACTTGCAATGAGGGATTGTATTTCATATGCTTCATAATAATTTGCCTTCTAACTGTGAACAGCTACTGCTAAAAGATTTTAGTTATTTTCACCTCTAATATTACCTAGTCAGCTAACACCCACCTAATCATTATATTGATGTGTGTCTAAACTTAGGCAGCTGCGTCAATCGCATTCTCAATATAGCCTCGTGCTCATCGAAATTTTAGCCATTTATCTTGCAACCGAACAAACGAGTTCATTCTTCAATATCGTCGGAAGGATTGTTCTTGTGCGCTCGGAGGCGGAGCGCCAATAAGTGCAACAAATCGTTCCGGCCACGATTCATTTGATCTGACACGAATTTATCCGTGCCGCGGCGCTCTTTATTTACGCCGACGACGATGTTCAGCTCGTCTTGACAAATTCATAAATTACCGACATCCTCGCGCTGCCGCCGCGCCGGTCTTCGCCTTTTATTTTTGTAAGTCTTGCTCGACCGTATCGACTATCTACTTTGATGATACGGTACGTTAATTAACGAAATGGTTGGTTTAGGTTTTTTGGTAGCTCCTCCTTCTAAAACTGCAATGTTCTATTTGAGCACAGTGTAAAATCTCTGTGTTCGAGTCTCGAATATAATAAAACTCACTTTTATAACAGAACGGCGTATAATTAGCATAAATATCACCTCCTTAACACCGATACAATGTTTACACTCTCTTTCATAACTTAAATCTAGTTAACAATCAGTAAGTTGTTTCTCGAGACAAAGCCGAGCAAAGACTGTCTGCCTGTCATCTTCCGTCGATTTCGGGTGGCGTTACTGGCGCTACTTACCCGTATTCTTTACAATACTAAATTAACAATAGTGCCCTCTTTGAATTCGTTGATGAACCAAAATGAGTTCTATCAATTATTTCATCATGATTGAATTACAGCCTTTAATAAATACAAAATAAATATAAATAATAGATACATTTAAACTAAAACAATTTAAAATCATGACACGAAGTTGAACACAATATTGAAAAAAAATAAGTAGGTAGGTACTACCTACTTCATTTCAGATTTTTCGTGAATATGAGATTTCGTTGTTTACAAGAATTTATTAAATACAATAACCGTTACTTATTTACGGAACACTTGCGCGTGAGTACCTATAGGTATATTATATAGATACAATATAAATGTTAAACTATAGGTCTCACGACGTATCTCGGCCGTAGTGAAATTAGCCGTTTCGATGCGCAATGGAGCTTTTTCAAACTAAATTGTCTTTGCGCATCACAAACGGCTAACTTCACGGAAGCCTAGATCCGCTGTGGACTCACGACGGATCTCGGCCGTAGTGAAATTAGCCGTTTCGATGCGCAATGGAGCTTTTTCAAACTAAATTGTCTTTGCGCATCACAAACGGCTAACTTCACGGAAGCCTAGATCCGCTGTGCGACCTATACCTATACAAAGACGGCGCAGCGGCGGCACACCGTCTGGTAGTTAAAGTAGGTATGTAGGTTATGTCTGAGTGTTGACTAACGAGCGTATTTTCATTCGACCTTCAATTCAACCAAAAGAGAGATACTTATAAATACCTTACCTATATTAGGTTCCATCTATTACAGAGTGCTTAGCACGAAAAACTCGTTTGACAATGGTAAACGTAAACGTATCGTCCAGCTGTCAATTTGTATGGAATTTTGGTAGTTCATATAACGCACTAAAGAGGCGCTGTTAAAAATCCTATACAAATTGACAGCTGGACGATACGTTTACATTTGCGATTGTCAAACGAGTTTTTCGTGCTAAGCACTCTTCGGTTTGCTCGAGTAAAGTACAAGCAACTTTCATACCTATACAGTTTTTATAGATAAGTCACGTCTCGCCGCACTCAAAAGCGACACTCTTTCGCGCGAACTTGCAGAAATTACATTAAGTTTTCAACAGCCCTGTATTTTTTTGTTTTTATGCTGGAATAAATTGACAAGATTTATAGAGCTTCAGACTAAACATTTACAACAGACAACAAAACGGGTGCGTTTTAACATCAAAACGATAGCGGCTTATTGCATCTGGCATCTTTCGACTCAGTTCAGTTACTACGGGTTTCGATTTTACATTCGCAGTCGATGGAAGGCGGTACCTACCTCTGTCCTATAGTAGTAAACACGTCTGTGTACAGCAGTGATGATGATGATGATGATGATGATGATGATGATGATGACGATAATGATGATTTGACATTCTCGATAAATCTACCTAGAAAGATATTATTATTGCTCCTTATTACGAAACTTAGATTTTCCAACAAAGCAAATAAAAATCTCTATTTATTTTTAATAATTGTCTCAACCAACTCCTTCACTTTTCTCCTTCCTTAAATCGTATTAGTAACAATAAAATATTACAACTGTTCCTTTCAGCGGCGACTTAGACAAATCGCTCTTGTATTGGACAATTTGTTGAGTAATCCTAACATTAGTTTCAATTATACCAGTTTCCTTGATGCATATTACCCACATTTAAATCTGTAATGGGATTTGTCGGCGCGTGTTCAGAATTCAAACCGCTACAATAAAGATAAGTAATTGTGCCAATATCTACGCGTAGCCATTTAAAGGCAAAAAGGTTGAGCGTACGAGGCATATCTCATATTAATTTAATATTCTATTGTTATGTTTAAACGTGAGATTACTAATGATGAGGCACTGTAACAGCCTATTATTATTGGCAGTCAAACTTGTGTAGTTAATTGTAGTATACTTTGATTAATGATGGATATTAAAGCCCACATTTCATGCAAGTGTGTCAAATGGTTCATGATTAGAGTATCATTGTCCTCTGTGTAATGGAGCGTGATGGCTTAAAGCGACCCGAAGCTGAGGCTGCCCCCTGCTGCTGATTGTAACAAATTGAGATTTCTTTCGGTAATACAGCCAATTGTCATCTGTTGACTATGACTAGGGTTTGGGGATGATTTGTCAACTTCTTTCCTACAGTACTCTGTTCTGCAGCTTTAAACTGATTGGCCATCAAGAACTGCCTTATCTACCTACTTAATATATTTAAAGTAAATGGTCTAAGGCCCGTAGGTATTCAAGAACCATACTTGAGTGTGAATCATGACTCAAGCATTGATTTGACATAATTGTTCTATATAAAACTGTCAAAAATCGATGCTTGAGTCACGTGTTCTTGAATACGGGCCTTAGTCCATGACATTCTGAGTTATTGAAGCTGGTTTTTTTTCTAGCTTTAGCTTCAATAACCTACACAAAAGAATCTAAGAAGGTAGTTATCCCTTACTACCTTATCCGTTGCAGCTATACGAAAATGGTCATAAGAGAATATCCACATTTTTTATCTAGGAACAGAAAACAAAATTTTACGACATGTACACGTTACACACACGTTACGATGGTCAGTCTTGTATAACCATTTTCGGGTAGCTGCAACGGTTAACGTTCCTTCAATGTCAGGCTGAAAGTTTCCTCCCTTTATATTTATCTACTCTGGTCTACTCTAGCTAGATAGGTACATAGGTAACCTCCCACTAACGATCCACGAAAGAGCAACCCATATCGGTCATAAAATGCAAAGCTCTACATGACAGTAACGTACCAACGCCAAAGTTTTTACAGTTCCCCCCCTGGTTTCGGCGGTGCAGGGCGCAAACACGCAAGCCACGACAATCATACAGCATTTAATCATCATTAAAGCTGAATCAGCGCCGGTGCACCGCGCCAGCTGTAAAACCTCCCGTTTTTGCTACGAGCTGCCTTTAGACGAATTTTTAAAGTCATAACGATGCTATCAATTTGCCGTTAACTTTTTTGGTGTTGCTTTTTGATGCGTGAATGAAAGAAATTTTTAAGTCAAATTTCTTTTTTATTTTTAAACCCATGGACATACTACCGAACTCCTGTTCTGCAAGCTTAATTTTAAAATAAGACTCGAAAAATACATAGAAACTTGACGGCCCATTTTATCTACATACACCACACAAAGAACCTTACAAAAGTTGGCTAGTCCTTTGTGTAGAGGACCAGTTATGACAAAGCGGATCCCTTTGCCCCTCTGCCCGGCTCTTTGTCTAGCAGATCGCGATAGGCGCGTAAAATTTGATACGGGAATTATTTTATTAGATCAAACGTACACGTGCGCGGCGTGACGAATGCGATAATGTCCCGAGCACCGGGTCGCCTACGGTACAATTACATTCCACATGAATTAACCATAATGGAGCTTGCTACGGAAGCTTTGTGCCCGTAGCACCGTGACTCGATGTCCGGACTCAATTGCTAAACGCTTGCGAACGGATCTACGCAGCATGGCTATTGTGTTAGCACGCCATTGATCGGTATCCCGAGATTCAGTTGTACTTTCATTTAATTCCCTTCAAATTCTAAAACATTAATTTCTTGTTACACGACGTCTGTAAATTTCAACCAAAGTGAAAAAACCGCAATTAGTCTAGACTAGATAATCAACTTTACCTTGTCGCTATCGAAGTGGTGGCTGCAAATATTCCCACAGGGTTAAAAATGTATTATAAAAACCACCTTTCTTTCACTTTACTGTATGCGACTACAAATTATACGGAGTTTTTAAGTGACATGTTTATTGAGTTACGTTAGGTAGTGCTATACCTACTATACTAAAATATATTCCTTTCCGTGATAGTAGAGTTGTAGCAAAATTAAATTATTTTTTTACTATCAGTGTAAAAATTCAAATTGCTTGTGCTGAATTAATTTGTTTTTATAGATAACTAGCAACTCGCTTCGGCTTCGCACGGGTGTAAACTATACGTATAAACATTCCTCTTAAATTACTCTATCTATTGATGAAAACCGCATTAAAATCTGTTGCTTACTTTAAAAGATAAGCGTACATACATACAGAGAGACAGACGGCGGGAAGCGACTTTGTTTTATACTAAGTACCTATGTAATGTAAAATAAGTAAGTTCGTATGAGTCAGTGGCCAGCTCTGGTGACAAAGTTTCTAAGCCGTTCGAAGGCCTCTGTCATGGCCTAACAACTTTGAAAAAGCCGGGACCGACTGCTTAACGTGCCCTCCGAAGCACGGGAGCGCTCAGTTCAAATGTAATGTAAAGATACGGTATAATGGTGGGCTATGTAATTTCCGTGAAACCTTTTCGCTAGCCACGTGGAATGAGTGACGTCGCGTGCACGCCTGATTCTACCGGGAGTAATTACAGGTGTCTGTGATAAATACACGCACCATAAATAGATTTAATTTATACGCTCGCGGTATTTTGATATTACACCACAATCTGCTACGTTTTATCCCTCTACAGTCTTCGCGAAATATCGCAATCTGGTAGAGTCGTAAAACTTTACGAATTTACAAGGACTGCTTTATTATCAAAATACAAACAAGAATACTAACAAATTATTACAAACTCGAAGTGGCTATTTTAGTTTTGTTGAAGCTGTTAAAAAAAAGACAATTTAAGGACCTGGGGGCTATTTATTATTTAGTTGCAATCGATTTCACTAGGTAACAATCAAAATTAACTTATTTTGTATGAATTAGCATATTGACAGGTTGCTGATTGAAGTTGCATTACACTAAATTGAAGGTGGAACTGAAAACAAAGAACACTTATCGTTGTTTATTAGTAGAATCGGCCTTCAGCACTGCAGTGAGAAATTACTTAGGCGCTTCTGAAGGCACCTCTCTATACAAAGTTACCCTAACTGCAGCTTAAAATAGCACATATACCTACAATGGCTTGTCGCGGCGAGTCGCAAAGGAAGGATGGCTAGTTATTTATTGTCGGGTGGTTGCAAAAATATGCGAGCGAGCGCTGTCGCGGAACTAATGCATCAATAATGAGTTATAGCTTCGAGCACGTAACTTGCTGCCAATAAATCTTAAGCTATTTAATTGGAACTAATTTTTTAATAAAATTATTATTATTGGAACTTAATTTGGAATGTTTAAAAGCATTGTTGGTATTTTAAGCACATGTAGAAATTGTCATGTGTGAACATATCGGTTAGAAATTTTATCTTGATATCTAAAAGTTTTAGTTTTATGCCCTTATTCATAAAATAAACTGTAATTTTTAGCAGCTTGCTAATTTTATCTTTCCTTGTCATTCTTATGTCAATGATAATAGACGATGATAGATTTTAAAAACACGCTAACAGAGGTTTAAAGTTCGTTTCTGAATGGCTCTTAGTTTTAGACTAAAACGTTCATGATTTTCGTTAGACACGCTCGCTACGCAATTTGTGAACTTTTCAAAGAATGTTATACCAAAAACTCCGGATCTATAAAATAACGTGACGAATTGTTTAGTCGCGCAATCACAATGACATTCAATAAAATTATATTAGCACAAAGCGCTCTCCCCTCGTTACTATATCGGTTACGGTGCCATCGACAGCGTGTGTCCTTGGCAGGCACAACAAACGTCAATGAAAGTTAATATTACAGTATGATAACCCAGTTGTCGAAAAGCTATGCAGAAATATAAATAAAATGCCAAGCGCGTGTCGGGAGCACACTTGTCGTGTCGGGTTTCGTAATCATATTTTCGCCAGAGACAAACGCCATGGCATTTCAAATTTTATCAACTTTGTCATTCATACGGAAACGAAAAGTTTTTAATTAAATTAAACCGTGTATGTAACTTATTATAATTTTATTTCTAGTAGATAGTAGATATAAATATGACAAATACAAACTCGCAAAAAAAAAACTTAATTACAAAAAAACATATATTCAAATCTAAATCGTGCATTTTTGTTCATAAAGAAATGTGTCAGGGTGCTGATACATTTCTGTTATTTCTTTTTTGCATGATTTATTCGGCAATGTCAAAGTTATAAAATACCTTCGACTATATATACCCAAAACCAGCTGAAACAGCGATCACCTCGTTTCTACATACAAGTTTATACTTCGTTAGAACGAGGAGCTCAACGTATCCTCCGGTAGCGGGTCATTTCTTACACACAGTAATACATTACTTGTATTGTATAATAATAACTTAACTGCACCTTACCTACCATTGTTAATATGTTTTATTCGTGTACTATGATGACCATTTTGAAATAAACATTTATCTTATATTATCTTATCTTATCTATATTGAGAAATCTTTGTAAAATACATACAATTATTTTACGAAAAGTTTGTTTTATTTTGTGTCATATGACAACAATTGTCCAATACCGATCCGTTCAACCGAGGCCCCTGGACAGGGTTTCTTGACAGACTACGTAACCCTAAAGCAGTAAGTACGGCAACGGCAGCGCTCTAGCTAGTGCTGGGTAGTACAGAGGGCCCGCCCGTAGCAGTCGCACGTAAGCTCCTTGCTACGAACTTGCTACGCACGCACTTGCTACGACTAACACTACGAGAGTAGACTTTGATAACATTACGTTGAAAATGCACATAGCACTTTTTTGTTTAATCTTATTATCGTTTTTAATTTGACGCTGTAATTTGATTTGTAATTGCGATTTAAAATATTATGCTACCCGGTCTTTGTTGGGTTATTATTGGAAATTTAAATATAATAACACAAATAAAACGATTTTTTTGTAGACTAACTTCATATACTTTTAAGCCTTTGGCATTTCAGACGATTTCGTAATAAAGACTTAAAAGTTATTAAAAAAATGTATTTATTTTCAGCTACGCCAACAGGAAGACACAGATGAAAACATGTCCCTGCTGTAGCAATATAACTAAACATAAGCTGTTTGAAACGATGAGTTTGTTCGTCGACTTGCGTCAAATTAAGTCGTCCGTTACAAACCTTTCAGAGATGGTGGATAAGATATCAATTTCCAAAAATGAGAAAATCAAAGAGAGTCCAAGGATGCCCGAATCGAGTATATACGGCAGCTCCAAGTACAAACCGTCCTCGCTGGGGTTTGGCGTTCGATTTTCTTCCAGCCAGGAGGATATCTACCGAGACATGCCATCGTCGAGACTACGCAGTCACATGTCTCTCCCTAATTTGGGTAAAACCGATGGGGGACTTGATAAGCCGTCCGTGTCACGGTATGACGATACGCCAAAAATTGTTGAAATCGATGATGAACGGAGCGTCCGATCTCGCAAACCATCCATACAATTATCGACAGAAAACCTGAGCGAGTGGATAATAGCCTCGATTAACAAGCGACCTCATTATGACGATAACGGAGATACGCATCCCATGGATTTTATAGAGAGTATAAAATATTACATATCGGAGTTGAATATGATCGAAGAAAAGCAACTTCCGTTTATAATATCCTGTTTAGAAGGAGTACCGTTGATGTGGGCTCGGTGCTTCAGGAGCGAGTTCAGAAATGTTGAAGGATTTTACATCGCATTTGAACAAGAGTTTTGGGGTCCGGATCGGCAAAAGTCTGTTCTATATGATCTGAAGCTGGGGAAATATGATGAGGTCAGGTCGCGAATGAGTATGTCGGAGTACTTCCTGCACAAAGTGTCTAACTACCGGCACTTAGCCCCGCCGCCATCGGACTTGGAGATCGTTTACTCGCTGGCCGCACATTTCCCTACCGCGATAGAACTGGAGCTACGCCTCACGCCGAAGCCCACGCTACGCGACGCCTACCGCGTGCTACGCCGTAGAGACGGCGAAACCACGGATTTCCTTCCCAACTACTTGTACGAAATGTGCGAAGCTTTCCAACGAGGCCAGCGGCCAGAGTCCGCGAGACGCCAAGAAGGCTCGAAAACTCAATCAACCAATACTTCGGAACATGTTCCTTTTAGAGGGACTAAATAAAATACATATCTAATACTCATAATTATTCCCTAACCAAGCACTGTATGCGAAACAATATTATCACAAGTGTTCATTATGTTATGAATAGACTTAATTTTATAGCCGTGATTGTTGCTTATTGATATAAGCGCTTTATTTATAGGTTGTTATTAGGATATTATACACGTAGGTACTTACTCAATTTAAAATTAAATGTCGCATGTGACAACACTGTACTTATAAAATGCTATTTTATTAATATCCTACCAATTTAAGTAGGTACATAACGCTCTGAGACAAGTAAAATGATTTACCTACTGTAATTTACTAAAAGGTTCTGAACACATCGGTCATTCACATAATAAAGGTAGGTACGTACTCGCACAGAACGACCCTTACACCATTTACATTATATTAGGTAATATTAGCCATTCAAGTAACAAAGCTATTTGCGGATCGGGTTTCAGTGGTTTCATTAACTGAAAACGATAGAAGCGCTTTAATTAACGTAATTGGTGTGCATTGTACAGTTGGATTGTTTGTTATAGAGCTCTGTCGGAGAGTGAGGGGAACTGGACGGAGAGTGATTGCGTGGAAGCGCGGCGCTCGGGCGCGCTATGGAGCGGGCAGGCGCGCGCGTGCCGCCGCCAGCCCGCCGCCATGCCACACGTGGCCGCGGCCGCGCGCCTCGCCCGAGCCGCCTGCCGCGCCGCGCACGACGGAGACAGGTGGAACTGCTCTTCCATTGAATTAGCTCCTAAATTCTCGCCCGATTTGCTCACAGGTGAGCTATATTTGAATAACCGTACATGTGAAACACCCAAAATAAATTAATCTAGGTACCTACAAAGCGGTGCTTTGATAATCGCATGATTCACAGTCCACATAGCATGACAACCATAAATCAAACAGGTAAGTACCTAAGTAACCAAATACAAACACAATACTAACATAATATTTTTGTAGCGACCTCGGTTCTGTCTGGTAGCATGGTAGAAACTTCCGACATTATGAGAGATAAGAGAAGCCAAGTTCGTCGCCTCTTTTAAAATGAGAAGCGGTGCATTGTGCAGGCGCGGTCGGCGGAACGGCAGAGCCCTTTCTTTCAACACACGCTGTGGGCTCGTTCCGCATCGACCACTCTTTTTATTTACGTGACACATCCACATACTATTTATCGCTTCTCGGGCAATTAATATTTAAATTATTCTATTGTTCCATTCCTTCCAAATTGCTTTATAAATTTATTTTGTTAGATCATTTAGAGCCCCGTAACGAGTAAAAAGCGTAAAATGTCGGCATCGATGCCGATTGCAGGAACCTTATTAAATAACGGAGGACAGCACGCGATGCCAGCACGAAAGCGTTCAGTAGGCCCGTCTTACATTACAGAGTCGTGACTATCGTGACGTGCTGCTCTTTGCTATTGATTTGGGGTAAAATGATAAATAACCACGAAAAACTTGGCTATTGTAAATCTGTTTCTATGCATTGTCCTTGTTTCGTAAGTATTTATTTTGCGATACACCAAAACAACTTTTACTACCGATAAGAACACGGACAAAGCCTTTCTTTTCCGCGTCGCTCGCTCACAATCAGTGTTTTACGAGAGACGTTGAAAAACAACTAAAAGTTAGGTTGGAGTAGAAAGAAGACGAACAATAGGAAGTTTTTCTAGCTTTAGCGTGGTCGGTGACATTGTGTAGTTGGCAAGGAGCGCCGGCCGGATGCCGACAGCCGACTGCGAAATAGTAACCATGCCTTTGTCACTGTTTCGAAGAACGGAAATTAATTGACAAGAGAAAAATCCGTTAAGAATCTTTGGAGTGCTCTCGACTTGATACATTTTAATTAAAAGTTTCACGAAGCGAGTAACGTCTGCGGCTGCTCGGGTAATGAACATGAAATAACTTTTCATTAAACCCCCAAAGAGCCTGCTTAAATAAGTGCTTGTCTTATTTTATGCTACCTCATAATTAGGCATTTTGTCCCAAAAGGTTTCCTTTTCTCGTCTCTAATGGATTCAATGTAATTAGTAAAAGTAACGTTTTCGTGAAGCTTTTGCGTTTATTACGCGATATTACAAGTATCTGCTCCTGTTAGATTGTAGTTAGAAATTTACGACTAATAAGCTTGTGGTTGTAAAAAGCTAGCATATAATGTGTGGTAAAAAATAGGCGATCATGGTGTAAAGTCTCCTAATCTAAAGATTACATCAACTTGACATTTTACTAAAACCATGCAATAAGTCAATTCCCAAATCTTTATTGACGAGCACTAGGTTCCGATAAAGGAAAGTTTATCTGTAAGGGGCTATCGAATCAGCGAGGCTCTAGGGGTCGACTGCGGACAATAGATTTAATTACACGCATGAATCAAGCAGGCGGAGAGGAATGGAGCTGGAGTCTCATGGAGCTTCATTCAGATAAACGTGGGCGGTGTAAATTGCGTATTCATGTAGAAATCCGGTTGCCTGTTAACCGATGGTTAAAAGTGGTCCATCATTTGCTAGAGCGAAACAGTTCTCGTGGCGCGTACCTTCATGTCGATCGGTTTGAAAACGTTTAAGATGGTCGTTATTTAGGTTGGTTTAATTTTATTAAGGGCACGCGTCACGTACCTAAAGTTGTCGTTCCCAGCTATACGTCACTAAGCTATGACAAAAGTTATTGGGCGCGGCCTAAAGTCCGTCAAGATTAGCCACCAGTTTGATAGGCTCTAATGTCATACAATTTGAGTTTAGAGCCTATAAAACTGTTGTTAGAACCTTAGCAGTTGTTAGCAGTATAGTTTTTGGTGATGGAGTTCGTCCGACAGAGAATTAGTACTATCTTTGTTCCTATACCGTCGTCGGTACTGAAAGTGCTCATAGATAATACGCGTAGTAATATCTGGGGGGCCCTTACTCTTGAACGCGATCGGTATTGGACAAGTATTGGAATATAACATTTCGTATTTTTGACAGCAAATCTAGCGCCAATTTCAACCTTGTTTTCAAGAGTACAAAAATTTGACAGCAGTAAATATAAATTGGGATCGGATCGGAATTGTCATTGGATTCAAGAGTAAGGCTGCTGTTCTGTGGCTACGCTAACCGCTAACTTTTTTAAGTGGCCTGTATGTTGGCTGTATGCTTGTTTTCTACCTAGGTAATTGCTATAAAAACATTTCATCGTGTAATGAGGGCGTGCAACCAGCGCCTGGCAGTCTTCTCTCGATGCAAATGCGGCCTAAGCGTGCAGTGACGCGCTGACGATGTGACGAGCGATAAGCTCGACGGACGCTATTGTTTAGCCGGCGCAGGACGCGTGCGGGCTCTATCGCGATGAGATTGTAATTAAAAAGATTACCGCAGTACCTATCTGTGAATGAAATGCATGCATGGCTGATGTTTTGCAAGGGTTAGGTTGTTGGCTGACCATTGCTTTAAAAATAAGATTTTATTACTAAATTACCTACATGCAGCGCGTGAAAGTTATGTCTATTCATATTTCATGCGTCAATTTATTCTTGATGCTTTCATTATGATCAATGACTCTCCATTCCACATTATGATAGTAGATTACTATGGATACAAAAGTTTTTGTAGAGTCTTCTATACTTATCAATAGGTAGGTATAGTTCTCACAACGGATCTCGGCCGTCGTGAAATTAGCCGTTTCGATGCGCAATGGAGCTTTTTCAAACTAAATTGTCTTGGCGCATCACAAACGGCTAACTTCACGGAAGCCTAGATCCGCTGTGCGAACTATACTACATATCCTAGTTGCCTGGAAGAAAGGCCGCACACTATACTATACCTACTTGCTACATTTAAATTTATGTTGTTACCCTTGTGTAAAATAAAGTGTTTATCTATCTAATCGATCTATCTATCTACATATTCTTTTGTTTGAGCTAATAATTTTCACCCAAGTTGTAACGGTAACAAGCTACATAGACTGTTAAACTAATAATAGTAAATTATGTAATCGTGTGTAACATTGGTGATTACCGCTGAGTCGCCATTGAGACCCGAGCCGTAGGCGAAGGACGGTAATCATCAATACACACGTGTATCATACGACGTTTTTCAACACACTTGTGATTTTTTTTTTTTATAGCAACGAAAAAGAAATAGTTTGATTATGGGTGTCATTCTGTGCCTAATTGCGATGACCATAGAGCCACTTTATAAGCAAGTGTGTTGAAAAATAACAAAAAAATCTATAACTCACTAGTGAGTTATAGCGATGAAAAAGTCATAGTTTGATTATAGGTGTCATTCTGTGCCTAATTGCGATGACCATAGAGCCACTTTATAAGCAAGTGTGTTGAAAAATATATCGTTAATAATAGTGCAGCTTAATGAGCTTGAGCTGCATGCACTATTACACACCAGTAGGCAATAACTAAAGGGCGGAAAGAGTTATGGCTCCATCTAACCAATCCCGTAACAATCGCAGGAAACACCAGAACAAGTAACTCAAACACACAGGCTGGCAGGAAAGAAATAGAATGCCTTTTAATATAGCGTTTGGTGATACCGGACTAAAAGGATGAGAATAAAATAGTTGACTCTTTAAAAAAAAACAGATGCGGTCTATTAGCTTAGAAACAACGTATAGCTTTGTAATTTTATGTTTTGTGAAAATATAAGCGTTCGATTTAATGTTAGAACAGCTGAAACCTCTAGATGAAATTTCAACACTGATAATAACATCAACCGTATAGCAGGGAAAAACGTAAACTCAAAAATACCTTTGTAATGCAATCTGAAAGCATTCCACCTATCATAGTTTAGATTTGATGGTCTATTCGTAGGTAAGCTCTAGTTCAAGAGACAGGTAGGTAATATCAGCAAATGGTAATTATATCGTGCACCGAAACAGAGGTTTTGGTAATTCAGTTGAAACATTTAGAATGGAGAACAGGAATTTTAAACGAATTCATTCCACCACAATCCCATTTCCGAACGACCGAAATGCAAAAAGCATGATTCCTTTACGGCACATATACCACCTATTAAACGCACTGCAAAGGAATGTTTAGCTCTTCCGTCGTCTGCGTTCCTCGAACGAACGCCCGTGTGAATTCAACCGTGACAATGTATTTTAGTATATAATCTTTTTGAAAACGCCATTTTTTATCCGGATAGTGGAGCTGTCTAACTTTATTGTCTTTTTTCGGAGCATATGAATAACTGGAGAAACGTTGCGACTTTGTCTGCGTGAGTTTTTTTTACTTACCTACAAACTTCTTTCCGCTGCGTCTATAGGCCTTTATGCTGTAGAATCTGTAGATATCGGGTTTTGTTAGATATCAGCAAGCCTATAAGACTATGAATAATATGAAAGACTGAGTGACTAAGCGATGAGGGAGCTGCGCTCATAGACATTCGACATCTCGCGCCTTAGGTCACATACTCGTATGTCTAAAATACATAAGTAATCCAATCCGTGTAAAGTGTAAAAACCAGATGTACGTACATTCAGCCAAAGTGGCCAAACTCTACTATATTTACCTATTTGCAGACAGAGTCTGCGTGCCTGAATAAGTTTTCTCCAACTATTAAACATTTCCTCCTCTTTAACATTAACTCAGGGACCCGGGAGCAAGCTTATGTGTACGCTATGTCTGCGGCTGCTCTAGCCTGGTCAGTAGCGAGGGCGTGCGCCGCGGGCTCGCTGCCTGCGTGCTCGTGCGCCGCCCCGCCCCGCGCGCCGCCGCGCCCTCCGCGCCAGGCCCAGGTCACACCGGCAGAACCACACGCGAGATTCAAGTGGGGCGGCTGCGGTGACAACTACCAGTGGGCAGAGAGGTGCGACCTTTCATATTTTATGCATGTCATCAGCTATCTAAACACATCACCTTAGCACTCTTACGGGCATAGATAACACCAAGGTATGTCTATAACTCCTTCCAGTAAAACAACCAGAAAAAAATATTGATCCGAAATATAACATAACCATAATCATTTTATTTTAGGTTTGCAAAACAGTTCCTGGATGCCCATGAAATAGACGTGCGAGACGGCAAGATAGAAGACTTTCTGGAATTAGAAACGACAACGACCGAACAACCCACAACCACCGTAACAATGGAGCCTACGACAGTTCCGCCCATCGTGATTCTCGTAGACGACCAGCCGGCGGCGCCAGCGAATGTTACTTTACCACCCAAAAAAGGCAGGAAGGGACGACGTGGACGAAAACGCTTACCCCGGTCGCCGCGACGAGGCAGGCCGACAAGGAAACGATTTAGATCAAGATCGAGGTAAGATGGACTTGTTGGCACACTGGGGGCTTGGCATATAGCCAGAAATAAGCTTTACTAGCTAGATTACATCCTCCGTTTTTATCAGGTACGAATATGAAGATAGAGGATCGAGATACCGTAACATCGAGTATCGGATGGCAGCTGATGACCCGCGCTTCGACCCACAAGTGGATTTACAGACGAGACTTGAGAAACTCCGACCGCTCATTGCTTCTGCTAATTTGATCAACGGACGATTTGGACGAAAGGTATTCAATAACATGGGTTCTTAGCATTAATTTAAGGAGATTTCTCTATATTGTAGTACAAATAATCATAGACTCGTTAGACGTCCCGCGTCTTTGTCCGCGCTGACTCATTTCGACTGATTAGTTTTGACTTTTTGAGTCCTTTAGCAGTTGAATTTCGTAAATCCCGTTTAGATTTATTTTTTGTTCATCAGGCCGTATCAAGCGGGATGCGTACAAAATGCACTTGCCACGGTGTGTCGGGGTCGTGTTCGGTGCGCACGTGTTGGCGCGCGCTGCCGCCACTGACGCGGCTGGCGGCGGCGCTGGCAGGCGAGAGATCCCGCGCCGCCGCGCTGCGGCCGCGGCTGCGGGCGCGCCGCGCGAAGCCTCGCCTGAGATACGTCACCCCCAGCCCGGACTACTGCGAGCCTGACCACGCTGCGGGCTCGCTCGGAACGCACGGCAGGTATAATTAAAAGCAAGGGAATAAAAAGTGAATAACTAGCACAGAACCGAGAGGAGTGGCACATGCAAAGGGGCTTTACCCAGCAGTGGGTGAAGTCAGGCTGTACATGATGTTGATTGTGATGAATAAAAGGTCCCCCACTAATTCGATTGGTTGAAGATGGAAGACCTTGATGCTTGCGAGGTAACCTAGTGGGGTGCTGCAGAAGACAGAAATACGTGAAAGGAACTGGGGACAATATAAAACTAGTTCGACCGTAAAGTTTTTAGTCGAACTAGTAGGAATGAAAAAGCCTTCATGGTGTTGTGGGCGAGTGCCCCGACGAGTAGTAGAAGTTGCGGGTTCGATTTCTGCTGCGGAGCAAATGTTTACATGATCTGCAATTTTTTCCTGGGTCTAGGTGTTGTGGTACCACTGTAGTTTCTTATACCCATCGGTTAACGAAATATGGCATCTATATGTGACTGTTTATGTTAATAAGATACCACATGCTTTCCGAATTGATACTTCTTTCACCATAGCTAAGATCGCAAAGGGTGCTCACCAGTCTTCTTTCTAGACCAGCGTGCTCCATCGTCGACCACACCATTAACTTACCATCAGGTGAGGTAGGGGTCAAACGCTAGTCTATAAAAAAAATGCTCCATCATCCGTCTATTAAAATTAATGCAACTCACCTGTCGCAAGGAAATGCAACGCGAGTACAGGCAGCGCGCCGGGTGGCTGCGGGCGGCTGTGCTGCGGCCGCGGCCGGAGAGCTGTCCGCTCCAGCCGGCTCGAGCGCTGCCACTGCCGGTACCACTGGTGCTGCCGCGTCGACTGCCAGCTCTGCAGGCTCACCACCGAAGAACATTACTGCAACTGAACTCGCGTAGACATCCTCCTTAGCACCCTCTTTTTATTCCGTCTGGAGCCTATTATTTTAACACGCGTTTATACTAGTTGTTGCCCGTGATTTCGTTCGCGTAGAACTCGGGAACCGTACTTTTTCCGGGTAAAAAATAGACTATCCTATTCCCGGTCTTTGTCTATGTTATAAATTTCATCCAAATGGGTTCAGTGGTTGTCGAGATATAGAGGAACAAACATCCATACAAACATCCAAACTTTCGCATTTATAATATCAGTGCGATAATGTGATGATAAATTGATAAGGTCAAGTAAAGAGTAGGTACAACCTGGGTGAAAAGCTATCTCCGGGGTATGCAATGTACGATCTATTTATAAGTGGGCTCTTTAAACCTGTCGTAGTGCCGCCAAACACTCGACTAGAGCGGACCAAAAACGTTTTGTTCATGTAACATTTTTCGTCACAGCATTACCATAACTGAACCCGCGTTTATAGTTCATAGAATTTAACAGAATGTCGTGTTCTCATTGAAATTTAATAATTTGCGATTATGGTTATAGACATGGGTAGAAAACGTGTTAAATCAAATGAAGTAAAGAGATTCATAGAGTTTAAGCCATTTTAAAAGAAACAAGCATTTTTACCAAAATTACCTCAATTTCTTGTTTCTTCTAAAGTTATTAACTATCGCCGGTACTTTCTTGCCATCACTTCTTAAAAGATCTCGTCTGTAATGAAACACTGAATTTAATATTGAATTCTGTTCTAAATGTTTGAAAAGCGACACAATTTGAAGCTCAATTTCACATTCCACTAAATAAACTTTTTACCTAACTCAGAACCAAAATGTTTTGAATAATCTTGAGCCAAAGAATAATAACTCTTATAGTTTACCATTAAGAATAGCATTTTAAACGTTGTATTGTGTCCTAGTCATGCTGGTAATAAGAATACCTAGTGGTGTATAATTATCTCATTTTAAACTATGTAGTAAATAGAGTAGGTACATTTGACGAATTTCGATAAATAGTCTCAGTATAATTGTACTTATAATATTCTAATGTTTATTGTTTTAGCTAAGACATATCGAAATAAAGTGTAAATTATTTTAAATATAAGACTACTAATTTCCCTAATTTTTATGGGTACAAAAAAAAGGACCCATATTTCGAAATTTGATGTTGTTCTAGGTTGGATAACGTTTCTTTAACAATTGGCAAATAGAGGTTTTTAGAGATTTTACTTTATTTCAGTCTAGAGCTTTAGAATAACTTAAAGGCACAATAAAAGCTACGAGCTAAAGAAACGGAATTTCTCCTACGATCATCTTTGTAATTTGAATAACAGCAAACCAAATTGTTTCAAATCTTCAGAAATGCAAAGTGTTTTATATGACAATAACTTTTAAAGGGCCTTATTCATACTAATACTATAAACATCTGTAAGCTAAGGTGTCTTTCAAATCTGTCACCGTATTTGGTAGTTTTTTTTTAATCAAATACTTGTGTTAATTTTTCTCTTATAAAACAAGGTACACAAAAAGGTTTATGGATATGACATGACATAAATATGACAAGGAAAGAAAATACATAGCAAGCCGCTAAAATTACAGTTTAGATAAGGCCCTAAAGAGTTTCCTAAAGAGTTTTTACTGGCTGCTGTATACTGCTTATGGCATTATATTACCATGTTCAATTATATTATTTATTTTAAATACATTTCTAACTATAAATTTTAATAGATTTTCAATGATTTCCTTATGCATTTACCTTGGTAGATATTCTGCAGTTTTTTTAAATAGTTATTATAAGTATTAGAATTATAGATGTAAATAAAAGTTGTACTTAGCATTGGTCTTTTAATAATGTACTCTACTCATGTCACTAATATGCAGCTAAATAAATGATAAAAACAGTCTTTTATTTGATGTAAAGGAATTTATTTACAACCAAGTTCACACGTGGAAACGTAATTGACTATAATGAATACATAATAAGCAGCACATCAGGTGCTACCGAACATCAAACCTACTGCATTATTATGCTATTGTATGGGATAAACTATCTTACTTTGCTCATTATACACTGCTCTAATCTAATCCATCCGTAATACCCGGTTCATATTATACCAGTCCAGCTATCGAATAAAGCGCTGGTATGCCACTGGAATAATGTAAACCGGCAATGTACTCATTCAAGTGAGCAATCCAGTCCAGTGATACATTCAAAAGCTTGTGAAAAACTGGAACAATGTAAGTGATACAATCCAGTCCAGTACTGGACTGGATCAATTCGCTGGGTTACTAGACTAGAATAATGTGAATTAGATTAGGGTGGAATAAAAAAATGGTTGATTTGAATCTATCCACGCAATGGACTACAGTGGAGGAAAATGTGGAATCAAATCAATCGAAGATTAAAAGGAACAGAAACTCCCACACTGACGACGGTGTGAAATCGTTAGTAAAAAAAGCGTTTTAAGTAAGATTTTGATGTTTCCTGTCAGTATGGGAATTATCAATAATTGCCAAATATTACAAAGAGTACAAAATTAGCAATTGAAGGGCGCTATTTATAATCATAATTTAAAACTCTGCGTTAACTGCCCGTCATCTTTGTTTATTGACATTAGAATGACAAGGAATACTGTACTTTAGCGAGCCGCTAAAATACAATGTTATGAAAAAGATCACTAATCTTCAATGAGAACTAATAATTGTGTTACTTAAAACTAAAAATCACATCACTTTCTCCTAATCACAACAAAATAACAACAAAATCATACAGAACTCAAATCGTAAAAGTATAAGAACAATGTTTCTAAAAATGGTACTTAATTTACAGTAGACAAATTTGTAGGTATTTATTATATTTATAATCTTAATATATGGCCATAAAATATACAACTTTAGCTAATAAGAGTAGATACATACATTTAATTATCAGTTATTTATATCTTTTTAATGCACATTAAGACATTTTTTCTTTCAACAGTTATTACACAAAATACCTTTTACCTCTTAGCGTTATTATATACCTAAATATTTGAAAAGGTTATCATCATCTAGTAATATCATTAAGTAGGAAATACAGGGTGTAAAAAGACTGCTACCGAAAACAAGGTTTTGGGGTGCTGTACCACCCCCTTTCATTTTCGGTAGTCGTCTTTTTACACGCTGTATATTATGTGTTAATAATCTTTACATTACATACAAAACAAAGACGCTTAAATTGTTTGTCCCTCTGTATGTTTGTATGTACGCTTAGATCTTTTTAACTACGCAACGGACTTTCATGCGGTTTTCATCAATAGATAGCACTCTATCTATTGATGAAAACCGCATGAAAGTCCGTAAAGTGAATCACTATTCAAGAGGAAGGTTTATACATACATACATTTTATTAAGGTCTTTGAAATTAAGTACGAGAAGTATGAACTATTTGGGACTGCTACTTCTACAGCCTCGCAACTACTCTTGATGTTCATTCTTTGTTACTAAATACTAAATACAACATTACTAACAACATTGAATTAAGTTTAATAGTGAGCAAAACTGGTTAAACAGTCACTGGCGTCTTTTTCACAATAGTCGCACGAGCACGTTGCACTGACACGTCTTAAAAGTTTGGTATAATATTTATTTTGAAAAGTATTATCGCTAAGACAGCCCGTCCCAGAAATCATAACTCTACGCGTTCCGTTTTATGGTCATCATCTGAAAGAAAACATTATAAATCCAAAAATCACTGGTTTTGTCTTCATCAACTTTTAAATCGGCAAAATCGGCAAAATAACTAATTTGAAAAATACGATGATAATGACCGCTCGCAGTAATCATAACTCTATGCGTGAATTTTTCTTATCTGAAATAAAAAAAATGATGCTGAAAATGAGAGAAAAATGACAAGAGGGCGAAAAACTCGTTTGACAATCGAAAACGTTCTAACAGGATTAGTGTGTAAAATTAACTACCAAAGTTCCCATACAAATTGACAGCTAGACGTTTACGTTCAAGATCGTCAAAGAATTTTTGCATAAAAAAAAATTTGCAAATGACTGTTAGTGTGTTGCAACGAAATAATGTAGCTACTACATAGAGGTGCCCTATACTATACTCGTTTGTTCGAAAAAGACAAAAGGGACGCCAAATTAAGAGATGGGAAGATGATTTACCAAAAGGATGCAGAACACTAACTCGTGACAGAGATGAGTGGAAGAAACTAAGGGAGGCCTATGTCGAAACCTGACCAACAAACTGGTTGCTAAACTAAAAAAGTTTATTTTTTATTTTTATTTTTATGGTATCCATTATTTAGATTTAAAATCATAAGTACTTAGAAACTTTAAAAAATTGTAGATATTGGTGCGAATAAAGGCTTTTATTATTATATTATTATTATACTCGTTTGTTCATCATCAACCGTTATTTTTTTTATACACCCTTTTCTGTAGTGAGGCCAGCGATTGGTTGAGTCGCGTGAGGTGCAGGTTCGATTCTCGTTGCCAGAGGAAAAACTACTTAAACGATTTGCAAATATTTCTATATAATATAAGTGATGTGGCTATAGGCGTTATAAGATTCGGTAATATTTAACGCCATTTTTATGTTTTTTTTTTGTTAGAATGTTACAAATAAAACTTACCAGTAGTGGAATCTGGTTTGGGAGGGGCAGTTGTGGTGATTGGCTGCTCTACATTACTGTCGATTTCCTGCAGAGACAAAGTATTATAATAAGTCAATTATGCTGCAGCGATCCGCGCCGGCATCGCACGGGTGCTTAAACTATACGTAAACCTTCTTCTTGAATCACTCTGTCTATTCATGGAAGCTGCATTAAAATCCGTTGCGTCGTTTAAATAGCTAAGTTTAAACCGGTGGAAGCGACTTCGTTTTATACTATGTTATAAATAATTCTACAGTAAATGCATTTGTCTCACCCAGATTTCACTTTATTGCATAAAACATTTCATTAATTAAAGTCATTTAGCCAACCCTCCCTGACTCGACTCTTCCCACGAGGGGAATTCGATACGCTTTCAAATCCCCTTCGTATTAGGGCAATGAAATGCCTACGAAACTCAGACCACGGAAAGTTAAATCTTCTCTTACCGTGCTGTAAGGTTCATAATGTGATGCATTTGTTAAGAAATTATTTATCATCATCATACAAGCCAATAGACCTACTGCTGATACTCCAAAACAATGTCTTGGCGATCTTGAAAAAAATATGTACCACGCGAGCGAAGCCGCGGGTGGCAGGTAGCTTTTATATCTTAATAATATTAAAGCGGAAAGTTTGGATGTTGTATGTTTGTGGGAGGGAGTATCACGCCAGAACGGCTGAACATACGGTATAAGAAACGGTAACGCATATGCATATGTGTGTAATAGCATATTGGCTCCTTTTTTTACCCTAGTTCCCAAGGGATAAAAACTGTTTATCCGTGGGTAACACCGCAGGGCGCAGCTTGTATTTTAATATTTACCTGTTCATGATCTGCCGCCTGGTAGAGTCCGCGGCGTACGCGCGCCTGCAACGCCTTTATCTCTGCGTCGTAGTCCTTCCACTCGGGGACAATTCGCATCGCCGCAGAGAGCTTCGCCTCTTTGGTTTGCGGGTTATTGCACTGCGAACAACATTGCTATGTTAAAGTGATATCAGACGGGTCATTCAAATTAATGTTCACTCGAATGATATTGCTTCATTTCAAAATTCCACGGCTTAGCTAGCATAGAAAAGCATAGAAAAGCATTCACCTCTTCTTTTCTTTCAAGATGTCATCAAATTAAACCGTGTTCGTCTGCTACACGACTCAAGAGTCAAGACAAGTTGGCCGAATGGCGAGTGAACATTCACTCTGTGTACATTTTTGTTCATTTGGAGTGAGAGTGAAAAATGCGAATGAAAATATCCAACATTGTTGGATTGGTTCATTAATGAATTCATTTGGCACTATTGTTTAATTCTATCTATGTATTGTATTGTACTAAATATATATCAGTCATTTAGTACCCATAAAGCCCAAGGTAAGCTCTGTTTAACAGCAGCTCAATTTTCAAGTCAATTTTCTAATTTATTAGGACATTGATTTATTTAATTTCATTGATTTAATAGACATGTAGGACATGACATGACATGACAGAGGCCTTCCTTCAAGCCTGAAAACTCTGTCACCAGAGTTGGCCACTGACTCATACGAACTTACTTACTTTTAGTCATCTAATATTCCTAAACTTCTCTGTAGCTAGAGTTACTATGCGTCTGCAATGCGGATAGCACTTTTGAATGTTTAAAAATAAAGTTTACATTACAATTTTATAGTAGCCCTAATTACCAAACTAAGTTTAAAACTTGTATTTTGGCAAGTAGTGCCTTCCTTTTTTATTACATATTCTTTGAAATGATGATGATGATGATTATGATGATGATGTAAAACTCAACTTTTATATTGAATATTACGATAATTTAGTTCTAACTTTCAACTTACCAAATCAATAGTCTTAGCAAATTTCTTCGAGGGTTCGTCACACCATGTCTCGCACCACAGCCACTCTTGCGGCAGTGATTTTATCGCCACCTGGTGGATCATGTTATTGGGCAAATCTTGATCTGGAACAAGTATAATATAAATAAATAAACGCCCAACAGCCACATATACCAGCCACATATGACGGCCTAGCATAAATAAATAAAAAAAAAATCTATGAAAAAAATCCCTACATTTCTGTGTTCACTACATACATACTTGTAGGTCAATACCCTTGCTTCATTGTACTATACCTAAGTTAGACAAGCTGTTGGGATCCTGACTGAGCGCCTGGTACTGTCCGCGCAGACGGTCGCCGGCCGCGATACGTCGGAACCGCTTCAGGTCAACCACATACAATGCACTGATGTGATAGCTGCGACCTTGCAAGTGGTTGCGCCAGTAGCCTAGCTTCCAGAACCTGCATATTACAATTAAATGCTAAAAAACTCACCAGTTATGAAAATGTATCTTGTTCATAGAACTGTAATAAAAATAAATAAATGTTGGCGTATTTTCTGATACAGCGCCATTTATCCCTAAACTAAGCAAAGCTTGTAAAACGGAACCAGATAAGTGATAGAATAGAATGCACACAATTTTTAATTATTGAAAATGTTACCTGAAGCCTTCCATCTCCCGTCTGCTGTCACAGAACGGTGTGTATCCGTAAGGAGCGCCTCCCAAATCCAACTCGACCAACTCCTTCAAATCGGCTCGCACGATCTATATAAAAACAAACAAAGTTTTACATGATAGGAATATTATGTAATTAGAGATAAACCATTCTAAAACTCCCCTCCACCGCGTTTGTCATAGATTTGAGTGTGGCTGTTATAGCAATTATTTAGAGTGGGGCGTGCATTTTTAAACTGGTTTATCTTTACTTTGTTTTAAACATCTAGTTTGACCTCAAGTCAAAGCTTTTCAAAGGCAAAAAGTATCTTACTCGTTAGTAATAAGGCTGACAGTTACCTGATCGGCGTCCACGAATATGATCTTCTTGACGTGCAGCGGGAAGAGCACGTCGAGGAACAAAATCTTGTATCCCCAGATGGTGCGCTGGCGGTCGCGCTGCTTCTGCAGCCACCGCGGCCACTGGTACTGCACCAGCTCGTACTCGAAGCCGTACTCTTGGGCCATGTACGGGAGAATTTCCTGTTTAGAAGAAATCACAATTTTGTCACAACCAGGTGCCTTACTCTTGAATCCAATGACAATTCCGATCAAATCCTAATTTCTATTTACTGCTGCCAAATACTCTTGAAAACAAGGCTGAATTTGGTGCTAGATTTGCTGTCAAAAGTACGAAATGTGATATTCCAATACTTGTCCAATACCGATCGCGTTCAATAGTAAGGCCCCAGGGGCCGATTGCATAATACAGTACAAGCTAATAATATGACCGTTTTTCCATACAAAATCACTAGTATTATGAACTTGTATTCAATTATGCAATGGGTTCCAGGATGTCTGGAAGAAATCGAGTTTAAGCGATACAGCCGCCCATTGAACCTATTTTATAAAATGTTACTATTGTATACATACAATAAAGTATGTTCATTCGTATATTCACAATCATATATTTTCATTTAAAGCGTTCGTGACGTAGCTGTCTAAGTTGTACATAATAGATTAACAAAGCTAAGCAATGTTCCGCGTAGTCACCATTCGGATGGGTGACCGGCTCACCGCCAGTGGCAATTTCAACTAAACGCTTCCGTGCTTGGGACAGTATAAAGAACCAAATGAATTCACAGCTCACCTTGAGAGACGGACTCAAGTAATTCTTCAGGAACCAAAACTTGACGGGCGATTTAGTGTTTTTCAGCACCGACATCATCATGATACGCAGGAACCTCTCGTAAAGATGCCCTGACGCCACCGAGAACACATTTATAGTCTCGTCTTGGGTTTCCAGCTCTTCGCCACCACCGAACGAGCTGCGATAAAATATAAAGCCAGATAAAATAAGTTAGAGGATCTACTCTAGAAAACGACAAACAATAATCGTAACTTTCGTAGCTCAAGTTATGTCGGTGACAACTAAGTTCAGAGCATTCATGGATATAAGCTAAACCACGAAAACTGTCACGAGATATGGCTTTTGTCCGCGAGAGTAGACCTTCTACACATGCTCAGACTGTCACTGTCTGAAAAGTTTTAGTTACGAGTCAGCAATATTTGTTAAGAGGCCTTTCCAAGATTTAGCGATATAATTCATGAAGTTCGCGTTAATGTATCTTTATATAGTAGAAGTAATAGCCCGCGCGACGAGGAGCGATACGTCCTCCCTCCATAAGCGCTCAGCGCTGTTTGAAAGTCGCTGCTTCGATCGATATGATTATAAGTGCGCTAACGTGTGATTTAAAAAAATTCGTATTAAAAAAAGTCAATGCTATTAGACTATTTTCTTCGTTGTATTTATTTAATAAAAACTTAAACTTTAATTTAGTAGGTGTAGTTTTATTGTAAACTCCTTACTTTAGCAGAAATAACAAGCGTAAAATAGGGAAAAGTACGCGTTTTTTAGACCGTCTTTATTCAAAAATATTGAACTAACATGCTGTATTTTTCTCTATTCACTTAAATTTTAAAACTGTGATTATTATAATTACATTTTTAGATATATGTTAGACTTTGTTATTTCATAGAAAAAATGATCGAAAGTTGACTGGAATTGCTCATTTTACAAAACGTGCGTTACTAATTATTTTTTTAATCAGTTATGTCTTGAGTTAATTAATATTTGCTCTGTTGGCTTAAATTTTAAGGGATAAAGCTTTTATTTGTTTTTATTTTCGTTAAAATATCTTCAACACACGAGCCACAATAGTGTTCGAAACTTCACGGGCTACAAGAAAATTCAAGGATTGTCAAGGATAGGGCTCTTAAATGATTTCAAAAAAAAAATTGAGTTTGAATGGTAGTAGTATGCCAAAGACCCCGGGCCCCCCGATTGCGTAACTCGGTTTCAATACGATTTCAATCATTTAACTGTCAATAGGCTGTCACACTCATACAAAATACGTCAGTTTTTGATTGAAACCAAGTGAAATCAATTGCATCCGAATTACGCAATCAGGGGGCGAAAAACGTTGAAAGACTTGACCTTTGCCGCGCAGTAGGATAACACAGATAAAGAAAAAAAAATACAAAATATCGTCTAAATGAACCGTTTATTCGGAAAGCTAGTGATTTTTTTTATGAGTCTAATTTCGGCATATAAATGTCACATTTATTTTATTTTAGCCCACTACGTACCACAGCAGGGCAAAGGCCTCCCCCTCTCTTTCTTTCATACAAATGTAATAAAATAAGTAATTAAATAAAGTCATGAAATTATGAGCTTGCTATTGCGATGGGCGTGTGCGCGGTTGAGTAAGAAGCAAAATTTTGCGGGTTCGATTGGTACGGGACAAATGTTGGCGTGAGAGCTGTGGTTCCATAGTACTCGTATTTCTGACTCAGGGAGTCTTAGTTTCAGAATATGGTGTCTTTTGAGTGTGTTATATAAAAAAAAAAATTTAAGCTAAATTATCCAGATATTCGGGAAAATTTAGGAGGGTATGAAAGGGATATCTTATCTTGACGGATAATAACATGCGACCGGAATGACAACGTTAGAACACAGAACCATTGCTATCTTACCTTGCAATAGAGTTCCAAATCCCGCCAGAATTCTTATCATCATTATCGACAAGTAAGTCTAGGTGCTGCTTTTCAGGTTTCTTGCTGACTCGCAGTTTGATCACGTGGCTCCGGAATGAACTCATCAGCACTTGAATATCTTCGCTGCCGGCCGGCGTGTCTGTGTTTTCGTGACTGTATGAATGCAATAAAGTATTTGTTTTATTTTTATATTTTATAAAGAAACTTTGTTTGGTTGTTTGTGTTTGTGTTGCTTTGTTTGTTCCTAAGGACAAAAGTTTCCTATGGTATTCCATCACATCATATCCTAAGTATTTGTTACGAGCATCGTAGTAACTCTGCACAAAGCGGGTAGCAAGCGGATGCGCGGCAGCAGGGAGCGTCAGCGTCTAGAACCTTCGGACGGGACGACGCATGCGCAGTCTGTGCGCTTTTTTGTTTTTGAATAAAACCTAGAGTTTTGCAAATTGATTCATTCAAATGATTTTTTACGACCCATAAATAAGTATAAGTATGTACTATATACTAATATTATAAAGAGAGAAGATTTGTATTTTTGTTTGTTACGAATAAACTCAAAAACTACTGGTCTGATTTCAAAAATTCTTTCACCATTAGAATGCTACATTATCCCTAAGTAACATAGGCTATGTTTATTACTAGCGACCCGGCCCGGCTTCGCACGGGTGCGGTTTATTTGCACCCGCGCGAAGCTGGGACGGACTGCTAGTAATAAATAACATTATTCGCAGTTAATAATGAACATAGTCCCAAGAATCAAGTAGGCGTATCATGGTTTTTCCATAAAAGATATATTATTATTATTATTTAGGCCTTGACAGAGGCCTAGAAACTCTGTCACCAGATTTGGCCACTGACTCATTCGAACTTATTACTTACATAGAAGGTTTCTAGCTTACCCGACAATTTCATAAATATCATCAGAGCGGCCCGGTCTCAGCCTCAGTATCCATGCCCCGGGGTTCGCCTTCAGTTGGAAGTAGCCGAGATTGGCCATTACGATGGTGTCCATGAGCTCCGGCTTCTCTCGTGTGCCCAGCACTAGCTGCAGGCCGCGCGGTGGCGTGCCCAGCGTGGTGTCCCACGCGTGGCCTTCTAGCAGTAGGTATTCTAGCTCGAACTCACTGGAAAATAATCTTTTTTTTAGTTTTGAACGTTATTTGTGCTCTAACGTTGTCCGCATCTACACAAGGCGAGATTCAAAGTTTCATGAAAATAAAAACATAATAAATACTGTTTTACAGATTTTTTTTTTAAATTTGAAGTAAATAATTTTCTTTCTAATGAAGTAGATTGAGCTTATAGCGCCTTGAAACGCATTCGCGTGAAATGTCACTGCGTCTCGTTAATATTAAATTCACGTATTAACAGCAGTGTCGACATCCGCCAGCTGTATGTTGTCGAGGTCGTAGACGATCTTGACACATTCAACGAGCCATTTAGAAGGCTGAAAACGGTCACCTTACCAGCTGAGAAGCACCATATTCGAAGCAGGCGAAAGATCAAATTTGGTTACATCATTGTACGATCTTCTGCGTTTCGTCGGTAATCTAAAGTTGTAAACTAACTTTTAAACAACAGCATCGATATCCGCCAGCTGTATGTTGTCGAGGTCGTAGATGGACTTGATGCATTTAACGAGCCAGTTAGAAGGCTAAATCCGGTCCCCTTACAAGGTGAGATGCACTTTATTCTAAGTAGGCGAATGTTCAAATTAGGTTG
This sequence comes from Colostygia pectinataria, assembly GCA_951394395.1. Classification (NCBI taxonomy): domain Eukaryota; kingdom Metazoa; phylum Arthropoda; class Insecta; order Lepidoptera; family Geometridae; genus Colostygia; species Colostygia pectinataria. The sequence continues at coordinate 8,608,452 of OX596351.1, read as the reverse complement.
CATCATCATCTACTGCGTCTCGTCGGTAATACATTTTGGCCCATCTTTGCCGATTTCCAACATTTGCTTTACTAAGGTAAAGCAAAACATAACAAACACATCCCTCGCTACACATCCTCGCACATCCTCGCACGTCCCTGGTGGAAACGCCTTAAAGTAGTAAACTAACCTATGAACAACAGTGTCGACATCCGCCAGCCGTATGTTGTCGAGGTCGTAGACGGACTTGACGCACTCGACGAGCCAGTTGGGCGGCGTGCGCAGCTCCATGGAGAGCAGCGGCGCGTGGGGGAGGCGGGAGAAGCGCGCCGCCGCGCCGCCGCCCAGCGCGCCCGCACTCGTGAACTGCAGCTCCGGCTCCAGCACGTACCGGTAGAAACTACAAGCACAGAACACGAGGATTATTCGCTATGATCTAGGAGATTTCTTACCAATAACGTGTAACTTAGTAACGTGTTCTATACGTGCCATGTTGTGAAATCGTTTTCCGTATCTGTGTTGTTTCAATAGCGATAGTTTTGCTATCGATAGGTTGACTTTGAAAAACAGTCAGACGAGCCTTAAAACGTGGCTTGTCGACAACGATTCCACGCAGATATCGAAACGAGCCTGCGTTTGGTGATAGCGAATAAGGCTCTAGATATTAGTACTACGTACGTACAGAATGGCCACTGCCTACCTCTCACCGGTTTTACTTACCTCACCCGGTCGCAAGTTTGCCGGCACTGAAGCTAAGGGCTAAAGCACGCGTTTATTTTGATTTTGTGTAGGTCCAAGCGCGCGCATGCCAGTGCGAGCGAAAGTGTGCTTCTCGCTCTTAGGTAGGGAGTGACAATTCTGTACGTAGTACTAAAATTTGTTCTGTGCTACAAGTTAACTTCTCATGTTAAACATGGGATGACAGAGGCCTTTAGGCGGCCTAAAAACTCTGTCCCCCAGAGTTGGCCATTAACTTATACGAACTTACTTACTTACTTACTTGTCATGTATAGTAATGCCGGCGGATCTCGGACGTCGTGAGGTTAGCCGTTTCGATGCGCAATGGACCTTTAACGAACTAAATTGTCTTTGCACATCATAAAGTCACGATGGCCGGGCCGAGATCCGACGGTATATATTTAGCAGGTTTACAATCTCTCTAATATTATAGAGGAAAGATTGGATATTTGTATGTTTGTTGAAAGGAGTATAACGCCACAACGGCTCAACATATTTATATGAAATTTGTCACAGGCATAGATTAGTCTGGAACTCTGGAATATTAGTACATAACATAACATACATACGGAAAAAGTTCGGTTTCCGTGGGAAATAACTGTTTAATCTCGCAGCTAGTGATACTTATTTCTGAAGTTAAGAAACCGTAACTTCTTTCCGTTACTTTCCAGAACTCTCGATCCTAAAGGCAGGTTACACAGAAAAGACGTAAGATGATGACGCGTCGCGGACGCGGCGCCCCTTTCATACAAAATGTAAAGAAGCATTGTGACTCAAGGTACATTTCTATGTTTAAAAAGTCACGTTCGCATCCTTGTCATACGTATTTTATGTGTGACTAGCCCCTAGTTAATTTGCACTAGTCTATACTCAATTTATTTATTGCTTTCATATGGTAGGTTCAATAAGGTTGTTACTTAATAGGTGGTAGTTTCACATATGAACCCTGTAAAAACACAGAAAACCAGCGCTACGGCATGAGTTGTTCTGCCGTAGCATATACTGAGTGGTGGCCATTTTTGTTACCAATTGTAATATAACTACTTATGTCTAAAAAATGTATGTAACAGAATAAACGTTATATATTATTGTTATCATTATAAAAGGGTATGACAACATGGAGATAGGCCGAAGATTAAATAAGTAGGAATTAATGTAGATAAATTAAGAAGGTTGTTAGCATTCATTCTCAGTAGGTAGTTTTTATTAAATATTTAAATATAAACGTTTCGAACCTCTTTAGTGGCATATCGGAGTTCTTATCCTGAGGGTTGACGAAGAGCTTGACGCGGCAGTTGAGCACGCGGCGCAGGACTAGCAGTAACGGAGCCAGGCGCTGCGCGGCGTTCGACGCGGGGTCCAGCACCGCCACCACCTAGCACCAATAGTAAGAAGACTTTATAAAGGTCCAAAACTCGCTCAGATTTACCAGTATTTGACAGTTTTATTGAATGGAGATGTGATTGCTCTGGGGTCACTTAAAGTGGGCGATCTGGGCTACATGATGATTCATTTTTATTGCATTTATTTATGATTTAACCGTTGCTGTCTCTCTGCAGGGCCAAGCCTGCCTTGTGAGCTATGTTGCGAGTCTAGTTTCTCTCAACTGATAAAGGGATCCTACATTACTGAAACTGTTATTTTATAGGCATTGTTTGAAAAAATAACTGTTTTTAAAACTATAGACAAATTAAGAAAAGAAAGATCAAATCGCTAAAAATATTATACAATTAAAACTATAATTAGCAAGAAATGAATAAAGTTATTATATTCTAATTATTAAAAGTAGCAATACTGACTAGCCTGCTATATTTAGTACATAGTTTTTTCGACCCATTGAAACGTCAGATCGTAGTAATACAGTTTTTGGATATTAAAATAGCACATCAACCATTAACCTAACACCAGCGATAAAAAATGCACTTACATCAATAGCAGCTTCGTTGTCATACATCGGTTTGAGTTCAACTAAGGAATACTCAGTGCGTAATCCGGTAGGCAGAGGTGTGCGCACTTTCGGGCTCCTAGAAGCCAATACTGAAACTACTTTCAACCGGTTCTCGGCGGTTAACTCCGGCGAGTAGTCGTCATCTGAAATTATTTCATAAGACTTCACTTACTGTTAAAATCTTACAGCATTTATGTCAAATGCTACTTTTATTTCATAAGACTTCACATGTATACAAATTTATGACAAGTGGTCATCTGATACCAATCTTACCATCGTCGTCTTCTGTGACATCGTTCTTTGAGGTTTTCTTTTTGTCCAATACATCCGATATTTTGTCGCCGTATACTTGACTGCTGAACCTAAAAAGTTATATTTCCATAGTATAAAACAAATTAACTTCCCGTCGTCATTTCTATATATGTATGTATGTACTAATGTCCCTTAATCTTTTAAGCTGCACAACGGATTTCACGAAGAGGGATTCAAAAGGAACATTTATATGTATACTACGCGAACGACGTTGCGGGCAACAGCTAGTCAAAAATATAATATTTGGACCTATTCAGGCAGATGTAGGCATACCTTTCAAGCAGCATAAAGTCATCTAAAGTAAACTTCTCGTCCTGGTTGAGAGGTCCGATCAGTCTCGCGTTGTGCACAACCGCGCGCTCGCTCGCGCGCAACTTGAGGCTGCGCGCGCACAGCACGCGGCCCGCCTTCAACACCCACTCGTATTTGTTCAGGGCGGGGATTAGTTCCGGCTACGGGGAAAGCATCACTCATTGTAACCGTACAGGGGGCTTATTCGCTATGACATGGGAGACTCCTTACTAATTACGTGTAACTTAGTAACGTGTTCTACACGTGCCATGGTGTGAAATTGTGAGATGGTTTTCCGTATCTGTGTTGTTTTAATAGCGATAGTTTTGCTATCGATAGTTCGGCTTTGAAAAACGAGCCTTAAAACGTGGCTCGTCGACACCGATTCTACGCAGATATCGTAACGAGCTCGCGTTTGGTCATAGCGAATAAGGCTCCAGTGCTACTATTTAAGTTACAAAATTAGGTTAGTGAAAATAGCTTAGTAGTGACTGACGAGGCGCGGGACGGCCGCATACTTCCAAGAGTTACAGACTTCGGTAAAACTGATAAGTATCAGCCAAAAAAAAGCGTGGATTTTAATTGGCATTTTTACCGGACACGCTTATTATATTCGGTGACTCTTGGTAGGATCTATTGGTTGTATTAATTCGGATACATTATTTGCCAAGCTCAAATCGTAGTACTGTAAGTTGGCTTGCCTCATATGATAATGAGTTTTAGGACCTACACAGGTCTGCATTAGAACTGCAAACCAGAAGCAAAATTGCACGAATTTAATTTGAATGAAGATAAATTGCAGTTGTGCAGTTCTAACAACTGCATAAACAGCGTACAGTTCTAACTAACAACTAACTGCATGAACAATAATTGTGTAAACTACAAAAACCGTATACATTTTGCGTCTGTTTTGGCATGCAAATGTAGAATGTCCTAGAGGATCTAAGATGTTAGCTTTGTTAGAAGTCAAAGACGGGTTTGAGGTAATTTTAACGCTACAGTGACTGCAAAAAAAATGGCCGCATCATGCATAACACTAAAGCAGATCAAGAGATCAGACAAGCAATCTCAAATTCATATGCATTTATTTACATAATAGAATATATAATTACCACACATTGTAAACATATAAGTTGTACTTACCATAATATCACAGTCTTTTCTTTTATGGCATCCTTCGTTCTCGAGCAGTTGCACGACATATTTAGTGGCCTGCGCTGGTTCTAAAACAGCCAGTGCGGCTAATACTACATTGTTCAACGTTTGATCTTCAGTCAAGTCTCCGTCTACGTTTGGTATGAAGGCAACGCGAGTGCCACCTGATTCTCTCTGTTGACAAAACGTTGAATTTAGCAGAAAAATATATGAACACTGTTAATAATTATCCACATTTTTTTGTCCATTGAACAGTATTAAGTATCCACCAATCCGTATTGGGTCCGTTTGGTGGATTAAGACCTAATCACTCTCCTTTGAGAGTAGTTAGAAGGCTGTCATGATGATGATGATGATGAAGTATACACGGTTGGTTTAATGGTTAAGGTATCTACGTAAGTAGGTAACAATCAGTTGAGCTGGTGCCTGAAAAAGGTTTAAAAGAACCTTTGTTACAGGTCACCAGGATCTCTCTCCACTGAATGTTTAATAATTAATGTAGCAAGCACGCCATTATGTCATACCATCAGATTCAGGGCATCCCTCAGAAGTTCCCTCGATTCCTTCTTATTAAGGTCCCCGGCTATCCAAATAGTTTGAGTAATCTTCTCAGGTTTTCCAGCCTTCAGGAAGTATTTCAAGACTGGTAGGGCAGTCGCCAGTGCGTCACGACCTATGAGTAAATATTAAATAAATAAAATAAATAATACCACACATTTTAAGCAGCGCCATCTATGCCACAATGTGCCTTACTTTAGTTACTTTACCTGTAAGATGTAGCAGCTTATGGACTTTATCTTCTGTGAATAAGTCAGTGTGTGAAGGAACTCCAGTCAGGTCCAAATATTGCGATGATTCCGTACCAAGGACGCGGCGATTCAATCTACAAAATATACCAAAATGTATTTATTTAACACTATAACTTTGGGAATTAGAAAGATAATCAATATTTGATTTACTATTGATTCTTCTACCGACCACCAATAGAACAGATATTTGTAACAAAACACATCTCAGAAAGTCGTTAGACAGTGGCGGCTCAAGAAAGTTCGCCGTGGCCTTCTATATAGAGGAGGAGGCTGATGTTTAGTGGAAATTTTCAGGCTACAATAATGATGAGTAAAATTTGGTTTCTGTAAAAGTTTTTTTTTGAAAGAAGCATAAATAAATAAAACCCCAAACTAAGCAAAGCATGCACTATATATATTTTTTGTAAATACATACTAGAAACGAAGAACAGTACATACCTTGGCACAATATGTGGTTGTTTCATAAGAAAATCGGTAGCATCGTCTGTATCTGACAATTCGCTACGGAACACCGCGCGTTGCAGACGTGCAGTGTGACGAGATAGAGCGGTAACCAACGACTCTTCTAGAAGCTCCACTGATGACGTCACTGCAGTGGGACCGTCGTCTGTTAGAGGTACTCCATTTATAAGAACCTGTTGACAGATAGATAAGGAAGGATATACAATAGAACGACGAGTGTTTGAAAGTTAATAGATTGTGTCAAAATAGCATCATCTTAGCGTATTGTAGTTGCTTTCTTTTTGTGCTCTGCTCAGGTGGAAAAGCGCTCTTATGAAGGATTTTCGACTTTTTTTTTTTTTAATACAACTAGAGTGGCAACCAAGCGTACGGCCCGCTTGATTGTCAGCGGTTACCGTAGCCTATGTACGCATGCAACATCATAGATATCACTTGCGTGTTACCACCCTGAGACGTAAGATGGATAGTCTCATGTGCCTGTAATTTCACCGGAAACCATACCCTTCGAACCGGAACACAGCAATGCGAGCATTACTGCTTGGCGGCAGAAATAGGTATGGTGGTAGTCCTTCCCCGGACGAGCTCTATCACAAGAACCCTACTACTCGCCTGTCGAACTTTCGTAATAAGGGCTATTATTAATGTACAATCATCATTTTGAATAAGGTACAATAAACCAACTAAAATAAACTGTCTTAATATTATCAATTTCGAATTATTATGTATAATAAAAGTCTATGTCTATGATATACCTGTGGATAATTGTTGCTCCCGATTTTAGCAATAAACTCCTCGGCCAGTTGTCTCCCAAAATTGTACTCTGAATCCTCTGCGATGATTTCGTCAAGGTTCGCGCTGGCACTCGCGTATTTCTTGAGCTGTTTCTTTACGAACTCTATCGATAACTCTTCTTCTTCCGGCGGGTTTAGCAGCTGGAATTAAAAAAAATAATAGATGGAAATTTAGGATGGGATGGGACAATAAGCCAGTTCGTATGAGTCAGTGGTCAACTCTTGCGAAGTTTAAAGACCGCTCCAAGGCCTTAAAGAGACTAAGATTGCACTGTTTATATAGATAACCGTTTCTAGGAGAAAGTTTCTAAAGTCTCAAAATTAAACTGAACTTTCTAAGATTTAATAAAATAAGATTTTCATATACCTATACAAATTAGAAAAAAAAATTGAACAGTTTTAACAAAACAAATCTAAACTTAACTCACTATAAAATTATCGAGGTTATTTGTATTGTAATTGATTAGAAAAGGAAGCCATCAACTTTAGTTGCTACAACAGAATCACCAATTATGTAAACAATTGTTTTGAATATACCTTACCTGCGTTAAAAAGTAATACGCCTCCTTATTAGAATTCTTCTCTTGCGCTACATAGTTGAACGCTGACCTAACCGCAGCTTCCAACTGTGGGTTCTCAGCAGACGGCGCCAGCACCAAGCCGACGCGTACAGGCGTGGCGTGCTTCAGTAAAGTCTCGCCGAGACGCAGCGCCGGGCCCGAAGCGACCGTTATCGGGTCTGCGATAATCACCTGAACAAGTTTTTTTTTATTGACACAACATGTAATGTTGCATAGTTTTATGAAACCCATAGTATCCCGAACTAGTTAAAAACTGTGTTTCGGGAGCCAGTTGCTTCTCCCATTTCATGTATTGGGTTGGATCAATAAATTTACATAGAAAAACTACTCTTAGTGAAAACAAATGCCCTGGATTCGCATGGGTGCATTTATCAACCATCCTCTTGAATCACTCTATCTATTGATTAAAACCGTATTAAAATCCGTTGCGTAGTTTAAAAGATTTAAACGTATAATAAAACTGTGTAATATGTAAAGATACGAGATAGAGAGAAATCTATACTAATATAATATTATAACGAGAAAAGATTTGTATTATTGTTTGTTACGAATAAACTCAAAATCTACTGTCCAATTTCAAAAATTCTTTCACCATTAGAATGCTACATTATCCCTGAGTAACAAAGGCTATATTTTATGTCCACCCGTGACAAGGGACGAGCTACTAGTGTCAAATCAACTTACGTAATTGTAGATATTCCTTCTCAAGTTCCTAAGCATGCCGGGGTAAGTGGGTCTCAGCAGTTCCATGTACGACGAGGGCCATCTGCGGTACCTCTCGTCAGACTCAAGGTCATTGAACCACGTGATAGAGGTGTCGCGAATGTCGAGTCCGTACTCTTCCCATGTGAACGACTCCCCCAGTTCCAGTGACATCAGTGTGTTTATGAGTTTCTTGGAAAGACCTAGAAGTTAGAAAATAATTTATAGACCCATAAAAAAAATCAAAAGAAACAAACAAATAAAGAAAATAACGTGTCGATCGCGCGACGAATGGTATAGCACTGCCGACGGATCTCGGCCATCGTGAACTTAGCCGTTTCGATGCGCAATCGAGCTTTTTCGTCTATATACATATTATTGTCTATAAACATCACAAACGGCTAACTTTACGATGGCCGAGATCTGTGTCAGTACAAAGCTGTATCGCGCGGTCAGAGGGCGTGGCGATCGCCCGACGAATGGTACCTGACTTACCAAGCGCATGCAAAGTGTTCATAGGTCCGATATCCTCTCTCAACGATGCCAGCAGTGCGTTTATATCCACCTCCTCAGCATCGTACTGCGCTCCCGAAACAAGCAGCAGGGGCTCCGCCGGCCGCAGACCCAGCGCGGACGACCAGATGTCTTGATTGTGAAGAACTTCATCACGAAACGCGCGTGGCACGTTTACGTGAATGAGAGACTTTGTCTAAAATAAACAGGTGTTGTTTTAGATTCTTTATGTTTTCTCTAAGTACCCCAAGTAGTTTGCTCTAGCGTGTTGTTTAGGGTGTCAAATGGTTTTACCTTCATAATTATATCGACTCGAAATCGACTTTAACTTAAAAAAAAAAAATGGTCAGAAAAAATCTTATGCCAACGGCACGACGACGCCGGCAACTTTTTTAAGTTTTTTCCGACAAGCTTTAGTCGATTTCGAAACAAAATATAATATGGTAAGATCCTTAGATAAATGAAATAGAACAATCAGCTATCATGGCTTCTTCTTGCATCTCCGACCCTTTAGAAGGCTCAACAGACCTTTTTATTACAAAATGTTCTTTATGCATAACAAACCCAGTGATCAGTGGTTCATGAGAACTTATATATTTGTTATGCTTCTCTATAGATTTAAAGAGATATCCCTTTGCCGGCGTCGTTTTTAGTCGCTTCACCTCGTGCTACTTAGATGTGAACCAACTAAAAGACAGGACTTTACCTGCAAAGGGAAGTTCTGAGCAATGGAAGTGAGCACTTTCAATGCCTCGTCCCCGCCTGCGTCATGTGCGTCGACCACAGCGGCGGCAGCCTGCATGCTCAGGGCCTGCATCTGCCATACTTTGAGTGGGGCCAACTCCTCATTTGTCTCTGATAAGTGTCGCCGGAAGCGCTCAAGCGGTGTACGTAGAGCAGGGAATAGGTTCCTGGAAAAATTAGGAATTAATTGTATTGTTAAAACAATAAGTCAATTATAAAGTTCAGAATCAACGCAAAAATGTTACTTTAGTCTGCCAAAGTTGAATCCATCAACTTGATTCTGAGGATCATTTTCATCTTCCTCTTCGGACACTGTGGGTGCCTCTCCACCCTCAGACTCCTTGGGCATAGAGTCATCCTGGCTCTTGTACTCTGTGCTCTTTAGCTGCAGTTCCACACCATATCCTGACAGACGCAGCTTAGGTTTACCACGAGGCTATAAAAACATCAGTATATTTGAGTGTTGTTAATTGTTTTTGGAATTATTAGATGTTTAATTGCAATCAATCTTACATTAACAATCTTTTATATCCCTATAATTTATCATAATTGAGATAACTTCACTCTCGTGAACTTGTGAGTCCCAAGTAGGCAAGGAGTTCAAATACAAACCTTTACATTCCACCTCACAACATAGTTGATAGCACCTTTATCAGCATACCCAGCCAAGATCTTGTGTTTACTTGCAAAATCCTTTGTACCCAATTCTCCATACAAGATAGCTGTTAGGCTTTTATTATTACTGCTTGGGTAAGAATGGTCCAATAGGTAGGTTGCTAGTTGATTCTCTTCCTAAAAATATTTTTAATTCATTAAAAACAAATTAAAATTTTTTCATTAAATAAATAAGGTATGTACTGATAACATAGCCATACCGCTTTAAAATCATTATAATTTTTGAGCACATCCCTTAGTGCATCATTGTCACAAACTTCAAGTGACACAACTGCCACAAATGTGTCGCACTGCACATCTTTAGCATTGTTTTGAGTAGCAACTTGGTCAAACATGCAGACTGCAGGCGACATAGAGTGCATGGACAATGACAGCTTGGCCATGCGGAGCTGTGCTGGAGCCAAGAGAGTACTTGCAACTCCAATACAGGCATCATACACTTCTTTATCAGTATCTGAAATAGTACAGGTTCAGATATCTTATAATAAAGTAAACATTTTTTATTTCAATCCGACACAGTTCAAGAGTCTTGGTATAGGTTTTCAAAATTACACAACAATAACATGACTTACTTAAGCTGTCTAAACTGGATTTTAAAGAGTTAATTCCATCAACAAAAGACCAGAACAGGTCAGTGCTCTCGCCCGCAAGGTACTCTGCCAGCTCCAAAACTATAGGTGTCGTCTCCCATTTAGCGCTGACGAAGGATGTAACAGACTTGGACTTTCTCTCATATTGACTTGAAGGTTCATTGCTAGTAACTAAACTCACTAAACAAGCCAAAACAACTAAAATATCCTTGATACCGGTGGCTTTCATTTTGCACGTCAGCTGTATTAGCCAGCTTTAGTTATAAATACACAAAAAAATACGACTTATCGACACATCTAGAGGACACGTATTACACCTGTTATTAATTTCATTACAAGTAGGAGGATATTTCATAGATTTCATTAAATAAAACTCACCCTACCAATTTAACTAAATCACAAACCGCCAATGACATGAGAACACGGCACATTTGACGTTAGGAATTTTTACTATTAGCTGATTGGCTGAAAATTGCTATGACTGAATGGTTTAGCCAATTGAATTTCTAGATTCCTGCTAAATTTTACTATGTTTTCTTTCTAGATTTCTAGCGACACTGGGTTACGTACCATGCATGTATCATTGCTACCTAAATGTCTGTCAATGTCAACTGTCCGTATATATACAATCACAAGGAATTTATAAAGTACCTTAGTGAGTTTTCTATCATTAGCCTTTTTAATATAATCAAGTTTGTCTGTTTCTATCATTTAACCTTTTTAATATAATCAAGTTTGTCTTTTTCCTGTTGCATGCAAGACGCTGACGATGCAGATGTGACAGGCTCTCATTAATTGTCTGTCATTTGTCATGTCATTGTCAGTTAATTAGATCGAACCACGGACGGCACTGCGTTGCGTTGCGTTGCATCTAAAATAACTTAGCTGTAGAAATAAAATTTTATTTAATTAGATGGATTAATTGTCCACTACTATTAAAAGCTTTACCGCGTATGTTTAATTTTGTACTAGCATTTGTCTATTGTCCAAAATTGTGAACCTATCTACTCGAAACAATTGGATATCATTCTGCTTTTGCAATTTACCATTGTATGTACCTCCCTCTCTGAAGCAAATATTATCATTTCTGGTACTTTTACAAGGTTCACAATGCAGTATCCTTCTGAAGAGACCTACACTCGGCTCATCAGCCACAACATGACTGTGCCACAAAGAATTAAGGTAGGATTCAATACCATCTTCCCCTATGAATTATAATTATTCTCCTCTTCCTTGTACTGTATAATAATCGTCATACCACATAAATGCTCCATCGTAGTCACTAAATCTGTCTTGTAAATTTTCACATTTACTTCTCAGGCAACAGGAGATGTTATGGATGATGATGGCACATCAAATGGAGTTGGCTGGGATTATGCTAACGAAAAATTTGATATGAAAGTTCCTGAAAGGATACTTGTTGTTGGACAAGACCAGCATATGGGTGAGTTTTACTTTCATAGTATCTAAAGTAAAGTGGAACTGGACAGCCCATCACCAGATCAGTCATTGCAGACTGTAACTGTAACCCTGGCTAGCAAAGCATCAGCTTTTATATCTAGATAATTATGAGGCTGAGATTGAATTGCAGAATCAAACAGAGTAGTGTTTGAGGGTAGCAGCAATGGACTGTTATTTAATTTCCAGTGAGAAGTCATTGTATTATGGTGTAATTAAAGTAAATTGGTTTTTTTTTTCAGGTACAAAAGCTACACCAAGAGAAATCCAGCTTGACAATGCAGTGCTGCCAACTGACCCCGGCATGATTCGTGTCAGCACACCCCCCCGTGTGATCACACTGGACCAACATTACTTTCCCTCTGCTGATGATTTCCCACAGGGAGTACCCAACTCTCCTCCAAGAAATGTGCGCAGCTACCGTTCTCAGGGGGATGGAGCTCGCTCTACAACTCCTCGTCCTGACAACTTCAATGAATCTACCATGACTGAATCACGTTTGGTATTGAGGTATGAAACAATCTTTTTGAAAATAGATAGTTTTCATAGAGGAGGTGATAATGTTGTTTTTGCAATTCACAGAGATCCAACTCCTCCAATGGGAATCAGTGAAGGTCTTTCTGCTGCTGAAGAGTTAGTGCATTTACGGCGCCAGATAGTTAAACTGAACCGACGTGTAATGTCCATAGAGGCTGACCAGTTGCAGAGACAACAGAAAGAGAAAATTGCATATGCTCTTGGTATAGCTTACCTTCTCTTCAAAGTTATCTCATGGCTAAACAGAAACTAACCAAATAGGTAGTAGAAAAGCGTAACTTATAAGTAAGATGAAGTTATTGTATTATGTAATTTGACCTTATGAAGTCTGTTATCACAACAGCATGTTATTAGAAATGTCTCACCCTGGTGTAGTGAAGGAAGAAGTGTATAGTTTATGAAACATTATTTCTTAGCATTTAGGCAACCTTTTTTTTATACCTTAAGCAATTTTTTGCAACATCTTGTATGTACAGTGATTCAGGACACAATAGATTTTAAACTTTTTTGTGTTCAACTTTTTTTTATGAATTATTGTTGAAAAGTTATGTGACCCTTCTTTTAGTGTATAGTTGTGTGCAAGGGTCATTTTTATTCAAATAAACTAAATAGTCGCCATATAGCAATTTCTTTTAATAATCTTAAATGCTATCTAAGTTTTCAGAAAAAAGTTAGCAAATTGACAACATATAACTTATATCTGTTCTGTGCAACTAATAAAAAAACCAGGGCCTTTGAAGTATGAATGAAAGAGCTTTTTAATGCAGATAACACTCAATATATTTCGTAAATTAATTTAAAAAGAACAATCAACACAACATGTTTATTGGAGCATTCTAAAAATATGAATGCTCATGAAAGGTCTAGCTATCAAAAGGTTTATGGCTTATTAATCCTTATTAAATACTGGGACAGTAAAACAGTTTCATGTTTAGAATAAAATTATGAAACAGATTTAATTTGATTTGCTATTGTTCAGTGGGTTTATCTTCATAAATAAATATGACTGAGAAAAGGGGACCTCCAAGTCTCTGCGCTAGCCAAGCATTCTTGACAACTGCCAACTTCAAAGAGTCCACTGCCAGACGTGCATTCAGGTTTGTATGTAAAGATCTTCCCATTCCTTCTAATATGATTAAATCAACTCTTCTTATTTTCATTTCTGTACAAAGACCTATAAAAAATTATTAGTGGTAAGCAATATGTTTACTTAGCTTGTAAACTTGGTTATTAAAAATGAATCAATAGCAGAATGTGCAATGTTCTTACCTACACTAATAGTCCTAAGATCTAGACATGGGCCTCTCTGTCCACTTGATCTTACTATTAAGTCTCCAGTTGTAAGTGCTGCTGCTATAACAGGGCAAATGTGGGAAGCGCGCTGAAGTATCTCTTCCAATTCCACATTGGTAACATCATTCAGAGCTGGCCATTCATTAGCACAGAGTATTACGGCTGTGCCTCTCAACAGCAGTGCTCTAGCAAAAGGTAAAATACCAAGTACTATATCAACTCCACTATTGTCAACAAATATAGCTGCACAATGGTGAACTGTTTTCTGAAAGAGACAATTCATGGTATTCTTAGAAAGAACAATTTTATTACTATTTTATATGTAAAAGTTTTTTTTTAGTTTTTATTAATCACACCTAAACTAACTGCTGAATGGATCTGGATGAAATTTGGCACAGATATAGATTACAGTCTATAAAGCTACTTTTTATCCCAGAAAATTTTCAAGTTCCTGTGGAATAGCACAAAAACTGCTGGTGAGACTGCAAGGCACAGCTAATACTACCTACAAGACAATAAGGCCGCGTTTCTACCAGAGATGTGCGAGGATGTGTAGCGAGGGATGTTTGAGAAAGCCTCAAGTGCCAGTAATTTCACCGAAAACCATACCCTTCACACCGGAACACAGCAATGTGAGCATTACTGCTTGGCGGCAGAAATAGGTATGGTGGTAGTCCTTCCCCGGACGAGCTCTATCACAAAGAACTCTACTACTCTTGAAACTACCTGGACAGAGCAAGGCTAGGAAAATGAATGTAATAATTTCTTACCTGTAATTTTTCAAGCCATTTTTCTAAACCATCATAGAGCCATGGCCTTTGTTGAATTTTTTCTAAGGCTTCATATAAACCACAATCTAGAATGGCAGTTACAGCCTGAGCTCCCCAGTCAAACATATTACCTATGACAAAACTGAGTTGCAATTACATACATTTTATTAAATGTTTGATGTAGAATTATTAATTCATAAAGTAAACTACCTGCTAATACTCCTCTGGATAGTTCTATCCATCGCTGTCGGTCATCAGGCAGGGCATCTATTTCTGCTAACCTTGACCTAAGTGCTGCCAGAGCGCCTTCATTTTCAAACTTCTTACGTTGTTTCCACAGATCAAAGAACCCCTGAGAACGAAGGCATGTTTCGTTGATGTCAAGAAGCAACCGTATGGTTAACTGCCCATGAGCACTAGAAATTGTAAATATTATTTTTGTTAATTTCATTGTTCATTGGATGCTAATATGGCATAAATACTGTCAACTTTGAAACAATACTAATAAAAATAGCATTGATTTGAAGGGTGACATGAAAGGATTCTACGCGAGTAATGCTTTTAAAAATATAGCTCTTACGAATACTTACAGAGGGTTTATCCTCAGCTCTTTGATTGCTTCAACATAGCAAGTTTTGAATTTGAGAGCTCGTATTTCCACTGTCGGGTCGTCACTACTATTTGCAAGGGCAAAGTTAACATATTTTTCGACTAGTTTTTCACAAGTCTTGAGCCAATATTCTCTCGCTTCCTCGTCAGTTAGTAAATCCAAAGTATCTGGGTTATATTTATCAGGCTCGAGCAATATATGCGATAAACCAAAATGTTCCATTTTGTGAGTTGTTTGGAAAACAGTGCTACAAACGGAAACTTCTAAGAATACAGGCAACGTCTTTCAATTTAACCCATTGTATTGTCAAACTGTTATCAATTATCACTGAGAAAATATTTGTAATTCCTATCAACTTTATCTTATCTAACTACGGTACCGTAGAGGTATTGTTATTTTAAAAAACTCCAGATTGATACTTTTTTATTATATTATTTTCTCTTCAACCAAGAGGAGAACGCTGCCGTACGTTTTTCCCAAGAGAATGTAAGCACTACGTTTACGTTTTTCTTCCGAAAGAATAAAAGCACTACACTACAAACACTACGATGTTTTTTTTTAAATGGCAGTCTGTGATCTGTCTGTTCAGCCAATATTGCCAGTGTCAAGTTATGTCAACCTATACAAAAATAGCAAACGAATCTATAATTCGAACATTGAGTAAGTAAGTCAGTGCTGACTATAAATTCAAGCAAAGTCAGTGCTGACCCGCTACTGACCTAATGTAAACGCGGTTTGATTAGTACTGACCCTTGTAAACAAAGAAAGTCAGTTCTCAAAATCAGCACTGACTTCTTTTGGAAAGACCTATTACACTACTCTATACTATAGAGGACCCTTAACCTAAATAAGAATGGTGTAATATAAGTTAGAGCTTAGGTGTCCCCTAACTAGGGCAACCAGACGGTTCCGGCAAGCCTAAGCTCCTTAGTCTCTCTTACACGCAAGGCAGTTAGGGAACTGAGTCGTCACGTAGCGCGGCTAGCGCGGGGAGCGCTTGCGTAGGAGTGAGTGTCCGTAATGTAATTCGACTCAAGCGACTCGGCTGCCATTTTGATTAGACGCCATGAGTTCAAATAAAGAAAAGGAAGTTCTGTTAACCATCATAAAGAGATGTATATACATGCAGTACCTCTGGAAAAAAGACCTTAATCATTACATGAACAAAGACGTTAGAGCCTATAGTAGGTAAGTATTCAAATTCCTCCTCTCCCATTTTTTATTAATCTAATAAAATCCGCTGGATTCAGAGCACTAAGTATTCTCATCAAGTATTGTTTGACCCAGATCCTTCTCCTAATTTTTTCTTCTTTATTGTTCGTGGATCCAACTAGCAAAGCTACGGCAACCGCTGCTTATTTTTATGGTTTAAATACAACAGGGTTCAAACTAAGACTGTACACAGAGAGTAAGGGGCTGGTGTTCAGTGCAGTGTGATAATTGACACCCTTGCAAGGGGCCTTGTAACTACCGGGCCCTTAATACCGTGTAGTGTACTAAGCACCTTACATTAGTCAGTAGCGGGTCAGCACTGACTTTGCTACTGACTCAATGTAAATCATTCGGAGCCAGCCAGGGTTGCCAGATCTATGAGTAATACCATTTTTAACCGATGAAAAATGGAGGAGCTTCCAAGTCCACGCGTATCTAAACTTCGTGATCGTACGTAATTTATAAGATTATGAAAGTGTGATCATAAAGATATTCACATTACGGCAAAAAATTGTAAAAAAACGCTTGCATGTCAAACGCTTTTTGCAACTCTTCGTACATGTCTTTAATACCTATACCTGGTGGTAGGATTCTTCAGCAAAAGTCCGTCTTGGTGGGTACCACCGCAGTGTGAGATATTCTACCTCCAAGCAGTAGTGTGCAAGCATTACTGTGTTTAGGTTTGAAGGGCACTGTAGCAAGTGAAATTACTGGACGAAAGAGACTTAACAACAATGTCTCGGAGTGATAAGCGCAGTGCAGTGCCACGCAAACACTTAAAAACTTTAAGCTTTGGGTGGCACTGCATCTGTAATAGTCAGGCGTGGTGCTTAATATCAGGTGGGCGCCTTGATTGTCCTGTCATAAAAAAAAAGTTGTTTCCAGCCATCTGTCCCTATAATATACAGGGTCATTCATTATCAACCTGACAAACTTAAGGGATAGGTTCCACACATAAAAAAAATATATATGTACCTATATACAGTGGTAGCCATATAATTAAGAACGCTGATATAAAGGGAAGATTTTTTCCAACTAAGATGCAAAACTAATTGTATGCATTTGTTTTTATTTCTCTCGGTATCGTAAAACATTTCCATATTACCACTGTATTCATTGATACACATGATTGGCTAAAAGTCAATAGGCAAACTTTTTACACTACTTTTAAACAAAGTATTCCTTATTACTGGCTGGTCACGTAATTAAGAACGCTAAGTAGTTTATACCTTTATTCAAATTTAAATAGAGAACACTCAGTTGATTTGTTACTGTTTGTATAATTTTGGCGCAATTACGTGCTGTAAAAGATTAAAGGTGATTGCTTCTTTTGAAAAAACAATGGGAAAAAATAAAAGTTGTGATAAATCTACAAGGGAAGTAATAATAAAACTTCGCCGGAAGAATTGGTCTTATAAAAAGATAGCCGACCATCTGCAATGTTCAAAAACGATGGTTTTCCACGCTGTAAAGCATTTTGCTATGTATCAAACTACTTCGAATGTAGACGTGTGTAGACGACCGATGTGGCGCAGCGGGCGCAGGTCCGCCTGCGACGCGGAGGTTGCGGGTTCGATTCCCGCCTCGGATCAAATGTTTGTACGATCTACAAATATTTGTTCCAGGTGTTCTGGGTATTTTCTATATATAATAAAAAAATATCTATCTATGTATTGTATTGTATTATGTATAGGTATATCAGTCATCTAGTACCATAACACAGCTCTGTTTAAACAGTAACTTATCTTGGGGCTAGATGATGCTGTGTGGATTGTCGAGCATTATTATTATTATTATTATGTTCCACGTGTACCTAAACAGAGAAAAACAACTCCTCGAGATGACCGAAACATCGTTTGTATGGCAAAACAAAATCCTTTTAAAGGGTCCAATGAGCTTAGAAAAGAATATTTTGGTGAAAACAACTTTTCAGCAATCTCAGCACGCACTATTCGAAGACGTTTGGTAGAAGAAAAATTGCACGGTAGGATAGCAAGTAAGGTAGGTATATGTTAAAACTTTGCCACAGGCAAGCCCGGCTTGCATTTGCGAGAAAGTATGAAAACTGGACTGTGCAACAGTGGAAAAATGTACTTTTTTCTGACGAGACGAAAATAAACAGAGTATGTTCTGATGGAAAACGATATGTACGACGTCCCCCGAATACAGCATTCGACCCAAAGTACACGAAAGTTACATTAAAGCACGGTGGTGGAAATGTGAAAATTTGGGGTTGCTTTTCTGGACATGGTGTAGGACCTGTAAAGTTGATAAAAGGTAACATGGATCAGTTCCAATACAAAAATATACTGGAAGAAACAATGTTACCATACGCTGAAGACGTTCTACCGGTCATTTGGACATTCCAGCATGACAATGATCCAAAGCACACTGCACGCACCGTAAAGGAATTTCTTACAGCGCAATTAGTTTCTGTCTTAGACTGGCCTGCTAACAGTCCAGATCTAAACCCAATAGAGAATCTGTGGTTTGAAGTAAAGAAAATGGTTTCAAATACAAAGTGTGGAAATTTAAGTTGTATGACGTTTTTTTAGAAGAATGGAACTCTATTTCTCTTGCGAAATGTCAAAAATTAATAGAGTCAATGCCTCGCCGGTGTAAAGCTGTAATTAAAAGCCGTGGATATGCTATTAACTATTAATTTTAGTTAAATATTTCTTTTTATGTTTCCTGTGCTACATAATATTGTGATTTTTTAAATCTAAGTGTCATACATACACAATTCCCGAGCAGTTAAATAAATCGTTCTTAATTATTTGTCCAGTTTCAGTACTATTTGAATGTGTTACTTTGATAAAATCAATAAAATGTGCAAAAAATAGTTAGCGATTTCATACTTTATTCTTTAGTCAGGTTGCTCTATTAATGTGACTATTATATAACATAAATAGTTGCTTCTTAAAAGGTACACATCTCTGTGTATGATACGATTTAAATAAAAAACTTCTAGAACTTCAAATCGTTCTTAATTATATGACCACAACTGTATATTTTTTTTATGTATATTTTGTCTTAAAAATCCCAAGTAAACAAAAAAAAATCGAGTACGTTTTTCGGCTCAATTATTATTTATCATTGTTGGGAATCGAGTTAAGCGACATAATAATGAAATATTCGAGTGTGCGCACCCCGTAGCGGGTCAAGGACACGCGCAGGTCAAGGACGCGCGGGTTATTGACCCGCGGTTTATTGACGCGCGGGTCACTGACACGTGTCGAGCGCTGCCTTTTCGATTTCTAAGAAGGATAATTAATTATTAAGCAGAATTACGTAATTTTATTTTTATTTATAAAAAAAAACCTTTAGAACCAAGTACAAGTATTTTTTTTATGTGTGGAACCTACCCCTTAAGTTTGTCAGGTTGATAATGAATGCCTTTTATATGAACGTACTTACGTATGATCCAAGTATGATCCATGTATGATCTTTTAAACTACGCAACGGATTTTATTGCTGTTTCATTCAAGAACGAAGTGTAGTTGACCGCGACTTCGTTCGCGTGGAAATCGAGAACCGTATTTTTTTCCGGCCTTTGTCCTATTTCCGGTCACTATCTATTTATGTTTTAAATTTCAGCCAAATCGTTTCTGTGGTTGTCGAGTCTTATAGGCACAGACATCCAAACATTGAAACGTTTACAATTTTAATATTATAGTTTGATTATTGTTATTTATACTAGTATACAGGGTACTTTAAATTAAATTCTGATTCTTTATTAACATATAAATGTTCAAGAGATAGGTTCCACACAAAAAAAAATATTTTACATGTTTTTTTTTTTAATATTGTCTTAAAAATCTTGAGTTAATCAATTAGGAAAAAATGTTTAGTTAGTTAAGAACAAATACATAATGTGAATAAATTTCATTTCATTTCATTTCAACGATTTTCTGACCAAGCCTTTTGTTCGTAACGTTAACTCGTCACTCGCTAACGTATTGACCCGATTCTAAGTTTTTTCGTAACGAGTTAAAAAAACTTAAAATCGGGAATCAAAAAACGTAGTTAAGTTACTCGAGATTTATATTAAGACAAAATGTAAAAAAGTTATCACCTGCCGCACGCTTCTCGTCTCAATTTCCCACAATGATAACTTATAATTGACCAGAAAAACTTAATTAAATTACTCGAGATATAACACAAGATGTAAAAAAGGTAGTACCTACTGTACTTACCTATTTTTTTTGTGTGTGTGTAACCTTTTCCTTGAATATTATGCACTAAATAGATATTAATATACCATTAATGACTTCGTTTTTCTCTCATTATTCAGTAAAGCTGTCAAACCTACATCTTCGCCATCTCAGAGAACATTAATTTAGTTCACCATTTATATATTTTTTTTGTATAGTTCGCACAGCGGATCTAGGCTTCCGTGAAGTTAACCGTTTGTGATGCGCAAAGACAATTTAGTTTGAAAAAGCTCCATTGCGCATCGAAACGGCTAATTTCACGACGGCGGAGATCCGTTGTGAGAAATTTAGCAGCATAGCAACGCTTTGCAAATAGGTAGGTACTTATAACCTACCTCATATTATTGGTGTTAAGTTAACTAGGCTGTTTATTATTACGTTTTTTAAACTGTTTGTTTTCCGAACAAAATTAAATAATATAAAGCAAATTACCGGAATCATAGTCTGAAACTGGTATACACTTACTGTAATGAAAATTATAGATTTTTTTCTCATGATCTCATCTCATTGTGCAAATACAAATACATATAGTTTATTTGGTATAGTTCTCACAACGGATCTCGGCCGTCGTGAAATTAGCCGTTTCGATGCGCAATGGATGCATTTTCAAATTAAATTTTCTTTGCGCATCACAAACGGCTAACTTCACGGAAACCTAGATCCGCTGTGCGAACTATACAGAAACACATAGGATTGTTAACATTTGGTTGCTCATTAAGGGAAAAAAATTGCGCTATCTAATTATATCGTAGAAAATCTAGTATATGTACATTATTACGTTTTTACGTTTACATATATTACGTTACTAGGTGACCCGCGTGGTTTCCCTCGCGTTATATTCACCTTTTTTCTCATCGTTAAATGTTCCCAGGACTTTTAAAAATGTTTCAAGACCAAAATCAGCCGTTGTTGAGTTTAACCGTACGCACGGTGCGGAATAGTACGATTGCTCAGTTTTATTAAGACCTTATACCAATTTGGTCGTAAAACATCTGGCAACCCTGGGAGCCAGCAAAATGGAATTTGATTCGATTCACTTCAGTGCTAATATTTTGAAGGAAAAATGTATCTGAAATGTTTGAAAATTATTATTTATGTTACAGACTGATAATTTTACATTGTGTTAATTGTTTGATCATGTTCCCAATGAGGTTACTGTAAACAGTGTTGTGATTTTGATGATTGATGTAACGAACCAGTGTACGGCAAGATGGACGAATTGTCTAGGGGCATGACACAAACAGGAAGCACCGCTACAACTGACAAAATTCAAGAAAATTATGGTAAATAATTCAATTATTTAAGTGCTGTTACAAATGTTTAGTTTTCATTCCACGTTGAAAGCATCGACTATTATTTTTTAAGAATTTGAGAGGGATTTGACAGGTAAACATAAAAAAAACAATCACAAAAGAATAATTCGGTGTCTGTTTTCTATTTGATTTATAATGCAACATTTTAAGAAATGTAGTCCTTACAACACTGTTTCCTAAAATGCGGAGTTTCATTTAATTCGAGAAACGGAGACTTGATAAAGTCAAAGCAAGACCATTGCAAATAATTGATTCTCTTTACCTATAAATTCACCTCTACTGTTAATATCTGATCTAGATGAAGTTATTGCATCTGGCAGCTAGCAAGCTGTTACAATAATAAATGTGTAACTGCATGGGTCTGAAAAAAAACAACTGGTTACATTGGTGTTCTGGTTTTTTAATATATTATCTCTATTATCTACTGTTATATAATTTTAAAATGTTTTGGAAATCAGTTTATTTGGATATTTCATACAAAGTACTTAGCATACTCGCTATTAAAGTGTTTAAGTGAATGGTGAGGTCTAAGGCTGATGGATGAAGTGTAGGAAAGTAACTATGTGCATGTATGTGATGAGTGAATGAAACAAGTCTGGTTTTACCCACTCGTGAAACATGCATTTATAAATTGCTTCTATGTATGTGGTTTTCCTAAACTCTGTTTTAAAGTCCAGGCCATGTAATAAAACCAAACCCTGTTAAAATATTGTTTGTTACCTTATGTGCACAACTAGTGGAATGATCTATGACGAGTTTTTTGCACAAACTTTATCTTCCCACTGCATTTTCTTAGAGTTGAATTTTGGAAAATCCTTTCTTATTGCGCTCTTATGAGTAGTGTACCCTCATTCAATTTCATGTTTCTAGGACTTATGGGTTTGGCTGTGCATTGATCTGTCAGTCAGTCAAAGTCTTTTTATATATATTCTGGTGAACTATTGTCAAGATTGAATTCTAATTCGTTTTGGTTTGGTTCTGATAAGAACTTGTGATCTCTTACAGAATGCTAGTCTCTGTTGTCTAATGCTAGATCAGATTTTATTATCATACATGATTATTATATTTTTTTTTCAAATCTTGATTATTTTTATGTGACAAAACTCTCACTCACTATATAATCACTGCACTGATGACTAGAATGTAGGTAGGAGCAAAACATTCTCTAGACTAGACCTTTCTAAAACCTTTTAATAACAAAGTTGTGCAAGTATGCATGTTAATATAACATTTAATACAAGGTCAGTTGCAAAGCTTACCTTAAAAACAATGTCATTTGATATTTTGTTATTCTGTCATAACAACAGGATATTTTTTAAATAATTCACTCTGCATCAATGGTTTTTGGGTCCTTTTCTAGGTTGTAAACTATGTTTTTAAATTAGTATTTGTTAAATTAAATTAGTTTTTAATTAGTATAAGTAAAAAATTAGTATTTTTACAAATACTAATTTTTTTATGATTTATTTACCTACTCAATGAATTTGAAAGTTAAGTGAAAACACCCACATACCTAGTACAAGATAAAAAGTTGCCAAAATAGTAATACTATTCCAAGTTTCATCTAAGATTGGTTTAGTTGTTAAACCCTGATTGAAACACAAACAAATATTCAAACTACTTGATTTATAATAGGAATTAGCGTAGAATTCACTGTAAGTTTAATATTTCAGAACAATTTTCATATATACATATTATATAAGCCTCTAGACTTCTAGACCTCAGGCAAACCAAACATGATAATATTGAAATATTTATATAAACAATTTTATGGGTTTTGTTGACCCTAGTGTTACTGCAGATTGCTATATAACTTGATAACCCAGCTAGGTCATCTGCCAATAGTATCATCATCATAAATGTATGGTTGTTGTAATAAATGTCATGTTTTAACCAAATTGTACTAAGTAAATGGAAAAAAATATATTAATATTAAAAGTCACTCTCAGAATACCAGTTTCAGTGCAATTTTTTGCTGAGACAGGGACCTTTTGACCCACTATGTATAAGTAGGTACCTATGTAGGGTACTGGAAAATGATAGACTAATTTTTTTATTATGTTGTAAGCTTTTATTCTAATAAGTTCGTTCTAGTACTTAGGTACTTATAGCTAAATAGTTGATCCCTAACTGTTGTAAAAAGCCTATCTACCATTTACTGGTTATTTATCATCTGTGAGTCAATAAATATGTTTTCTTTCTTTAAAAGCCTCATGGATGTTAGTTACATTTGCCACATTTATTACTTGGACATTGACCATCAGAAATACTGTAACTGGATACATGTTTTTGCAGTCACTTCAATGTCAATCACTAAAATCATGCATGTTGTTTTTTTTACTCTTTTGTGTGAAGTGAGACACTTTATGATAAAGTATTTGATATAGCCACACAACTCATTATTGTGAACCACAAATTTATACATGAGTTTTTATGAGTTGCCGCTTTTGCAGATGGCGTAAAGCGTGGTTATCCTCACGCACGCCAGCCATGCTAGCGTTGGTAGAACAACTGCGGTCCTACCTCGGTGGAGGATGTGAGTGGGAATGTGTTTGAAGCATGGCTTGCTCCCCATAAAGACTTATTCCGCAATCAATCAAACTTTCATTGGTTCTTTTCAGAATGTTATAAACATTTATTTCAATTGCACATACATGTGTGTGTACTAATGCCAATTTGTAGCACTATAGCAGCAGTTCATAGTAGTTTATTCAGGGATCCCTCAGGCTGACAATTTGTATCTAAGAATAGTACGAGGGTTTCATTACAGCCACCTGTCGTCTTAACTTTTCTGTTTAATATTTTACTTTTCTTGGTCTTATGATGCATACCATGGAAATTAGTTTCTTCTATATTTGCGTGATACACTCACTCGATAAGCTCTCGATAACTCGATAACCGCTGGGAAATAAAGGTTCTCGAGTGGCGACCACGAACTGGAAAACGAAGTGTAGGACGGACCCCTCCACTCGATGGACCGATGACATAAAAGCGGTCGCAGGAAGTCTGTGGATGGTGAAGGCTCAAAATCGGTCGTTATGGCGCTCTTTGGGGGAGGCCTATGTCCAGCAGTGGACGTCTATCGACTGATATGATGATGATGATGACACTCACTCACTCACACTCTCACAACGAAAACTCCAAAACATTCGTATTACATAATAAATAAAGGTTTGCCTTGAAAATTTATGATTCTTAGAACGACGATAGGTTGGGTTGATTGGGAAAAATCATCTGGAAAAGACTCATTCAATAACCATCACGAACCACTACGATGTTTTACCTACCTGAAATGAAAAGGTCCGGATATTGAATCAATCAAAATTATGTCTTAAATAACATTTGTGTGCTGTTGTGAGATAGAGCTGGTAGGTAGGTATATCGAACGTATTTATTGGCAACATCACCTTGTTAATGTGTTCATGGTGTGTTACGCCAAGGGAGCCGGGTGTTCCCTGTGTCGCAAACGTGAGTCAGCTACCATGAACCATTATTTCGGGAGAAAGGTTTCAGGTGAATTAATTTATACAAATGTGTAGTCCTGGACCTAAAAAAACCGGGGGCCTATTGTTAAATAGTTTCAAATTTTTGAACGCGGAAGAATTGAGCATAATCACTGTTATACACCTTTTTACACATTTTATACACTTATTTCTTAATATTCCCAAAACAGCAGTTTAAAAACCGTAGTATAAATCAGTTCAGTTCAGTAGACCAGTGTTAACATTAACTTACCAACCTTTTGCCAAGGGTTAAGTTCAAAAACTGACGTATCCTGTGCGCTTAGATACGTATCATTTGATATCACTCAGTATGTAAGTTGTAGGTACTGTGCTTTATACGCGAAAGATTAGTATCTTCAAATTGAACTGTTTAATAAACGAAAACCATAAATTACCTGGGGTTGGCTTGTAAATTGCGACCGAAATAACAATAATGTGTGCCGATGACCGATGTTTACAAGAGTCTGAAGTTGAACTGCATACCACTGTCTGTGTAGCAAATTCTTGAAGGATCAAAGGAGGTGCTGGATGCCAGCGTCTGTTTCTTTTCAAGGCGATTTGTCGTAATCAGATAAATCGTGTTTACGGCACATGACTTCCTTACGCGAATTAAATATCATTTTGAATCTCTGAATTAAGACTTTTCTTAAGTTTAATTAATAATGGAGATACCCGCAATTCCGCGTAATTTTTCACGCTGTTATCGTGTGCATCGATAAACAAACACTTTGCACGATCATACAGGAAGTGTGCTTCCTAAGATAAGTCGATGCAAAACAGATAGCTAACTAAGATGTGCCTTTGGATCTTACTTATTCTGGGCACGATTTTAACTATCGTTGGATAACTAGAATAGTAGGTGTAGTAGGCTTCAGGGCCAGGGTGCCTATAATTTTAAAGAAAAAAGCTATAGGTACACCTACCTGATTAAAGATTTAATTACTAAATTATTCAAAACTATTTGCTTCGTTCACCTGAATTATTGATGCTGTAGATGTAGACTGTAGAGTCAAACTGACATTCGCACTTTGCATAGACATGGATCATAATAATGTTAACCTACAAATGGTATGCCCAAGGAACATACTACTCTAGAACGAATTGTTTTCAAGACAAAACTAGCGGTATTTTTACTATCCACCTACCGTACATAAAATCTACCAGGCTAAACTAATGCTTCATTATAGTGGTCGTTCTGACGAAAATATTAGCATTTAAATTACATCTATGTGCTGTTGCTAATACACTTGGTGATATACAAATATGCCTATAAAATTTTCTTTCTAAAATTTCTTTGAAATGAGAAATATAAAGTGATCTCTAAAGCTATGTAAATAGCATTCTGGAGACGTATAATATAGAAAACTGCAGCAGTTTTAGCTTCGTTTCGTGATACTTATTTCCATTACAAATTCGCAATTTAACAGATATTCAGTTTTACAGATTCCCGATCTTACAGATTCCCACCTCTACAGATTCTTAACTATACGGATTCCCAACTCTGACATAGACATGGAAATCAGTAAAAATGGGATTCTGTTGAAATAATACTTATTATTTTATTATTTTGCCCTGCAGTGGGACACTACAGGTTTATAATAATAAATTTGCAGGGCAAAGGCCTCCCTTCTCTCTTTCCATACCTCTCTGTTACCGGCTAGTTGGGACCACTCTTTGAGGTATACATCAAGTTCGTCCCTCCATCTCCTTCTGGGCCTTCCACGCGGCCGTCGCCCGTTTGGAACTCAAACTGTGGTAGCTTTTGCCCATAGTTCCTCCGGAATTCGGCAAACGTGTGCAGCCCAGTCCCACTTCAATTTGGCGGATTTTTGAGCTACGTCAGTTATCTGAGTTTTGGAGCGCAGAATTGTATAAATATATAAATACTTATATATAATAATAATATAATAATAATACTAAAGATTTGTAGTAATGGGAATCTGTAGAATTGGGTATATAAACCATAAAAAGTAGGGCGGAGAGACCGTTAGGTACCTGTTTTCCCAGTGTCATCCATATCGATTCTTTCGGTATAGTAACATTAAACATGCACAATGCACATGTACCAGTAGGATAGGACATAGTATGTCCCAATTTGTATTACCTAATAGTTTTGTCGGCGTGATGTTAAAAGCTTCTGATATTGTCGAAAACGGAGGAAAAATAGCATCATTAGTGCAGCGACAGACTATTCTAATTTACTTATTATTTTACATAAATACGATTGTTGTTTTATTATGTAAATAATTTGGTTTTTGAGTGCGTGTAAATAATTATAGGTGTTTTTGATAGTGTTTTGTCACTGACTTTATGTTAAGTTTACAATAGAATATAATTGTAGAGCACTACTTAAATAAGGTACAAAACTTCAACCTTTTTACTGGGTAATCTGCGTAATGCTCTTTTAGCATTCGCTAATCAGTGCCTGTCTTTATCTGTTGTTCAAATGATTTATCTCTTGGAGAGGTACCTATTAAATTTCAGTAGCATCATCTAAAGAAGATCATGACCTGGATGAAGCTGTATAATTTGATGTTTGAATCAAGAGCAATTACGAATACCGACTATTATAAATTCATCAATATGATTTTGCTAATATAATCTTCTTCATCAGGCTCGTCAAACCCAGTAGTCTACGTAAATGAATCGTGCCTGGAGTGTGAGCGGGTCCGAGAGGCATGCGAGCGACTTGGCGCGGTGGCGCCCGCGCCAAGTCCCGAAGCAATGCCCTCGGCCCAGCAGCCACCGTCACCGCCAGCCTACCTCATCACGTCGCCCTTTGAAGGCGACTTATTCGACACCGCACACAGGGCCAAATACAGGTAATTCTAGATAATGTTTACAGTTTAATAAAAAATTATAGATAAATGTTATATAGATAGAAAACGCAAGACTTGCTAGTATTTGCTAAAACGAATCGAGCTATCTCTTCGGGTTTGGATTGGAGCGTGGGTTGGTCCTTAGAGACATAATACCGAGGCTGGTTGCGTTGATAAATCAATGCAACCAATGTAGAGAGCAAGCGCTTATTTCCTTGAAGAAGTCGCGATTAATATTTTGACAAGAAAAACCGAGTCTTAGGGCAGATGTTAAATTACCTAAGTACGCAAACGTTTTTATGTAGATGGATACGATTTAAACCATACCACTCATGCCAAAAGTACTAAGATATACTTGTACTTATAGAACTATACAGGTAATTTAATGAATGAACAAATATTTTTTGTTCATCACATCAAAGAACTGAATTCTCAATGGAATAGTCCCTAAATAACTATGGGGCACTTCTGCAATTTATCTTGGAAGAATACATTTCTTGTCTCATTTGCGGAGTTCACTGCCTATTTCCTGTACCTATATTTTTGTGGTGACGTAGTTTGCTTCCACAGCTCATTTGGCATGCGTGCCCAATCTTGAAACTCGTTCGTGAACCGATCTTTGTCAATTAAAGCTTGAAGGACGTGTGCGGCAATATTGTATATCTAAGTACATATTACAATGACTATGAAAAAAGTGTACTGTATACGGGCTCTTTAGTCGACTGGCCCCGGAAAAAACTGGCCCTACGGGGCCAGTTGACCTAATGCATTTAATTTATTACTTTTCTTTAGTCGACTGGGCCCATTACTAATTTAAATAAAAAATCTATTGTCTACTTCCAAACCCGTGTACAGATGTGTACAAAACTTACTTGAGATAAACAAAAATGAAACACCATGGTTATATGATACTTATGTTTATTGGGTTATTTTGATTTACTTAGAACTAGTCAAAATCAACAATATACAACAATGTAAAATTAAAGTTCTTAAAAGTCACAGTCGGTTGATTAATGCATTAACAGAAGTATTCTAACCAACAACATAAAATTAAAATATTTAAAAATCAGCCTTTTGATATATGCTTGCTTACTGAGAACTATTAAAAATTAACAATATATAATAAAGTAAAATTTAAAATATTGGTAAACGAGTCTTTTGAATAAATAATGCTTACTTAGAAATATCCAAAATCAACATTATACACTTATACTAAATTAAAATAGATACTTAATAATCACAGTTGTTACAATAATCAAGTACTCTTCTATTTTGTTTGAAATCTACATATTATGCGTTTAAAACGAACTGCTATGACGATTAATTATATAATCCATGATAATATCGACAAAAGTTGAAACACTTTTCTTCTTGTCTATACTAATAACAAATTCTGTAAGCGGGGCTAGTCGACCAATTCAAAACATGCATTAGGTCAACTGGACTCGAAGGGCCAGTTCGAGTGGGGCCAGTCGACTAAAGAGCCGTATACGTGTAAAAGTTTGCTAATGAGACGTTATTGACATTTATTTTGGCAAGTCGATAGCTTGGCTTGGTTTCTAACGAGCGCGCCCTACCATTATTTTACCCTCACCTACGCTCTACTGTTCTGTGCCCAAGTTGAAACAGCCACACGTCTCTGGTAGTGACGTTCAGTCATTCTAAAATAGTGCTCATTAAGATGAACCGCTCCGATAAATCACGCTTTAGACTATGTAATGAATCAGTTTATATGCATTGACGGAGATTTTAGAGAAATCAAATGTGGTGCTGGTGCAGGAAAGAATGTTTACAATATTGACTAGTAATATAAGTACCTACCAATCGCGTTTTAACAAATATTACGAGAATCACTTCAAAACTTTTTACACTATAGATAGGTGAATTTATGCCGGTTCCTCGCGCCCAATTTCGCGCATTGAATTGAGCACTGCTCGGCCCACAATCAATCCTATTCATGTTAATAAAAAAAAATTCGTTTCAATATTCCGAAAACTAGAGCGGAAATTATTTAATCAGCGATCCAGAACAATGACCTGGGTCTGTTACATACAACCAAAGCATACAGCCATACTTATTGAGCGAATGACAATAGTTCATGATTTAAATAGTATAGGATAAAACAATAATCGATATATTCAGCTCTAGTCTAGATTTTGTGATATTAGTCGAAAATGACGTTCGTTCCAAGCACTACTCTTCACACCAAATGTCTCCAGCTTTACTCTATAATTCTTAGTAAAATGAATTACCGCAAACTTAAGAAAATATTGTTGATGATATCACCCGTTTATGATAAGTATTTTGATTTCTGTGAAAGTTGATTCGGGAATATGGAGGGAATACTAGAAATGCGTATGACTCAGTCGTTGTAACGCCTGCCTGTAGGCGAGAAGTAGCCGCTTGACGAATTGGTAGCGAGCGTGTCGTGGAATGCCAACAAAAGTGCGGTGGTAGCATGGCTCACCGTGCTTCTGGATGCCGCCGGGCTTATTGCCGATTTACGACTTCTATTTAAACAACAGTTTTATCGCTCCTTCCTACCTCGCACTGCTATTTCCTACGTTTACAACACTGTCGCTTTGACGTTTTTATAAAGTAGATTTTGCACAGTAATTAAATTATCATTGTCTACTGTAACCAGTTCATCAACCCACCTAATTTTGATTTTCTTTGTCAGTAGCAGCATGTTCGCAACATAAACTACGATCATACCGCGTTTGATTGATGAGCAGCAATTTGGCCGCCCCTTATCGTTGACCGTCTTCATTTGCGTTGGTTAAATATGTGTTCAGTATTAATGTACGTCTGAAAACGGCCGCTTGAATATTTCTCGTAGCAGCGATTTACCAGAATACGAAGTGCGTTCCATTCCATCGCGTTTGAAGTGGTGCAGTCGGTGCATCATATTGTTTAAGATGCCCTGATGAGATTTAATTGTTTATTATTTTACACGTCCCATGCGCGAGCTTGTTTACTCTGCGAAAATTAAACTTTGTGCAAGTTACTTATCGTTCTGGGTAACGCTGACTCATTGTTTCCTTTGAAAGGTGGAAAAATAAAGCACTTTATTAAACCCCGTACATAGGTATCACATACCTACAACGTACCACGTCATCTGCAAGTTGCTTAGGACAAATGCCCTCCATTTAACTAAACATTCAACCATTCAACAACGTATTCCTGAAAATAGGCGATGCTGATTTTACGGCTTATTGTTACATCAAACCAAATGTATTTGTTAGGGAAGGAAGTCCTGTGCTATTTCAGGATGAGTAGGGTCGTGTATTTTAGGAATTACCAATAATTGTGACAAATGTGTGTGATCATGTAATACACGTATACGATTTGTCACGAGCGACGCTGACATAGTCATTTAGGTATACCTAATATGACCACTTGGCCACATCGTCGTATTAAACACACACTTGAACGTCGAGCCAGCGGGGTTGTTTATAGTTACAGGACCTTCCACTCGTAAAATTTATATGTTTGGTGACTGTATATCATGGAAGTATGGATGTAAATAAAGGTGTGGTGTACGGTAGGGAGGGCGCAGAAAGTGCGCGACGACAACGCTAGGGCGGGCGCCGCGCAGCGCCGCGCGCGATGGTCGCCCTTGTGGCCGCGCGACGCTCCTTGCTATTTTCGGCTTCACATTCTTCCCGACTGTTTTTCAATCTAACGTGAAACGCACAACGCGCGTGCCGCTTGCGCCTTTGTTTTCTCCGTTGCTACGATCGACTATTAAACTGTTACTCTCGAATTTAATCGATTATATATTTTTTACTATAATAATATCGCGAAATATCACCTCGATACTCGGAAAGCTAGCAAGGTGCGTGCAGTGAAGCCGGTGTCATTCATTAAAATGTTTAGTATCAGTGCGTGGATCTCTAGTGTCGAGAATGTGTCAAATGCGCTTCGGACTAGTGCCTGACTGGCGGTGAATGTTATCCCGATGGGGCCCACGCGGTTACCCCCTACGCCCGAGGAAGAGGAACTTCCTCAAGATATCTCTCTTCGAACTGAGCCAAAAACACCGGATGCAGACCAGTTAAAATGTGACCTGTAAGATCATTACCAGAATGTAAATAAACCCAGTTTTGCCAGAGCAAACATAGTAATAAGAAACATGGTCACTTCCTCACAGACGCACATGGCCAAAAGTGCAACAATAAAATTACCTTTTGCGTGTTATTATGAGTGTTTTTAATTGTTGAGCTATGTTGCTAACCAGCTAATTAGCATTTTATAAATTTTATGCGTAAGTACATGAATGAAGTGAAAGTACATCACACAGAATTACAGACTTATGTTTTCATCTTTGACTAGGTAGTATACTTTAAAATGAATCTTTGTACCTAACCTACTACTACTACTACTAATGTTCGATTTTTTTTGAATACAACTGAAGTGGCAACCAAGCGTACGGCCCACAAGATGGTGAGCGGTTACCGCAGCCTATGGACGCTTGCAATACCAGAGGTATCACTCGCGGGTTGCCACCTTGAGGCATATATCGAAAGCCTCATGTGCCAGTAATTTCACCGGAAACCATACCCTTCACACCGGAACACAGCAATGCAAGCATTACTGCTTTGCGATTTGTTTTTAGTTGTCCATTTACACCTGGTGGTACGGACAAGAGTCCGTCTTCGTTGGTAGGGTACCGCGCCACAGTAACAGATATTCTGCCTCCAAGCAGTAGTGAGCAAGCATTACTGCATTTAGATTTGAAGGACACTGTAGCAGGTGCCGGGGGTGACTTCAATTGTTATGGTCAGACGTAGCTTTTAACATCCGACTTAAATGTCTCGTCACTTGCTGTCCAAAAAAAACATGAATTAATAACTTACCTACAAACTAC
The DNA here is from genome assembly GCA_951394395.1 of Colostygia pectinataria. Lineage (NCBI taxonomy): Eukaryota > Metazoa > Arthropoda > Insecta > Lepidoptera > Geometridae > Colostygia > Colostygia pectinataria. The sequence continues at coordinate 8,575,563 of OX596351.1, read as the reverse complement.
CACTCATCAACGCTTTAAAAACATGTTTTCTTGCAAATATTCAATACTCAATACTTTTATTGTCATCACATTGGTAAGTACATGGGGTGAAAATACAAATCGTGGATCACAATGTGCGCCCATTAGGGCATAACAATAGGTGAAGGCAGACCGAGGTTTATTATTAAGTAGGTACATAGAAGGCAAGGAGTAGGTACGAGTAGGACGGAAATACACTACAGGTAAAACCATAAAATACAATTTTAAGACTTATTTAGAAAATAACGATAAATCAAAGGTATTTCTACAAAGCAAGGATTCGATTAGATGAATCTAATCCAAATCGATGTAAATAAAATAATCACATTGTTTTTTTAGAGTCATAATATAATGTATAAATTATCTTACACGCTTGGTTAAATGCATAATCTGAGCAACTCCACAAAAATGCAAGTTCAAAAATATAAAACGAAATTAAAAATAGGGTGATTGCTATTTGGAATCGCGGCAGTCTGTTTATACGTAACTCATCAACTATTTCTATAGCGACACGTAAGTTCAGTGGCAGTTGTGCGGTATCCTGTGACGTCGACGGAGCGGCTGGAATCGCGTCGTCGATTTACTTTTGTCACACCAAACAAACCCAGCTCCGCTCCGTCGAGCGGACGTCATCGCGCTTAGCTTCATTTCCACTTTCCTGCTACTCAGCGCAGCGCCTGCGTTCATCATGACAGCCTTCTAATGTTCCCACTGCTAGAACACTCTCGAGCCTACTCTCGAGCGAGAGTCATTGGGTCATAATCCACCACGAGGACCCAATGCGGATTGGTGGATGACACATGTCTTTTCGATTTTTTTTTCGAAGTTCTTGGACATGCGGGTTGCCTCACAATGTTTTCATTCACCGTCTATGAGAGCACTGGCATTGCGCACATAAATTATTCCAATAGAAAAATCCATTGGTGCACGACTGGGTTCGAACCTTAAGATCGGGAGGTGGGTCCACTACCACTAGACCACCAGTGCTTCTTCCTGCGGTACCTGCATCCTATCTTGCATTGTCACCAAGTCAAGCATTCAAATGTTTCCACTGGTGGGACACAAGCGTGAGCTACTCTCGAGTGAGATTTTCCTTTGCGTACACTGGAATTGCGGAAATTATTTTATGGATAGAAAAAAACCATTGGTGCACGACTGTGTTTGAGCCTTAGAATAGAAAGGCGGGGACACTACCAGTGCTCCAATCCTAACTATCCTACTAATAATGCCAACCAAAATACATCTAGATATTAATTCTTTGTTCATTTACTTCTCCAATTTAGATGAAATCTGGACGACATCATGTCGTGGCACGACATCGCGTTCTGATGCGTCCAACGTACAGCGTACAACGTTATCATATTTATCAGGTTTCTAGGCTTCAATCAACCTACATTACGTGTTGTACATACGTTTTGATTAGGAAGGTAATGTGCGTGTTTTAAAAAATATAAAACACGCACATTACCTTCCTTGTATATTTAGAGGTGATAAAGTGAGTACGTGCCATCTCGAGGAAAATTATTCGGGTGCTTTCTAGGTCGCGCCCAGTTCCAAAGTAAATTTTCCAGACTTGTATACGTAAATTATTATCATAACACCTTTATAGCTATCACCCACATACTTCACAACCTTATCTATCTACGTAGGTATAGGCGTGACAGCATTGTTGCGATCTTGCACCGCAGAATAATAGAATAATAAATAGTACACTTGAACCGAGTAGAATTCAAGGCGTATACAGTCGGTACTTGAACGAATGTCTGTTGCCTGTTTTGCGTAAGATCGCGTGTGCCCTGACTCATTAAATGTTTTCACAGGTGTAGTTTACGTGAAACTATAGTATGTCACGGCTTCTATTCCACTGTACTTGAAATAATCGATAAAAGGCACAATAAACATTTTTATGACCACAAACTAGTGCAACTGTCTCCTGCCCTGCAATGAGATATAAAACATGTAAGTGACACCACTAAATAGCACTGTTTTACTTGAAATTTTTACTTTCTCTATACCAAATTTGGGTATTTTATTGAAAGATTTCATAGAATAGTAAATAAGAATTACCCTTCAAAGTAGATTTAGGGATTTTTTTTGTTTCAAAATTCCCTTCAGACTAAGCTTGAGGCTTCAACGGATTTTGACACTAAAACTCCAAATCCCCTTCAAAGGGGATTTTGACACTAACCCATTGATATTGGTAAAACATATTTTGGCTATGAAAGTAAACATAGAACTTTGAATTATAAAACAATATCAGCGTAAAAGAGTTAGATAAAGAGTCAATAGACGATCCTACGAAGTTATTTTAAACTCGTAAGTGCAACTGCGTTTTAAAATAAAATTAAAATTAAAATTTGATAGCGTACGGCAAAGATTTCTATATGTCAGGTATATAGTCAAAGGCGTACGATAACGGCCATCGTAAAGTTACGGCTAACTTTGAGATACTCAAAGATAATTTAGTTCGAAAAAGCTTCATTGCGTATCGAAACGGCTAAATTCACGACAGCCGAGATCCGCTGGTAGTGTATAAACCAGTCTAAAACTGCACGTTCCACGACAAAAATTGCTATTGTTGTCACATTCAAATTATGACAAACGCGGTGAATAAATATGAGTGGAATGAGCGTGCAATTTTAAAATGGTTTATCTCTATTGTAATGAATCGGATGTTAATTGGTTTATGGTTATGTTCAGGGTGTTGGGTCCGACGGCGGTACTGCAGCTGGCGGAGCGCGAAGAGCCGCCGCCCGCGAACTCGCGGCCGCTCTACTCGCTTGCGATGCGCGGCGCCGTCATATGCTTTTCCGGATTCCGCAAGAAGGATGAACTTGTAAGTACTCTTTTATGTAAATATATCAAATGGTTTCATTTCTGAATTAGTTTAGAATCAACGCCACAGCCTATCCGTTAACCGCGCTGAGGGCGAATCACGAGAAACTCATTTGACAATCGGAAACGTTACCAAAAAAAACCTCAGTTTGTATAACATTTTTAAAGCGCCTTTTTCGTGCGTAAAATGGATTAGCAAAATCACATGCATATTGTAATTTTTTGGCAACATTTACTATTGTCAAATGAGTTTTTGATTCGCCTCCCAACGGCTGGTTGATGTTTTGTCATTGCGTTATGCAAGTTGGGCCACAGAACGCCGCGCGCGGCTGTTAAGTTTCGTACTTTTCGAAGTGTTTTCTCGTCGAAGTAGTTGCTGGATAGATACAATTTTCAGTTAAATTAAAGATACGTCAAATGATGGTTTACCTGCACATTTGCTATAGAATTTATAATTGCATTTATCTTACATGTGAGAAGGATGCAGCACTGTTTATGGTGTAGTAGTAGTTTTGTTCTTGGCATACGTCTATTTGTAGTACGAGAAATATATTGAGTCACTATGGATATGATAAACGAACACATGTATCATGTTCGTTTATCCTTAGTAAATGGAACATTGATGTAGATTCTAGTAAACAGAACATTACTTTCGTATCGGGAATATTGAAAGGTCGTGTTTGTAGCGGTCAAACTGAGTTCGGATTCGGTTCAAAGACTTCCATATAGACTACGGTGCTTGCGTACAAGCGGCCCACCTATCTAGGTAGATGATGTGCGATCGCTAGTTGGGCGGCCTCCAAGAAATCGACTATCAACAACAGCACATGCGTTCATTCATGAAAAATTCGTATACGTACGTATGCATGCCGTGAATGTGTTTCCTCCAATCGCAAATTAATAGCATTGCAATAATACTATTTTGAAACTAGCTATTTTTATTAGTACTCGTTTCTGAAAACTGGTGGTGATGGTGAAGTAGGTACAACTTATGTTATGTATTATAAGTTAGTCTTCAAGTGTTATGATTTTTGGTGTTGTATGTGTATATAATCGATTTACTCGAGATTTTTCAGACAAAATAAAAAAACATGTATTTTTTGTGTGTGGAACATATTCCTTGAATATTGCGCAAAAATAATCAAATACTATGTATTCAAAATAACTTTTAATTGGCATATTAGGTTAGTGTAATCTTATAACTAGCTGTAATTTGAAAATAAATGAAATATAGACCTTTGGCCTTATTTATAAACGTACTTTAAACGTCTGTTAGCTGTTCATCGCCATTAAAATGACAAGAAATATAATATATGATAATCTTAGCAAGCCCCTAAAATTACAGTTTTTTTTATTATGATTAGGGGCACTAAACTTTACAATAATGTTATAAGTTTTCTGTAAAACGAACTACGCATTCATATGTCCGGATACCGGACTGACATTTAACAACGGAAGCGCACACGCTTAGTATGTTTTCAGAATTTGCAAACCTCAATGCAAACTAACTGCAGTTCCCTTCAGCAGACGTACCGTACCTGATAACGTTAATCACACCTCATGTTACAATAATGTTTTAGTTTTTTTGTGAAACGAATTTTATTACGAATTCGTAGTCTGCGTTCCGGACGGATATTACATTCAACGGAAGCGCACACGCTTGTAACAGCTATGTTTTCACAATTTGCAAACTAACTGCAGTTCTCCTTCAACAGACGTACCTGATAACGTTGATCCACTACATGGGCGGGTCGATACGCAAAGACATGTCGAGCAAGGTGACGCACCTGATAGCCGCGGCGGCGACGGGCGACAAGTACCGGTACGCGTCGGGTTTCGGGCTGCCGGTGCTGGCGCGCTCGTGGGTCGACGCCTGCTGGGAGCGCCGCGATGACCCCGCCTGCCTCGCTACAGAAGACACCATCATTGTAAGTTATCAATTCTATTCTCTCTCCATGAAATGTATGTACAGAACCTGTCACTATTAAATATTATGTAGCGATTGTTTTTTTTTTTATAGTAATAGAGTGGCCTCCGAACGTACGGCCCACTTTATGGTAAGCCTCGATAGCACTTTCGAGTGCTCGAGAGTAGGCCAGTGTCCTAGCAGTTGAAACATTATAAGACTGCATTATTTTATAGTTCAAAGAAAAGAAACAAACTTATATTTAGTACACAACATCATCACAGCCTGGTATCACCAACTACGGGGTATCATATAGGCCTCCTTTCGCTTATGGCATTCTTTTCGGTTCTGTGAGAACTGCAGGTTTTTTCCAGCTTTCTTACTTAACAAAAACATACGTTTTCAATCAAAACCGTTAGTTTTTTATCAATAGACTAAAGTAATGCACGATCAATATTTCGTGCACCTCTAATAAACGGTAGAGTGTCAAACCATAACGATATAATTCATATTTCCTGTATCCTTACAAAGCGGGAACCGAAGGAAGTTGCCAAATTAGATAGCAGATGTGGAACGACGAGGGTCGCTACGATATGTATTTATTCTGCAATAGCAATTTTAAATCAGTAGGTGTTTGTAATGGCTAATTCATGGAAACTAAAAAGAAAACTATTTGGTTTATTACTATTTATATATTACCTCATTGTTAGAACATGTTATCATTGTTATCACACCCAAAATAATCATATTCACATACATAGACATTAGACACATTTTTTTTTCTTGGTCCTATCTGAAACTACGAATTTTATGGTACCACAACACTGACCCTGAAATATTAGCAGATGACACAAACATTTTTCCTACAGCGGGAATCTAACCCACAACCTCTTCTCAACCGGGCACTCGCCCACTGCGCCACTGTCATATGCAAGTCGTTCAAAGTCATTCAGTGTGTCAAATAGGATAATATTGTAATTGTTTTGCAGAAAGAGCACAAGCTGAAAGTGTTTGCTGGCGCTCGCGTTTGCTTCGTTGGCTTCCCCGAAGATGAGACCCTGCATATGGCGGAGGTGCTCGCCAGCAATGGCGGCGGCACCTGTCCACTCGACGACCCCGACTGCACACATGTCGTAAGTCATAAATATCACATTACACGGCAAATCACAATAAAATATACCGTTAGCAAAATAGACAGATAGACCTTGGCCGTTACGTAACAAGCATAACAAACACATAAACATCGACTTTTAAATCAGAGGTGTTACGTATGTAAACGCCAACTCGAGACACGTGTGCTTTTAACGTTCACACTAGTCGATCATACACAAAGAAAGAACGTCCTGCGGATACTTAATAGCAGAACGTTTACCTCTGAATATTTCACATATTTGGTTTATTTATGCACCTCTTGCCACATTATGCATATTTAGTTACTAATTATAGCAATATGAAGTCAGCATGCACGTAGTTGTACCCTTGGGAACACGATTCACCCGTAGTTGCTACTTTGTAGACACAATGATTAGCTGCTGGTGGTATATTAGGTGGTTATTGAACATTCGTGTATGCTCTACCTTTTAATTTCTTCCAATGCCTGCATTATTTAGCAATACATACCTTCAATGTCAGATGTTGCTTGTTTAGCAATGTACGAAAGCAAACAACGATTGCCAGTCAAGTGGCGACTCAATGTCAGTAGCGTTTTTACATTATAAGCAAACAAACGATCTTACGTACTCTATTTCTCTATTTGCAATGAATAGCCATTTACTTTTTGTTTTTAGCAGTATTCTTATTATTCTTTATATGCTCAGTATTTGTGTAGGTACTCGTATAGAATGCCTACGTTGTTCTATGCGCTGAAACCGCACCCGCCGCCACGTCCCATTCCATACGACACAAAGTCGACCCATTGTTTTTCCATTGTTTATGTTTCATGTAGTTATATGTTTCATAATAGTGCTTTAGAATCCATTCACTATTCCATTAAACCACGGTTTCATTCGGTAAAGGCGAAATGTACCTACCTGCTCGCACCACTTAACATCATTCTAGTATTGTTTACATTTCATCGTGTCACGTGTTGTGTAACGTATCAGTTTGCTTTGTAACATATTTGCTCTAGTTGCACTCTCCTTAGCACCACTTATCATTTAAGTAGGTTATAAACTCAATCGAAAACATAATTCTAATTATTACCTCAGATCCACAATAACTAATTTCGAACGCTGACTATTTTCTGAACAACTAGCATCTACATACATACCTATAGGAACCACACTTTGGTAGGCAATCTGCTTTTCTGTGTCTAACTGGCTCTATCTCGATAATAATAAGTTATCGTTGTGCATGTCTGTATTGGAATGGCTTCATTACATCATTGCGTGGTGTGTTCACACATGTTTCAGGTAATGGCCAATGGGGAGACTTTCGGTCGTTCGCTTATCCTATCTCCCCACCCGAGTACACCCACCTCCGCGAAGCCTTCCCGCCCCACTCCCAACCGCTCCCAGTCCACTCCCAAGAGCTCTCTCTACCGTAGACTGTCGGCGCGACTCTCAGGCTGCCGCTCTAGTCCTTCTAAACAAATCGATGACGCTACTGCCCAGCTGGCGAGAGACGATAGAGAAACCCTCCTACAATTAGCTCGGAATAGCCTCAGAGATAATCACACCCCCTCCAAAGATCCACTAAATGACTTTAGTACTAGCTGTCTAGGAAAATCTATGACGGATGATATTAATAATAGCAAAAGCCCGTCCCATGCCGAACAAGTGGAGATACGGAAGTGTAAAATGAACGATAAAGAAAATAAAGAAATGGCCCGACTCCTACTCGGCTCTGTTAGAGTAAACGGTAAAGACAAAAGAGAAGTTTTTAGAAATAAGTCTATGAATGTATTTAATTTAGTTGATTGCCTAACAGAGGCGGGATCTCTGCATTCATCTCTAACGAAAAGTTTATGCGACCTAGATGCTAAAGATGAGCCGGACTTTCTACTGCCGGACACAACTAGAAACAAGGAATTGCAACAGTCAACGACCACCATTTCTTCTGGAAAAAAAAGAAGTCGAAACTCGACAGACTCAAGTTTCCAAGTCAGTACTATCGACGTTAATCTGTCTCCCGATAAAAGCGAGGAGAGCAACTGGAAATCAATCAAAAGGTTGAAGATAAAAGATTCGTTCAAGTTTAAGAATAGGCCTACTATTTTTAAGAAAACAAAAAAAGAATCTGGTTCTAAAACCGCTGGTGACATAGTCGTGGAGCCGGTCAGTCCCGAAGCGAGCAAACCAACCGACCCTGCAGGGGAGTTCGTAGCATCCACATCTTCTCCTATCCGGGAGGACGACAATGCCTCAATTTGCTCAATGAATACAAGTAAGCAATCAGGGTTTTTCGACATCTCATTCGCGTCGAAAACTGTGAAATCAGCGTCCAAATTGCGAAGAAGCGTCAAATCTTTCACAGCATCGTTTAGAAGCGAAAGGAAGAAAAAATACGAGAAAAGATCCGATCGCAACACCGTAGAAGTGGACGCGTGCCACCTGCCGGCAGAGCTCAAGAACGTATCAACGCCGAAGAGAGACCTCGATGAGATGAACTTGGATATATCGCCCGTGCAAGTGGACACTGTGGATAGTACTAATCTGGCGACACCAGTGAGAGATCCAGATGTAGACGAGTTGGATGACTCTGCAGTTTTTAAAACGCCGCAGAGCGTGTGGCTGAGAGCTCACCGGCACTCGATCTGTGGCGGCGCAGAGATCCGCGGCAGCAGCGCCCCCTCCCCGCGGCACCGCCCCCCCTCCCTGCTCCCGCTGCACCCGCCCTCACCCCGGCACGCCCGCGACCAGCCGCCGCCCGCCTCGACGACCCCCATCCGTGACGTCCGCGCCATATCGCAATGCCATGGAATATCGCTGCCGGTACTAACACCATTTTATTCAGTAATACTAAACTAGTTTATCGCGAACTCTAGACGGTCATCTTCTCTACTTCAGTAAATATAGCTCGTGAAATGGTTACCCCGAAGTGGTCTTGAATGCATGCCGTGATGATACACGAAATCAGTAGGTGCTTACTAGGGCGCGCACACGAGAATGTGATGCTATTCTATTGCACGTATGTAAAGTGCTTAGGATAGTCCGTTTAGGTGGAGGGTAGGTATGTATTTGAGATAAATTGCAAATGTTTTATTGATTGAACGAACCAGGTTGTCGACGAGCACAACACGGTGGTGGCGCCGGAGTGTTCCGCGCGGGTGCACGTCGTCAAAGCCGAGTGGTTCTGGGCGTCTGTGCAGAACGAGGAAGCTCAGGACGAAAGAGATTATCTATTCAAAGACGTGAGTACTCATATTTTTATTAACCTTTTGAAGACCATACTGGAAAACAGGAGAAAATAAAAGTTTTATTATATTTAAATTACCAGTTTTATTGGACTAATTTCTAATACTCAAAAAAAAAAACCTAACCAAGTTATATTTTGACTGACTATGCAATTCCACTTCAAAATTAATAATAAATTACTAGTTCAAGCCCAAAAGGATTTAAGCGCATCTTGAGCGCATCTTGTGAAGTACACCTAGTTTAGTAAAACTCTAACAATAGACGGCAGTTAACATGCCTTCTGTCAGTACTTAGACGAGATATCGCGGCGGTCGTCTGTCGGCGCGGGCGCGGGCGCCGGCTGCAGCACCGACGACGCGGTGAGTGGGCCGAGCTGCGGCACGCCCGGCGGCACGCCCGCGCAGCTGCAGCGGCTGAGGAAACGCAAGCTCCGCGGCGGAGAGTCCGCCTTGCACAAGCGACGCTCGTCCGTCGGAGACGCGGTGCTGCTCAGCTTGTCGGGGAACCTGTTGGACTGCACGCCCTCGCCGGACGGCAAGAATCTACTTGAAGGTTGGTTTCTATAATGTTTGCAGAAGTAATTATTGAATCTAGATGTGTGAGCTAACTGCTGAGCCTATCCATTAACAGTTAGCAAATAGACATTGCAACCGACAATAACTCTAGCTTGGAATATCGTGCAATTGGAACAAACGTTCGAAATGATATTATAAAAATAAGAAAACAACGTTTTGAGACCCACACTTTTCGGATCGGCAGCAGCCAAATATGGTCCAAAAGCATTATGTCAATGGCGTAAGGCTGTTATCGACGCAACGCCTTGATGTGGATCACGTCGATGTACTCTTGTGCCGTTGTCATAAAGCTTTTACTCTAATTGTTTCATCGAATCTCAAATTAATATGTTGCGGTTTTTTAGAATCAGAGGTGCCCGACAATGTGGTCCGAAAACTTATGTCCCCCCGACAACAAGTATTCATGGAGCTACTACAGACGGAGTCAAATTACGTCGGGATTTTACACACCATTGTTATGGTAAGCAATACATTATTTTTGGTTTGTAGTCTTTGAATGAGTACTCAAAAAGTGTATTGTTTGCAGATGTTCAAACAACCGCTGGAAGAGATGGCTGACAATGAGGAGGACAACAGTAATGGGAAAATTCAAGCGTTGCTCAATAATACAGAACTCAAAATTATATTTGGAAACTTACCGCCTATTTACGAATTACATCAGTGAGTATGATTTATCCAATAAATTATTGTATCCAAGATAGCATGAAATTATATCATTCAACAGTGTAAAATACAAACCACAATTTTTACGTTCAATTCAGTACAATTAGACAATAATAATAAGTTCTAACTTTACTTTCCCTAAACAAGCCTGGTGAATGTGAGCTCTAACAATATTGTTAGAGCTCACTTTCCCCGTAGTGCTCATAAAAAAGTAAGTTCGTATGATCAACTTAATAGGCATACGGGCGATGCTTCACGAAAAAGAGTTTCGAAACGTTAGTATAAATGGCAAAAACAAGTAAATAGCTGTCCGTAAAAAATAAATTGTGATGTGGTGTTTTGCTTCCAGGCGAATGTTAGAAGACTTGCGCTACACGCAGGCGCATTGGAGCGAGGAGATGAGCATAGGCCGGCTGGTGCTGAGGTATACTCCCGACATGGTGAAGGCGTACCCGCCGTTCGTCAACTTCTTCGAAAACACCAAGGAGATGCTGCAACAGTGCGACCGTGAGAACCCAAGGTAAACCTACTAACCTATATCTATCACTTATCTGGTTCTCTAGCTTTGTTTAGTTTGGGGTTAGATGGCGCTGTTTAAAAATATAAATTTATTAATTTAACATTGTAAGGATAAAATGTTATTTTCTGTTTATTTTTGATGAATTCTTAGCAGTTCATACAATTTCCAGTTAGTACAATCAAACAAATATCCATGATTTGAACAATATTGCATTTTATTCATTTAGTACAAGTCAGCGCTATTGCGCTATGACATGATGCTTTCAAGAAATTCCATAGAAATCGGCATAGACATATTTTTAATTCCCGGTTTTTTAAAGAGCATAACTTCTTCTAGCCAAAAAATATTTTCGCTTTGCAATTCTTTGTACTCTATGCTAAAATAAATACGCAGTATCAGACCGTTCATTTAAATACTTTATTTAATTACTACAATGTAACATTGTATTTCGGTTTTCAGATTTCATGCATTCCTGAAAATCTGCCAAACAAAGCCAGAATGTGGTAGACAGAGTTTACAGGAACTTTTAATACGACCAGTGCAGCGATTACCTAGTATAAGTTTATTACTTGATGGTGAGTTTATTTATGTTTAATTTCCCCTTAAAAAAACTTTCAAGTACTGTTCCTGGAAGATTTTTTTTTATCAATTAACTTTTCAGTTATCTGTTTTTGACTCAACCACGACCAAACTGATGAGCGGATTTGGATTAAACTAGGAATAGTAATAGATAATGATCTAGAAAAGCAAAGAGGCTACTTCAGATGTTTTATTACGCGCGCGAAACCACGGGTGAAACCTAATCAAAGTCAAAACAATTCAATAAAATTACATGGATAACTTTAAAATGTTAGGTAAATTTATACCAGTACCAACGCGCTTTAAAACAATACACGTGCGCGTCGAAGGTTTTAATAGTTATGTAATTAATCGTTTTTATTTGAACAGACATTTTAAAACATACGAATTAGAACAAGAAATTATGTCAGTACAAACGCGCTCTAAACTGTACACGCATGCGGCAAGTGTTTTAATAGTTTTGTAATTTATCGTTTTTATTTGAACAGACATTTTAAAACATACAAATAAGAACAATCCGGACCACTCTGCGCTCGTGGCGGCGTTAGCGGGACTGCGAGAGGTGATGTCCCACATCAACGAAGACAAGCGCAAGACGGAAGGACAGCTACAGATGTTTGACATCTACAACGACATTGACCAGTGCCCGGTAACTAACACCATTCGATATGTATAGTACCTCCATGTCAAGGGATCTCGGCTGTCGTGGAGTTAGCCATTTCAATGCGCAATGAAGCTTTATCGTACTAAATTCTTTGCGCAGCACAAACAGCTAACTTCAAGATGGCCGTGACCCGTTTGTGATACATTGGTACACAATCTAAATAATTAACATCTAAGTTCAATATGACATGTATTTCAAGCAATAATTGATAGATTCCTTTTCAATTTCCAGGCACATCTAGTCTCCTCACATCGATCGTTCATCTCACGCTGCGAAGTAGTGGAGCTATCTAAAGAATTATCTGGTAGAGGGGATCATCTTGTATTGTTTTTGTTCACTGACACTATGGAGGTCTGCAAGAAAAGATCTAAGGTAAGAGTTACTTAAACTAAAGATCCTAGAGTAAAGTTATAGTCGAGTGCTTTTGCGCCGACGCAAATCTAGTTAAGCGGGCGAAATTTTCAATATTTTACAAAAATTACTTGTCTGTTTGATAAGTTTTTCAGTTGAACAAATCCGGTATCAGTTTAAATTAAGTGATGGTATTGAGAATTAGCATAGCTTCAACTTTTTAGACAACACTATTAAATATTTTTTCAGGCTTTCAATAGTAAAAGCCCGACGAACGGAACTGGAACGATGCGAATAGGATCAAGCAAGCCCTACAGACACATATCGCTTATGCCGTTGAGCACAGTCAAGCGCGTTGTCGATATCAGAGAGGCAGAAGGTAATAAGATAAATACTTGCTGTTTTCCAAACAAACTCATTTATTTTCATACTCTAATGTCTAATTTTCTAAATTCCGTGCTAAAAGAGGGTCTAACATGAGCTACTGACATTACAAGAAACAAATATTATCCACTAGCTGTTGCACGCGACTTCGTTTGCGTGGAAATTTGTATGTGTAGTAGTACTAAAACAAATCTAACCTTACATTTTTCCAGGATAAAAGACTATAACCACTCTCTCTGTGCCAAGTTTCGTCCAGATCTTTCCAACATCCATCCAACCATTCATTGATCTATTCAAAATTTCGCATTTCACACAAATACACATACATAAAGTAATAAATTATTATCTTGTTCCAGATTGTCACAACGTATTCGCACTGATGTGCCGGAGCAATCAAGAGCTCAAAGAGAAGCTTTACTCTTTTATGATAACGGACGAGACAGTGGACAAATCGTACTTCCTTCGGCAGTTGTGCAGGCAAATGGCCAATACCGTCTGTAAAGCTGATGCGGTGAGTCAAAACCCATCTCTATTCGAACTTGCGTGATCAGGCGTGATAGTGGTCTAGCCTTAGGGGGTTAGCCTATTTCTAAGTAAAAAAAAAAAACTTGCCAGATATCATTTATAAGACAGCATTCTAATGTTCTGACTGCTGGGACACTGCTACTGGCCCAAACGAGAGTGATTGAGTCTTAATCCACCACGCGGACCCATTGCTGATTGGTGATACACATCGAATTTTTAGTTCTTAGATTAGACATGCTGTTTTCCTTACGATATATTCCTTTCTTATATGTTTGTGAGCACTGATATTGCGCATATAATTTTTTCATTGGTGTACGAATAGTTTCAACCCACGACCTTAGGATCTGACGACGTGGTCACTACCACTAGACCACGTCTTACGCTACTATGAAATTGTATCTTACAAACTGCATACACCGCTGTTTTGTCGCGGTTAATTTTACAGTGAAACTGACGTCCGGCCATCCTTATTTCCTGATGCAGAGGAGCAGTACCGGTGCTATCATACTTTGGTCATTACGTGTTACTTTGCTTTATGTCATGAGTTTGAACGAACATTGTCCTTTTTCAGGACAAATTTCTGGCGTGTCTGGAGTCTCACCAGCTCGATATCGACACGAGCGACCTTGCGCTTAGCACGCTATCTAAAGTATCCAAGTTCGCAGCTCGTACAAGAATAAAGGTAAAACTTGTACTCATTATCACATTTAATAACTTGTACATAACGAAAGCGATTCATGAGTTCAAATCAGTGGCTCATTAAATGTTTTCCACATAAAATTGTATAAACATAAATGGAAAAGAAAGCATGAAATAAATATGAAATGTAGATGTAGCTTAGCTTGAAATATGAAATTAACAAAATGGATAACCATACTGTTTATTGGTATGTATGCAAAGGTCGAACTCTTCAATATGTTAGCACGATCTGTGTTATTATGGCATGAGAATATCTGTACCGTTTTTCATTTGAATATTTGTTAATAAAACTATCAATCAGACATTGATAACAATCATTCCGATAGTGTACAGGGATTGAGGTTTCTTGGAAATTATTTCTGGAATAGAACACATGCACTCTGCAATAGCAACACTCAGCAATAGATTGTATGCTTGGACTACACATAACATAAATAAGAAGCACTTCTTCATGGTGCACATTTCGTATTCCAACACATTGATGATAGAGCAAAATTAGTATTGATGTTAATTAATATTATGGTAATAAAAAAATCACATGTTGTATTTGAAAAGGAATTTAGATACTTTGCAATAAGTTTGCTATTTGAATAAACCGTTGCACACCGGAATCATAATATTCATGCAACTGTAACCCATGCGAAACTATCATAACAATCTACTATGCAAACTAGCTTTTATTATGATCAACCGACGACCGTAAACTCTAACATTGAAATAGCATTTAGTCAAGGACTGAATGATGCGTCATCCGCATACATCTACTTGGGCGAATCGCTATGTATCAACATTTATTTGTGTCACCAAATTCAGCCTTTGGCCAGTCTATTCCTATCTTTATAAATTCACTAATGATGACAGTAACATGGGGATCATTTTGAGGTTTAGTAGCTATGGCGCTGTTTTTAATTGAAAATATATCGTTACAATACATCTATAGTCTAAACGGTAAGTGTAAGTGACTATAACTTTTTAGGGATTTTTTTTGGGATAAATAAATAAAAATGCTGGTAAATCCACACAGCATCATCTAGCCCAAAGGTAAGCTGCTGTTAAACAGAGCTGTATTATGGGTACTAGATGACTGATAATATACTTAATACAATACAATACATAGATAGATATTTTTTATTATATATAGAAAATACCCAGAACACCCGGAACAAATATTTGTAGATCGACAAACATTTGACCCGAGGCGGGAATCGAACCCGCAACCTCCGCGTCGCAGGCAGACCTGCGCCCGCTGCGCCACATCGGTCGTCGGGATAGATAAATTGATAGATGATAGATAGATAAAAAAAAGAGAGAAAAGATATTGATTTGGTGGTATACAGGTGTAAAAAAGTTTCCAAAATACAACCTACTGACAGAGTAGAAGTATAAAAACTAACCGCGAAGTTCATTAGGCAAAAGAACCAACCTGCCATAACATATTCAAAATAGAGCGTGATGTAAGTTAGTTAAGGGTTGTTGTTGTGAGCGGTGTAGTGGAGCGGTGGTTGTGTTGTAGCTGGAGGCGATTGCCGGACTGGGCGGCTGGCTGCGCGCCGAGCCGGGCGCCGGGCTGCTAGACACATGGGTATTGCGCGCTCACTTACTCGCAGTCGCACAGGTCTGACGCGACTCTGACACACCTCTCGCACACTCCGCCCCTCCCTGCCCCTGCCCTATCGCCCAGCCCACACTAATACTTACGTACGGGGGTGGGTCTATCGCCGAGTAAACGTGGTTGCTTGCGGTGGGTTAAAATTGAATGCTTATACGATGTCTAAAGAAAATAGGGTAAAATAATTGTATATTTTTTATAAAAAATCGACAACAAACGTGTAATTTTTTGATTATATTTTTTTGTTACTTGTAGTATTTATAGAACAACGAATACTAGCGTTAAGGTTTTCTGATAGAAATAATTGTACATTTTTTATAAGCAGTTGAATGTTAAATTTTCGGCGAACTTTGTGTAAAAGTGTAAATTATCATAGCAAGACCGCAGCACCGTCATCTTACTCGCCCATGGACTCCCTTAATGCATTGTTTCCTGTGTTCAAAACTGGTTTCAGTCTCCTTAATGTTACTTGCATTACTTTTCTCTATATACTTTTTTCTTGTATATTTTCCGTAACACAGGAATCAAACTGTAATCGATCCTATATCATTTTGTACGAGATTCACTACAGCTTGTTCTAATCGAATAACTCTGAGCGTCAATGTGGCGTTATTCTAATGAGAAATGATCTCCAATCGTCGAGTAATGGGACGGAGTGACAGTAAAATAACGCTTCGCTTTGAATTCATTTGTGATTAACAGTGTTCCGTGAGCGTGCCATACCTGAGGTTGTGATGTGTCATGATTCAAGCCATTACCGCAGTCTTTTCATTCATTGGTCATCTTTTTGTCTGGGACATGGGTTTCTCGTCTGTATCGTATCTTACTATAATTATGTTTATTATAAGCCTAACAATATGGTTACTGAATAACTTATCATTATGTCGGCTGGTTTTAACTGTATATACTTTTCCTTGCACAAATAAACATAGCATGAATCACACTCTGATTTATATTTCTTTTAGAACTGCCCTTGTAAGTTATACTTAAAAATTATGGAAATACCTACACAATGTTTTGTTTATGTGAGAAGAAACGTGATGTAACTATTGCATAGTGAATTGATGACCCCAAAGATGATACATACATGGTGCCATATTATTTTGTGAAACCTTAAGATTTACCCTTTACACAAAGTATAATTTCGTCATAAATTCAAATTGAAAATACTAAACTAAAACATACTGAAACGTATTGAACATAAATGAGTGTAATGAATGTTGTGCGGTGTCCAGGTGGGACGCGCGCTCTCGTTCAACAAGACGCCATCGAAGCTGAAGCGCGCCATGAGCTCGATGATCTCTCCGTTCGGCTCGCAGTCCAACCTCACGCCCGCCTCGCAGCTCGCGCAGATGCGTCTAGCCAGTTGTAATAACATCAACGTAAGTTATACATCTAATATTTAAAAGTAGTTTAGATGCATGTACGCTAATAATATGACTAATCGAGGTCTGGCCATGTAAACGAATGTGGATGTTTTGGCATGGCCGCTGCGCTCGTTCGGTCTTGAACACGTAAACGCAATCGAACTCGTGAGACACGTTTACATTGGCTTTATTTCATTTGGTGTAGCACAGGTTTTGTATTTCACGATGCGGTGCCACTTTTTACCCCACCGTATAAATTGCACGAGCTCGAAGACTATTCTAATGTTTAGAATACATTGCATGCGTCTTGTGGAATGTACTAACCGGTACTAGGTTTATAAAAACATTGCAATCGTGGAATGCACGGACCCGTAGATTGTATTACCATGTTTGCGATTTGCCCCGGCATAAAACGTGTTTGAACCATTAACAAAATACCAACCGTGCATATATTCCGTGTAGGTGTAACATGCGGGCATGTTGCAGGAGTTGGGCGCAGGCGGCGCGGCGGGGGAGGGCGGCGCGGTGCTGGTGGCGCCGCTGTCGGTGCAGCCCACGCGCAAGGCGGCGGCCAGCGCGGCCGCGGCGCTGCGCCGCTTGTGACGCCGCAGCTCGCGGCGCGCCTGACCGCACTAGACCGCCCCCGCTCCACCGCACCGGCGATCAACCATTCTATTAGGCCCGTTTTCGAAAACTCAACCGTCGATTTTTATTAGTTTTGTAGCTGGTAAAAATCTATGATTGAGCGTCGTTTGAGATGCGGACCTAAGGTTCGGATAAATAGACGTTACTAGACCCCACACCGCACTGGGTGTGCGGGTGACGACGGCGCTAAGGTGCGAACGCGAAACGAACGTTCTTTTTGCGGTGTGTACTAAGGTGCGGATAAGTAGATGTTGCTCAGCGCTTGAGCTGACTTTGGTCTCATTACACTATCCGATTTGCAGACACTCGACCATACGATCGCACTAGATTGGAACAAACTGCCAGTCTAGCACGCTAGATCAGTGTTCCGCAAATAACATAGTGCAATGTGGCCATCAGCACTGTTTCTGTCACGCGTGCTCTTGCGCCCTGCAGGTTTTTCGACAGCGACATGGGTACTTCACAGCGTAAGCTTGCGCCGAGTAATTTCTATTTATCTGGCCGCGAGTTAGCGGTGGTTTGTGCAGCTGTTTTATCGCAGCTATTTGTTTGGCGTTATCCAGTGCTTAGAAGACAGGGATGTGGCAATTCAAAGTTGTATATGGACTTATGTTGGGCCAGGCTCAGGTGTATATGCAGTGCTAGGGAGTGCCTTGATTGTATTGTACTGTGAACGAGATGGAATTGATTGCGCAGATTTATTAAATTATTGGATAGTATTATTATTTGTTATAATCGACGTCATTTGTTGAGATCGCTATGATTCTTAGGAAAAGCGTGGAGTTTGATGTTGTTCAGGAGCATAAATTCATGAGTGTACAATATTTGTATTGATCAATATCGGTGTTAATTTATAGCTAGTCTTAGAACCAGTAACCGGAAATCTATGGCCATTTAACTAATCTTGTGATTTGTTAAAAATAATTTGAACTTTCATGTTGTTTATCTGGTGACCTACAGGTCACCTTTGCCAGTTTAGAATGGATAAGTAAGATGTTTGGGATTATTTGATAATTTACCCCGGCCTAAGTGTCACACAAGAATTTGATATTATTGATTTAGATTTGAGAATAATGTGTACATATTGTGATATTTTAATTTAAATGTGAAATAGGATAAAGTAGTTGTATCAATGTTTCCTGTTCGGCCGTTTTTAAAGCGTTCCTATTTTGTATCATCGCTTTTTGGCGAACATATCACTCGAATGCCTTGTCATTATTACGGAGTAGTGAAGTATTTAGTGTAAATAGTGCATTGTCTACGCAGCTCATCCGAATTCATTATGTATTTCTAAGTTGCGTACCTAATAAGTTAATGCGAGTCTCAATACGGCTATTGCGTCTAATCATGTGTACGCATATGAATGCATTGTACAAAGATCTATATTTATAAATATTTTAAATGATTGATAAAATAAACAATTATTTTCAATCAATGGACTTTTTGTTGTATTTCCCAACCTCACAAAACACTACAAAACAATTTTGTCATCCAAACAGTGATGATTTAGGTTCCGTGTCTGGGCGAGGGTCGTAGGAACACATACGCGTTGTGTGCAGCGCGCAGGGGCACGGCCGCGGCCACGGCAGCTAGTGGAGCGATCGCCAAGTACATGGATATCTTTGGGAACTCTGCGTTCAACAGCAAAAACGTTTTCATTCCTAGAGCAGCCTGGAACAATTTCAAATTAATAAATAAACTAGCAGGAAAGTTCAGGTTATTGTTGTAACTGGACGCTACTATAGACTTGAGACTAGCTAGACCAAACAGAACCTGAACCACAGAACAGATATTAGGTACTACGTATTGAACTGAATGGATAACTTGGTATAAAGCGCTATAACCAATGCGAAAAACACGGTAATGCAGCAAAGGTATTACCATAGTTTCTGTTGTTAACCTGTTTCATGTGTTATCTGCCAAGCAGTACACATACGGCTATGTTTCAGTTCGAAAAGAGTATGAGACAGTTGATCTCTCGCTTTGCGTAGTACTATTGCGCATGTGTCAAGATAATATGTGTTATACAGTGCTACGCCTTACGTTTAACACCCGTATTATTGCCGCTCCCCTCGAAAGAGCTTATTGTGTTACTGAACGTTCCCACGATAATGAAACTCACTAGTGTAAGAAACGGTATGATCTGCCACTGCACGCCCATGCGCGTGGAGCATGCGTTCTCCTCCGTGGCCACATTCATGTCGGAGACGAAGTCCCGGCCGCGGTACACGTACAACAGGCCGCCGAGCTCCATGCAGCAGACGAACGATACCGCCACACCCGTCATTAGAGAGTCCACGCTTTCCAGGAGAGCTATACCACCCTGTTGGCACAGAACAGATATTAGTCTGTTGGTCAGAAGCAAAAATATACCTTTGCGAGTTACAAAAAGACTTGAATAAATAAGTTGAAATCGGCCGGTCTCATATATGACAATAAAGCGGTGGATGGTAAAGGCTCAAAATCGGTCGTCATGGCGCTTTTTAGAGGAGGCCTATGTCCAGCAGTGAACGTCTATCGGCTGATATGATGAGTTACAAGAGTGGTCAATGAAATTACACATGATACTTTTGATTATCTCAGGGTTGCAGAGCGCGAGTGATATTTAGTCGCGCTTTGTCAGTATTGCAAGTGTCCATACCTAGGCTACGATTACAGAAATAATATAAAACTTACATTGGTACAAAACAACAAACTCAGTCCAATGCACGTGAGAACCAGAGCAGCAACTACAGCTTGTTCAACGAACCTGTGTTGAAACATTACATACGTTACGATGACAACAGATAATGGTAGGTGCTAGTGGTGTTACCGTTAAGACTAAATCATGCATCCTATCCTATACCAATGCATCTTATTTAAATAGTAGTAGGTAAAAAATGAAAATTATACTAACACCAATTTCACTTTGTATTCAAATATAGTGTGCAAAGCTGTCTTCAGCAGAATAAACGCTACTGCCATGTACGAGAACATAAGACCTCCGAAAATTAACGTAGACCTAGGACACAATAAACTCGTTACAACTCGAAGAAAAAACGCCTAGTAATATCTGAATTATGATTACTTACAAAAGATGTGAATACTCGCCAATAGATGTGCATTTTGAGTACATAGGTATAATCCACAAAGTGCCTGCAATAAACAAATAGATTATCCAATACTAGTGTTACTCCAAGAATAGTACGTATCATAGCACCTAACAGATTTTAGACATATCCTCTATTTAGGTGGATAACCTTAAACTCACTCTCTTGCATATTAGAAACGCCCTTCGTTTCAGGTTGTTTATAATCCACCAAAGCGCAAAGGGCTGCTCCCGCAGAATGCAAAGCCGATAGGATAAGTAATAATCCGGAATGCCATATGTTTTCGCCATTTAGGTGAGGGTCTATGTGGCCCGAAGCTAGAACCAAAAGTTATATTCAATAAATAGCGGTCGTCTCCGACGACACGCCTTTAGTCTCAAGTTAGTCGAAAGAATTAATTTCATGATGATGAATAAAGAAAATGAAAAGGTTTTATGGTCGGTTAACCGGATTGAAGTTAAACTACCCAACTTAAAAGGCCTGCACCAAATTATCCCGTACCTAAAAAAATAATATTTTGCGTAAGTAGAGTTATAGGTAAATAAATCTGTGTAACTGTACCGTAGTGATTCAATCCTTTCCCGTGGAGAATTTCTGTGCCCACGCTGAGGGAATGTATGTAGAGAGCTACTTCAAGTGCGTCTGCCAAACCCTGAACGCACGAGAAAAAAAAACACTCCAATAATAGTAATTGACGTTTGAAGTGTTTTAAAAATACTAAGATACTATTATATAGATAACATGTACATACGGCTAATACTTCTTTGGCTCCGATCCGAAATACTTTTCGTAAGGATCCGTGCATTGAAGACAAGTTGACGAAGCCCGTAACGATTAGACATATTACCCAAATCCATGGTATTATCACGAACCAAGTGTGTACATTGTTCCAAATGAGCTTTAAAAAAATATGGACTAAGTAAATTCTATTTGTTTCTAAAGTTAGTTTTAGTAAATAAATTAAAGAAACAATGTAAATTCTTAACATACCCTACCATAGCGAAGACGTTCTACAATCAACATGATCCACAACACGCCCCAAACGCAGAACATAGACAACACTAAAGTCAGATTGTACTGTCCAAAACTATTATCTGAACGAACCTGTACGACTTCCACGCTGCAAAAGTTAAAAAGAGTTTTCGAGTTAGGGCACTTTTGTTTTAGACTATAATAGTTAAGACAATTAGACGAGGAAGACTAGTGGCCAATCAATTATCTAAACACAGAGGCACACGAATAAGATCAGCACCAGAACGGCATATAACCAGCTGTCACGCAACGTCAACGGCAGAGGAACCGGGCACAAGAGCCGGGTCGCGGCGTCTGTCCTGAAAATCTTTTCATTACGTTATGAAAGTGCGGAGACTGCGACCAGAAGCAGCGAACGCAATCGTTTTGGCCTAATCGCGTTTAAGGCTGCCCGTAATCGTTTGACGGTTGCCTGGACGAGGTTACGCCGATACGATGCTAATTAGTGCGCGTCCCATTAAGGAGTTTCATAATTAAGTGCTAGAGTTGAGGCGACGTTGAACTTTTGACGAGCCAATAGTACGTCTACGTCAGCTTCAAGTTGAGGCTCTCAACAGATATTACCATTAGGGATAAATAAAAAGACTTACTAGAAAAAGTTATAGGCAGGAGTACTGTACAAAGCTGGATAGATTCCATCGTAAGTCTCTGAGCACATCGGTATTTTATGTGTACCGCCTTGTCTTCTCGTATCATCTTCTTCGCTAGGAAAACAGATTATCAAAACCTACAATCTAGAGAGTAGAAAATGATTAAATATTAAAAATATCTACTATAAACCACTCAGATTTTTTAGTCGAAACACGAAAATATACTGTTTGCTTGATACCCAGCTAAATTGTCTAAAATAATTGATATTAATTTTGATGTACTAAATACATAGTTAGTAGACTGGATAATAATAATGACGATAATAAGACCAGCGTCCTAAATTAAATAAATAAAATTTAAACAACACACATTTATCTGGTCAACTTACTCAAAATAAGATACATTTCTCCATGCGAGAGGATGCAATCCAACAGTGGTATGTTCTGTATAATCATCTTCCACATTAATCTGCCCAGTTTCCATTGAGAATCTAGACTATAGATTATTCATTAAATTACAAGCCTCTGCCTGCGGATTCGCTCGCGTGGTTCTTGCTATTGCTATTCTAGGCTTCGGAGCTATTTAAATTCCAAATTTAATCCAAATCGGTTCAGCCGTTACGGTGTGATTGGACCATAAACATATAAATATCCAAATTGGAATTATAGCTTATAAGCTACTTTGGAGCGCTCGTGACGTAGCTGGCTAAGTTGTTCTTAACAAATCAACGAAGTTAAGCACTGTTCCGCGTAGTCATCATTTAGATGGGTGACCGCCAGTGGCAATTCCAACTGCGCGCTCCCGTGCTTCGGAGGGCACGTTAAGCAGTCGGTCCTAGCTTTTTCAAAGTTCTTAGGCCATGAGAGAGGCCTTCGGGCGGCCTAGAAACTCTGTCACCAGAGTTGGCCACTGACTCATACGAACTTACTTACTTTTAGCTACTTTTTATCGAGGTACCACGCGAGCGAAGCCACGAGAAAAAGCTACTAATGTTTTAAAACTCTATTGAACAAAGAAACAGTACCTCTTGTAACATACCCCGTCGCAAATCCTTCATTATCGGTGAATACGTTTTTAAATTAAAGTCACTGAAACGATAAATTATTGTTGGCTGGCGTTGGCATAATAGACGTACAGAACACTCATTTGCGGGCTTCGACTCGCACAGGATTAATTTATTTATCTTACCGGCAATATGTGAAGGGCAGTTTAGCGTCGGCCACCGAATGCACCACGTATACAGCTGCAATAGCAGCAATAGTGCAACAGTTGATTGCACGCACTATAGCATTTATACATATTGCTATGCCAATACCTGCAAAAATACATCAGTCATTATTATACCGTTCTTGTTGCGGACTGCGGTAGGTGATCCTGCCTTCCAATCCTAAGATTCTAATCTATCTTAGGTTCAAAATCGGTCGTACACTAATATTTTCATCCATCAATCCACATTGGGTCCGCGTAGTGGATTAAGACCGAATCACTCTCGCTCGAGAGTAGTATGTCATGATGACCGATATTTTCTAGTAGTAAAAATGTATGTGTCCGCAATGCTAGTGCTATCTTACAGTGAAGGAAAACATCGCGAGGAAACCGGCGCGGCATATCCAAAAACGAATAGTGGTGTAGTGGTTGTAAGACAAACCCCAGAATGTTTTCTTTCTAACTTCTTCTTCCCACAGCCGGGCAAAAGTCTTCCTCAAACCCCCCTAACCTTCTCTATTCTTCGCGATCACCTACTCTTCTCTATAGTATTTCAACATTTATAAAGAGATATATAATATATATATATTTATATAGCTTCACTGTAGTCTTATTATTCATAGGTGCAATTCATTACCATCTAGCATAGGTATGATTCTAAACGCACGCCCAGGACCGCTGATACCCCATTGGCCAAGATACACCTCGAAATGACGTAGAGGATTTGCGAGCGCCGCCACCGCCAATACGAGAAACATCATGTACACAACTGGAATAAGAGCAAATAAACTATACAAAATTGATTATGTCTATGTGTAGCGTATCATCTTCTATCTAAAAAGTAAATCTAGTAACCTGTTATTTTTTGTGTTTCTTTTTACGTATTCATCTTCTAGAACGTAACGCAGTGGGCTGCGTGAAACAAAGTTCACTGCAGCCATCAATAATCTAGTAACAAAATAAGCTACAAGTTGACTCACAGAACCCGCCAGTCAGCGCTGACGCGGTCACTCTACAGTGCATGGTCAGTAGCCCTCCCAGCACGAGCGCGCCCAGGCGGAGGTGCCTGCGGCCGGCGGCGCGTCGCCGCGGAGTGCCGCCGCCGATCGCGTTGTCCATGCCAGGGATGTGCGTGGTCGACCATATCACTGACCATTGACTCTGCGAAATGTAAAACTAAAATAATACAACATTTCCGAACTGTGCGGCTGGATTCATACCCAGGTTTTTACCTTTTTAAGCCGGCAATGCCATGACCGTTTGGCGAAAATCTATATGCTATGCTATAGATTACTTTAAAAAATGTAGTTGTCAAGACTTAACCCTTATCAGATCAAACTCTCACATGCATAGTCCTGACCCCACACTAGGATTCTCTGTCGTAGGTATCAGAAACTACGAATACTATAGTACTTAGGTACCTACCACAAAACCCAGACTCAAAACTTTGCAGGGAGCCTGCAAACACGTTAAACTTAGTATAATATCTGAGGCACTTACCACATCTCTGTTTTCATATGTGAGAATAGTCTCCAGGGAGTTGTTTCTGTTGGTAGTCGCAGCCATAGTCATTTTTGCACTTATAATTTATGAAAAAACTATGAATACTTTTACATTTTCACTACATTGATTGATCCAAATCACCAAATGGCATTATTTTTGGCAAGATTGACAAATATTGTGACAAGCGTGACAAGCATATAATCATGCTAGAATTGACCACAGAGATAGAATGCACTAATAATGAAATACACTATAAAGCAGAAATCTGCAGAAATTAACCAGAGGGTCCAGAAGGTTGTGACAGTTTCTTTAGTTCAGCTTATGTAGTACACCTTCAGAGCTAGACCAAAGCGCGAGGGTTAGACTTGTATGATTTTACTTTACTTACCAAGGCGCATGCTACACGTAAAGTATTCACTGTGTACGTGTAACTGAACAGAACATGTGCTTTATGATCTGCCAAAAGTTATAACTGTGGATTTGTGGATCTTAGATATTCTTAGTTACTTACTATATACTTACTTATAGCCGCGACCGGCCGCGCGGCCGTGGTCTACAGTGCGTAGGCGCTTTTACTTCTATCTAGAACTTACGAGCCTCAGGATAATAATAAACCCCTTAGAACATTACACACTAGGAAAAAAGTACTATGCTATACAGAATAACAAACTCTAAATATCTCACTAATTAAAAGTCTGAATGGTTATTACAAACATTTATTATAATAAATTACGCTATCTAAGTATATCTGAAATTACACAAAATATTCAAAATCCAACAAATATAAGATATTTTTAAATATATGAACGGCTATTTACCATTTGTTTTGATAATTATGTTTCGAAGCTATTTAGAAGTTTTTCATTCCTGCGACCGCCTTCGACGGTTGCTAGGCGAAGACGGTATTTGCCGTTCATATATTTTAAAATGATTTTCTAACCACTCTAACCTAAATTCTGATTCCTTTGACTTTCCAACTATAAATAATTCATGGACCGACTTTGATAACTTAACTTTAATATTTACAATCAAATTACACGACATTCAAAAGATTATTTATAAAAACTACGTATATTATGTTTGAGTTGATTTATGATTATAAATGTTAGCAAGAAGTAAGTTCCTATGACCTAGCCGAGATCGACAGCTTAACGAGTCATCCGAAGGACGGAAGATGTAAGATCTAATGCAGGAGTGAGTAATAACAGTGGATTTAATAATATATATATATATATATATATAGTTCTGCGATCTTAACTGTGGTGAAGTTAGCCGTTTCAATGCTTCAATGAGGTTTTTCGAACTTAATTGTCTTAGCGCATCACAAACAGCTCACTTTACTATGGTAGAGATTCGTCGGCAGTACTTAAGTGCTAAGCTTCAAACGAGCTTAGCGAAATCATTCTGTTTTGGTCCTAATGTCTGTAATGTCACCGATTAAAACATCTTGTCCACATCTTGTGCTAAAACACAAAAATATTGCTCCCTCACTCACTATGAAATCACAGTTCAATACACGATAGCACACGCTCAGAGTTCAGTACAGATTGTAAACCGGTAGGGTTATTATGTAATTCTGTCGTCCTTTGCACAAGTACCGTACGCTGTAGGTGTGAAAAATACGGCCTGACGTAACAACAAGCCATCGACAGCGATAGACTCAAGGTGCCAGTTGGTAGGCGACTGCAGGCAGCACCTGCAGACGACGCGTCGCGTTACGTCATAGCTTCATACCGAGCGGTAGAAGACACTATAGTCTATTTCACATAGGAAGGGTGCTGACAGATTTGGTATTTATTGGTTTTAGCCAATAGTTTAGTATAAATTGCAAATTGAAACAAACTTGTGGTAAAAACTTTGACATTGCCAAAAATAATGCAAAAAAAAAAAAAAACAGAAATCTGTCAGCACCCTTCCCATGTGAAATAGACATGAGCTCTGACGTAACGCGAGGACACGTCGTCTGCAGTCTCTTACCAACTCGTACCTTTAGACAATAGCCCTACGGGTGGCACAAATTCACTTGGTTTGCGCAACTGAAATGCGTA
Organism: Colostygia pectinataria; assembly: GCA_951394395.1. NCBI lineage: Eukaryota > Metazoa > Arthropoda > Insecta > Lepidoptera > Geometridae > Colostygia > Colostygia pectinataria. Next base: position 8,548,399 of record OX596351.1, on the reverse strand, counting down.
TGAACCTACTGTCAGTTTTAATGTATAACTTGTAGGTGTAGTTTGAGCTGTAGGTGGAGAGGGGGTCACCGCATGTGCTATGGCGGCGGCGGCGCGGGCGCTTGCGGCGCGTCCTGCGGCAGCGTGAAGTTGGTGAGCAAGTCGCGCACGGCCGGCCACAGCGTGCACTCCGAGTGAGACTGGTTGAACTCGTTGAACCTTAAAAATGAATAAATAACGACAAAAATAAAAATAAAAATAAGACAACTAGACAAGCCACACATCTCTAGCCTCAAGTTGAGCTTGTATTATGGGTACTAGATGACTGATATACTTAATACAATACAATAAAACATAGATAGATATTTTTTATTATACATAGAAAACACCCAGAACACCAGGAACATATATTTGCAGATCGTACAAACATTTGTCCCAAGGCGGGAATTGATCCCGCAACCTCCTGCGTCGCAGGCAGACCTTCGCCCGCCGCGCCATATTGGTCGTCGTCAAATTGAAATACACAGTTACTAGTTTATACGACGTGAGAAAGGCCTTAGGGCCTATTTACTCCATTCGTACGAACTTACTTTTACTTTATGTGATGAGACAGCCTAATCTGTCATTTCAGCGGCTTGCTAAGTATTATCCTTGTCAATGAACAAAGACATAGACATAGACATTCATTTCAGACACTATAGATTAAACTTCGAAGGGTAGATGTTCTCGAACTTATCGTAATAAAACAAAATTAACAATAACAAAAAAAATATTGAGCAGCAAGGCCGCAAGTGCAACCTCGGAGCTCAGCTAGTATAATATACATAAAGTGTTACCGTTTGAGATGCAAGCTGACTGCAATGAGGTGCGGCTGTGCGTTCTGCTTGTCGGCGAGCTGCGTCACGTTCAGCTGCATGTCGTACACCAGCGGCAGCACCAGCTGCGTGTCGCCGCGCGTCAGGCAGATCTGCGTCAACAATTCATTATAAAAGTTCAAAATCTCACCGTTTAAACTTTCCCTGGTCTCCTACGAATATTTCAAGACCAAAATCAGTCAAATCGGTCCAGCCGTTGTCGAGTTTTAGCGAGCCTGCCGCAAAGTAATTCATTTTTAAATATACAACTAACAACTATATATAAAAAATATACTAATAAAGTTCCCTATAACTTTTTTAAACTTAAAACTTCCTCACTCTTTCAGGGGTTAGATTTTAGAAATATATTTCTAGACCCGCAAATAGAAGAACCCTCATAGACAAATTTTAAGATTTTTTAAGATATAGGAACATTACAGTTGTGCGTTTATTTGAGTCTGTAACGTAACGATAATTATATTTTAGATAAAAGATAGTGGTATCGACTCTGTTTTAGTATTATCTAAAACTTTTGCTGTCCTTTTCAAATATAAGGAGCGCGATAATACACCAGTGTTGCGATTATCATATCACTCACATTTTAAAGACGAGCAGGGCAGCGCGAAACGATATATTATTTAAATTTTATGTATGAACTTTGATTGTTTTGTCTTTTTTTTCTCGTTTTAATGTCAATTCACTCGTCACTAGTCACGCACGCTCATTCTACACATTTAGAACCAAAGTTATTTAAGTTTCTCTTTTATGTGAAATGTAAATTTCATAACAGAAAATAATAAACACTTTCACTCTTACACAATTACCCAGCTACTAAGTTCGCAGAGCTGGCTTAATATGCCGGCACCGCTGCGGAATGTACTTAAAACTGTAAGCTTTGGGTGGCATTGCATCTGTAATAGTCAGACGTGGTGCATACAGGTGGGCGCCTTGATTGTCTTGTCTTGCTGACATTAAAAAAAATATGTACTTACAAAGAAGAGTATCTTGTGCTTGGCGAGCAGCACGGCCGGCTGTCCGGCGGGCACGATGGGCGGCGCGGCGGGCGGGATGCGCAGCGCCCACTGCAGCGTCCACAGCGCGGGCGCCAGCGGGTGCAGGTCGGCGCGCATGAGCGCCACCAGCGCGGGCAGCGCCGCACCGCCGGCCGCGCCCCACGCGCGCCCCCACCCCTGCAGCGCGGTCGCGCGGTACGGCGCCACCGCCACGCGCTGCTCGAAAAACTTCTCCATCACCTGCGCAGGACAACAACTAGGCTGTTACCACTATACGAGCTGCTGGGAGAAAACAATGATTGCTACAAGTTCACATAGTGGATACTCCATCTTAGATTGGCAAGTCACTTGGCATATTTGTTCAACAATACAATGGCAATACAAACTATACTTTTGTATTGATGAAATAACGCAAACATTTAAGCAAATAGGCCAAGTGCCAGCATTACGATATGGAGAACATGCATAAAAAATATTTGTCGTTCAGTAGCGAGAAAAGTCGACGATATTAAAGCGACAAAATTAAACCATCGGGGTTGGTTGTCAACAAAATGACCGGTGCATGGTACTAACTAAATATGGTATGGTATGAGATGGTACTGAGAAGTAGGATCAATAGCAAAATCGCGAAAGACGGTATTTAGATCATTTTAACGATTCCCAGAGTTTAGGAACAGCATTAGCTATTCGCTTAGGTATAGTACTGCCAGCGGATCTCTGCTGTCGCGTGTTAGCCGTTTATGAGGCGCAAAGACCATTTAGTTCTAATAAGCTCTCGAGATCCGCTGGCAGTACTACAATAAGACCGCAGGTAGTAGAGTGCAGTCGTGTGTACCTGCAAGTCGTCTGTGGGCCAGGTGTCCTTATGGTCGGGCAGCGGCGTGAGGTGCAGGTGCAGCGACTGCATGTGCTGCGGGTGCAGCGCCACTCGCGCCACCAGCCCCGCGCTCTCGCACCGGAACGTCAGCGACGTCGCCTCCACGCCCACCATCGTCAGCTGGGACCAAACCACACACCCCCACACTCAATACGAATTTTTTTTGAATAGTAGACCACGCTGGGTACTGTCACAGAGTGTACTGTACCTATGACGTTTGATACTTTATGTATGCGAATGGGTAATGTAGTAACCACCGACGTTTAAGTGTATAAATGAAACAAACGCCTCGCAATCTTTCTTTAAATAAAACGGAGCGCTCGTGACGTAGCTGGCTAAGTTGTTCTTAGCAGATCAGCGAAGTTAAGCACTGTTCCACGTTGTCACCATTTGGATGGGTGACAGCCAGTAGCAATTTCAAGAGTTGGCCACTGACTCATACGAACTTACTTACTTTTAATAAAATAAATAAAAATAAAGGAGCTCCCCAGTGGGGGGTCGCACAGTGTGCAGTACGTCTCTTGGCGATCAGGATAGGCGTGGCCGAGCATGGGCATACCTAGCACTAGACAATGAATGAATGAAATGAATGACTTACATACTCTTCGGATTGTACAAAGGGGTGCAGAGTGCGCACGCGAAGCGCTGTATCGGCGCGAGTGCGGGGAGTCGCACGGCGTGCACAGCGTCTTGAGCTTAGCGTCGCTTACTTGGCAACCAGGATAGGCGTGGCCGGGGATATCTCAGCATTAGTTACGGTACTCACATAGTCCTCGGACTGTACAAAGCGCTGCAGAGTGCGCTTCATATACACGCACGCGAGGAAGCGCTGCAGCGGCGCAAGCGCGGGGCCGGGGGGCGCGCCCAGAGGGGGGTCGCACGGTGTGCACAGCGTCTCCAGCTTGCACACCGGGATGGGCGTGGCGGTGGCACCGGCCCACGCGCGCCCGCCCACCAGCACGCGGGAACCACTCGCCGACGTTGCTTGTGGACCTGGCATGATGTGATAAACTTCAGTGAGTTCGGACACAATACATTTTTTGGTCTGTAGTAAACAGTCGTAGTTCAAAGCCGGTTTGGCTTTAGCAGAAAAGCATTACAATAGGATATTATGGGATAAGCGAATAAATATCTGCGTCATTATGTTCAAATGCCATTTAGCCACTCTCGAATTGGATTTAGGAACGTCAGAACTGGCTTCGTAAATAGAAGTAAAAAAAAACTGTAAAAATTCAACGTAAAACGATATCGATTTATTTTGCACTTATGCATTTAACTTCGGTAGATACTCAAATATCTCCCATATTTAACATCTACAAGCTCAACAGTAAACGAGTTACTGTATTATAGCATCGACAGTAGCGATCTAAAACTGCACGCCCCACTCCAAATATATTGTTATAAGTATAATACTAGCTGACCCGCGCGGTTTCACTCGCGTTATTTATTTCATAATTTTTCTATAATTTCTCACCTTCAAAAAAACCTTCCCTGGACTTCTACAGATATTTAAAAATAACAATCAGCAAAATCGGTCCAGCCGTTGACAAGTTTTAGCGAGCCTAACGCACAGCAATTCATTTTTATATGTAGAAGATTGTTGTCACATTCAACTCTATGACAAACGCGTGCAGTTTTAGACTGGATGATTTCATACCTTTGTGATCGACGTGATGCCTCGGCGAAGGATGGTGTCCAGGCGAGGGGCGCGGCAGCGAGGGCGAGGCGGGCCAGGCGGTGAAGGGCGAGGTGGGGGGCGGGTGCGGGGAGGCGGCGGGCGCGGCGTGCGGGGACGGCGCCAGCGGGGAGGCGGGAGACGCGGACACGCCGCCGCCGCCGCCCGCGCCGCCCGACGAGCCCGGCGGGGACGTCAGGTTGAATGAGCCCCCACCGATCTGATAATTAAGTAAGTTCGTATGAGTTAGTGGCTAACTTTCGTGACAGAGTTTTTAGGCCGCCCGAAGGCCTCTGCATAACAACTTTAAAAAAACCGGGACCGACTGCCTAACGTGCCCTCCGACGCACGGGAGCGCTCAGTTGAAATTGCCACTGGCGGTCACCCATCCAAATGATGACTACGCGAAACAGTGCTTAACTTCGTTGATCTGTTAAGAACAACTTAGCCAGCTACGTCACGAGCACTCCTGATCGTCACCCTTCTGATGGAAACTAGTCATAAGTACACGAGTATGTTCTAGTGAGAGCACTTTATTTGCTGCCTTAATATTAATGAAGTCTCTGATCGGTCGCTGCAAATCAACTTCTGCAAATGAGGAAGATGATGATGATGATGATGATGATGATGATGATGAACCTGATGTTGAGCGGGAGAAGCCGGGTGCGGAGTGACGGGCGCGGAGTGCGGCGTGTGCGGCTGCGGCGGCGTCAGCGGCGCGGTGAACCGAAGACCGCCTAAACACAAAATACACATATATATCTATAAGGACCTGGCAGAGATTATATGAGACTGCGTGTGATTGGAATACTTGGCTTCTATTTTGGCCAGCGAATTAGCATAGCCATACAACGTGCCTTCCCAGCCGAGTTTGTTAGTAGATTCAGAAGAAAGAACCTAGAAAGGTTGGGACGTGAATTTGATTTCAAACATGGGCCTTTACTCTTGAATCCAATGACAATTCCGATCCAATCCCAATTTCTATTTACTGCTGTTAAATTTACCAATGTATTCTTGAAAATAAGGTTGAATTCTATGTTTGCTGACAAAAGTACGAAATATCAATAATTTTCCAATACCGACCACGTTCTAGAGTAAATCCTCTAAGCGTAATTAATTAAATTATGTTAACATGCTAAAATTTTTAATGACGCAGTACAACGTAAGAACTGACAAAATGCTTTGGTGTAAAGAGTTTTCAAGAACCCGAAGATTTAAAAATCTCTAACCTAGAACCCATAGACTGGTGTAAGTATAAACAAGTGTTCTCACCTGGTGGCATCGGAGACATGGGCGAAGGCGGGTTGTCATCTTCAGCAAGCAGCCTCACGTTTATATCGTCCACGTATTTTGATAGGAACGCCTAATGACAATAATACTAATCAGTCATTGCTTCCTAGCTGCGCACCGCCTGCTAATTAGGTATTTGAAGGAAATTAACTTAGTGCGAGAAAAGAATATGAGAAAACGACTAAGGTTGGATTCGACCAAACTCGAATAGTGTAAATCGTAGTTATTCGCGAGTAAACTGACAGTTTACTTGTATTTGACATTTCTTATTCCGCGGAATAGTTATTCCAAAAGTAGGTCGAATCCGGCCTAAGACGATAAATATTATGTTGAGGGCCTTTAATAACCTTCAATATTATCAATTACCTTTAGTCCTTGAGCGGGAGCGAACTCGTCCACAACAGAGCTGCGGTCAAACTTGGAGTAGGAGCCGTCGCGAATTGTGACCATCCCGCCTCCCCGGATGCCAACTTCGATGGAGTACGCACCCGCGTAGATGATGCGGATCTGTACAATAATTTGATAATGCAGTAGTTACATGGTGTTGACTAAAGAGTATCATTGCAACTTTAGACCGCAAGAAGTTTCTAGTTTTTCTGTTACCACGAGCATTTTTTTAGAACCAAAATGGCAACAGTGCTTGCAGCTGATAAGTGGTTGCCGTAACCTTTGGACGCTTGCAATATCAGGTCTCGATCAGTCAAGGTAGACAAAGGCAATACTAACTGAAATGACAGTATTTATAATGAATGAATATGGGCATTATTGCATAACCATTGCCAAATAGATCTGCTGACAGAAGAGGCAATCGTATATGGTATAGGGGACGCCTACTTTATTGGAAGGTGGCGCGCAAGTAAATGTAAATAAAAGGCAACAGAACCAATAACTAACCGTATAAACTTTATCTATTGTTAGAGGGGGTTTTATAGAAAGACTATCAGGTTTATATCACACAAGATATATTTTCCAAGACCACAACTATTCGGAGCCAACGATCACACTCTCTGACATCTTCGTTCTTTCGTTGCCCAGGTAACACGACCGAGCATGCGTATTGCGCGCCGCACTGTATTTACAGCACACCGCCATCTAGTGACACAAGTACTCCTTACACTATATATCGGGATTTTTACCATAAGATGTAAAATAATCATACACAAAAAAAAATCATGAGGAAAATCGGTTACTTTAATTTATTAACTAATAATGAACAACCTTCTACAGTTTTAACATAGTTCAGTTCAGATTACCTTTCTCCAGGAGTGTGCGAGTAGCGTGAAGGTGGGCGTGGGCATCTGCGTGCGCACGTGATGCAGCCCGAGCTGCGGCAGCGTGGGCAGCCGGCTCAGCGCCAGCAGTGGGGCGTACGTCTCGCGCAACACCACGCCCAGGGATACCAGGTCCTTGTGACTGCAATCATCGTGACAGCTCTAATGATCCAATAGCTAGGACGCTGGCCTACTTTCGAGCGAAAGTGATTGGGTCCTAATCACTCTAATCATTGAGCTGTTCTGCTCGTTACGCCAAAGTTCCTCATCAGGTAATTCGGTTGCAATCGATTTCACTTGGTTTCAATCAAAAACTGAAGTATTCTGTATGAATGTGACAGCTTATTGACAGTTCGCTGATTGAAATCGGATTGAAACCGAGTTACGCAATCGGGGGGCAGATCTTCAGCAAATTTTTATGAGACCAACATAAATAAAAAAACATGTCGAAATAGGATCTTTACCCCTTCTAGGGAAAATACATTCTCTAACCAAAGAACACCTATAAAAAAAAAGAAGAAACAGAGTAGTAGAGTTCTTTGTGTAGAGCTCGTCCGGGGAAGGACTGCCACCATACTACTCCTGCCGCAAAGCAGTAATGCTCGCATTGCTGTGTTCCGGTTCGAAGGGTATGGTTTCCGGTAAAATTACAGGCACATGAGACTTTCCATCTTTCAGGGTGGTAACACGCAAGTGATATCTATGATGTTGCAAGCGTACATAGGCTACGGTAACCGCTTACCATCAAGTGGGCCGTACGTTTGGTTGCCATTTTAGTGGTAAAAAAATAATTGCCTGACATAAAGAAGAGAAACTTCGTTTGTTCGTTGAATGCGTATGGTCTCACCAGTTGATGTAGTGGTCGAGATGGTGGTGCAGCATGTGGTGCGCGTTGGCTGCGGGCTGGTGCGCCGGCGTGGCGAGCGTGTACCGCTGCGCCTGCGCGCTCCACTGCAGCAGCGCCGTGGCGCGCCCCACGCCGCCCCACCCCACCACCAGCGACCGGTACGTGTACGACCGGATGCACACGCCCTGCCACACCGACTCGCGCTCTAAAACAACATACAATGCACTTATTCATAAATAAGGGTTAGTGTCAAAATGCCTTTTGAAGGGGATTTTACGAATTTTAGTGTTAAAATTCCCTTTGAAGCGTCAAGCTTAGTCTAAAGGGACTGTCATTTTTGCGGCTAGCTAAGTTTTGTCTTTCCTTGTAATTTTTATGTCATTGAACAAAGACGATTATCCACCAATCCGCATTGGGCTCGCGTGGTGGATTAAGTCTCAATCACTCTCGCTTGAGAGTAGGCCAGTCTCCCAGCAGTGGGCACATTAGAAGGCTGTCATGATGTGCAGAAAAAAAACCTTTTTTTTTCATTTAATTTACAATCACGAGTAAATTGATTTTTTATTTTGTAAATAAATCAGTTATTCTTAATAAGCGTAATTTTTTTTGAGTGTGGAACCTATTCCTTGAATATTATGCTTTAATTATTATGCTTGAATAAAAAACCCTGTTTAATAATCCGGACACGTTAGGCGTTCTCACCTTGCAAGGGGCGCAGGGTGAAGTCGTAGAGCAGCGTGTGGAGATGCACGATGGATGCCCAGTCCGCCAGGAACGCGTCCGCGGTGCGCCCCGCGTCCGTGCCCAGCTCGTATTGGAGATACACGCAACGCCTTTCACCTACAAAATACACACATCATAGACACAGCGAAAGCTGCTCATCTATTATTATTATTTTCAGCCTGCATCATCCCACTGTAGGTTCATTCTTGTGCTTTTAGAGACCAATCCTTGTCAAATGTGTTTAGGTCATCCCGCCATGTAAGTCTGGGTCTGCCGCGATGTCGTCTGGAGGCACACTCTGTCTATTATTGAAAAAAAAAATGGTAAAAACCCTGATATAGTCAAAGTAAAAAATGGTTTATTTCAATAAAATCACAAGGATCACTTTGAAATGTCTTACAAGCTAGGAAAATTTACGCCAGTTCCAACGCGCCCATGCCGTAAAAGAACTGGCAACAACACCGCCTGGGTTCCTATCGCTTTTTTGGCATGACCTTGCTATTGTTTTAAGCTATTTATTATTTATTAACTTATTAATAAATAATATTATTTATAAGCTTTTTTATCATTTAGGTATTATCGCTTATTATTTTATAAGCTTTTTTATCATTTAGGTAATCGGTTATTTTATAGTAAGCTTTTTGAGACAGTTTTTGTTTAATTAGTTTAATATTCTAATATAGTTAACCTTGTTCCTTAGGGTTGGGCGTGCGTACCGGCGAGCCGTGGAAAACAAACTCAGCGGTCCAGACGCGCGCCTGGTTCTTGGAGGTGAGGCGCACGGTGGCGGCGAGCAGGCGCGCCCGCAGTGCCGCGGCGGCACCCGGCGCCGCGCCGCCCGGCAGCGGCAGCGCCACCACGCGCATCGCCAGCGCCGACCCGCTCCACTCCGGCTGCACCCCGCCGTGCGTCACGCCGCGCTGCGCCAGCTATAAACAACATACATACATTATAACTCGCAACCGGGGTGGGGTAAGTAAAACCGATGGAATGTGGGGAGTGGCCATTCTGTACATAGTACTAATATCTGTTCTGTGGCATGGGACTAGATTGATGCTGTGTGGATTGTCCAGCATTATTTATTTATTTATTAATTGTAATGGCGTTACCTCTTGTGCCAGGTTGACGAAGGGAACCCGCTCGTCGGCGGCGGCGACGACGTGCGCCAGCTCCGGCAGGAAGTACGCCGGCTGGCGCACGCGCACCGCGCGCACGTTCGCAGCCGACATCTTACGCTTGCCGGGCTGCATGCCTGTACTCAAATTAACAGCCTTACTAATAAACGTGGTATAAAGTTATACCTCGTATTAAACTAAGTATATAAGCATATAGAGATTCGTAGTTTTATCCAGGGTATAACTTTATACCACGTTTAAAACTAGAATAATAGAATTAAGTGTATAACTAGAATCGTTTTGCGAACAATTGACCTCGCGAGCACAAACTTTTAAAAGTGAACAATTTACATCATTTTGAGGAGCTATTCTGCTGTCACACCGAAGATCCTCATACTTCTTCATAATTTCAAGTTACTACTTTTCAAACCAAAAGAGAACTATCGAAATCGGATTTCGATAGGAGATTTCACTGAGACCCTTTGCTTCCTATTTGTTCCATTCTGGAGGAATATCTCCAATAAAAAATCCCCAAGGACAAAATAATTCTATAAAGTAATAAAAGGTTGAAAATAACAATCTGTATAGTAATAAAAAAATTACAGACAAAAAGAAAGAAGAAATTTTTCAAGATAGAGTAATTGAACCAGACGCTACCACCTAGCCTATTAACAAATAATAAAATAAAAGAAAATGATAACATCTAAATAAAAAGTGTTGACATACCGGGTGTGTCGAGGGGAGTGAAGGGACCGTGCGTGAGCGTAAACGTGTCCAGCTCCACCAGCGAGTGGATCCTGAGGTAGGCGCGCGCCGCGCCCGGGGGCACCGCCGCTGAACTCTGCTAAGTAATTAAGTTCGTATGAGTCAGTGGCCAACTCTGGTGACAGAGTTTCTAGACCGCCCGAAGGCCTCTGTCATTTCTTAACAACTTTGAAAAAGCCGGGAACGACTGCTTAACGTGCCCTCCGAAGCCCGGGAGCGCTGTAGCATGTAGCTTAAGCACATGTATTATTAAATCTATTTCACCCCGTAATTTCATGATTCAACAAAAAAAAGTAACGCAAAGTAACGCCTGAATCTATCAAATAACCCGTAATTTCACTAGGTTCAGTCCTTCATACCGTCACAGTCTTGCACACTATGGACACAAGCTGAGAATACCTCGTCTTCGCATTCGTCCGGCGTGCAGCGGCGCGCGCCCGCCAGGTGGAAGGAGAGCGCCACGCAGCAGGCGCTGCCGCTGTTCGACGTGCTGCTGGTTGTCGCCGTCGTGCCCGCCGCCACCTCCTTCATCTCCACTATCTGTATTACATTACATTATAGTTCTCACGGCGGATCTCGACCGTCGTCAATTTAGCCGTTTCGATGCGCAATGGAGCTTTTTCAAACTAAATTGTCTTTGCGCATCACAAACGGCTAACTTCACGGAAGCCTAGATCCGCTGTGCGAACTATACATGACGTAGCACCGATGGTCTAGTGGTAATGACCCAGGAAGAAAAATATAAAAAAGTATTTTTTTTTATGTCAGCAACTGACATGACAATCAAGGCGCCCACCTGATGTTAAGCACCACGCCTGACTATTACAGATGCAGTGCAGACTTTCGCCCACCGCGCCACATTGGTCGAACATAACATAACATCACGCAACTTAACAGTCATTACGTAACGTAACGTAACATATCATAAAATAAAATAACATATAATGTAACGTATCATAAAAAGATAACATAACATTACATTATCACACTCAACACTCACATTTGACGACTTCGGTGCCGTAATGCGCGAGCACCCGGTTGATAAACGAGAGTTAACTGGTTCGATTCCCGCTTCGGGACAAATGTTGCACGATCTATTATTTGTAGACTTACCAATATGTGATCAGTATGACGGTGCAGAGTGACGTACAGCCGGTCTGGTGAAAGCTTGTTCAGTGGATGGTTGGGTCCGTGCAAGAACGGTAGATGTTCGCACACGCTCGCCGGCAGGTGTTGCAAGGTCTTCTCACACCGCCGTGCTACCAGCCAGAATCTGAATTGTGAACAAAATAATTTCAACCAGGGGGGTATGATATATCGATGGGGTTGTGGATGATACCTGAACAGGCAATTAGATTTTTTGTATATTAAGTGATCGTGAAGTTAGCCGTTTCGCTGTGCAATGGGACTTTTCCGAACTAAATTATTTTGCACATCGGCTAACTTCACGACGGTCGAGATTCGGCAGTAGTATACCTGAGGTGCGTAAGCAGATTCTTGATAAGTGTGATGTTGGTAGCGGCGAGCGCGTTGGCGAGGTCGGGCATGCGCGGCGTGGCGGGGTAGGCGGGCACGCGCGCGCGCAGCCGGCCGCCGTGCGCGCCCACAGACACCAGCAGCTGCTCCGCGCGCAGGCATGGCGCCACCACCGAGCACGCCAGCACGCACGGCCAACCTCCGACACTGCATTCCACCTGTTCACCAACTTTATATGACTCATTGCCCAACTCTGGTGATGGAGACAGCCTCAAACTATTTTAACAAGTGACAGCCCTTAACCCTAGATCGTTTAGCAGGACTTTCAGATCGCTGAGTCGTTGCCGCGAGCGCACGTGCAACAGCATTTACCCCTAGATGGTTAAGCAGCACTTTCAGATCGTTGACGCGCTGCCGCGAGCGCACGTGAATGGCCAAACCTTCTCCCATTTGATCCTCACGTGATCAAAATCAAAAAATCAAAATCAAAAATTATTTATTCAGTAGAATCACAAGGATCACTTTGAAACGTCTTACAAGCTAGGAAAATTTACACCAGTTCCAACGCGCCCATGCCGTAAAAGAACTGGCAACAACACCGGCTGGGTTCCTATCGCTTTTTTGGCATGATCCTTGCTATTGTTATGGATTCCAAGTAGAGTTGGAGCACATTCGTCCCAAGCTTTTTTATCATCTAGGTAATCGGTTGTTTTATAGTAAGCTTTTTGAGACAGATTTTGTTTAATTAATTTTTTAAATTTGACAATTGATAAATTTTGTATGTCGCTTGGGACTTTATTAAAGAAGCGTACACATTGCCCTTTAAAAGATTTACTGACCTTAGTGAGCCTAACTGTGGGAACAGCGAGTTTATTTTTATTTCTAGTATTAACATTATGATTATCACAATTTTTTTTAAACAGATTAATATTTTTGCGAACATACATAAGATTTTCATAAATATATTGACAGGGCACTGTCATAATATTGATTTCTTTGAACTTATCTCTAAGTGATTCTCTGGGACCCATGTTATAAATTGCGCGAACAGCCCTCTTCTGCAACACGAATATGGTGTTAATATCTGCAGCACTCCCCCACAACAAAATACCGTAAGACATAATGCTGTGAAAGTAGCTGAAATAAACTAGTCTGGCTGTACCGACGTCGGTGAAATGACGGATCTTTTTGACTGCGTATGCTGCAGAACTAAGTCTCTTCGACAATTTATCTATGTGTGGGCCCCATTGCAGTTTATTATCTAAAGTTATGCCTAGAAAAACTGTGGTGTCCACAAGGCCTAGCTTTTCATCTTTTATTTTTATATTAGTTTGGTTTTGTTTTACATTAGGTAGTATGAAACGAACGCATTTCGTTTTATTTTCGTTTAACAATAAGTTGTTTACATTAAACCACCCTACAATTTTAGAGATTGCATTGTTTACTTTGTCAAAGTTAGTCTCTTGTCGCTTTAATTTAAATAAAAGTGACGTGTCATCAGCAAACAGTACAATCTCATGATCGTTCCTAACAAGCCGGGGTAGATCATTTATATATATTAAAAACAAGAATGGCCCAAGTATTGATCCTTGTGGTACACCAATTGTTACCACTGATCCCGGAGAACGCTTTCCATTTACGTCAACTCTTTGTATTCTATCACTTAGATATGAAGTGAGAAGGTCTAGAGCAACACCCCTAACTCCATAGTGTTGTTATTTTCTAATTAGTGTCTCATGATGTACACAATCAAATGCCTTAGATAAATCACAAAAAATGCCTAAGGCATCTTGCGATTCCTCCCAGGCTTCAAAAATGTGTGATATCAACTCAACACCGGCATCAGTTGTTGAGCGACCTCTTGTGAACCCAAATTGTTTACTATCAAGTAAGTTATTCATACTAAAATGTCTTTGTAACTGAATAAGAATAAGTTTTTCAAAAATTTTACTAAATGTAGGCAATACTGATATAGGCCGAAAGTTACCAGGGTCAGAATGACTACCTGATTTGAAAAGAGGTGTTATCTTGCTATGTTTCATTAAATCAGGAAACACACCACAGTCAATACATTGGTTAAATATAAAAGCTAGGTCAGGTGCAATGATTTCAATGAATGATTTCACAACGCTAACAGAAATGCCCCAGAGATCAGTGGTTTTTTTTACATTTATCAGTTTAAATGCTTTGATAATATCATTATTATTTACATAATCGAAATGTAATTGTATGTTGCATTGTGGTACATTATTTTTTAACAATGACTCTGCAATTATGTGAGAAGAGTTTAAAGATTTTGTAGTAGAAACTGGAATATCAGTAAAGAATTTTTCGAATGCTTTGGCTACTTCATCATCATGCTTAATATTACTATTATTAATATTTAAATTGAAAACATTATTCTGAGTCTTGACTCTTCCAGTCTCATTATTTATAATTTTCCACGTAGCTTTAATTTTATCTTGACTGTTTTTAATTTTTGAACATAAATATAGTGATTTTGCAACTTGACAAACGCTTTTAAAAATTTTTGAATAATCTAACTTTTACTTTAAACGATGAACGACGCCTAAGTGACAGCGCTTACCCCGAGATCATTAAGCAGAACTTTAAGATCGTTGATGAGCTGCCGCGAGCGGACGTGACACAGGTCTTACCCCAAGATCGTTGAGCAGCACTTTAAGATCGTTGAGTCGTTGCCGCGAGCGCACGTGCACGGTGTGCGCGAGCAGGCGCTCCATGGAGGGCGCGTGCGGCGTCAGCGCGGCCGCCACGCGCTCGCCGCCCGCCAGCGCCGGCACGTGCCACACGCACAGCGCGTCACCCTCCGCGCCGATTATCAGCCGGTAGCCCAGCTCGCAACCTAGTTCCCTGGCGGAATTCAAACAAACAATAAAATACACTACCTTATTCACATAAGGTAGTGTATTTTATTGTTTGGCTCACGCCACCGACACCCCACCTTCTGGTCCTTTGAACCTGGTCGTGGATATTTATATTTAAAAAAAAATATGCGCGCAATGAAAGTACTCTTATACAGTCACAGAACAAATATTAGTAATACGATACGGCGAAGAAAAACATGTCGGCATGTCAAGAACTAAAAATTCGACATAGTGTCATCAATCAATCCGCATTGGGTTCATATGGTAGATTATGACCCAATCACTCTAGCTAGAGTAAAAGTAGGCCAGCGTCCCAACAGTGGGAACATTGAAGGCTATTATGATGAAATACTTCTTACCTCCAGTAGGACACCTGTAGTTTCTGACCAGGAACATATCTGTCTACTTGCAAATGCCGTGAGAGGCGATCGCGGCACAGTCTCAGGGTTTGCGTGTACAGTAGCTCCAGGGAGAGCGAGCGGCAGAAGTACCGCAGGGCAGTGAGCGCGCCGCTCAGGCCGGCGGCGGCAAGCCGCGCCTGCGCCACGCCGCGGAGCCACGCCAGTTGGGAACTGTGCACTAGAGGCTTCCCTTCTACGAACAAAACACCAGGGAGTTTTACTATCAGTAAAGTAAGTAAGTTCGTATGAATCAGTGGCTAACTCTGGTGACAGAGTTTCTATGCCGCCCGAAGGCCTCTATCATGGGCCTAACAATTTTGAAAATGCCGGGACCGACTGATTAACGGGCCCTCTGAAGCAAAAAATAAAAATACAAGAGGGTGTGATTATTGATGACTTATAATAAGGCAAAACGGCTTATAAACGTGGGTCAGTCCGTCAGTCCCATTTGTTCTATGGAACATGACGCCACTCGAACAAATTAATTTCGAAAGAAAATGACAATGTGTAATTTTGTTCAGGTGACGCCATGTTAAATAGAACATATGGGACTGACCCAACTTAGTCACCAGACTTGGCCACTGACTCATTTGAACTCACTTTAACTTATATGTACAGGAACAAGTCATAGGAACAAGGGGAAAAAAGTAAATTAAACTTACCACCAGTCTCACTGTCTTGAATAAGTATAGCAATGTCCAGCAATCTCCAAGGAACATTAGGGGCATCTCCCATCACTGTTAGAGACACACTGTATTCTTGGCCAACTGTAAATGTGGCTCGACCATTTTCCACCTGAATGTACAGAGTATGTGTGTAAAAGCAATTAGAGGACCTAGCCCAGAGTCAAAAGTTATGTTAAAAAAAGGAAAACCTTGATAATATTAAAAAATTAGATATTGTTTGTTATTATATAAAACCCATGGATTATGGAGAATATATTATACCCTTGAAGATACAAATACTGTGAATTAAACAAGTATAAGATAGTAGCCGTAAGCTGCATTTTATGTTACCTTAAGATTACGAACATCACTTGGCAAGGATGCAGTAGTAAGCCTCTGTCGTACCACATGTGCCAGTGAGCGCAAAGTAGTGCGCCGCTCCAAGGCAGTTAATGTAGGAGGTGGTACGAGGCGCTCACGGACCACAGCCGGCAACCGACTGTACGTGCCGAGGGTAAGCACTTCCACTGCAGCTGCCATGTGGAATGTGGGCAGCCTGGTACATAAAATATGCATTATTATTACTTGTATATTCTATTTAAAAGATTTTCTGAATCAGTGAATATATTATATAAAAAAAAATATTCTTTGGTGCTTATTACATATAAACTAATTTACATACTTACCATGTGTAAGAAAAAAGAAAATTAAAACCTTTTTATCTACTAACCATAGTAATATAAGGAACTGACCTAGCATGAACTAGTGTTTCTCGAGCCACTCTTGCTAATACATCAGCTGTTTCTACAAATAATAATGCTTGCTTATCTAGGAAAGCCATTATGTGCGCAGATCTATCCACTTTTGTTGCGCTGCTAGCCCACTTAACCAGGGCCAATAGACGTACAAATAGTTGACGCGTGCGAGCACTGAACTTGTAAATTTCAATTTTTCGCTCCATGTCAGTTTTTCTAGGCAACCTGTAATCCAACATTTTTTTAGCTATGATATAGGTATAACACACATTTTGTAGCTCTGGAACCTGTAAATAATCTTTCCATGTGCAATAAACTTAGAGCATATTCTCAATGTCTTTGACAATATAATACAAACATGATGTTACATACACTGTGTCCGTCAGTAGTTTAGATGGGCCTTTGCCCAGCAGTTGGACATAGTTAAATAAGTTATATTAGTCCTAGTCATAATTCTAATTATTTACAAATACAATAAAGTTAAGTAAGTTAAGTAAAACAGAAAACTGAATCTTACAGTTCAGCCAAAACAGTGAGTTCATCGTAAGTTCTTTGCACGATGAAATCTATTAGCAGTGCCAGTGAAATGGAGCCACCTCGAGCTCCACCACCTTCGGCGCCCTGGGTACATCCTTCGATTGCCACTGGCACCATTGTGGAAGCAGTCTAATTTGTCTGTCTTGGACTTGGACTATTAAAAATAACGATAATATGCTTTAAATTGTTTCATTTCCTGCTTTTGTTTAATTATTTTCAAGTAATCACACACGCACAATACGCTCTTCTCCTCTCTCGGTTTTCCTAGTGAGAATTAAAGCACTACGTTTAGTTTTCCTTGCCGTAGTCAGGGTTGGATTTAAGTACGATGAAAACTGTAGTACATAGACCATAAAATAGTAGTATTTCTAAGAAAACTATAGTACACTTTATAATTTTTTTTGTTCTTTTTTGTTATTACTTCTTGAATAAAAAAGTTTCCAACATTATCCAAAAGTTGTTCAAACGGCGAAAAAATAAAAAAATAACACAGGAATTAAAGAGTATTTACGATTATTTCTTGACTGGTGAGTGGTGACTGGTGACTACCCAATATTCAAGTTACTCTAGGGTGACTACTAATAATAATAACTAGCCAAGCCAAGAGAATAAAAGCACTACGACGTTAGTCTGCTGCTCCAAGAGAATGTAAGCACTTGACTTGACTTGGTCTGTCTATTCTGTGGGTGTGGGGCTGTTGTGTTTTTATCTTTCCTTCTTCTAGTGAATTAGTCTCGATTTTTGTGTGATGGACTTGGTTGTGTGGAATATTGTGTGGTATGTTAGGCAGTTTTATTTTCATTGTGTATGTCGAATTTCGTCCTCTTACAAGTTGTAATTAATAATTTTCAAGAGACAAGACAACCTATAACATCAGATTGCGTCCGGCTTTCAGATTTTCATGAACATTTTTCTAAATTTACGTATATTTAGAGCTGTGAAACCCCTGACAAGTTTATGTGAGTTTGCCTTACGATTTCGAAGAAACCCAATAGCTAACATGGGTCTGTTGACTGAAGGTAGTCCTCTTACTTGGGAGGAGACGAAGGCGCTCGCGGAGCATGTCCGGCAACACGGAATAGAGCAGTTTATCAACCTGTACAGAAAGCTCCAGGACCGCACTGGTGATGTGCTCAAGTGGGGAGATGAGGTAAGCTGATCAAAAAAAAAGTAATGAGATTTTGCTCAGAAAATAAATCACATAGATGGACTTTAAGGAGTACCTAATGATAACAACATATTTTTATACTAAGTAAGACAATATTACACACTTATTTCACACCATCTATAACCTACCAAATCAAACCTAAAGAAATAAAATAGGTTTTTCCTCAATGGTTCTTGTGCCAAGTTGCTAGAGATTTTTCTTTAGATTGCCCAACATTATGTCATATCTACTTATGTTAAGTTTTTTACATAGCTAGTGATGACTTGCTATTTAATATAATATCAACTAAACATACATTCAATGTTTTAGGTGGAGTATATAATTGTAAAGTTTGATGATGAAAAACAGAGAGCTACTGTTAGTCTTAGAGCCAGTGAACTCCTACCCTTGCTACAAGAAAAGGAATTAGCTGACCCAGAGAGTAAGTCATTATTCAGTCAGTTTACACATACCTAATTGTGTTGTTTATCAATTTACCTAACTTTTAGAAAACCGCTGACTATATTTATTGGAGTCAGTGTCAGTTAAAATTATATTGTGCACTCTTGCACAATAGATTTTTATTCATGTTTATTTCTATTTTTTATTCAATCTCTATTCCAGTATGCAACTAGTTAAATTTAGAAACTAAAATGAGTTTAAAACCAGTCAAAGGACCAATTTAATAGTGGAATAGGTCTTTGTAGCACCATAGAAAAATTGGAAAATAATATAAGACAGTAGTCACAGTAACAAACAATTTTATTTTCAAGTAGACAAACAAAGTTCTAAAGAAAAAATGTTTATTGTGTTGAATATCCTAAAACGGGAACACTAGAGGTCCACCATGACAGTTATTAGTCAAGATCACATGACACATCTTGACTTTGACAGTACCTAATAATCCAGTTGTTCGTTAAACCCGCCATGTTGTTTTGCATTGTGTTGCACTCCTTCACAAAGATAAACTTACTTTAGAATATGATAGAAGCCAAAATAAAATAAATATACAGTGATAAACGGTTTCTTTAGTGATTATCTAATTATCTAGACCCCTACAAAGGACCAGGGCACGGCTCCATACTGCGTGAAACAAATCTTTTAACTATAATATTTTTTGTTATTTGTACTTTCAGTTAGGTACTTAAGTTGCTCAATAAACTCAAGTCATTAGAACTCATGAATTGTACAATGTGCAAAGTAATTTCTTTAATCTAAATTCTAAGGCAATGATTTCATCTGATGGTTCATATGGAAGCAATTTAGTATTTTACAAGCATTTTATCAGTTGTGAGAAGTAAACAAAAATTTAATTGTTATTATGCTCTGATAATCATTTTATAGGAAGTATTTTTTGAAGGCAGTAAAATACTAACTAGCATCATTCTTGATAAAAACTATATTACAGCAATGTAATAAAAACTTTTAGTCAAAATTCCTATGAAGTGAAACTGATAGACATTGTTCTTGGTACTTGCAGTAACTGTAAAGAAGTCTCAAACTACATGTTCTGTAAACAAACTTCTATTGAAGTAAATCTATCAATCTTGCATGACTGTTTGAAGTTAAGAATTACTTAAAAGTTATGCAAATTAAACCCAATCAAAGACATAATTAATAATAATAATACTATTAAAGTAATTGCCATAAGATATTACTATCAGTGGGTTATACTGTACATCGCATTTGTTTGAGTAGTGAAGTGTTTATGTTTGAAACTGGGCTTAAGATAATGCTGTTCAGAATAGCCAGATAAATACGGTAACATAGTATCCAAGGTTTTTGATCGATCTGGTATGTGGCCTAGCAGTTGTTGCATTAGTCAGAGGCAACATTTTTTAATCACATTTAAAATTTTGATAATACATTGCTTGCATTGCATACAATTAAATCATTTGAATTTTCTCTACTCAAATTTATATTGCATTATGTTTGCTAGAGCTTGCAATTGGCGTCATATGTTTTACAAATAATATTCATCATAGAATCATTAACATATTTTTTATATCTAACCTTTGCATAGCATAGGCACAATAAAAATGAAGTATGGCGTAGGTAAGGGAAGGGGGAAGGCAAAAGTGGAGGGTTCACAATAGTCTTGATATTAGGAGTATTTATTTATTTATTTATATTTTTAGATGTGAAATCCCTGTGGCGTCCAGAATATGCTGGTTACATGGTCGAAGGTACTCCAGGGAAACCATATGGAGGTCTTCTAGCCCACTTCAATATTGTAGAAGCTAACATGCAGTACAGAAGAGCTGAGGCTAGCACTTTTTTGAAGGATGGAGAAGTCATTATGAGCATCACCAACTTTCCAAGGTAACTATGACACAGAGGTGGATAACTGGTTTGCATGATCTGCAGGTCCGAAACTGGATGTATACCCACCAATGGATGTAGACAAGTACCACGTTACTTGTTTCTGGTAACCATGACACATTGATTACTTTTTATTAATAATTCGTATCAGTCAGTGCTCAACTTTAGTGACGGAGTTAATTGACCTCCCAAAGTTTACATTAGTCAAAAGTATATTTAAAAGTTTGATATTTTACAGATTAGGGTGTCCAAACTTTACAAGTCCGCCATATTCACCTACCCCACACGAAGGAGTGACCAAATCTCTGTACTTTCCCGATAACGCCATATTTGAGGGACACCCGCGCTTTAAGACTTTGTCTTCGAATATCAGACAAAGAAGAGGGGAGAAAGTTGCTATGAATATACCAGGTACGCATGTTTGTATTTATTTCGTTACGTCACGTATGCAATGTATATTACGAAAACTTTAAAATGGTCTGCATTGTATTTTGCAACTTTTGCACACGACAAAGTATTTACGTATAGTTCTCGCAACGGATCTCGGCCGTCGTGAAATTAGCCGTTTCGATGCGCAATGGAGCTTTTTCAAACTAAATTGTCTTCGCGCATCACAAACGGCTAACTTCACGGAAGCCTAGATCCGCTGTGCGAACTATACATAGGCGGAATACCCTCCTATCTTCGGGTTTATATATACGTTATGTTATAAGTTGTACCTATTGCTGTAAAAGTTACATCTTTATCATACGCATGCGTATGATAAACATCTAAGTGCAATCATCTATCATTGATGTTATAATGATAATAAATAATGACTGAATGCTTTATTATCGAGTGTTGTACCTATATTATTTTAAGACTTGTTAAAAATGAAAATTCATCATGCCTAAGAAGGTCATTGTTCATATTCTATCGTACAAGGTATGTGTGTGTACATTATGTACACTAGCGGAAATCATAGTGTTATCGTGTTATGGTATGTTATAGTTTAACTTGAGTTGAAGACTTATAATTTTACAAGCCTTCAGTAGTAGTAATTAGTAGTAAGAAAGTGTCCCACCCAACACAAGGCAATGAAATGAGAGATCGCGTAGTCACCATAGATGTGGGGGGTCGCCAGTGGCAATTTCAAATGAACGCTTCCGTGCTTCGGAAGGCACGTTAAGTCTTGCGTCAAGCGTTAGGCCGTGACGATGGCCTTCAGGCACTTATTTTCATTCGATTGGCACCACACTGGCTTTTATAATGAAGACTGATCATCTAAAAAACAGCCAAGTTTGTTGTTAGAGGTGCGCGATACTGCAGTAAATTCACCTAGCTTTATGACGTTTCAAAATGTGATATTATTAAATAAAAAAAAATTTGAATTTGAACTCATTAATTCCGTCACCACTGACTCACACGAACTTACAAGCTGACCATCAAAAACAAAACAGTCTTGAGCCTATAATAATTCGGCAGTGTTTCGCGATGTGAACACAAAGATCCCAGTGGACGAGTCAAGTTCGCGCGACGCGGCGGCGGACCCTGGCTGCGTGTACATGGACGCCATGGGCTTCGGCATGGGCTGCTGCTGCCTCCAGCTCACCTTCCAAGCGTGCTGCATCACGGAGGCGCGCACGCTCTATGACCAGCTCGCACCCTTGTGCCCTATCATGGTAAGTTTATTTTCAGTAGTACCTACAGTTCTTTGTGAGTTTCTAGAGCTCGTCCGGGGAAGGACTACCATTATAACTCAGAAATAGGTGATACTTTAGAATAGAAATAGTCCTAGGTAGTCAGGCCATGCCGTGCCACGCTACGCAAACGAACACTGGCCTGCTTTCAAGCGAGAGTGATTGGTTCGTAATTCACCACGGGGACCCAATGCGGGTTGGTGGATGGCATGACTTTCGAATTTCTGGTTCTTGGACATGCTGGATTTTTTACCAATGTTTTCCTTGACCATTTATGAACACTGGCATTGCACACATATTGTTGCACGACCGGGTTCGAACCCACGACCTTGATCGAAAGGCAGGGTCATTACCACTAGACCACCAGTGCTCATACTTCTTACTTTATCTGTTGAAACTAAGACAGGTTATGTAAGCTCACCACGAGTGCTACAACAAACGCGTGATGTCATGTATTGTATTAAAAAATTAACAATAATGTCATTTGATAATAATTAGCGCGTGATTTTACATGCTCATGTGAAATAACACGCCCGGGTAGATGGTTCATACTTATCTATTTTTGATATCTTTATATTTATTACTATCGACCCGCCATTTATGAAAACCACATTAATATCCATTGCGTGGTTTAAGGCGGACCCTACACCTACAATAAGTTTGCACAATATTTTATTGCGCAATATGATTGAATCGGCCTTCTCACTCAAAGGATCAATTATTATTTTGACGCAATCATTGACGACTCATAATATGCGTCAATTTTTTCGCGTGAGCAGGAGCAAACGGAACTGTTCCGTGAACAGGTAACCTCTCCGGTAGACCGTAGCGTGTATATGGCTTTGTGGCTAGAGTTTGGTAGATTAGCAATACAGTAGAATCTCACTAATCCGGCATGCGGCACTTCAATAGATTGATACGTCCTATAATCCTCGGGCACGCTCTGGCCGCACCTTTCTCGCCCCTCACGCCATGCACTGCGTATGCGCTCAAGTTGTACATAAAGCGCTAAGTTACACAAAAACAGACCTCAATTATAGAATATTTTAAAACTATGTAATTAGTTAACTTTGCGCTATGTTACAGTTATAAAAAAACGGGTGGAACATCAGCTTAATAAATAAATCTTTTTTTTTTTCTATCCAGCAATCCGAACATTCATATAATCCGGCACCATGTGGTTTTTAATAGTGCCGGATTAGTGGGGTCACTATCAATTGATCCCACAATTGAACCCAAAAATATTTAACATGAACTACCATTTGATCCCACATAGGAACAAATTTTGAGACCACTGACCACCTGGATTATTATTAAAACCTTTATTAATCCTTTGAATTATATTTTTACAATAGCACTATTAACTGAGTTTTGAATTTTAATAGTTTTATATTATACATCACTTATCTTTTTAAATGTAACTTCAATAGGCAATATACAAGTGCTATAATACTTACAACTTAATAAACATGCTTTTTTTCTCTATTAACACACTGGATATAATAATATATTCTACTGTATTTATTTATTGTCAGCTGGCGTTGTCAGCGGCATCGCCTATCTACCGCGGCTTCCTGACCGACGTGGACTGCCGTTGGAACGTGATATCCGGCTCCGTGGACTGCCGCACGCGCGAGGAGAGGGGCTTGGAGCCGCTGCGCAACAACAAGTTCCGCATACAGAAGTCTAGATACGACTCGATCGATTCTTATCTGGCGCCCGAGCATGAGAAGTACGATTGTTTATCTGGTTTTATCTTGTTTGATTCTATTTTTAATAATAATAAATAGAAATATGATATAATAATATTAGAATTACTCATAAGTTTGTTGAAATGTATGTTGAAGCTGTGTGTGTATGTGAAAATGTAATTGAATAGATAGTTTGTGACGAGAGTAACCTAGTTTATGAGAATGGAGTTGACGCAGGCGTATTATCACGGTAGATCATCATTGCCTCTGCTGAGCTCTGTTTTTCCGGGCAAAGCGATGCCGTAAGGCGTTGTTCTATGTTCGGGCGTAACATTTTAAAACATTTAGAAAAGACGGGACAAAGACGCGACGGCGCGGTGGTTTGCGAACTAGCGGTGTGATTTTCGGCATTTGGAAGAACCGGCTCCCCGCGCCCCGTCCGCCCCCCGATCGCGCCAGTGTTCCGTTCTATGTTTTGCAATAGCACGCAGACTAGTGAGCGTCGTTTCCGCGCAAAATGACCCTTAGTTTTTCTGTGTAGTCTGCCGCATACTACAGGTTTCACCTGACTATGCTTGGAGATTTATTATTTTATGTTTTATGTGTAAGTATGTAGTGTTATGTGATATGTAGAGTCAGCCCCCAGCTAAATGGCGGCCAACTTTGCCGCCCTGTTTTGTTAATAATTATCGTCCTTGTTATTTTATTTATTTCAATTACAATCGTGTCTGAAAGTATATACAATATACAAATCTTATGTATAAAAATGAATTGCTGTGCGTTAGGCTCGCTAAAACTCGACAACAGCTGGACCGATTTGGCTGATTTTGGTCTTGAAACATTTGTATGAGTCCAGGGAAAGTTTAAACGGTGAGAAATTATGGAAAAATTGCGAAAAAACAACGCGATTGAAACCGCGCCGGGTCTACTAGTATTAGATAAATTTCATTGAGAATTGACTTGGATGTTCACTAACTAATTTTTACAGATACAATGACATTCCAATAACTCACGACCCGGCGATCTACCGGCGGCTGCGCGAGGGCGGCATCGACCACCCGCTGGCGCTGCACGTGGCGCACCTCTTCATCCGGGACACAGTGTCGCTCTTCTCGGAGAAGGTCAACCAGGATGATCAAAACGATACGGATCATTTCGAGGTAAGCCACAGCTCACGTACCTAGCAATCCATATTTTCATAATATATGTGCTACAGACACATTAAGTCACATGCGCATGCACATGCTGATTGGCTGCCTTTTTTTCGTCATAATAGTTTAGTTTTAATTTGTATTGTTATTTTTATGTTTATTGTGTGGCGGAAAATAAATGTTTTTCTATTCTATTTTATTAGAGAATTTACTTATATCTTAAATATGTTTTTAACTTTGTTTTTTTTTATGTAACTAAAACTCTGCCACCAGAGTTGGTGCTGACTCATATAAACTTACTTACTTTTTAATGTAACACATAGAATATAAGTGTAAATTTTTTCAACACTTTAACGCAAAGTAAAATTAAGTTAAAATAAAATCACCCGACATATGTGGCGACGGCCATCTTGAATCGATTTTCATCAAACATACACTCCAGAACAGAAACAAAAATAACAAAATCAAAATCGGTTCGTCCGTGCGGAAGCTACGATGCCACAAAACGAACACACACACTCACACCCACTTGTCAAACTTATAAAACATCCCTTCGTTAATGCGTCGGGGGTTTAAAATCAAAGAAAACCATTGCCTATGGGACTCATGCATGCTAGCCCGGTGGACCATACGCATGGCCACTATAGCTAAAAAAACTATACAAAAGATGTTTGAAAATGGTCACAGAACATCCAGTCGACGAACTGGCAGACGATGCGCTTTAAGCCGCCCCCTCCGAACTCGTCGATCGGCTGGCGCGTGGAGTTCCGCCCGTGCGAGGCGCAGCTCACGGACTTCGAGAACGCCGCCTACGTCTGCTTCGTGGTGCTGCTCACGCGCGTCATACTCTCCTACAAGCTCAACTTCCTAATGCCGATCAGCAAGGTCAGTTGCTATTTCAATTAGAGATAGAATATTGATGCAGTCGCAGAAAGTCTGTGTTCGATGGCGGCTTAAATAGTTTATGGAGTCATTCTTATGAGGATGCATGTTCGTCATACTCCTACAAGCTCAACTTCCTCATGTCGATCAGCAAGTTTAGTTACTAATTTAATTATAGTAGGGCCTCTATAATCCGAACACTCAAAATTTACACCTTGTTCGAAATAAATGCGGCTTTCGGTGTTTATTGAAATTAAACAGCTTTTTATAATTGAAAATGAATGCAACTTTTAATCATTAAGTATTATTACACTTTTTTTTATCAAAAAACCTCACTTACTTAGACACAGAGTTTTATAGTATGTTTATGAACAAGGCCCATAAAGTATTAACGTTGTTGCGTTTCTGTAAGATTTATTGTCTATTGTTGCCGCTTGGAATTATCTAAATGTTACCCTGAAGCCTAAATTATCTATTGTATCTATTGGCAAGGTGAGATAGTGCATCTACTTCAACTGATGAGCTTTATGAACATATTTTTTTATTTATAACAACACGAATTAATTTGATATTGTACCATAAAAACTACTAAGGGTTTATCTGGGTACTCTAATTTGTCTTAATTGTCGTTAAATAACGTGATAAAAAAACATAATAACCCATCGAAAATTCTGATAAACTATGTCAAGCCATATAATTAACTGATCTGAAAACTATCTGACAAAACAATTGTTGAATCGTGTAAATTGGCCTTTAGTATTGTGTCAACACATCAGTGAAATGAAGTAGCACTTCACACGACGTCAATCGTTTTCAAGATTGTAAATGACTTTTGAATATAAATGTTTTTGTTAACAACTCTATTTGTAATATTCAAACGCTCTTCAAAGTGTATGTCCTTGTCATTCTAGGTGTCGTTGAGAGTGACTGTGTGAATGATGTCTGTACAATAAATAATTTTTATTTATACAATAACAGGCAAAATACAGATTCTTTACGATCCATGATAAAATCAAATTAGTTGTCTATGATAAAATCGATATTGTTGATGTAATTTAGCAAAGGCTGTGCTGTAATGACGGAAATATCAGAAGTAGAGCTTTTTATTTTTACCAGGTGGTAGGACTCTTGAGCAAGAGTCTGGCTTGGTGGGTGCCAGATATTCTGCATCCAAGCGGTAGTGTGCAAGCATTACTGTGTTTTGATTTGAAGAGCACTGCAGCAAGCGAAATTACTAAGCGAAAGAGACTTAACAACAACGTCTCGGGGTGATAAGCGCCCCACACCCCACATACCACAACTGTTATGGTCAGGCGTGCCGCTTAGCATCAGGCGAGCGACTTGACCGTTTGACCGTCTTGTCACTTGCTGATATAAAAAAAAGCCATCAAACTAAACTTCTGCTATTTTTGTCATCTAATCAAATAAAACGGAAAGAAAGCACTTATATATATTTATATGTATCGTGCGTAAAGTAAACATTGTGAGTATGTAAAAATGATATCTTTAGGTGGATGAAAATATGCAACGTGCGCAGCGTAGAGGCGCTTGCCTGAGCCAGAAGTTCTGGTGGCGCCGAGACGTGGGAGCGCCCAGCAGCGTCGCGCCGCAAGCCACCGACGCCTCGCAGGAGTACGCCGAGATGACCGTCAATGACATTGTCAATGGAAAGGTAGTATATCCTAACCGGCTGCGCCAGTTACATTTTACTGGCTGCGCCAGTTACATTTTACTGGCTGCGCCGCATTTTGTGCTATGTCAACTTTACTAATACTACATGTTTTTAGAAAACAGGATGAACGTCGAAAGATGGCTTATTGGATATTTAAACTGAATTTATAGTACAGAGACAGATAATGTAGTCCAAAACAATCATCTCAAATCAATCTATGGTAAACTAGCTGCGCACCGCGGTGCTACCCGTGGTATGGTCTGGAATAGTATTAGGTAGGTAGCCTAATGCTATTCCAGACCATAATCTATGCCTGTGCCAAATTTCATATATCTCCGTTTAGTCGTTTGGGCGTGATGCTCCCACAAACATACAAATATCCAAGCTTTCCCTTTATAATATTATTAAGATGATTAGGCGTGCTTGCTTTGCAAAAGGCAGAACTACTACCTGAGCTTTTCGACTCCATTATTGTATTAACATTATAATTGTTTATAATAGGATGGCATATTCCCCGGCCTGATCCCGCTGATCGAGTCGTACCTGTCCGGCATGGACGTAGACGCGGACACGCACTGCTCCGTGCAGCAGTACCTCAAGCTGATCCAGCGGCGCGCCTCTGGGGAGATCGCCACCATGGCCGCCTTCATGAGGAACTTTGTCACCACGCATAATGACTACAAGTGAGTTTGGGAACTAAGTTACCCATAAAAGTAAAAAATCGTCTTTAGAAGAAATCATCTACAAAATATTTCAATGAAACAAGTCATAACCAGTCACATTTTACCCGCAGGAAAGATTCAGTAGTATCTGAAAAGATTAACTACGATCTCCTGAAGACAGCGCACGGCATCCAATCAGGCACAGTGCCGGCGCCCTCGCTACTCGGCGGCACCAACATCTCCAAAACCAACGAGGACATTCCCAAGGCGTTCACGAAGATGATGAGTAAGGAGTGCTAGCCATTGCACATTCTTATGCAAGTGTGTAGTGCCTTCTGTGTGTTAAACGCACTTATTTATGTCGGATGTAAGTATTGTATTCAGGCAAGACGAATAGGTCGGCAGCAAAACTGCTAATGCACATGAGCTCTGGGTCTAGTATGAGCACTGGTGGTCTAGTGGTAGTAGCCTTCTGATCCTAAGTTTTACTTTTACATATCCTAAGGTAGGTTCGAATCTGGTCGTGCACCAATGGAATTTGCTATTTGAAAATTTAATGTGCGTAATGCCAGTGCGGTTTTCTCACGATGTTTTCCTTCACCGTATGAGAATACGGTGAAGGAAAACATCGTGAGAAAACCGGCATATCCAAGAACTAAAAATTCGAAAGACATGCCATCCACCAATCCTCATTGGGTCCGCATGGTGGATTAAGACCCAATCACTCTCGCTTGAGAGTAGGCCAGTGTCCCAGCAGTGGGAATATTAGAAGGCTGTTAAGATGATGACATGAGTTGCAGGTATTCCGACTAACCTAATTGAGTATGGGTATGTTGGGTATTGGACATGTGTATGAGCAATTTTGCAGCCGATCTACGTCTTGCCTGAATTTAATCATAAACGGCCTCGAACGATCAATTAAATTGTAACACCTTTATTCATAAAACAAACTGTCACTTTAGCTACTTGTTAAATATTGTTTCCTTGTCATTCTTATGTCAATGAACAATGATGACACATTAGCTAGCACATGTTTAAGTATGATTATGAATAAGGTTTGGAATATCCTCCGTCAGTAGAATGTTAGCTAGGATATAAATAGCATATTTGTGATGGCTCCTAAAGATAAATGTGAAGGTAATTGATCGTCGAAGGTAGTCGTTTTGATATGGAGCAAAGCTAATTTGACCATTGAAGCATTTGGATATTTGTCATATTATAATACGTACAAGTGTATGCTACTTCATGGTTGTTAGTTAATGTGTAGCATACAGCTTCGCTGCGCTCCACTACTTACAGATTCGACTGTAGATATTGTTAGTAGTCAGGGTTGCCTTACGTAGTTAATTTCGAGATTTATAAAGTATAGATATTTTATTTAACGTTAACGTAGCGTTCCGCGGATCGATGTGCGCTTAGGTTACCAGAGATGGAGAATAATAGCATTCCAGTGATATTAGAAAGCATTTTAGCAATATTGTGGGTTTGCGGGAATTATTGTTGATTTCTAATGCAAACGTAGTCAGCTTGAACTATGGAACATTTCTGGTACCAAACAGGGAATGGGGTAAAAATTTGTGTTCCCGTGTTTTCTACAATGCGATATACAACTATAGTTCAATTCGCGTATTATATTATAGTCAAATTCAAGTTTCAATCTTGTCTTTGATCTCTTAAAATGTCTCTTCTTCTTCTTTTACTTAGGGCGTCTGTGGCTGAGTTAGCCACAATTTTGCCAATGTCAAGTTGAAGAAGTTGAAACTAAGCTGGTGAATTGTCCTTCTAGATAAAATTAATCTAACTTTTTACCAAATTATACATAAAAAAGATAATATCAAAGAGATCAAGCTGTCTTTATTTGCACTGAAGAAACATTTGGAGACAAATAATCTGCATGTTACACAGAATAGTTACCTATCTGTGAGATATCACGACATAAAATAGAATATTTTAGCATTTATCCACATAGTATTTATTTGAAAGACCATTTGAAAACGTTTTATAAACATTCTTAGTTTAGAAGTTGTTTTATTATACATTTTACAATTCTTTAGTATAATTTATGTAGTAGGTTAGGTATGTACATTTACAATCCATCGATAATAGCTTGGGATTTTTAATTCAAAGTATGATACACTTTGAACTCTTGACTAATCGTGGAAGTACCATCAATCAGTTTAATTTATTTATTAATAACTAGCAATGTGATAGTCCTATTTCTAGCATTTACACGACACTCATACACACCTAATCAAGCTAACTGATGAACGTCTTAAAAGAGTCCTTATAATGTTGCAACCAGCCAGTGTACTTTTATTATTAGGATAATTTTATTAAGCTACTGTAATTCATTAACTTTAGAACGCATTGTGTACTCAATATTATTTTTATATCTAAAATAATGACTTATATTACCTATTACTTAGATAACGCCAATTCGTAATACAGGTGTTGGTAATATTTGTTAGTATAATATGAAAAAGGCCTAAACAATTTCTACATTAAATTAATGTAAATTATGAAAAAGTTATGTCAGAAAGCCGGTAAAGGATTGGCTGGTGTATTATAATGGCATCACATTCTACTGCGATTTAGCAAAATAACATCACACGCATCGTTAATGTAATGGCGACACTACCAATTAGCGAGGACACCTTATACCTAGTTTGTTGGAAGTATCCTCAAAGAAGAAAAGTGTAATGTCTAAACATAAAAAAATAACCACTACCTAGGTAGTTGTCTTACCGTGGGCGAGATTTTTGCGTCCTAAGCAACAAAATTGTTGATCGCCCATCGTTCACTCGCTGGTGTTAGGTTAACTGCCTTACGTGGTTACTGTTTTCTTTGTCAAGTTGAACTGGTTTATTAGTAGTTAATACCAGGTATTATGAATTTAGCACATCGAATATCTTATTTTAATTACTTATACGGGATTATGGGCTTGTAAGATAGTACTTAACTATAATAGTTACCTATCAGTTAGATTGATGTATTCAAAGTGAGCACAAAACTTTAGGTATTTATGTATTTTTTAAATTAAATGCAAACTTATGTATAAGTTTCTTTGACAAATATATTACGTGTGGTTGTGCAATCTGTGACTGTATTATACATTCAGTTTGGTTGGTTTCACTTGTCTGTCCGTCTGTCACTGCCTCCGTTGAGTTTTGAAACAGTTAGGCTGCTATCACATGCGAGCTAATGCAAAGCGAGGCGAATGACTAGCAAGTTCGCAACGAACTCACTTACAAATCGCTTGTGATATGGCTGTTACAGCTTGTTCAAACTAGATGCGAAAGCCTTGATATGAAAATAAAATGTTTGTTTACCCCATCATGTGCCATGGTGTGTCTAATGAATGAAGTTAAAAAACATTTTGAGGAATAAAAACAAAGTACTGTACATACTGCTAATTTTTGAATTCTGGGCGGTTTTTCTAAAGTACAGGCAACATTGTAGAGTTTAAATTAAATAAAATCTACCATTTATAATGATATTGACCTACCTTACCTGATAAACTGATGTTCATTGTTCATTATATTTTTTACAAACAATCATCTTATGTTGGATTTTGTTTATTTTGCTGAGTTGTGTACCTCCAATTGGCTTAACGTCCAGAACATTAATTAGGCGAGGTCCGTCTGTCACTTGACTACTTTATTTAACTTGTTGTGTATGTTACCTAGTATATTGTTATGTTATTATTGGACATTATTTTATATTCATTCAATAAAGTTATCATACTGTTAAATTTTACTATGTTTTTTCTAATTTATCAAAACCATGGTTCATGTCCTAGTAGAGTTTAAGAAATACAAATGAAATGTGTGTTTATAGGATAAAAATTATTATGTTTTAATGGAACTCATAATTTACACACAACAAAATGTAATAAATAGTTTCGCTAGAACTTATCCACAAGTTGCAATATATGTTGCTGCTCCTGTTGGCGCCACTCCTCGCTGCCGGCGTCTCCGAGGTTACCCGCGTATTCTGACAAAGAACAGATGAATAAGTACACAAGTAGTAGCGTTATTTGTGATATACCTCGTCCGGGGAAGACCATACCTATTTCTACAGCTAAGCAGTAATTACTGTATTTCGGTTTGAAGGGTATGGTTATCAGTGAAATTAAAGGCACATGAGACTTTCAATCTACGTCTCAGGGTGGCAACGCGCAAGTAATATCTCTGATGTTGCAAGCGTACATAGACTACGGTAACCTATTACAATCAGGTGGGCCTTACGCTTAGTTGCCATTTAAGTTGTATAAAAAAAATCTTCTATAATCTCTATAAAATCTATATAAAAATCTCTTATTCAAAATCTTCTATAATTTTAAAACGCTTGTCCTTGTCATTCTAATGCGAGCGAATAGTAATGAGAATATTTAGCTATTTGAGATTGGAGAGAAAGAAAATGAATAGTAAAAACGTGATTGCAATAAGAAAGAGTTAAGGTAGTATTTTTGGTACGGTAAAATCACTGATATATTAATTTGCATTTTACGGTTATTTGAGTGAAGTTATGTCACTAATAAGCATACCTCTCATTACATGACGAATGATCTTCAAAGATCCACCGCGCAGCGACAAGACACGTTGTACCCGCTGCTTTATCGCAGGCGGACCCGCGGTACACACCTACAACAACACAAATACTATTGTACATTTTTATTCTATTGGAAGCAAACGTGATTAGGTGTGTATGAGTCCTCACTCCTCACCTCTAAAATGATCCGGTCGATCAGTTGTAATGTGAATAGACCGCCCGATAATCGTTTTAGGTATTGCGCATCGTCATCTAAGTTTTCTGCTTCTTGCTGAAAAGAAAAATAAATATATAAAAACAGCATTTTTTTACGTGAAGTTGCTCTTTCCGTCATGAGCTGCGATCGACCCTGGTCTCATGAAATTTCTCCCCTGCGATCGTCTCCGATCCTTCAATCGTCACTGAGAAACGGGATTATTTAGTAATCCGTCTGTCGTCTTGTTCTCGCTGACGGATCGGCGTAAGATGCGGTTAACAAACGCTTCTGAATATGAACTGCGAACTTTTGATAAACATGTTTGTTAATTAAATTTCCTGACCTCCATCTCCTTCTCAGTGCGGTCTACTTTGTCCATGTATTTGAAATGAAGTTCTAAAAGTCTATCGACCTTTTCGAGGTCGTTTTCCGTGAACTTTGCCAGCAACCTCTGCCTCTGCCCGCCTTGGCAGTTGCGCAACATTGACGCTATTATCGACACCACATGCTCTGAAAATGAGAAAACATGATGTCAGAACCAAGACAAATTTATTTTCATGATCTCGGTATATAAATAAAGATGATACATTTCGTAAACGAAATACAAAAAAACTATCATGTACTAAATCATTTATTTTGAAGTGACACTTTTTAGACTCAATTTCGAGAGTCTTCATCAGGGTGGAGTGACACGGCGCACTTCTTCTCCCGCGTCGCGATATGCACTCTATATGCACCGGTACGTGAAAGCACCCGTTATTATAGCGATGCTATGGATATTATCCCTATTTGTATCCCACCAACTTTCTTTTGGGTAGCCTGGGATACAACTCTCTTAGGGTTAGGCGAGCTAACGACCAGCTAACAATGGCCTGTAAAGTTTTCCGTGGTAAAATAGACGCTTCAAATTTGAGTGACGAGCTGTGTCGGCTCTATCTGCCTAATAATTATAGTAGGGCTCGAAAGCACAAGCTTTTTGCTATGCCATCATCGCGTACAGTCGCGCGAACTTACTCGCCAGTGCCGCGCATCCTCGCCTCGCTCAACGCTCTCTTGGATGCTAATCCGGAATTAGATTTGTTTGCGGATGAGTGGTCGAGGATATTATCAGTGTGTCTTAGGTTCTGTGAGCAGGACGCATATGTGTGCTCTACTATGAATTGATTGTGTTTAATTTATTTATCTCTCTTTCTATGTATTATTTTGTAATGACATTAATTATTATTTTTTGACTTGTAATTTATTTTTTCTGTTTCTATTTTAACTTTTTTATGCAATAATTTAATTGTATCTTGACATTATTTATATCTGTATCTACTGCTTATTATTGTAAATTACCTACATAATATTTTTAATTAATGTAATTGGAATTTCTGTCCGTTTTAATTAAAGTAAATAAATAAATAATAATAATAAATAATTAAAATGAATGAAATTTTACATTCATAACTAAACTTGTTATAAATCTTCGAATAGGTTTCAAGTTAAATTATATTAGCTTTTTTAAAATTGAGATTATCATAACATCATAAGTTATGGTTATGGTTTTTTTTTTACCTTCATGTTGGTCCACAGTCAATACTCTTTTCCGTTTAGGCGTCTTCATAAACAGCGGGAAGACAGTGCGGAGTCCTAGAATATCTACGAACTTATTGCAGTTGTCGCGACCGTCGGGCCCCGCCAACGCGTGGTCCAGTACTTTTAGCGAACCATTGCGGGACATCTTCTTTTCTCTAAAATAAGATGTGATTAAAAAGTAAGTTACTTGATTGGAAGGGAAGCTTGCCAAGTAATAAAAAGTGAATCTATTCGATATTATTTACAAGGAAAACAAAATAAACACTTTTTTTACTTTACTACTTTACTTGGTAGAAAACATCGTGTCCTGCGCATGTCCAAGTACTAAAAATTCGAAGGACATGTGCCATCCACCAATCTGCTCTGATTCCAGTCACTCTCGCTTGAGAGTAGGCCTAGCAGTGGGAACATTAGATGGTTATCATAACGACACTGGTTAGTAGTACCTCCCTACTTATGTAGGTGTTTTTTAAAAGTGTAGGAAGTGTTAGCAGCTGTAACACAGGTACTACTTAGCTCGGCTGCTAAAATAATTTGTTTAGTACTATTCTAACCATAACTCAATCATGTATGTTTTTTGTTATTTGTATTATGCACATGTTAATAAATAACATTTCATTACTTCATACCAGTACCTCAACATAAGGTTCATGAGTTGCAGCCCCTCGCCGCGCAGGAAGCGGTCCCGGTTCGCAGGCTCCATCAGCGCACAGCACAACGAGTCGAACATGTTTTCCATCGCCTCCTGTTCCTCGGCGCCGGCCGGGTCGTGCCTTTTGTAGAACTGTTACCAACATTTACCTTTTTATTTGGTTCTACTTACAACAATTAATTACTACAGGTGGGTAACAAAAAGCTCTAAAGCAATATTGAAATAATGTTAGATTAACGTTTTGGCGTTTTCAATATTGCTATCCGAGCTTGTGGTTACCCCCTAGGTCAGACCCAATGACCCATCATAGATAAAAAAAATATTACCTAAACTTATTCATAACTAGCTACGCCATGCGAGTTCACCAGCGGGCACAGATATTAGTACTACGTCTAAAGTGTACATAATATTATGTAATGCCACGGCTGTGTTGTTCTAAGCTATCCCACAGGGGTGATTTTTCCGGGATATAAATAAGCTTGTGTTAAGCACTATCCACACATTTCCGGGTCTGGGCTATCCGTGTTTCGAGTTGTCCGTTTCAGTGTTCTCGTCAGGGACGTGCCATCCGTCACCCGTGTTCACACATATCAGGGAAATCGGTATCAGTGTTCCCGTTTACATTTTTGGCATACAACATCAATATCTCCAAAGATATCATCATTTTTAGTGCAAAACACATTTCTGGGTCAGATAAAAATCGGATAGTCTGTCAGAGCGTCCGTGGGTCCGAGCGTGCTCCGGGATACTGACGTGACGATCCGGATGCGCCTGACACGGAGCTACGTGAACAAGTTCATATAAGTTGTACGTAACCGATTTTTTTCCCCGTCCCTAACGGAACACGGCAGGGCCGGGTACCCGGAAATGTGTGGATAACGCTTGCTATGCTTTCGATATAGAATGACGACTATTCAGGTACACGCCCCACCACACGCACGGCACGCAATGGTTTTTGGTTTGCTTTGTATGATTTCAGATAGCCCTTTCCGCGCTGCCCGGTCCGCTGACCCGGTCCGTCCACGAGTCGGCCAGCCGAGGTCATTCAATAAGAAATACATACCGCAAGTTGCTGCAAAAGTACATCAATGCCATCAAGCTCCCCTAATAATTTTCTGTTCTCTGGTGTATGCTGTAAGAGTATCGACAGAATCTCTGTTGCATATAATTTGTTTCCATCAAACGGAATTTTTAACTGAAAACAATACAAAGACAAATCATATTTTGATTAACAAAAAATCTAAATTAAAAAAGTTATTGTTTTTTTTACCTTCAGTCTTTTAAGTATCCATTGCATGAAACCCTGTTTGGCTACATCAGTACAAAGCTCAGGCCTGAACTCAGTGATATTTTCAACAATACCTACAAAGCAAAGTAGGTATTAAGTATTTATTCAGAACAGAACAGAACAAAACAGTGGAGGAAAATATTTTTTAACACCTTTATAAAAAGTGGAATTCTGAAAGTCTGGCATATGAGTACGCCAAACTTTTTCTTAAAAAAAAAAGGAAGTGCGGGTTACCTTTGCATTGTAGTACAAGCCTTCATATTTAATAATATTTTACCAAGTGTATTGTGTACAGCATCTCTTTCGTCCGGCACCTGTTCGTCCAGCCTCGCCAGGTTGTGCAGTAGCAATGCGGGTGCTTCGGCCTCTGCTAATGCATTGATCAGATCCTCAGCGCCCTCCTCACTTTCATGCAGAATATCAACATCTGTGAACTCCTGTTAATCATAAATACATCTTTTGAATATTAAAAATGGTGTGAGACCATTTTAATGCTTAGTTTTCTGAGTATTCTACAAACCTGTAAGAGGTGGACAACTTTGGTAGAAATATCAGTGTTGTCATGAGAAAGCAGCTCCAGAAGAGAGTTAACACATTTGAGGTCCACAAGCAGTGGATATTGGTCGGGCACTGTAGCTACTGCACTCAATTCCTTAAAATAAAATTTTAAATGAATTGCTGCGCGTTAGGCTCGCTAAAACTCGAGAATGGCTGGCCCGCTTAAGCTAATTTTGGTCTTGAAATGTTTGTAGAAGTCCAGGGAAGCTTTAAACAGTGAAAAAAATTGAATAATGCTAGATAAATAACGCGAGTGAAACCGTGCGGGTCAGCTAGTGTGCAAAAAATTTTGAATGTGGGAAACATTTTGTTGTCTCTTGCACAACAACCGATCAACATTAACTAGCTGATTGAATGTACAAATATTATAATTATTATAGTTAAATAAAGGTGTTTCATTACAGTAATAAAATTTTGCATAACCAATTAAGTTAATAAAATATATTATAACAATATTATATTATTTATTTATTAGTATAAGAATATCCTATAATTTAGGCATTCTACATATCTGCATTTAGTGACTACTCATGGTTAATGTAAAAATGTAATTCAGAAATAAAAGCTATTATTATTATTATTTATCATGTTTTAAACATGATAAACATGAGGAACATTCCACCTTAACAGTGTCTTTAGAAGCAAATTCCTAATATTTAGAAGCACCTGCACTATTTCCACAAGACAAATAATTTCTAATATACCTGTAACGCTTCATGAAGATCAAGTTCACTGTCCATAAACTTCTCAGGTTGATCAGGAAACTTTATCCGCATTTCTCGGTTTTTTAGAGCTTTCTTCTCAAAGTTGAGAACCAACTTTTTTACTGCAGTGTCATCAAGGATTTCACCCTGCAAAATTCACAATAACTAATGGTATAAAGTTGGCACATTTTTTTTCTTCTAGAGCTCTATACATCTCCTGCCTTAAGTTTATAATTATATTTAAAAAAACCCTACAAAACTTTTCCTAAGTCTTATTACTTCAATGGTATCTTTTCTTATGGTCATAAAGATGCACTAATACTTAATATTATGAGATTGGAGAATATAGGTACCTCAGTTACTTCAGTCTCCACATATCTGAGGATGTCTTCTCGTTCTTTATCAGTTATAGTGGGTTCTTTAACAAGAGACTGACTTAGTTGTTGCATGGTATGCTCTCCTTTAGGCTGCTTGCTGAGGCGGCGCATCTTCATCGCCCGGGACGGTTCCTCATCGGAGTCACCGCTATCATCATCATTTGGTCTTTTAGGCGTTGGAACCGGCTAGTAAATATGAAAAAGTTATAGTAGGTAGGTAGTGTATTGCAAGGTATATATTCGAGACTGACTACAATAGTTACCTTAAACGAGAGAAGCTCTCCTACATCCATTTTGATTGTTTTTATCTAACAACTTGTTTTATTTAGGCTAATTTAGCTCCAGTCGTGACAAAGTTTTGTATTATTATACTCTCTCAGCACTGTATGTACTATTACTCCTACTACATCACGGAATAAAAACAAATAAACAAAACAAACAACTTTTTAGGTTATTATTTTTCAGTCAGTCTTCTTCTTCTTTTTTTTTTTTAAATTATAGCACTCACTTCACTTCTTTGTGTAGGGCGTCTGTGGCTTGTTTGTCACAAATCACAAATCTGCCAGTGTCATATTGCGATTTTTTTAAATATTTGCCAGTGTCAAGTTATTTTGACATTGACATATTCGATAAACATTTTTTTTTTAATAAGTCAGTCTAATAATACAGACAATGTTGCCAGTGTCAAGTAATAAAACATAACATAAACAAACAAACAAATCAAGTATGAGCCACAGACTAGACGCCACAACCGAGATTTTTTTCTGAATTTTTGTAGTTTTGTAGGTATAGTATAAAAAATCCTTGATTGTAACTATCTATATCACAGACTGTCAAAGACACTTTTAATAATTCAATCACATTATTTTGTAAGTGGGTCTGTGCGCCGTTGGTTATCTATGGCTCTCATCTCATTGGTTGATTTGCTTGCTAGTATTAGTTGGCGGCAATTTTGAATTCTTCATAGGGTTCCTTCCTTGTTTCTTCACCATCGATCGGATCCCTCCTATCGGTTCATATCATATTTATATTCATGATACACTCTAATTATTTTAAAAGTAAAAGGCAGACAAAGCTAAAGACAATGTCTGGTCATCAAGAAATAAACTCTTTTTTCAAGAAACCGGGAAGTACCACACAACAAAGTTTTATTCTAAAGGTTTGGTTGGTTTGTCTAACATGTTCTTGTGCTAGGTATCGTGTTATCATCACACAGCGTCCGTCGTGTGTGATATATATTTGAGCAATGTTTTGCAGGGTATTAGTAAGACGCTAAATTCAGCTAGCAAATTGGACCTTAACGGATTACTGGAGCTTCTTAGCATAACGAATGATATCAACTTGCAACTCAAAGTATTTTCAGCTCTGTCTGCCTATTTGATGTGTAATGTAAGTGTATTTTGCTTCATTTCATTTTTATTTAAACTTTCACCACAGCATTGGTCTTCATTGTATTGTAGGTACAGTAGGTTTCCCTGATATCAGTAACAGCGGCGAGTAGGCACCATACCATAGTACCATTGGAACAAATTATTATTATTGCCAGCTAATGGTAATGCTAACATTGGTGGGTCCTCCCTCCTCATTGGGACTTGAACCAGCGCACCTCTCGCACCTCAGCCGGCTCATCTGTTACACACGCCGCTACCAGTTCGAGGAAAACTTATATTATTTCCCCATTTTATTAAGTTAAAATCTCAATTAATCAGGTACCTACTAACTAATTGTAGCTCAGAAAAGTTTTTTTTATACCCACAACTAAAATAAGCAACGTTCAGAGCAGTCATTCTTTGGAGGATAGGTGACCAATTTGGTTGGAAACTCTAACTCGTACCTAGGTACGGGCTTTCTTTCGCACCATCATCGTCTTCGTAAGATGCTGGGAGCATCATGACATGCATGTCCCGGTGCTCTTAACCGTAGGAGTATTTAGCAGGAGCACGAGGAGAAAGCGTGCTGAACTTTTTTTTTTTATACCACTAAAGTGGCAACCAAGCGTACGGCCTCCTTGATGGTCAGCGGTTACCGTATCCTATGTACGCATGCAACATCATAGATATCGCTTGCCTGTTACCACCCTGAGACGTTAGATGGAAAGTCTCATGTGCCTGTAATTTCACCGGAAACCATACCCTCCGAACCGGAACAAAGCAATGCGAGCATTACTGCTTGGCGGCAGAAATACGTATGGTGGTAGTCCTTCCCCGGACGAGCTCTATCACTAAGAACTCTACTACTCTTATGAACTTAGCCTAATAATAATGTGCATTAAACACCAGCTAGCCTACCATGAAAATGTATGGCTTAAATTTAGGAGCCAAACGAAATACGAATGCCACGGTTTTTGTGACTGATTTTGGAATTAATGCAATCTATAGTACGAATTACACGAAATTTCGGTCTGAAACTTTGGAATAATGATTTATGGTGGACCTGCAGTATGTACATTCTAGTTTTTGCGGAAGGGTCTGCATAAAAATTACCTTTTAGAAAGGCGCTAATATCGACGTTATAATCAAATGCAATGCTGTTTACGACAAATTAAATAACATACTGTCAAGAGGTCTACCGAGAAAGTCTACAGAAGCTTTGAACTTTCTTTCGGCATTGCTGTACATTAACGCGGAGGAAGACGGCACGACGAAGAGGAGAACACTGGCTATCTACGCACAGAACATGACAAGAGTCAGTGGATGCTTATCAGCAATGTGCGAAATGTTCACTAATTGTATGCTGGTAAGATTTTAATGCCATGATATATTGTATTTATAGAACCTAGAAATTGAATTTGTGATCTCCGCAACTTACCATAACACACATGATGTTATGCAAACAATGGTTTGAGGTGCCATTATTTTGCGAATAATTAGGCGGTAGACGATACGTAAGAGAAATAAAAACCTTCCATTATTCGCAAAATTAGTAGTCCCCAGCTTAAGCCTAGCCCAGCTTATTTACCAATCCAGACTAAATATTGTTACAGATAACACTTAATTGTAGGTACCCAGAATTATAAATCTAGATTAGCAATAAAATTTATGGTAACATAAGTGGGCAGCCTATTTTATCATCATCATCATATCAGCCAATAGACATCTACTGCTGGTCATAGGTTTCCCCCTAAGAGTGCCATGACGACGGGTCTTAAGCCGGCACCATCCAACGAGGTTGTTTTGATTTTATTTCAGTATCACGATACATGGAAAGCTCTTTGCCAGTGCCTAGCCATAGCTTGCAGTGGAAGTGAAATGAACCAAAGCTATTGCTCACATCTGATTCCTGTGGTAACTGAGATGCAGTAAAACTTAAATTACTTAAACACTTGGTTAATTTTTGGTCAGTGGCAGTATTCAAGTTACTTTATGGTCAGTGGTCAGCCGGCGCTTACGTGATCAGCAGTCTGCTATGATAAATAAAATTGCAAAGTTTCGACCGAAATTTCCGTGTATTCCCGATGTCCCCATTAACCGTGTCCCCGTTAATGGGGACAGTAGGATTTTAATAAAATTAATAAAAAACATTCCCGTTGTCCCCATTGTTTCGCGTAATCCGTCACATAATTCAGAAATCGGCACGTGATCAAGCGACATTACCAAAAAATTTTATGAAACTTCACGGTACCTAGCTAAATTGAAAGGTTAAAACTCCGAGGTTTCGGACAGACGATTTCATAGTAGGCCAGCTGATTTGATTTGATTTGAACATGGACACGGTTTTGCACTGAACAAAAATTAAACTTTACTTGTAAGTAGGTACACCTGCATTCTTACACAGTACTTCTTTTGTTTTAGAGCATCCAAAAATGCAGTCAAGTGAACATAGACACGCTTTTGGTTCTTCAAAGCTTACTGCTGAATCACAGGAGGAATAGTATTTTGTTCCTCGACAGCAATGGAGTTAAAATATTTACTAGGTCTGTAATTTACCTACATATTTCGTAGCATTCGAGTTCGAGATCCAAAATCAAGCAATAGAGTCAAAACTGCATCACGACCACCTGCACACCACATGCAGGGTTTGAGTACATAAACGGTGCCGTTGTATGTGTTAGTATCATGGTTGGCCCCACCCAATTATAGCAAGAGCGAGATAGCACACTTACGCTCGCGCTGACATGCACGCGCTTGGATCTACACAAAATCAAAATAAACGCGTGCCTTAGTCCTTAGCTTAAGTGCCGGCAAACTCGAGACCGAGGTGAGGTAAGTAAAACCGGTGGGAGGTAGGGAATGGCCATTCTGTACGTGAAACTAATATTTGTTTTGTGCCTTTATTATATTAAAGTTAATTACTTTAAACCTTCGTCATTGACTTAAGAACGATTTCTGTGCTTAAGAATGACAAGGAATAAGAATACTTAGCAAGCCGCTGAAATGACAGTTTTTTATTTTATATAAGGGTAGGTAAAATTATGTAATATTGTTTTAGGGAACTCCTGCATTACGATAAGTGCTTACAGCTTCTGACGACAATAGTGCAATGTCCTAGAACATCAACATTACTCGCAGAACAAACCAACGTGCTATCAGACTTGCGTGATTTCCTACGCTTGTATGGACCAAACTCTCAGGTGGTTTGAATATAACATAACCCTCTTATTCATTAATACTAATCGTTTAAAACATTTGATAAAATAAGTGCCCTTGTCAAAACCAGAGGTAGCAACAGATATTTACGCCATTTTAGCTATAAGAGGTTTATCACTGTTAAAGGCTCATGAGACTTTAGACCTAAAACTGGTGTAGTAAAATCAATGCAATGAGTATTATGAATATGGCTTAGAACTGCACAGGACCGAGAAGAATGGCATAAGCGAAAGGAGGCCTATATAGTTCGCACAGCGGATCTAGGCTTCCGTGAAGTTAGCCGTTTGTGATGCGCAAAGACAATTTAGTTTGAAAAAGCTCCATTGCGCATCGAAACGGCTAATTTCACGACGGCCGAGATCCGTTATGAGAACTATACCTGTGCCTATACCCAGCAGTGGGTGATACCAGGCTGAAATGATGATGATGATAAATAATATTACAATAACAATTTTTAACATTTTTTATACACATGCGTTGTGTATTATGTTAACAAATTATTAGATCGTAAAACGTTATCTTTATTATTACAGTTGGGTCAAAAGGCAATTATTATTTTGAATCACATCAGTTCAAGTGCTCCTGTTCAAGGTTAGTTAAGGCGATCAAACACTAAAGCAGAGCCGAACTGAGTCAACCAAAAGAATCGTGTCAAAACAACGAAAATGACATGACGCAATTTTATGACGCAGTTTTGATACGATTCTATTCTTGTATGTTGATACCAATCGTCTCCGCTCTGCTTTTGTGGAAGATAGCCTCATAAAGATGTCTTGATAAGTAGCTTATGGTATTATTATATTGTAACTAAACTAAAACATGCTGTTCACAGAAAAGGAGATCCATCAAAATACTATAACTTCAGAGACTAGCGCCAATCAATCACTCGTTGAAATAGATACTGCGAAGAAATCTCTAAATGAGAATGACATCAATGCCAAGACAGCAAATGATTTTGAAGAAACTAAAGTTTTAATACAAAATGTTATGAAAGAAATGTTCATTTGGAAACAAAACGAGTTAAACCTTCAGAACGGTGAATCTAAATCTGTTCTTGATGCTGGAAATAAAATTAAGAGAACATCGATAGCAAATAATCACAAATTAAGTACTAAAAGTAAACAACTAAGCAATAAAACAAACATATTATCAGAAAAAAGAACAAACGAAATAATAAAACTAGCTGAAAGCAATCGAAGAAACAGATTACAGTGTAACATTGCAAGTGAACTTTCATTTTCATTTTTACAAAATGACGAGTTCCAAGTACCAAAAAATCCGAAGCCAAGTACATGCTTTTATAGATCTCCTAAACATGTCACCCAACGACTAAGCAACGATAATACGCAACAAAACGATACGACCTTCTATGGAACAATATCAGACACGAGGAAAACTGAAAAACAAACAACTACTTTACAAGATTTCAGTCCAATATTTGCTTCGACACCGAAACATACAAATGAAACGGAACATTTTACAGAAGCCACTGTAAATTCGTATAAAACGACTGCAGCAGTAAACAAGCAAAATAAATATCACGACTTGAAAATAAAAAGACAAAAAGCCAAGAGAGAAACGCAGAAAAATAAAGCTATGAAAAACCGTTCGTTAGGCGCGAGGTTTTTCGGCGCCATCAACGAGTCTTGTACGACATTCGTAAAAACAGTGAAAAACATTTTTAGTAAGAAAGAATCCCCTAACGATTCGCGCAGTGCAAGTCCTAACTCTACAATAAATACAGCCATAAAAGACAAATGGTCAAACTACAGTTTTATGCACTACATGCGAAA
The DNA here is from genome assembly GCA_951394395.1 of Colostygia pectinataria. Lineage (NCBI taxonomy): Eukaryota > Metazoa > Arthropoda > Insecta > Lepidoptera > Geometridae > Colostygia > Colostygia pectinataria. Next base: position 8,503,782 of record OX596351.1, on the reverse strand, counting down.
AAGAGATGCAGTATTGAATGACAACTGGATGAAAAACAAAAACATTGAACCATGTAACTTCAGCATTGAAGCTAATTCTTGCAAAACCTGTGACGACACTGCAGTTTTGAAACAAAAACTGACAAAGGACGAATTCCTAAAGCAGACTGTAAAGAAACTGAAGTTAGGAATCAATTTATATGGCTGTGATTTCAAGGTATGGTAATTCATGAATGGATAAAACGTTTATGAGTTAATTATTTCGTAATGTGAGACAATTTTTATTTTTTGCAGAAAATATCTAAGACAATGTGGCCTCGGGAAACATACATGACGCCTTTGGTTCTTTACAATCTTTATAGAAAACTGTTATTGAAATAAATTTCTATTAGAATTTGTGGGATTTAGATACATACATGTAGTTAAATTACATTGTGCTATGCCTAGGCGCTTCATAATGTTGCACATTTACCAATCTGCCTGCCAATAAATCTAGAATTAGTTAAAAACAGAGTCAAAATAAATATCTATCTTATTTAATTATTCCACAGTTAAATATGTTGTGTACGAATATAGAAAATAAATTAATTGAGCACGCAACATTACAACTTGCTGTAAGCGGACTCGTGGCGTACCATGTCCTTGGTGATATCAGCGATCGTTTGAGTTCCTGGAACAAGTACAATCCTCAATGTAAGAAGTATATTATGTATGTTACGCGGTGCTAATATTCAGACAAAGTGTTGACATACCCGATAAACTAATTTAGACCAATTTCTTGACAGATGACAGTTTTAGACCGACATTCTTGCGCGATACGTTAGCGTTTACGATTGTCAAAAGAGTTTTTCGCTCTAGAACTTAATCTGGGTTTTACGGCTAAGCGGGTGCTTTGCTCGACTTTGCTCTGTCATGAGAGTTGGCCACTGACTCTTACGAATTTACTTACTTTACTCTGTGTTCGAGTACTGTATTTTGTTTTGCCAAAATATAATGGCATGAGGTTGAGATTATTTTAATGATGATGAACTCTCCAAAGATAAAACCAGCAGTCAAGGTTTAAGTTATAATTATCTTTAAACCATATAATACGATGTTCCGAATTATGTTTATGGTAAAATTTTATTCACGTACCTGCAATTTGGAAAGTGTATTCAAGTTCAGTTCGGAATATGTTAAGCATTTTTTGAACACCGGCCTGGCCGCCAACTGCTAAGCCCCACAATACTGGACGGCCGACGAAGACCTGAAAAGTTAAGTACATTTTTATTTTGAACTTTTACCAGCGATGACACGAAATGTTATTTTGATAAACAATGTATTTTTAAGCGATTATTTTTAATACCACTAAAGTGGCAACCAAGCGTACGGCCCACTTGATGGTAAGCGACTAACGTAGCTCATATATGCTTGTAACATTAGATATATCACTTGCGCGTTGCCACCCTGAGACGTAGTTGTAAAGTCTCATGTGCCTGTTATTTCACCAGAACACAGCAATGCAAGCATTACTTAAGAGTAAAGTTCTTTGTGATAGAGCTCGTCCGGGGAAGGACTACCACCATACCTATTTCTGCCGCCAAGCAGTAATGCTTGCATTGCTGTGTTCCGGTTCGAAGGGTGTGGTTTCTGGTGAAATTACAGGCACATGAGACTTTACATCTAACGTCTCAGCGTGGTAACACGCAAGCGATATCTATGATGTTGTATGCGTACATAGGCTACGGTAACAGCTTACCATCAAATGGGCCGTACGCATGGTTGCCACTTTAGTGGTAAGTGTAAAAAAAAACTGCTTGGTGACAGAAATAGGTATGGTGGTATTTAGTAAAGTTCTTCCGCGAACGAGCTCTATCATAAAGAACTCTACTACTCTTTGTTTATGCGTAAGTGTAAGTTGCACAGTCAAAACACTACAGCCGTCGTCTATAAGAAAACTTTATGTTTAGATGCATGGATCAGTTTGTGCAATGCACTATTTCTTTTCTGTAAATAAGAGTACGACTTTTGCTTTATTCTTACCATTTTAGCTCCAATTGCTAAAGCTTTGTAAACATCTGTGCCTGTTGTGATCCCACCATCCAAATATACATCGATATTGTAGTTTTTAACAGCATCGATAATCTCCGGCAAAGCTTCAATCTGAAACCAATAAAAATAATTATTACATACCTACGCATCCATACTAATTAGTATCTTCTTGTTCATGTATGTCATAACAATAACTAGAGATATTTTTAAAGGTCTTCGTTAATGATTTAAGGTTTATCGCGAATATTGTTTAAAAACACTCAACTCACGGCACCATAATTAAGTACCTACTACGTCGTTTGAACGGCTCGTCTAGTATCGCCAGTCTTTCCTTGCCATTCTTAAGTCAATTAACAAAGACGATGACAGTTTTGAAAGACACTTTAGCTAACAGAAGTTTATAGTATAATTAGCGACCCGCCCCGGCTTTGCACGAGTGCTTAAACTACGTATAAACCATACTCTTGAATCACTATCTATTGCTGAAAACCGCATTTAAATCCATTGCGTAGTTTAAAAGATCTAAGCATACATACATACATAAAAGGGACAGACGGCGGAGAGCGACTTTATCTTATACTAGGCGTCGCCTGCGACTTTGTTCGCGTGGAACTCGGTAACTGTACTTTTTACCGAGATGAAAAGTAGCGTATGGTCACTACCTATCTATTTATGTGTAAATTTCAGCCAAATCCGTTCCGTGGTTGTCGAGTTATAGAGGAACAAACATCCATCCAAACATCTAAATATCCAAACTTTCGCATTTATAATATTAGTGTGACTATGTAAATAAATAAATATAATAAATAATGCTGGACAATCTACACAGTATCATCTAGCCCCAAGGTAAGCTGCTGTTAAACAGAGCTGTATTATGGGTACTAGATGACTGATATATACTTAATACAATACAATACATAGATAGATATTTTTTTATATATATAGAAAATACCCAGAACACCCGGAACAAATATTTGTAGATCGTACAAACATTTGTCCCGAGGCGGGAATCGAACCCGCAACCTCTGCGTCGCAGGCGGACCTGCGCCCGCTGCGCCACATCGGTCGTCATTATGAATAAGCGGTAAAGATTATGAATAAGCCCTTTAAGTGTACCTAACCTACCGTCGAGGGAACACTGTCAAGTTGTCTAGCTCCGTGATTGGACACCAGAATGGCTGCGCAGCCAGCTTCTACGGCTCTTAATGCATCATCGCCACGAAGTATTCCTTTAGCTATGATAGGTAACTTTGTAATACTGAAACCAATAAAAACAATAAGTAACTTCACCAATATAGAAATGAATTCAAATACCTATGCGTTCAAGAATTTTACCTCTTCAGCCATTTCACCTCATCCCAAGTAAGATTTTTGTCAAATAAGTTTTGTACATAATTATTCAAACCACTTCCTTCGCCAGTGCTTTGTATTTTTGTTGAAAGATGGCCGGCAAAGTTAGCTAATCTGCAATAGAATAAAATAATAAACACCCTGATTTATCTTTTTGATGTTTTAAGCAAGTATCAGTGGCCAATTAAATCTGATCCCGGGATCCGTGGACACAAACCCTTTAAAACTAAAACAGTGATTTGAATTTTAAGGGTGTTTAAAATATAATGTTTCGTGTGTTTTGCAGTCTGTGGTTTGCGCGAAAGTTTCTGAATTTTGTTTATTGATGTTTTCGATTCGTTTGACATTCCTCTGAAAGGAATCATCTAGCGGTACATTTCATACCCATTTTTTTCACAGCCGTGTATTTTACCAATATTGGAACAATTTGGGCTCGTCTCAGAGCCAGTACGGCTTATTTATAATAATTTCGCCCCGAAAAAATTTGCCACGAGAAGAACCGTCAAAGTAATGACATAGACATAAAAGAAACTTACTTCAAGTGCTGAGGCAGAGTAAATTTGTTGCGGACATCTGCCCTTCGAAGACCAAACATTGGAGTGTCGACTGTCAGTGCTATCGCCTTGAACCCGGCCTTTTCAGCTCGTAGCACTAGGTTCTTGGTTACTTCACTAAAAACAAAACTTTCTAAGCATTTTTCACGAGATCCCTCTTTTTCAAGGAACTTCGTACGACATAAACAACATAACAACATCGAAGTGGCAATGGGAAAGCCAAGTAACTATTGTTACGCAGTACTAATATCTGCTCTGTGATAAAGTTTTGCATGGCGCTACTGCTGTAATTCAGCTTGCCGATGATTATATATTGCTCAAGAATGTATGGCTGCATTCTGGACGATAGCGGAGAGCAGGGCGGCAGCGGTGGCGCTATACCAAACGTTTTGTATGGCGCCACTGCTTTAATGGTTTTGGCAGTAACAGCCTCAAGCAATTCTCACCGATCTTTATAAATGTAGAGCTGGAACCATTTGATTGCCTCAGGTGCTGCTTCAGCTACTTCCTCTATGGAACTCGTAGAAATTGTGCTTAACGTATAGATGGTTCCTTCAGCTTGAGCGGCTGCAGATTGGTGAAATTAATTTAGACATTAACATTTGCTGTATGTAGATAGGGATTCTACAATTTTACTAATAGTAAACGGGGAAGTTTGGATGTTTGTGGGAGTATCACGCCAGAACGGCTGAACGGATCTGTATGAAATTTGGCTCAGGCATAGATTATAGTCTGGAATAGCGCATAGGCTACTTAATATCATGGAAGTTCGATTCCCGTGAGATAAATAACTGCTTAACTGCGGTTAAAACCGCGGGGCGCAGTTAATGGTAGGTATATTTTGTTTTAGCTTTTGTTTTTTTGATAAAACATAACATAACACGCAAAAAAAGCATCTGCCAGAGACTTGGAATGACCCCCTATTTACCTCTAGCACTGGCCAGTTCACCATCGGGATGCGCCATGCGTTGCATTGCAGTCGGAGACATTCCCAACGGCATAGAAACCTCGTTCCCCAATATATTGGTGCGGAGATCGCAACCAGTGATGCCTACAAGACATTTTGGACGTATTCGCAACCTGTTTTAAAAATAAATGTTTATTCAAAAATATATAGTTAACTGTCGCTCTTGGATTTCAAATGTCGATAGCTCATACCATCGATTTAAAATAAAGAAATCTCATAGGTACGAATTTAGTCAAGATGAACTTTTAAGTTATTAAGTTTAAAATAAATTATTATGTTCAGTTATTTACCTTTGGAAAGCTGCTTTGTTTTCTAATAGTGTTGTCTCGTCAGTTGCTCCACTTTTGTAATAATCCCGAGTAGTTTTTGATAAAATTGCGGTGGCAGCATCTTCCAAATCTTTTACACAGATGTATTTCTCCATTTTAATTTAGAGTACGCACTTCCCGAGAATAGCTCGTCAACTAAAGTTATAGATAGTAGACCAATTATGTATTAACTGTTTATCGGTGATTTAACGATGTGCAGGGTCACAGGTCATAATATCGCACTGTTTAAAATTTTACAAGAAATAAACTAGAAATATCTTAACAGTTCACTAATAGTCTGACCGTAGATAATTATTTGTTTTTCTTGTTTTTTTTTCTATCAGCTACAGAGTATCAACAATTAAATACTAGTTGGGTTTAAAATAAAATAAAATAAGCATGGTTTGTTTTATATTTTATTATCGATTTAGTTATTATAATTTGTTTGGATGCTACATAATTAGCATTAACATATTATGTCAATTGCTACTTGGTGTTTTTGTCATAGAAACGTTATACAAAACTGTTATTATTTAAGTATTCATCTCCATTCTTATAGTCATACAATATACTGTTGCAATGGTGATGAAATAAACAAATACTGTTTATTACTTTTAAAGGTATTTAAGTAAAAATCACAAGCTGAGGACCTCTTCTTCGAGTATCTAGTTCGTGTTAAAGTCCCTGTCACCAAACAAACTACGAGCTAGCTAAGCTTGCACCTTTCGTACACGTTGGAGCTCGTATTTTGATCTAGTATTGACCAACCTCATTTCATTTACAATTTTACACCGCGTCACCTCTCTCCTATCTAATCCTTAATCCACTCTATCGTTCTTCCTTGCACGATAACATTATTTTTGCAGTTTATAAAAGATACAAAATACTCAATCATAAATTTACATTATGAAAAGGTTCCTCTAACTACTCCATCTTTGGTAATACATTTAACAATAGTCAATGGTTAATCGACCAGGGTTCTTATTCACAATAATCATTCCTGTATTCTCTACCAATGTGTCGTGTGAATTGTTATCTTCATGTATTTATTTTACAAAACAATGTGATCTTACCTAAGTAAGTTCCGATGACAGTACTTTTAGTTCATTAATCCAAAACAAAGCTACATATTTATATGAGTAATTGCATTATGTAGTAGTTTAGAAGGTGAAATTATTTTAATGATTTAGCATCTAACTCGTAATTATTATTTATGTACAGACTATCAGGTGTAAGCTTTGAGTAAATAAAAACTAAGGCACACGGTCTACAAGACCACACACAAAAACAATGTAAAATTATTATAATTATTAACATAATAGGTATTCACAAAAAATCACGGTGGTTTTGCTTGGTTTTATATACAGAAGCGGCAGAGGCATCGATTGTATTTTCTGCATCGCTAGAAACTTTACAAACGGTGGCAATGTGCGTCGCCTGATAGCCTGGTCGATATAAAATTTAAATTCTTTACAATGAAAAACGATTTATAATAATTAACGTTACTTACATAAAAAGATAACTAACTTTTTTACAAATCAGAACATTGACGAAGTGGCAACATTTTCCTGTCAGACTAGTTGTTGGATACCTAATTCTACTCGACTAAAATAATATCGTAGTATGAAATGCCTAAAAAATATTTATGACCTATGAAAAAAATATTAAATAGTGATGTAAAGTCATATTTAAGCCAACAACTAATGTGGCCATAAGTTTTGATGCCCATAATATGTATTTATAAAAATGATGTCTGGTAGAGCAACTTAACAATATAACTTTGTTAGGTGGTAATAATAAATTACTATAATAAATATTTAAAAATGAATGTATGTTACTTTTTACTGTTCATTTTAGAATACAGGTTGTATCCTGATATTTTATAGTTAATTTTATTAAGAAGTATCTCATAATAAAAAGTGTTTGTAACAATATATTTTTACACGAATTTACGTTACTCAATTAAATTTCAGACTAAGCTTTGGTTTCTTCGAGTTATAACAATATTTTTAAATAAACAAAGCTTCGTCATTATCCCATAAGTTTAAGTTATGTATTTAGAAATGTAATTTTATGATTTTTATTACTAATTTTCTTAATTGCTAAAAGTACCAAAAACTATTTATCGATACGAATGAATTGTCGAAAATTGCGTATGTTAGATATTAGTTTGATGAATAGTTATTAATAAACCAAGTCCTAGCCGAAGCTAGAAGCATTGCTATGCGTGTATAACAACTGTTAAAATACATAAAACAGTTAAAAACAGTAAGAAAGACGATAAAACTCATAATAAAATAATCTGTAATCCGAAATGCATTTAACAGACCCACCGTTTTGGCTAATAATTGAATGATCTTATGTTGCGCAAGAAATGCGCGCAAATTAAAGCTACGTTCAAATCGACGTAAAAATGCAACTGTTCATGTATGGTTTCAGAGAACGAGTTGACGCGTGTATGGAGACGACATTGCGACGTGATTATAGTATCATGTGACCTTTTGCCAAACTCATCATTAGTACTTTATTTTGTTAGCAAGTTAAATACAATGTAGAAAATCTGCTAGCAACAATTACGGATACGATGTAATGATTGATATCAAATTATTTTAATATATTTTGGCATTGGAAGTTACTGGTCCGCTATCTTAAATTTTCGCCATTGTTGAAACCATGATAAATCCATAGAAAACATTAAAACAAACAAGACATGTTAGATAACCACTTGCCTGCACGTTGAGAATATTTAGTCATATTGCACAGCCAAACAGTTCTTCCGACCGCCCTTGTTATATCAATGGAACTGTACTTGAAATGTACCTGGATACCACGCAAGCTATGTAATATGTGCTTTCAACTTCGACGATCTATAACACGATTAGTGACCTTCTAACATTGGCAGTAAGAAGGGAAAAAACAGCTATATTTTATTTGATTGATACTAGGTATAGCTATATTTTTCTAAGACAATGTATGTTTATAAAAGCTTTATTCTTTAAGTTTACTGAAAACGGTTAGTAAAATATAAAATAATCTAAAACGGCCTCCAATTTTATTGAATTTAAATGTATAAATTTCTGCCTGAGATCACACTTAAATGATAAGTATAACATTTTATAAAAAGTACAGTCAGGTCATACAGTACAATCATAGTTACTTAATAATAATAAAATATTATATTACATGCTACGCGCTGTTGAATAAATTATTCCATCGAAAACGTAATATGAATAAAACCTTAATTCCAAAAAATAAATACTATGGTACTTTTAAAGCGAATCGATAATCTACATAAATAACTGAAAACGAATAGGGGGCGAGCAGCGAGTCGCCCGGGCGACGCCGACGCGGCCCGCCCGGGAATCGCGGCACCCGACTAATACTTAACGTAAGCGCCAACGAAAACAAACTACACATATCCTTAGCATCACAGAAAAAAAACTACGACTAAGCGACGACCCGGCGACGGGCCCCCGGCGGGACGCGTCGCGCGCGCGCTAGGCGCGGGGCGCGTGCGGACTAGATGTGCGCGCGGCACGGCAGGCTCCGGGGCCAGGCTTCCAGTCTGCGAACCAGTTCAGCGTATCAACACGACCTCCACTTGCAGTGTCACTACATAATAGATTATTACAATAATGATTATAGCAGCTATATGCTGCATGGGCGCCTATTAGACAATGAAAGCCTTTTCGATAAACTGAAAACGTGTAACTCATAGCTATATCAGTAAACTGAGTTCAGGATCCCTAAGTTATCTGTACAAAACACAACAACATAAAAATAAATAAATAAATAAAACTTTGTAGCTATGATATTTCCCTATATTTTTTGGAATAGCTGTCACTTAAGAGGCCTTTCCAAGATTTAGCGATATAATTCATAAAGTTCGCCTGAATATATCTTTATATAGTATAAGTAATAGTGCGCGCGACGAGGAACGATACGTCCTCCCTCCATAAGCGCTCAGCGCGGTTTTAAGAGTCGGTGCTTCGATCGATATGATTATAAGTGCCCTAAGGTGTGATTTAAAAAAATTCGTAATAAAAAAAGTCAATGCTATTAGACTATTTTCTTTGTTGTATTTATTTAATAAAAACTTAAACTTAAATTTAGTAGGTGTATTTTTATTGTAAACTTCTTACTTTAGCAGAAATAACAAGCGTAAAATTGGGAAAAGTACGCGTTTTTTAGACCGTCTTTTTTCAAAAATACTGAACTAACATGCTGTATTTTTCTCTGTACACTTAAATTTTAAAACTGTGATTATTATAATTGCATTTTTGGAAATATGTTAGACTTTGTTATTTCATAGAAAACATGGTCGAAAGTTGACTGGAAAAGCTCATTTTACGAAACGTGTGTTACTAATTATTTTTTTAATCAGTTGTGTCTTGAGTTAATTAATATTTGTTCTGTTGGCTTAAATTTTAAGGGATAAAGCTTTTATATGTTTTTATTTTCGTTAAAATATCTTTAACACACGAGCCACAATAGTGTTCAAAACTTCACGGGCTACAAGAAAATTCAAGGATTATCAAGGATAGGGCTCTTAATGAGTTAATTAATCATAGCGTTTTTTTTTTTATGTCAGCAAGTGACAAGACAAACAAGACTTACAGATGCAGTGCCACCCAAAAAGTTTGCGTGGCACTGCACTGCGCCCAAGACATTGTTGTTAAGCTTCTTTCGCCCAGTAATTTCACTTGCTACAGCGCCCTTCGAACCTAAACACAGTAATGCTTGCACACTACTGCTTGGAGGTGGAATATCTGACACTGCGGTGGTACCCACCAAGACAGACTCTTGCTGAAGATTCCTACCACCAGGTAAATAGTATAGGTTTATGTGTGTGCGGTATACATACATATAGGGAGGTGCGGTGGGCTGCGTGGCTGGGTGCGCGGCGTTCAGAACGAGGGCGGCGCGGGCGCGGGGTCGGGCGCGGCAGGAGGCGGCACGCGGCGCGGGGGGGAGCCGCCCTCCTCCTCGCCCGCGCTCTCCTCCTGCTCACCCGCCTCCCCCGATCCCTCCGCCGAGCGCTCCCGACCACTCTCCTCTTCCTCCTCCTCTTCGTCGTCGTCGTCCGGACACAGCTGATAGGCCCTGGGGAATAAATATACATGAAATATGTGACTAAGTCGTTGCCTTTTAGTGTGTTGTGTTCGTAACATATTTGGCATTAACACTTGTCTTCCACACACACATACGGAATGTATGACGTCACGTGAATATAGTTCTTCAAATATTGTTATGATGAAACTAACTACCACTAACTCACCAATTGACATGAGTGAAACATCTCGTACTTTCAGCGTAATAAGCTTTTTTGGTGGTATTGTAGAGTAACTTACATGTTAAGAGGCTGTACAACCGCGAATTCATATTGAAAAAAAAAAAAAAAAAAACTTTGGGGTCCTACTTGTCGGAACGTAGGATTGTCCTTCTGCTTCTATTGTTAATAATACAGATATAGCTTACTTTTCTAGTGTTTTTCTAGCTGAGTTACTGCGCTCTAGGAAGTATCCACTGGAAGTTTCGTTCGAAGTGCCTGGTGGTGACCATGATCCATATGATCCGTAACCAGTCGGACCATACTGTAAACAAATATAATTTAAATTCAATTCATCAAAAACTTCTTAAGAGCACTCCCATTATAATTCGTTAAAAAAAAAGTATCAGCCGACTTGGATTTGAATATGTACGCGATTTTCGTAATTTGCGATGCTCATTAGCCAGATCCACCCCGGATGATCCAACGCGCTCCGGATCGCGCGCGGCTGGAGCGCGATCTAAAGGCGGCAAAAGCATTTGGCGTTGACGTGCCTCGCGCGATCTAAACTTCTGCCGCGCAGTTTGGCGTTGTATCATCCGGTGTGGATCCGGCTATTACGTAGTTTACTGAATTAGAGACTGGGAGTACTCACTCTGTCTAGCTCGTCCTGCAGCCAGGCCAGCAGCTGCCTCCAGCGGCGGCGCGCCTCGGGCTGCGCGTGCACGGCGCGCACGGCGGGCGGCGCGCGGCACATCACGCTCACCACGAGCTTCACGCACGCGTACGCGCGCTTCTGGTAGTGCGAGCGAGCGCGCGTCGCCGTCTCCAGCAGGCCCGGCCGCTCGTCTGACACACCCTGACAAAGAACATTTACAAACAAGTTTTAAAATATATACAACCTAGTTTAGTCATTCTTACTGACGTCCGTTATATGTGGTTGCTGTTCTCATGATGGAGAGCTTTGAGTGCCTTATCTGCTAAACATCATCATCATCATGACAGCCTTCTAATGTTCCCACTGTTGGGACACTAGCCTACTCTCAGGCGAGAGTGATTAGGTCTTAATCCACCACGCGGACCCAATGCGGATTGGTGGATGGCACACGTCTTTCGAATTTTTAGTTCTTGGACATGCCGGTTTCCTCACGATGTTTTCCTTCACCGTAAGAGAGCACTGGCATTGCACACATAAATTTTTCGAAACAGAAAAATCCATAGGTGCACGATCGGGTTTGAACCCACGACCTTAGGATTGGAAGGCGGGGTACTACCACTAGACCACCAGTGCTCGACGGGCGTTGCCATTTTGAGAGTGATATATAAAGATAATGTCATATGTGCCTGTAACTTTATTGGCATCGGCACCAATCTTTTTTCACATGCAATTGGGCTATGTGTGCTTCTCTCAGAGTAGAAAACAGGATTACCTTTATGACGTTATGAATTCGGTGGTTCTGCCAAGAGTCTTCCATTAGCAGTAGAGCAGTTAATGTGTCAGAATGCCTCCGTAGTTCGTGGCAGTAAGCGTACGCCATTTGCCACAAAAGTTCGGCTAACGCGACTCGTGACCAACCCGCGTTCTCCCAACACATGAATTGTAGTAGACGAATCGCCTCGTCGCAACCGCAACATTCCTCCGTTAGTTTTTTCATGTATCCTCTGCAAACATATACAAATGTATTCAAAGTCAAAAGTAAAAAATATGTTTATTCAATCATATCACAAGGGTTATTATGACAGAAGTCAGCTATATTTAGGGCGTATTATTTTATACAGATAGTAGAACCAATAACCGGGAATAAAGGTTCTCAAATGGCGACAACGAACTGCAAAACGAAGTGTTAAACTGCCCCCCACTCAAAGGTCAATGTAGCGATCGGTGGATGATGGCTCAAAATTAATAGCTGTGGCGCTCTATGGATAAGTTAAGTAGTGGACATCTATTGGTTGATAAAATAACAGTTTTGACTCCCAAGTAACTTACCCAGCGCGATTGTAAAGCACGTCTATAGCCGTCGAGGAGAGTTGCGGGCGATGCGTCGCGGAGGCGGTCGCGCTGTGCACTGGAGGTGGGTCGTTGTACGGGTTCGGCAGCGGCGCCGTGCCGTCCGCCGCAGTAGCAGACGCACTGCGCGAACTAGTGTCGCAACACCGCACTAGCACGCAAATAACCTGACACACAACACATTACAAGATGAAACTTCATGTAGATCTCAAAAATATGTAAGATAATATGCAGGTGAATAACTCACTTGATGAATTTTGGCAGATTCCGGGTACTGGTATTTTCCGACAGATGAACTTAGCCCAGATGAGTCGTCCATGCATATTGTGAAAAGGATGTCCAGAATTTTCAGCTGAAAATAAAAAGCACAGCCTATTAAGTGCATATACTGTACCAAAAGAGAAAATAAATTGAATTGAATTACTAATCTGTTTAACCGCATCGATAGTCCACTGAACTACATCGCCAGAAGACGAAGAAGTTATAAACTGTACCAACCTTCACGTTATACTATTAATGCTACTATAATTTATAAATGCTATAGTATGAAACAAAGTCGGTTTCTGCCGTCTGTTCATCTGTATGTATGTATCTAAACTAAGCAACGGATTTTAATTTACATCAACAGATAGAGTGAGGAAAATTCAAGAGGAAGGTTTATATGTATAGTTTAAGCACCCGTGCGAAGCCGGGGCGGGTCTGCTAGTAGTTTATATACTGTACTTACCCTCAATAGCTGATGTTTTTCTGGCAGTCCAAGCGATGCGTACGTGTAGAACAGATTGAACAGCAGAGGCAGGTGTCTGTGCACGTGAGAGTCGGCGTGCGGCGGCGCTGCCAATGCACGAACACTACATAACACCTGGTCGGACAGCGACGTCGCCTCTTCCCGAGCGCACCACGAGCCGAAGCCACTGGTCACTGCAAATTATTAACATTGCACTTGTCTGACAGCTCCTTGCTCCGTGCAGTTGGTTAACAAAATAGGCAGAATAAGAGTTGTAGAGTTCTTTGTGATAGGGCTCGTCCGGGGAAGGACTACCACCATACCACCATACCTATTTCTGCCGCCAAGCAGTAATGCACGCGTTGCTGTGTTCCGGTTCGAAGGGTATGGTTTCCGGTGAAATTACAGGCACATGAGACTTTCCATCTAACGTCTCAGGGTGGTAACACGCAAGTGATGTCTATGATGTTGCAAGCGTAAATAGGCTGCGGTAACCGCTTACTATCAAGTGGGCCGTATGCTTGGTTGCCACTTTAGTGGTATAAAAAAAAAATAAGTAAGGTTGCATGGTTGATAAATTGATAACAAGGCCACAACGGTGGCGCCATAGAAAACGCCACAGAATAATCACAATAATATTATAATTGCGAAAGTTTGGATGGATAGATGTTTGTTACTCAATCATGCTAGAACAGCTGTATTGATGGAATTTGGCACGGAGATAGATTATAGTCTAGAACAGCATGTAAGTTGACCTTTATTCCGGAACTGTTCCTGTGGACTAGCATTAAAACTACAAAACCGCGGATACAGTGAATACATAAGTATGAGCGGGCAGAGTTTTGGCGTCATTCTTAATTAATAAATTAAGAATGACGCTCGATCGCCCGCTTGCCGCTGTTGTCAACGCAGCTTTAAATGTGAGTGGTATAAGTTTTTTACCAGGCTGGTCATTCATGGAGTAATGTGCCAAGAAGACAATAGTTTTCATGAAGACAATCCGTACTTCGGCAGAAGGGCAAGATAGAAGATAATCACACAACCTGAAAAAAAAAAATTAAAAGTCACTCATAAAAGAAAACCTAAAATTAGTTTGTGATACCAACTATTAATAAACTAGCTAAGAAGTAAACTAAACACATACCTATGAGGCTGTTCGAAGAGATCTGTGGCAAACCAAGCTCTAACAGCTTGAGAGCACCGTAAATGCTGACAGAGTATTTCGTGCCTGTAATAAAAAGCCAATGATACAACTTTGTTCAAATCTAGTACCTATATTATTTAGCTATAAATTATTTTACCAATCAGCGGCAGGCCCTCGTAACGTTTTCTTTGTGCGAAAACCAACGGAGAACAGGAATCGTGTAGCTAGCTGTACTGTTAACATTGATATTTCTTCGTGTTCCGGACCCTAAAACAAAGAAACTCATTCAATATGTATCAAACCTTCCACATCTTGTGTTATCTCTACATAGTAAAAAAAATGTCGCTTTCCACCGTCTGTCTCTCTGTTTGTATTACGCTTATATCTTTGAAACTATCTACGCAACAAATTTTAAAACGGTTTTTATCAATAGATGTCATTCATGAGGAAGGTTTAGGCTGCGTTTCCACCAGAGATGAGATGTGCGAGGATGTGTAGCAAGGAAAGTTTCTAGGAACCAATACTTTATTAAAGCTGTCAGAGTGGTAGGTAAATGAAAAAAATTAAAAAGAAAATGAAAAAAAAGTTTATTACTGTGAGGATAAGTTTTACAAGTAAGTACTTGAAAAAATTAAGTGATTCTATTGATTTCTAACAAACACATCCCTAGCTACACATCCTCGCACATCTCTGATGGAAACGCAGCCTTATATATACATTTGTATAGTATAAGCACCCGTGCGAAGCCTGGGCTAGTTTTTGGCTAGTTTTTGTATAAATACATACCCAGCTTCCTTGTGGTCCATGTAACAGTTGTAAACGCATACAACAGAGTTTCTTCATAAAGTTGAAATGCTCTAGGCTGAATTGGTCCTGATTGTGAGAAAATGCAATATTTCCGCGACGCACTGACTGCCAAATAGGTTTAGGTATGGAGTTTTCTCTGTAACAAGAATATTCAAGCAACAGGAATATATTATATCGTTTGTTACTTTTTATATATTTTATATTTAATGGAGTATATAATAATGGAAATGCTAACAATCATATAATTTTTTAATTAATTTAATTAATTTAAGTTTTGTAAATTTGCATGCCTTTAATGGTAAGATTGTACCGGGACTAATATTATAAAAGTTTATCATCATTGTTATACCTACTTTTTGACAAATAAATATTATGAATTATGAATTATATTATTAGGCTAATCCCATAATTTACATTGATCTAGTATTATGAAATAAATAATTGTCACTTGTTCACGTTTCTTACTGTCTCTAATTAGAGGGGAGCACTATGTTCATGCGTTCTATAAGTTGATATAATTATAGAATAAAAAGTATGATACATAAATATGTATAAGTTATAGAAACATACCTTAGACACAAGCTTTTCATTGATGATTCGAGATCAGACGTGTAAACTGTTAGAGTATCCCGCCTTGTGTAGAACAGCATGTACGCGTTCCACCAACGCTTCTGACGTTTGTATGTCACCCTCTTTAGCATCGGATCGAATACCTAAAGCCAGATAAGACATTACCACGCCTCAAAAGTAGACTCGTAAGCCTTCCAAGTGTTTAATTGTCCACACCATGCGGTTATAGAGTTACTTGTGATGGTAATAAAAAAAACGCTAACAGTTTATGGTATGGAAAGTATTATGTACTACTTGAACATTAAAAACTCTTCTTTAACAAATTATTGATAACTATAAAAACAATAACATTTAATAACTGTTTTGATCGTCGTTAGTTTTTTAAATCTTTGGAGAAACCTAAAAAACGTCTTATCGTAAGATTTGATTAGTTGAGGTGCGCTTAACTATTTCGGCGTAAGTCACTTAGAAAATAACAGCTTTTTATTCATTGGTTGGTGTAGCATGTCAAAAGGTTAGAAGAGAATAATAATCCATTTGGAAAGGATATCCTCACCTCGCCCATGTATTCGCCGCCGAAGCACTGCACCTTCATCTCTTCGTCGTCGTGCATACCGCACTCTGACACATCGCCGTCGTCTAGTTTCACCCAGCGGCCGGTATCACTGCCATTATCTCTGGAATAATACAAAAAACATTATTTGATAAACTGACATCAATGAGTACATTTAATGGTTCTCGAATTAGTTGGTTGGTTAATTTTCAATATTTTCAAGTAATTACATCTAAAAGAATTCGTCTTGACGAACAGTTGTAACCTTTCAAGTCCTAGTTCTAATAGGAAACAAGAATCTATTGTGTTCTGCTGTGACTTCTGGCAATGGACAAAATAATTGGACCTTACATTGTGACCACCCTTTTAATAGACTAGTGTTCATAGTAAAAAACCGTGAAGTAGTTACCTAAGCAACACATAGGAGTAGTAATGTCCTCCCGAAGCTTGCCCCGAATGAACGACGATGCCGCTGAGTTGGTAATGCGTCTCTCTTGTGCCTTCTTCCCCACCTTCCCATAGAGACGCATCGCCTTCGGCCCGAGCCAAACCCCATGCTAAAACAATAAACAGATTTTAAACATCTAAACCTCCTTGTTTTTAATTTTAAGTATCATAATAGCTACCACTAGGCCACTAGTGCACCTAACTAAGATTATGAGAGTTGATTGCGCAAACTGAAGATGGTTTAATAGTTTACCTGTGTAAGGTTCTACATCAAGATCCCTTGGAAATTCAAAATAATCGTTGAATTTTATAGCACATACTTTCTCGAAGTCATACTCAAATCGTTTTAACTGTATCACTAATACTGGAGGTAGTTTATTAAGACATAATCGCTTTACTGTTACCACCTGAAAATAAAAATGTTCAATTAATCAATGGTAAATGTGAATCAGTATTTATTATAACTTAAATCAGTGTAAAACATACTTTTTTGTTACACTTATCACAATGATAAGCGTCTGGACCTTCCAACAACTCTCCTCTTACATAAGCTTCCAGAGATTCTTGCAATCGAGAAAGATTCCTTATATCTAGAGACACCACGCTAAAAGGCTCTTCTTTGCAATACCTAAAATAAAAAAAAAAACATTTTCAAAGATTTGACTAAGGCAACAATAATAAAAAAAAAGATGGCGACAGAGAGAATGAAAAATAACGTTTTATGTACCTGTGAGGGCAGCCTTTACATATTTTCTGATCAGAGTAAGTCCCTCCCATAGTTTTTGCCATTAGCTGATCTTGATTCAATGATTTTAGTGCTTCATCCAAAGATTCAACTAATGACATAAAAAATTCTACTGCATCTTGCTGTTCTCGTAAATTAACAGGTTCTCCTTGTAACCTAAAATATTAAAAAAATATTTAAAAAACAAGTCAGACTGCCTACACTAAACCTGCTCATATTATGAAGACTGATCACAGATAAACACAGAACAAAAAAAATTGCTCAGGTCAAGGCGTCAAGAGGTTAGCTTAGTTGACTCATCTTATTGAACCTACACAAATCATGTTATGGATGAGTCCACACCGCTAGTTTGGTGGGATGTCTAGCGCCTTAGATCATTCAGCTCAGCTAACCTCTAAGCATGCCACTTGCAGTGAGTCTTTAATATTTATGTATTTAAATCATGTGTATAAAACAGCAACTTACTTGAAATGCGCCCACAATCCCCTCGGAATGTAATACTGTAATTTGCTGTAGTGTAAGTGGGCAAATATAGCTTGAACTTGCTTCAGAATCATTATATTGTAGTCACTATTATTCTGAAACATGACATGCATATACTTACATCATATCTTCTATTTACTACAGGGAATATTATATGGTTTGTATTGCAGCTTCAAGCACTTACATCTATGTTATTTTCTATGACGTGGTGATGGTGATGATGGTCACCAGAAAAATCTTCATCGGGGTCAGTTGCTGCTCCTACAAAGAACAAAGATGTTACTAATATAACTTCTGTTAATGTCGCCGCACACGGACTACGTAGCGTTTAGCCACAAAATGTCTCGGCCATCGTGTGCGGCGCGGCGTGGCTTGTTGTTTACGAATGCAGTCCGCATCTCATTTCGTGGTAGTAGTGCGATGTTTAACGGCTATTTCAGCCAGAACATTTAAAATCAATAATAATCTAAAAACACTAAAGCTACTTTTTATCTCGGAATATTACTGTTATTCTGGGATAGCATAAAAACTGCATATCCGCGGAGGAAGCCGTTGGGTGCAGCGATTAAATAATAAATTATATTAGCAGTAACTAGTAAACGCACTTACCTTGAACAATAAGGAGTACGTCCCGTATCGCCGGCACGCAGTACAACTGCTGTAATACAGAGTTCATGTAGCACGTCGCGCCCGCATTCTTCAGGCCAACCAGCCCAGCCGGCTGGCGCGGACCCACGCACGGCATGTATTCCCATTCAGAGAGTGATGCACTCTTTTCTATTGTGAAAACGTACGACAAATTATAGCAAGATAATGCCAATCGATGTTTTTATTTTAACAAATAAAATCTGCTTGGCTGTTTTCATTGATACATAGTAGGTACTTTTAAACTAGGCAACGTTTACACGTTGTTTAAGCACCCGTGCAAAGCTGGAGCGGGTCGCTAGTATACATTATTATTTGTGTTACAATTATAACGTTGGTTTAAATGTTAAGGTTGATTTTCCTTCATTAAGATTCATACGCGCGCGTAGCGTCAGCGTGCTGACCGGCAACGGTGCGCGTTGTTTGAAAGAAAAATGTAACAAAAATACAATGTAGACATGTACATATTGCTACGCTCGTATGGAGTTTCATACAAAGAAAACTGAACCTGAATTAAAGAAGCTATTAAAAACTCACCACTATAAAACATTTTCTCGATAAGGGTAACGAGAGCTGCCATGTTAGGCACACAGCCGTGTACAAGAGACAGTACTAAGTCTGAGGCGGCGGCAGCAGAGCCCGGCGACCGGCAGAGCGGCGCGGGCGGTTCCAAGTCAACTGCGCTACTTCCGTTCGACACGCCCGATCCGTCCCCGTCCGATCCCATGCGGCACCATGCCCACGAATACGGCCACAGAAACTCCGTCAATATTTCCTAAAATAAATAAATATATATTGACGAACATTTTACGCAAATATCACACAATTGGTAATATTGTCTATTCTCTTGTTCTCTGTATAGTTTCTTGGTGTTCTGACCCCACACATAAACAAAATAAACGCGTGCGTAAGTCCTTAGCTTATACAATTAATAGAAGCTTATATATATTAATAGAATGACTTCATTTAGCTAGCCTCGCTCTGCCCAGCTTTAATGAAGTGATTCTATTGGTTCCTAGTAAATACATCACACGCTACACATCCTGGCACATCTCTGGTGGAAACGCAGCCTCAGCGCCATTGAAAGTGCCCGCGAACTCGCGATTGGGGTGAGGTAAGTAAAACCGATGGGAGGTGGGTTGTGGCCATTCTGTACGAGTACTAATATGTCCTCTGTGACATTGGTTCACTTACTGTTATCAATCCGCTGTCCTTATGGTCGGGATGTGAGCCGTACTGATACTTGATTTGTGCGGAAACGTGCGTAAACAGCTCTTTGGTTAGATTCAGATGCCCCTCGAGCAACGTGTCGTCTAGTGTTTCGGGGTCCTTTCGAACAGCTCGAAGCCACGCCACCTGCAAATAGTCTTATTAGAATCAATTACAACTTTTGAATAATAATTTCTGCTCTAATAAATATACATTTTATATTGCTTTCAACGAAACTGCAGCCTTCTCAATCTCAGTTCCTAGT
Organism: Colostygia pectinataria; assembly: GCA_951394395.1. NCBI lineage: Eukaryota > Metazoa > Arthropoda > Insecta > Lepidoptera > Geometridae > Colostygia > Colostygia pectinataria. The sequence continues at coordinate 8,483,721 of OX596351.1, read as the reverse complement.
GGACACTGGTAGACTCTCAAGCGAGACTGATTGGCTTTTAATCATACACTACGAGGACCCAATGCGGATTGGACAGTTGGACATGTCTTTTGAAATTGCTACTTGGCTTGGACATGCCGATTGTATAAAAGGTTTAAGAGGCCTTTCCAAGATTTAGCAATATAATTCATGAAGTTCGCCTGAATATATCTTTATATAGTATAAGTAATAGTGCGCGCGACGAGGAGCGATACGTCCTCTCTCCATAAGCGCTCAGCGCGGTTTGAGAGTCGGTGCTTCGATCGATATGATTATAAGTGCGCTAAGGTGTGATTTAAAAAAATTCGTATTAAAAAAAGTCAATGCTATTAGACTATTTTCTTTGTTGTATTTATTTAATAAAAACTTTAGTTTAGTAGGTGTATTTTTATTGTAAACTTCTTTAGCAGAAATAACAAGCGTAAAATTGGGAAAAGTACGCGTTTTTTAGACCGTCTTTTTTCAAAAATACTCAACTAACATGCTGTATTTTTCTCTGTACAGTTAAATTTTAAAACTGTGATTATTATAATTGCATTTTTGGAAATATGTTAGACTTTGTTATTTAATAGAAAACATGGTCGAAAGTTGACTGGAAAAACTCATTTTACGAAACGTGCGTTACTAATAATTTTTTTAATCAGTTGTGTCTTGAGTTAATTAATATTTGTTCTATTGGCTTAAATTTTAAGGGATAAAGCTTTTATATGTTTTTATTTTCGTTAAAATATCTTCAACACACGAGCCACAATAGTGTTCGAAACTTTACGGGCTACAAGAAAATACAAGGATTTTCAAGGATAGGGCTCTTAAAGCTTTGGGTGAAACTGCAACTATCATAGCGACAGGCGTGGCGCTAAACATCAGGCGAACGACTTGTCGGACCCAATGTGGGTTGGATGGCACATGTCTTCATTTAAAAGACACATTAGCTAACAAAGGTTCAATGAATGTATATGATTATGGCCATAAAGCTCCCGACGACACTGCAACTATCATAAAATCTTTATTACAACTATTATAGCGTAAATACATTAGCTAGCCGACATAAATAAGTAACAATAACAAAAACAAATTACTTCAAGCGCCAGATCGCTGAGGGTCCGCGACGTGGGCCCGGCGAGCGAGACCAGCCGGCACAGCAGCTGCAGGAACTGCTGCGCGTTCCTCGCGTTCCGCTGCAGGCGCGCGCCGCCCGCGGCGATGGCGCCCGAGCCCGCCCCCGCCCCCGACCCCGCGCTCCCCGCGCCGGCCTCGCCCAGCGCCCGCAGCGCCGCGCGCGCGCCTCCGCCGCCGCCCCACGCGCACATTGTCAGCACCTGCTCCGCTGACGCTACTCGTACCTGTGCACAAGATACATCTACTATCGGAACGGTATCGACGAGGAGATGGGGACTCGCAACGCGTAGCAAAATAAGAATACGCGTAGATGCGCTATGATATTGACACAGTAATAGGCGCATATAAATCATGGAATTAAGTATAAGATTTAACCCTATTTAACCTTGCTGACTTGGTATAATTTATGACTGAATCAAATGTAATAGTTTATTGAGGTTTTTCCAGAAGCACCATAATTAGCTTCTGGAAAACCTTAAACTGCACCTTTTGTTAGTTTACTTTACCGTATTATCAAACCAAATCAAGTCGAAAGTGAACTTACCGCAGCATTGTTGCAATCGATCATCAAGTAAAGAGCAGTGTCTTGCCACCACGGCTCATGAAGTAACGTCTCCAATCGACAGCCGCTTAGCGCTGTACATATCGTCACCACTTCCATGCATTCCCGGACCACTAGAACGCAAAGTGATCATTAAAAATTATATTTCTGCAGATTAATACCATAAATACAACTTTGTTTAAATAACACTTACATACAACATCGTCTGGGTGGATCATTCCGTTGTATTCATTGGGTTGTGCGACCGCGTACGCGAGCGTATAGAGCGCTTTAGCAGTATTCGCGGTGGGAACGCGCCAAAACTTATTCACTGGCGTCTCAGTTTCACGGACATCAGCCAAAACCTACAACAAGTTGAACATTAGTTCATGAAGATCCATGAACATGGCTAAAGCGTGTGCAGTCGGATACTAACAATAGCGAATAGGTACGATGAAGATATTACCTGTTCGGCTAAAACAGTCGCCAACGACTCAGCAACACCTTTGAGTAGTAACTCGTAGCTCTGATTTGGCACTGTTTGTAGTGCTTCTCGCAATATTGAAACATCCAACCTGAAAAAATATCTTATGTCACTCTTCTATATTGTTTCTGAAGTTGAACAAAGAAAAGCGTAAAACGAAACTAAGGGGTAGTTTCGCAATTTGCATATTATTTGGTAATTCTTAAACATACCTGAACTCTGGGTTTTCTTCATCCATGGTTGGTGAAATAAGCTCATACAAATGTCCCAATGTGAATAAAATTAATTTTGCCAGCCTCACTAACGCCAAATAACAAACCCTGAAAACATAAACCAACATAACTATCAATTATATCAGAAATTTCAATTATATTTTTGTTAATATTTTGATGTTCATTTACCTACCTTCTTGTATGAGGAGCAGCATCTTGCAAGAACTCCGGATCACACAAGCACTTGACTAAAAGTGGTGCTTTCTTCACACATGCCAGTTGAAAGCTACGGTTTCTGTCGAGTTTCGAATCTAACGCCGGCATTATAATGCTGTATAGTACCTAAACAAAAAAGGTTCTTGATCCTTGGAAATAAGGTTGGAAATAGTCTGCATATTTCTATTAGTTGTACACCTTACCTGCATGTTGTAAGCCACAGTGGGTGGTTCGGGTCCATAAAGCATGTCTCGTAATTTAGCATCTTCTCTGCTCAGTAACGCTTCCGTTAGTCTTTCCACTGTTTGTTTGTGAGGAGGGCATATTTGTGAGAGTAAGTGGGCTGCTTCTGTCAACTGGTCGTATCCTTTCGTTATGCCGATGTGTTCTAATAACAACACAAATGGCAAATACCACGAACCTTGAGCGAATAGCTGAAATTACCAAAAATTTACTAAATAAAATACTTTAAAAAATGCAAGTGTCTCTAAAGTTTGAGAAACCTTTATGCGATTGAGAAAGTGTAGTAGAATTCTTTGTTATAGAGCTCGTCCGGGGAAGTACTAGTACTATACTTTATTCTGACGCCGAAAGTAATACGCATTGCTGTATTCCGGTACAAAGGGTATGGTTACCAGTTAAGTTACTGGCACATATGGAGAAATCCCGTTACCATTTCAAGCGGAGCTTATGCTTGTTTGCCATCTGAATAGTAAAAAAAAACAGTGTAATACTTACAACTCCAGGAAAAGCGTATTCCGTCACCGCTGATAAAGGAGGCGCCGAAGTGCTAGAGTCACTACTTGTATCGTTGGACGACCCGCATCCACCACTACCGCACACTTGACCATCATATACCTGAAACAACATAACAGTTGGTTACATTTATTATAGAAAACTAGCTGTTGTCTGCGTCTTCGTTCTCGTAATATAAGTCAACCTTCCTCTTGAACCACTTTATTAATGATAACCGCATTGCGAAGTTTAAAGCATTTAAATCATCGTCACATACATACATAGATATAGAGGAGATGTACGGGGAAATAATGGCAGATTTACATGATTCATGACTTTCGAGCGTATTGTTTCCACATAGCCAATAGCACAGGACTGACTCGAAAGTGTTTACACCGGGACATAACAATGCCCGCGTGGCTGTCGAGTCTGAATCAATGTGAACAAGTCTTAAAACTACAAAGTGCCAGTTTACTTTACCTTAGCAATAATCACAGATTTATCACGAAGAGGAATTTGCGAGAGTATTTTTCTATCTTGACTAGAATCCAGCAGTTCCCCGTTTGCATAGAGCTCTAATTTGTTGATATACATTTCTACTTTAGTTGAGCTCTCTATTATGCTTTTTATCCTGCAATACAAAATTATTGACAACAATATTTTTAAATAAAAAAAACTCCTGTATATATAGATTATTCTTGCGTGTAGTAACTTGTTAAAAAGTAGCTCAAACATCATTTAAGTCGGTTCAGCTGTTATTCACCGATTGAACATACGAATATCCAAACTCTAATTTATAATATTAGTATGATAGTTCACCTTCTTTGAACCATATGCCGTAGCGAGTACAGCGTTTCGTTAGAGTGCGATATGAGCTCGATATCCTCTATTTGCTTCTGTCCTGTCTGGAAGTTCATCCTGACTATAATGACGCACTGCCGGCCGCGCGCCGACCGGTACACCGGCAGTATCTGCCTGTCCGACGAATATCTTCTATCACATTCGTTTATGTATTCTTGTATGGCACGAATAACTCGACACATTCTTATGCACCCTTCTGACCCTCCTACAAATAAAGCACAAGGGACAGATTAAACTTAGTGCGGCTTTTCACAGTTCTCTTTTTACGCCTATTTTGTTAGTATATAAGCTTGTTTGGGACACATGCAGGGTGTGGTCATTGCAGTATTGATATAGTATTACAACATAATGCTGGCTGGACAACATCATCTAGCCCCAAGCTAAGCACAGCTTGTGTTATGGGTACTAGGCCGACTGATATACTTAATACAATTCAATACATAGATAAATTTTTTTCTTTACTTTGTTGAATCAATACCTGCATCTACTGTCGAAAACAAAACAGCAAACTCGGATCATTAAAAATATTTCGAGGAGATCGACAGACAAATAAAGCAACTGAAAGATGCCTTAGTCGATGATGGCTTGAAGAGCCCCATCCTAGACAATCTTTGAATTTTCTTGTAGCCCGTGAAGTTTCGAACACTATTGTGGCTCGTTTGTTGAAGATATTTTAACGAAAATAAAAACAAATAAAAGCTTTATCCCTTAAAATTTAAGCCAACAGAGCAAATATTAATTAACTCAAGACCTAACTGATTAAAAAAATAATTAGTAACGCACGTTTCGTAAAATGAGCAATTCCAGTCATTTTTGGATCATTTTTTCTATGAAATAACAAATTAATTTAAGTGAATAGAGAAAAATACAGCATGTTTGTTCAATATTTTTGAAAAAAGACGGTTTAAAAAACGCGTACTTTTCCCAATTTTACGCTTGTTATTTCTGCTAAGGTAAATATAATAAATAAATACAACAAATGAAATAGTCTAATAGCATTTTTTAAAACTTTTTTGACTTTTTTTAATACAATTTTTTTTAAATCACACCTAGCGCACTTATATTCATATCGATCGAAGCAGCGACTCTCAAACCGCGCTGAGCGCTTATGGAGGTAGGACGTATCGCTCTTCGTCGCGCGCGCTATTACTTATACTATATAAAGATACATTCACGCGAACTTCATGAATTATAACGCTAAATCTTGGAAAGGCCTCTTAAGATGAAAGCTTTAAGACATTTAAAATGAACCTTGAGATTTCATTGAATAAATATGTTTGAATTTTAATTTTTATGAGGGAGAAGCTAGATAGAACGTCGAGACGCCGATATTTCAGGCAAGTTTTAACTTCATCTGCATTATGTGAAACTTTTGGATGTTACCTTCTTGAAGCTCCATTTCCTTCTGCAGTCGTTGCATACGCGCAAAGCACTGTGTCAAGAACGTCTCGTAGTGGTGCGCGGGCGACAGCTGAGGACCCGGACACGTGCATACTTCGCGCAACAACTCTATACCGCGCAACGATATCTCATCATCGCATTCAGTTATCACCTAACAAAAACAAAATAATTAAGAAAAAATCAAATGTAAGAATGGTTTCAATAACAAATGAATATATCCTCACCCTCCATAAATAATCTAAACCTATGAGATCAGCATCATTGAGTTGAAAACTTCGTCTTCTTGCTTTCAGTTTGCCTTCTTTGGAATTAACGGCTTTGAAAAATCTGCAAAACCAGTCATATTACAATAAATACCTGAAAAATTAACATACAAAACTCAGTATTCAGTATCATTTATTGCATCATAATTATGAGGGTAATACATGTCACAGGTCTTATGTAATATTAAATAATATGAGAGCAGCCAACACATAGCTATGTACCCAGTAAGGGTGTCGCACTATAAAATTGAGTAGGAGCGGACCGATTTTAGTATTAATGGATAGGTACCTAGTTTGTGATAATAATAAAATAATAAAATCATCATTTGGGGTAGCAATAAAACCTATCATTCGTTATTTGAGTCACTGAGAAACTGATCAAGTGTATAATAGCTTTTTTTTAATAGTATTTCTTTTAATTTATTTTCAAAAATATTATCTTTTTCTATATTTTTAATACATTCAGGAACTTTGTTATATATTTTAACAGCCATTGTATACGGACTTGAGCTGTGCATTTTTAGTTTTTAGTTTTTTTAGTTTCAAGTACTCAAATACATATAGTACTCTCTTACTTTTCAAAACATTTGATACCGGAGTGCGTTAGTAAGTTCGGTGGTAGCGTCATTATGTTCCGCCGAAAGAAATGCAGATTGACATTAGGATCCAAGTCTGGTTCGTCTCCCATCAGTTTTCCGAACCACCGGAAGCAGGCCTCGCGGTCGCCCATGTGCGCTGGCTGTTCGGCGAGACATACCCAAATCTGTTTTGCCTGCAAGGAATTCAAAACTTAATTTCTTTTAGAGAAAAGTGCAAGTTGTTATTTCGTCATTTTTACCACAAACCTGTTCCGCGCATAGCCACAACTGTCCATCTTTTAGCAGAAACCTCAGAAAACTCAATCGCTCATGAACTTGAGCGGCGTGAGGGTATCTTCCATCGGGCAGCCAGTTATCCCAATCTATCGAACCATCCTCTGGAATTATTTATAGTTATTATTAAAACGATTCACTCACATCAAATTAAATAGAATAAACCAAGTTACCTGCAAGTTTATTACGGACGCCATCCATGTAGCAGGTCAAGGAATCTGTGACGAGTATGACAAGAGAGTGTTGCGTCTGCAGTCGATCGATTAGCTCCTGCCTTGTGACGTGGGGCCGGACGCCGGTGCCTCCGCCTGCTTCATACAAACAGCAGATATCGCGCAACATTTTTAAAGCGGGCAACACCCACTTTTCCCTAGCTTTTAATTCTTCAACGCACTTATCCACCCAGAGGGTTTTCTGTGTGTCGCGGTCTTGGCTGCAGCTGTAGTCCAAAATTTTCACAAGGTTTGACAACGCCATATCCACGATCTCGGTACAAGCTTCTTCTGAGTGAGATAGATTCCAAAAGAGCACCAAAACCTACAACATGTCGTATTTGTATTTATCATGTCTAAGACTCGCATGATCAATAAGATCAAAAGTCAAAACCAATAAATATGATAAACCAATTTATGTTGTACCTTGTTTGCCATAACGCCATCTTTGTCGTCTTCTGCGAGCCTTCTTATCACTTCTAGAAGTTTGTCACTTTGTTTCTTGTTGCATGTGGCCCAACTAGCCTGCAATAATCAAAACAGTTCAGAACATTGTAATTTTACAACAACAATATCTATTCAACATACTTAGATAAGAACTACTTACTTTAAAACAGTCAAACAGATGGTCCAGCTGATCGGGAGTGAAGTCCCACGCGAGTTTCGCTAGTAAATCATGAAGATTCTTGACAATAGCTTCGTGTTTTCCATGCTGGGCCTTCCATATCGCGTCTAAGTCGTCGAGAGTCAGAGAATTCTCTTTGATCATAAACCGGAGCATTTTCTCCAACCTATCTACATACTGGGGTTGGTGGAGTGAATCTCGTAAAACTATGTCTACGACATTGTTCTCGCGAATCCAGTTCTGGAAGAAAAAAGAACATCCGTTTGATTTAATCATTTTGTAGACATTTTCTTTGGGTCACCTATCTTGTACCTGTCTTTGGATTCTACTTAAGAAATGAAATGTAAAGAAAGTTTAATATCTTACAGTAATAACAGCAGGCGTAAGCCACTCAGGCTTTGGTTGTTGTGAGAAGGTAGCAATAAGTTGATTGATTTCATGTAGCGCTGACATTTTGCCATTGAACGACGACATTTGTAGCAATCGCAATATCATCTTTAGTCGGAACATTTCTAGAGCTGAAAAACGTTCACAATTTTATTATCATAATTCAGTTGATGATTAAAGATTTACTAGGTCTTTATGGTTTTCTTTAAAATTGCTTTAATGTTAATAATTTCTAGAGCTGAAAAATATTCACAATTTTATTATCATAATGCAGTTGATGATTAAAGATTTACGAGGTCTTTATGGTTTTCTTTATAATTGCTTTAATGTTAACAAAGTTTTCATATAAACGAATGATACTCATTAATACATAAGAGATTGAAGTTGCAGTTGCTAATTTAGTAAATGTTGTGAATCTTAAAATAAACTAAACATAAAACAAAAAAATTGGACACAATATGAAGCTTAAAATGTAAAAAGCACAAAAAAAGTGTAGAATCACAGATGATGGTGCAGCATCTGATGGCATGGAATGCGGTCACAGACAATGTAGAAGCCGAGAGGCGGTATAACCCACGCCCCTTGGCAGCTACAGGGTGTGCGACCGATCCGCGTTGAGGAGCCGTTGATCCGCTTGCGATAAACAGAGACGAAAGGTATTACAAAAAAACACAGTATAATAATAAGTACTGGTCAAACCAACGCAATTCCATGAATGTGCAGCGCTTCAACAGATCGCGAATCACGTTGGTTTGTGCAGCGCCGTATATACAGACTATATAATACAGGGTCGTTCATTATCAACCTGACAAACTTAAGGGATAGGTTCCACACATAAAAAAAATAATTATGTACCTATATATTTTTTTTATGTATATTTTGTCTTAAAAATCCCAAGTGAACAAAAAATATCGATTATGTTTTTCTGCTTTATTATTATTTATCATTGTTGGGAATCGTTTAAGCGGCGTAATAATGAAATATTCGAGTGTGCGCGCCCCGTAGCGGGTCATTCACACGCGCAGGTCAAGGACAAGCGGGTTATTGACCCGCGGTTCATTGACGCGCGGGTCACTAACACGTGCCGAGCGCTGCCTTTTCGATTTCTAACAAGGATAACTAATTATTAAGCAGAATTATGTGTGGAACCTATCCCTTAAGTTTGTCAGGTCGATAATGAATGACCTTATATACAGCTAGTTGTATTGAACATGGATAACATACCATAGAATATACAGCTAGTTGTATTGAACATGAATAACAGACCATAGAATATACAGTTAGTTGTATTGAACATGGATAACAGACCGTAGAATATACAGCTAGTTGTATCGATCATGGATAACAGACCGTAGAATATACACCTAGTTTAATCGAACATGAATAACAGACCATAAAATATAAACATAGTTGTATCGAACATGGATAACGGACCATAGAATATAATATACACCTAGTTGTATCGAACATGGATAACGGACTATAGAATATACAGCTAGTTGTATTGAACATGGATAACAGACCATTGTAATATGTATTTAGGATTTATTAAGAATACTTGAATATTATATTTCCTACTGCATCAATTTTACAAGAAATCATATAAAATAGGTTTTACTTAAAGTTAAAAATATAATTATACCTACAATATTTAAGGACAAAAACAGAAAGTGTAAAATATTAAGTTTACTCACATTTCAGTAGGCTGTGATGGCCTGGCGTCTTTATTGATACGTATTTACACGCGCGGATCAAACAAGAGACAGTATCAGTCTTATTTTCACTCCCTCGAGCTTCTCTTTTTAGCTCTTCGTCAGTTAAACTCTCCAACAAGGTCGGTATGCACTCCTAAAATCAGGAACATGTTAAATGATGAGTTTTTTATTCATACGACACTCATGCTCAAGTCAGTACGTATTATTAAGTACTAACTTACCAGTACTGGTGACAAGTAGGTGGTGACAGTATTAGTAGTAAGGAGATCGTGACAGAGGCCTAGTGGCCGCAAGAGCTGCCACACAGCAGCCACCCGCGATTCACCTGTCATAGACTGCTCCATTGATGATGGTTCAGGACGAGAAGGAGTCAGCTGAAATTGAACCCTAACTAAAATCTGTTGGATAACCAAAAAGTTTGCGACGTTATTATCTAAGGACCTGATTCATAATCGAACTATAAACCTCTGTTAGCTAATGTTAATTTCAAATCTGTCATCATATATATTCTTAAAAAATATATACATTAATTGTGAGAAATATACGATAAATATGTGCACTTCGGTCTGGGTACGTTTTTCCCCCTTTGTTATTCATTAGGTAGCTATATTGCACAAGCGTGTGTCTTTGCGTTTAGTTGTAACAGAACACAGGCCATTTGTTGAGTTAGCGCTGGGAGAACGTACCCTATCTTCAGAATTTTATTAATATCAATGACGTGTTAAGCACTTAAGATAACAGTACAAGTTGAAAATAGTGGAAAAAATAACAAAAGAACGTCTCATAAAATAGAAATTGGTCTCTAAAGACCGGGTCCCTGCGGGGTCGGGGCCCTCAGGGAGTAACCCGTGCACGTCAGTCAGTTGTAACTGAACGACTGACTGACAATCAACACAAAACTAAAACGTAAGTCTAGAGACCTAAAATTTGGGAGGTGTTCCTATTAATGTATAGGGGTGCCAGGAATTATAAATAAATATTTGGGTTATTTAACTCTCACTAAGATACTTACATCAACATTTTCTGCAATCACTGGTACACATTCTATGGTCTCTACAGACTCAGATTTATCTTCTTCAGATTCCTTTTCTGTTGTATCTGTCGTGACCTTTTCAATGGAGTTGATGGATGCAGTCAGATCTGGTTTCAAGCCTCCCATTATAGCTTCAAACCTCTCCCGCAGTCTAACAAATCCACCGTTTTGACCAAATCTAGCATACAAATGTTATTAAATTTATGATTTTGAAAATAATTAAATATAAATACTGGAAATAAAAAAGCGTGTTTACATAGTATTAAAATAAAGTTGCTTACGAATTTTATTATTTAAAAGAAAGGTTTATACATGAATTCAGCCTGAGCTTGAGTCTCAAATTCAAAGGGAATTTTGTAACTAAAATTCCCAAAAAAAACCTTAAAAGGAGATTTTTAATAGGGATTATGACACTAACCCTAGTTTAATCACCAGTGCGAAGTAGTTAAGCTGATTAAACTATTGGTTAATTTTGTTTTTATAGTATCAACCATCACACTAAAGATTATAATATCCCAAAAAATATTTGATATAATGATTATTACGTCCTAGCGAGATATGTCTCGATAGCTCAATTGGTAAGGCACCCGCGTATCAAGCGGTGGTTGCGGGTTCAAATCCCGCTTGAGGCGAAATCTTATGATTAAACTAGTTTAATATCCTGTGCAGGCCGCTGGTTTATTAGAACTTACATAGTTATAAGATGGACCAGCCATCCACGAGGCGAGCGGTGGTCGTGCGACCGAGCGAACACCTCCTCCTGTGAACCATGACCAGCAGGGGAACTGTTGGAGGATGAGAACACAGATAGACCTTCTGCAGACCGTGATGCGTTGAATGTGTGAAATCTAAAACAACAATTTCGAGTTAAAGTAATGCTCAAACTCCTTACAGTTTGAACTCCATTAACGTACATCTGCTGGCTAATGTGTCTTTCAAATCTATCATCGACGACAAGGAAAGACAGTACTTAGCATTACACCGCTAAAGTTTTTTTTTGCCATTTGAAGGCAAACCAGCTTACGGCTCGCCTGATGGTAAGCGATTACCGTTGCCTATTGACATCAACAACACCAGAAGTACAATTGATGCGTTGCCTGCCCTGTATGTTTTTTTTTTATATTTCCCTTGAAGCGGCCCATATTGTAGAAAGACAGTGGAAGGAAGCTCATTCCACAACTTGCACGTATTGGGAAGAAAAGTTTTCATAAAGCGTGTTGTGCGAGATACCCACGACGTGCCTTGTTCCGCTGACGTGAGGTAAGTTTTAAAGAACCTACTTAAAATAAATTAGTCCAGTAGGCTCAAGGGTTGATTGGATAGAAGAAAGGGATGCATTTGACTTACAGTGGGACACCACACTTTCTCATAATAACTTAAATTCTCTGAAGACTCCCGGTATTGAGTCGAAACAACAGTGTTGGAACCTCTTCACCGATATTCGGGTACGCGAAAACACCCGGTTTTTAAAATAATTGTATAGTTTCTGATAGTTTTATTAGGTTGAATTCGACCAAATTCGAATAGGCATGATATTTCGAATAACTCGTAGTTATTCGCCAGTAAACTCTCAGTTCTCAGACACGACTTTCGACTCAATTTCGTGAGTCTTCAGAGAAAGTAAGTTATTATTAAAATGTGGTGTGGTGTCCCACTTGTAAGTCAAATGTATTCCTTTTATTCTATCCAGTTCTATCCAGTTTGGTCGAATCCAACCTTAGTAAAATAACTTACTTGTTGTTTGGGTTGAGAGCCATCGAAAGTAAGTTCAAGAACCTAGGATCATCCATTTTCATAGCACACAGTCTGACAAGCTTTTCACAGTTTGTGCGTACGCATAGCTGTATGTTATTCTTCCAAGAGGAAACAGCATCATCAGTCAGTATTTTTGTGAATGATAGCGTCAGTGCTTCATTGTAGAAACGTTGGCACGCCAAATGGTTACCGTCTTCACCTGTTCAAGGATTTATGTATGTTAGTTGTAGATAAATACATTTATTTTCATAAACGATTATATTGATAAAAATAGCCTTTAAGCATTTCCAGTCGCACAACTAGGCGTACGGCCTTCTTTATGGTAAACGGTTACTGTAGCCTATGTGTGTATGCAACATCTTATATATCACTTGCGTGTTACCACCCTGAGACGTTAGATGGAAATTCTCATCTGCCTGTAATTTCACCGTGTAACGAAACAGCCTATGCCTATTTTCGTTCTATTCACAAACATAGTTTAGGAGGTCTTAAAACATTTACTATTGGGGTGTTTAAGATTTCCAAAACACATCAGTAGTGCTTTCAAACAAACATTAAAATCTTATTTGTCATTATATTCAAAACTCATTACTAGACAGCTGTGGAGAACTATCGTATTTTAGGAAGTTAGAAGATGTCAGAAATAAAGACGGGACTTGACTTTTGGTAGGCAGGCAGGTTTACAGGCACATGAGACTTTCCATCTTACGTCTCAGGGTGGTAACACGCAAGTGATATCTATGATGTTGCATGCGTACATAGGCTACGGTAACCGCTGACCATCAAGTGGGCCGTACGCTTGGTTGCAACTCTAGTGGTATAAAAAAAAAAAAAAAAAAAAGGCTGTCAGGTCGTGAAAAATAACAAACTGAAAATTATCGGCTAAAAAATCTCAAAATATTTGATTCAAACACATTATTATCAGCTGTAGACTAATTGTGATTTGAATACAAAAAGCGTGAATCGATTCAGTGCCCTTTGAGGAGTTCGTAAGCTAGAAAGTCCGGATACGGAATTGTCGTAGTTTCAGTGAAATTCTCGATATTGGATTATTTGATCTCAATACTATTTATTTTTTACATTTGAAATAATCAGTAATTACTAAGGGCTATTTTTATAATGTAACCATGTGTAACCATAATCCAGTCTATGTACAACTGGTGAGTTACGTTAAGTTCGCTTGGTATATCTTACGTCAGACTTTTGGGCAGATTAAGTCCTACCAGCAATACCCAGACCTGTTCAAGGATGGTGAGCTACCTCTTCGAAGTCCTGACCGGAGTTACCACGACATTAACAATACAAATTATATGTCTGACTTTAGTTCATTCTGCAAAGGTCAAGTAACGCCAATTTTATGGTATATTCACTGTCAGAAAACTAAGCTATTCTGGAAAGTTCTAAACTAAATTATTCTTCCAAAACTTTTTAAAAAGCCTATATAGATAGGTAGGTAGGTAAGTGCCAAGTTGCATTTCTAGATGCAGGATTAGATATATAGATAGAGGCAATAAAGACTGACGGACCTCCGACTTGGACTTGCTAAAAGAAAATGCCCTCTTGTCCCTTGTAGACATACATGACAGACTTGAAGTTGGAATTCGTAGAGATTTACAGATATAGTTTCTGTTTCCCAGAAATATTGATGGGCATCCAAGTCACTAGGATGTCCACGATAATATTTCATGATACGGAAGAGGGTGTCCAGTTTGGAGACGAGCCCATTGATCTGAGCGGGGCGGTGCTCTGATCCTATAAGGATTATGTTATGATCCTTATAGCCGTTTCTATTTATAATCATCATCTTCATTCATCTTGATAATATAAAAGGTATGTTAGCCCGATGTACGATAGCCCGAGGTACGATAGCCTGAAGTATGTTATCTCGACGTACGTTCGGTATTAGACTTTAGCTTGATATTTATACGAGGCAAGTAACACAGTAGACAATAAAAAAAATATAGGTAACACAGTAGACATTCCTGTATTTAGGTATAATATTGGACGAGGTATGTAACGCAGTAGACAATTTTATAATAGGTAACGCAGTAGACAATTATAAAATAAGTAACGCAGTAGACAAGACTTGATCACTTTTAAAAAGAATTTAGGTTACTAATACGGAACACAAATTAGGTCCTACCCTTTACTACTCGACGATCACGTGGCCATTTCAACGATATTTCTACAACTATTTTATTGTATTACTTTGATACATTATTAGCTTTTACGGTGAGGTAGTTTTCCTCGCTTGAGGTAGGGTTCGGTACAACCGGAAACCATACCCTTCGAACCGGAACACAGAAATGCGAGCATTACTGCTTGGCGGCAGAAATAGGTATTCTGGTATAACTATTTCCAATTTTAGTGCAACGGGTAAACTTTTACAGCGTAATTGAGTAACACACACTTTCTTACAAAACTTTCTCATTATTTTGGTTTGTGGCTAATAAAACCAGCTTACAATAATAACATTATTTATAATTGAGTTAAGTTTCAAGGTAAACAGGTACTTCCACATTTATTATGATTTGAATAAAAATTGCTTACAATTTATTATTTATACTTGCTAGTAAAACTATGCTAACCTTTCAAAGCTAGCTCCGTACTGGCAACCAGCAATGCCTCCAACTCTTGCTCTGGCAAAACAGGCACAACCCATCGGGGATGTGATATTTTTTCTTCTAAGGCCTTTAGTTTGCCTTCGGGGAAGGCCATCTGTAGAAATATTAAACAAACTGATTATAATGTTAATAGGTAATTATAAGTACCAGCCTAGAAAAAAAAAACAACACAACCAACACTCACATACACATAGTCCTGACTCCTGACCCGACACTAGGATTGCGTGTCCTAGTTATCAGAAACTACGAATATTATGCTACCACAATACCCAGGCTAAATATTGCAGATCTATGTAAATATTTCGCAGCAGCGATCGAACCCGCAAAGACTAGCGTCTCGATCGGGTGCTCGATTTACTGAGGTCGGCAAAGAAGACGTGATTATCGAATAATACAAAAAGTTGTTTTATTAACATCATACCTACACTATACTTGCATGTAAAAGAACCTGATTAAGCTGCGAAAGATGGGGGTGATCGATTTCAATAAAAACCGATATCAAACATCGTAACATCGATGTCACAAAAATAAAACCCTATAAACGCATTCAATATTATATAATACTAATAGACCCGGCGCGGTTTCACTCGCGTTTTTTTTTTAAAGCAAATTATTACTTCCTGTATATTGTCTCACCGTTTAAGTTCATGACCAAAATTAGCCAAATCGGTCAAGCCGTTCTCGAGTTTTAGCGAGACTAACGCACATCATTTTTATATTTAGGAAGCTTTATATATACATATTGTAGTATATGTATACATATATGGTATAAAGATTTCAATGCACACATGGCACACACACACACACACCCATACAGAAAGTATTTTTCAAGTTGAGAAAGCACCCATAACATGTTTTCAATCATATTTAATTAATGGACTTTTATAAATAGTTATTACATGCCAGTCCTTATTGTATACACAGACAAAATGTTGCCCAACATTGGTGTTATATAAAGGTATCAATGTATTTGCAACATAGATCATCTCTATGCTAGGCGATTATCAAAACAACAATACTTGCAATTATCCCAACATTAAACAAGGATTGCGAAAATTACTCCATGTAAAAACAGGTTAAGATAAACAAATAAAATGGTAATCTATACTAATATTATAAAGAGGAAAAATTTGTATTTTTGTATTTATGTTTGTTACAAATAAACTCAAAAACTACTGACTCTATTTCAAAAACTTTCACCATTAAAATGCTACATTATCCCTGAGTAACACAGGCTATATTCAATATTTTCGGGTTCCAGGGAACCGCCCCATCTTTACATAGGTGTGGTTTCATTGCACCCGCGTGTAGTTGGGACGGACTGCTAGTATTTAATAAAGAGTTCTTACCTCCCCGGGCATAAGATCTTGTTCTTTCATTGATATAGTCATTATTTTAGCAAATGATTATTCATTGCCTCTTCTGCAAACAAAGAAACATAATAGTTTAGCAACTTTACTCTGACTAGTTCTAACATATTCTCAAACTTAAAAGAGCTCACCCCTTTTAAGTTATAAATGCAAAAGTATACCACAAAGTATACTTTTGCATATACAATATACACATATATACCTCATCAAAAAGAAGAAATGACATAATCAATATGATAAAGCTTAAGCTGCTGGCCTTTCACATTTAAAGTGTATATATTGTTGTAGGGGTGTACCAATAAGGGATTTTTAAAAACTTTGATATTAATATATTTACTACAAATGATTGAAAATAATTATCATACCAAATCAGACTGCAGAAATATTAAATAAAAAATTGATTGATGTACTTATCTATGTAAATAAAAACTAATTATATTAAAACCTATGGCATGGCCAGCCTGGGATGACTATACTCTTCTAATTATGCACTTAAATATAAAAAATATGTTACGGACTCACAGACTCAACTGACAATCAATGCTCATGTTAGCAAATTACTGATATAGTTGTGTAATGTTAATATGTTGAGTTTTAGATGTATTTCAATTGGTACAAGCATCTTATTTTTACCAAATATTAGAGCCCTATAATATACAGAAGGTCCCATGATATGCAGGTAGTTAATAACATTCTGTTCATTCTTAAAAAGACTTCATGAAGAACGAGACCAAGTTTAAAAAAAAATATCTCAAAATAACAAGCACTGGCAAACACTGCACCAAAACTTACTGCTGCACATGCATTATCTTTTTCAAGTAAACTAAAGGACTGATGAACTTTTTGTCTCTATGTAATTCAGACTCCAAGAGCTGAACGTAGGAAGTTAAAAAGGAATGTACAATAGCAGGCAGGATGCATGAGTTTGGGTGCGACACCAATCAATCAACACTACAATACGAATTATTCACAGCATCAGATAGTAAATAAGCTGCTTCTTACTCAAAACTTCCTATTTATAATTGTGATAACGTGAGCAAGACATATTCTATAAATAAATAATTACAACATGCCCTACCCACAGAAATTGATCGGTAAAATATTAATTCCTAAGATCAGCCGGCGCGACAAAATGGCGTCATTAACCCAAACAAGACAAGGCATATATTGAACTTCTGAGTCTTTTACTTTATTGGATAGGAACTTAATAGTATGATTTATCAAATCTTACCTTTGCTTATAACATAAATTCCAATCCAAGATTAGTTTTTCACAATTAATCACAGAAATATTTTTCAATCACTTTGACGTAACTTGAACCAAAGAAGAATGAATGAATGAAAAACATTTGACTTTTTGAATGAACTAATTTACTCCATAGAATGAACGATTTATTTTTGGTGATTTAGTTCATTCAAATAAATAGGGAAGTCCATCTACGACTCCATAAGGATCGTTTTAAGTTTCTTGTTTCTCGCTGACTTCACTGACTCAATGTAAATGTTTTCTGTGGTTGTGTTGGCTGGCTGGCTGGGCGGGCACGGGCTGGGCTGGCTAACTAAACGTAGTGCTTACATT
The DNA here is from genome assembly GCA_951394395.1 of Colostygia pectinataria. Classification (NCBI taxonomy): domain Eukaryota; kingdom Metazoa; phylum Arthropoda; class Insecta; order Lepidoptera; family Geometridae; genus Colostygia; species Colostygia pectinataria. Next base: position 8,465,700 of record OX596351.1, on the reverse strand, counting down.
CTCTTGGTTGCTCTTGGTCTCTGGCTGGATTGGTTTGGTTTCTGTTTTAATGATTTTTCTGGCCTTGTTTCTGGTTCAGTACGTGCGTCCAAATTAAATCAATTATTTATTTAGAATGCAAAAAATCTAGAAATCAACAATGAGTTTTTCTAGTGATGAAGTCAATTTTCTTGTTTATCGATATTTGCAAGAGTCAGGTAAGCCAGACAGAGTAAATTGATAGCCAGCCATACTTCTTATGCGTATATTATTCCACAGAATGCAGGTCATTGAACGCTAAATACCGCTAACCTAGCTGCCGCCGGAGCCCTACCTTAGCACAGCTGCTTTTTAGCTAAGTTTTAAGCGTGTAACGTTATTTTAATGTACACTTAAAATATGATAATAATCAAAAAATACAGTGAAGTTTTCTGGGTAAACCCTTAAGTTAATAGTTGCATGACCTCATCTGTAATCTCAAAGATTTCGACATGTATATAGTCAAAGTGTAATCTATACTTAATATTATAAAGAGAAGATTTGTATTTTTGTTTGTTACAAATAAACTCAAAAACGACTGGTCCGATTTCAATATTCTTTCACCATTAGAATGCTACATTATCCCTGAGTAACATAGGGTATATTTAATTACTAGCGACCCGCCCCGGTTTTGCACGGGTGCGGTTTCATTGCACCCGCATGAAACTGGGGCGGATCGGCTAGTATAATATATAAATTTCTTACAACTACTTTTATGATGTAGGCAGGTACATACAACAAGGTAAACAGGCTATGTTAGTTTGTCTTGCAAGAATGCAAATAAATTGATCTTAATGTTTTTAGGTTTTCACCACTCTGCATACACATTTGGCATAGAGTCTCATATTTCCCAAAGCAACATCAATGGAGCATTAGTGCCACCTGCAGCCCTACTAAACATTTTGCAAAAAGGTCTGCAATATACTGAAGCTGAAATTATTATTGGAGATGATGGTAACTATTGTATGTTTTCTTTATGAATAGCAAAGTAAAAATATGCATTTTATTAACCTTCAGTTTTCCATCCCAGGCACTGAAACACGTCTGACTGAGAGTCTAAGCTTGATTGACGCGGTAACCCCTGACTTTGTAGCGACGAGGCAAAATGCTCATAATGCACAGAAACAAGCTATCAAAGCTGAACCTAGCTCTGGAAGTGAGCAAAATGGAGTTGAAGTACGTATCATAATATCTGACTTTTAAAGAATAATGTGTTAACTTATTTTTTAGAACTTGATACTAAGGGCAATTTGCTCTAAGAATATTTTTTATTATTAAGATACTTTCTAACCAACTAATTAATTGGTTTCTCTATTCTACTACTTTGGTGGAACAATTGTGAATAATCCAAGGCAATAATTAAACAATTTGTATCAGCATACAGCACAGTTTTATTCACAGGCCACAACTTGTAGTACACCAACAGTGGTTACAACTACTCCTACCACCAGTACATGCACTATCTCAACCACACCAAGTGCTCCTCCGGAAAACATGGAAGTGGACACTTCCATAGAGATACCTGCTAGCAAAGCTACCATACTCCGAGGTCATGAGTCTGAAGTGTTCATTTGTGCCTGGAACCCCAGCACTGACTTGCTGGCTAGCGGCTCTGGTGATAGTACTGCCAGGTAACAATCACTTTATAAAAAACGTTTGGTCTTGATAATTTTTGTTTGGTGCTTTGACTCTATCACAAAAACAAAACTGTCAGCCAAAAAAAATTATAATCTTGCATTGACTATCTTTACATGGTAAAAACAAAGTCGCCATTTCAAGCCATCTGTCCCTCTGTATGTATGTAAACATAGATTAGATACATGAAGGATTGCGAATTTATGCGAACGAAATCTCGGACGCCAGCTAGTTTAAGCATAACCATATATTTTTTTTTTATTCACATAATTTTATTTCTTTTGCAGAATATGGGATATGTCAGACAATCCTGCGACTACTCCCAATCAGTTAGTACTCAGACATTGCATTCAAAAAGGCGGTGCAGAAGTACCAAGCAACAAAGATGTTACTTCACTAGACTGGAATGTATGTTATTCTTTCTACAAGAATGTTGAGTCTCTTCATGTCACTTTGCTGTTGTTATATTTTACATGTATTTACTTTCAGTGTGATGGTAATCTACTAGCAACAGGATCATATGACGGCTATGCAAGAATTTGGACAACAGATGGCACCTTGGCATCAACACTTGGTCAACACAAGGGACCTATTTTCGCATTAAAGTGGAACAAAAGAGGGAATTACATTTTGAGTGCAGGAGTATGTATGGAGAAAATTATCCAATTAGCTAGTAATAACACTCATTTAAGACTACTCTCAGTTTCTTGATGTAAGCTTGAAACACCTACTGTGTAAAAACTTTTCTATTTTATTTTTGTTACACAGGTGGATAAAACAACAATAATCTGGGATGCATCAACAGGGCAATGCACTCAACAATTCTCCTTTCATTTGGCCCCAGCGCTAGATGTAGACTGGCAGACTAATACATCATTTGCATCATGCTCCACTGATCAATGCATTCATGTGTGCAAGCTGAATGCAGACAAACCTATCAAAAGCTTTCAAGGACACACTGTAAGTGTATACTCTTGTAAATTCTATTTATATATAAAATCTATAGTGTGTAAAAAATTATATAAATATATTTTAATTGTAGAATGAAGTTAATGCCATCAAGTGGGATCCTCAAGGAAAACTACTTGCATCATGCTCTGATGACATGACATTGAAGATCTGGTCAATGAATCAAGACACCTGTGTCCATGACTTGCAAGCACACTCAAAAGAGATTTACACCATCAAGTGGTCACCTACTGGGCCGGGAACTCAGAATCCCAATATGAACTTGATTTTGGCAAGTGCTTCTTTTGACTCTACTGTGAGATTGTGGGATGTTGAGAGAGGTGTATGCATTCACACCTTGACAAAGCATACTGAACCAGTTTATAGTGTAGCATTTTCACCAGATGGCAAATTTTTGGCAAGTGGCTCATTTGATAAATGTGTGCATATTTGGTCTACTCAAACTGGAGGCCTTGTGCACTCCTACAAGGGAACAGGTGGCATTTTTGAAGTATGTTGGAACTCCAGAGGCACTAAAGTTGGTGCCAGTGCTAGTGACGGCAGTGTCTTTGTGTTAGATCTGCGCAAACTCTGAGATTTGTAGACCTTTTTAGTTGACTTTTTTATTAATTTAACTTTATCTACATTCTTCAACACCTTTATCCACACTTACATAACTGTGTGATATTTCTTTGTGACTCATTGGGACTTTTTACTCATTGAGTGACAGTGGGTATGTCTATAGGGGAATCCACTACCAAATTTTTTTCCCCGGGGAGGTTTGAAATTAACCCAACTGTTCTGTTCCATTAAGCTAATCGCCTATCACACACCTCCTTAAGTAAGTAAGTTCGTAAGAGTCAGTGGCAACTCTGGTGACAGAGTTTCTAGGCCGCCTGAAGGCCTCTGTCATGGCGTAACAACTTTGAAAAAGCCGGGATCAATTGCTTAACGTGCCCTCCGAAGCACGGGAGCGCTCAGTTAAAATTGTCACTGGAAGTCACCCATCCAAATGATGATTACGCGGAACAGTGCTTAACTTCGTTGATCTGTTAAGAACAACTTAGCCAGCTACATCACGAGCGCTCCTTCTTTATAATCATTCTTGTAAAAGTATATAAAGTAATTAGAGTTATCACTTAGTACATGATTGATTGTAAGTGTACATATTTATGTTATTTAAAACATGTACATATAATATTATCTTATTTCGTACCTACCTAGAATAGCTTTGAGGTACATTATTATCCAAATTAAAATAAATAGGTTAATTTTTAAAGATTTTTATTACTATTATGTAGTAATATTAAGTATTACTTAGTATTTATTTTAATAACGGGTGTTTTCATGTACCCGTATATCAATAAAGACCAACACTGTTTCAACTCAATTCCGAGTCTGCACACCACACACCAGTGAAAACACCCGTTTTTTAAATGAATGAATATAGTTCACTATAGTTTTATTTTACTACTAAGTATTTAGGTATAGTAATAAAATAAAATGATTTTTAGTAACTGTTTTGTTTTATTATTTTGTTTTTATTGAATTGTGCTAGGTCATTGGCCTCTTATAAGCTAATAAGTCATCATGTTTATAGAGTGAATGCAATTTTTCATACATGTATTTAAAAAAGTAAAGTAAATTATCATATTGACCATTGTAGGGTTTACAGTGTGGATGGTTTTCTTCACTATGAAATGGGTAATCAATGGTGAGGTCTGACTTATACTGGTTACTGCAACCCCAAGCACATAAATGTAATTCCAACATGAGTTGATGCAAAGCCTCCACAGTTGATAGGTACCACCTGGGACTTCCTTTCTGGTGCCTCCAAAATTGTGATGGCCTATTTTGTAATACTATTTTCGGTATTTTCTGTAGCCTTTCATCAGAATAAATACCTCTACTTTGATTCCAAGTACTATCAATTAGAACTACTCTATCAATGGGTAAGTTTTCAACATGGTATATTTTATTTTCTCTATTTTCAGTTACAATTTTTGTCTGAAGTGTGCCTACATTATAACCGGCTGGCAATTGTGAAAGCATGAGCTCAGAGTAGGTTGGCCTCTTTTTTTCTGTAAATAGTTCTGGAACAGATTTTGCTTCAGCCCCAGGGTACAGCAATACAGTTCTGTCATCAAGAACATAATCAGGAACATTTGGGTAAGTATACACATTTATGTCATGAGGAGCAAGGACTGCTGCATGTGCTGCTGTGCTTTTACCATCAATTTCTTTTCTGTGTTTGATTATATCAACTTTGATTGGTAACTGAAAAATAAAACAAGTATCAGACCGACCTTTTGTAGAAGTTTCAAATTGGGATGGTTGGTTTATGTAAATAAATTCTGATGAAAAAAATATGATCATCTTACGGTGCATACTGGAATTTGGTCCTCTAGTAAAGAAACCGGAACGAAGCAAGTGTAACAAAAATACATTCGCGACTTGCCACAACGTGGACATGGACTTCTGCTGTTTAACTTCTCAAGGGGTTCAGAGCCCCCTATTAGCATGCCTGCAAAAGGTTTCTCATCGCGAGTTCTAGCCTCTTTACACTTGGGATTCATCTGTGGTATGAAGGGATATGTTATTACCCAAGTACAAATTACCAGAAGAAAGAAAAGAACAAGTAATTTGCAATTAAATAAAAAAAATATTTAGCTGGTCTGCCTGTTGTGTTGTTTTTTTTTTCTTCTCTCTAATTAATAATTAGGATTGTAACTGTGGTAGTGGTGTGCGGAATCGATTATCAAGATGATCGTTCGCAATCGATTATCATTTAGATACAATCGATTATTGGGAGTAAGCCATTTAAGTTATGGTAACCCTACATGCAAGGGGAATCCCCGTTACTAGTAAAAAGTGTAATGATGGGTAGTATGCTCTATTGTAGGGGAAATCCCGAATTATGTTTTAAGCATTGTTTTACGGTTTTAGCTTCATAAGTACATGAGACGTATACGATCTCAGACGTTATAATAGTTTTCTTTCAACTTCAAGTTGGAGTGGAAACTTTTGTGAATTTTAAAATGAAACGCCGTGTAAGTATTTCTTATGTGTGGTCACATTTTGATAAAACTGGCCAAGAAGCAACCTGTAAATTGTGTAAAAAACAAATAAAACTCTGTGGTAACACTACAAATCTGCGAGAACATTTAAAGAGAATACATCTGATTGAAGACGAGAAACCTTCTACAAGCAGGAGCCCAGCTACAGGAGAATCAGATATACCAAAGGTAGGCGAACATGGTGAAAAAAAATTTAAGCAGACACGTTTGTCTACTACACTAACTGCAAAAGAACTAAACCAGAAGCAAACCCAAAATATTGACTCTGCTCTTTTGCAAATGGTTTGTCTAGATTAACAACCATTGCAAGTCTCTGAAAATAAAGGATTTCTTAACTTTGTTAGAATCTTACAACAAGAGATTTGTGGCAGTGAAACGGTCTACATACCTCCGAGCAGAAAAGTGTTGACACAATCTATTTTATGCAAACACTATGAAAAAGCAAGCAAGTGCAAATTTGAAAGTACTTTTAAACGATGTGGAATACATGGCTGCAACCACAGATATATGGACATCTGATTCTAATAAGTCGTATATCACTATTACTGGCCACTGCCTATACAAGGATGACTTGCAATCATTAGTTCTTGCAACTAGAGAACTTCCAAGTCCACATACCGGAGAACACATAGCAGAACATTCTCGTCAAATATTTGAAGAATTTGGTATTCTACAGAAAATAGTTACAATAGTATCAGACAATGCACACAATATGAAAAAAGCGATAAATCAGAATCTTCAAAAACATCACCATCCATGTATCGCACACACTCTTAATCTGAGTGTTAAAGAAACACTTACTGGAAATCCAACTCTGCAAGATATAATTCAGAAATGCAAACGTTTAGTTGTCCATTTCCGACACAGTGCCAAAAGTACTGAGATTCTGTCTGCAAAACAAAAGCAAATGAATATGCCAATTTTAAAATTAAAACAAGACATAGAAACTAGGTGGAACAGTATAAGTATTATGTTTGCGAGACTGTGTGAAGTTAAAATCCCACTTACGATTGCTTTAGCGGAAATTGATCTTGCACTGGAATCCCTTGATAATAATGAGTGGAAAGTATTAGTGGACTGTGTGGCACTTCTGAAAAATATTGAAGAAATTACAGAACAACTATCTGGAGAAAAATATCCCACCATGGGAATGGTAATTCCATTAATTCGAGGACTGCAATATAACTTAAATGCAACCAATACCGAAACACTAACTGGAGGTCAAGTGAAAGAAAAATTATTAGAAGTCCTACAAAGACGACTTGGCTCACTAGAAAGCAACAAACATGTGGCAATAGCTTGTCTGCTGGATGAAGAACTAACTTATCTCAGAAACAGCACTCCAGGGACTAGTGAGCTAGTAACTACACAACCGCAACAACTTGAGCAAGTAACTGCAAAACCATCGATTTGGGATCATTTTGAGCAGAAGAAATCAAATTTTATCGCAACATCTACATCTTCAACTGAAAATATAATTACATTACGACAATACTTAGAATTGCCTCTACTTGCAAGGACAAGCAATCCTCTACTGTATTGGAAGAGCATGAAAACAAATAACCCGCATCTGTATAAATTACATTTGAAATATTCGTGCATTCCAGCCACCTCCGTTCCCTCGGAGAGAATTTTCTCTAAAGCAGGTCAGTTGACTAATTTAAGGAGGAACAGCCTGCTGCCAAAGCATCTCGATTATATCATTTTTTTAAATGCTAACTGGTCACTGATTGGGAATTGATGTATTTGTATTGTTTGATTTTTAATATCTAGTAGTGTTTCATTTTAAATAAATATGTGATTTAATTCAGTTTTGTTTCATTTTTATAATCTGGAGGTGAGACAATTGGTAACAATTTTTATTTCGAACTAATAATCGATTATCTTGGTTTGCATAATCGATTAATCGATTAGATAAATAATCGAATCGGCACACCATTAAACTGTGGCTTATTTGGCACAGAGTATAATAATATTTATCTGCCAGCTGTCAGTGTCAAGTGGACATGGATGTAGTTCTAATTTGTCTGAGGTAGTCTCAGGAGAGAATAATGACTATAATCTGGTTTTTCAGACAGACGAGACGGGGCCACTCACGCACTTGCTTATGGCAGCTGGCGTCATCTGTCAACACAATCGGAGCAATTTTTTTTTTATCACTTTTTTTACGAAATGAAAAGAGAGATTTTCATCTAAAGTTATTAAAAAAAAAGCTGTCTATTTAGATGGCGGTAGCTCAACTGGCGAGCCCAAGAGAATGTAAGCACTACGTTTGGCGAGCTATGGTGAATGTGTAGGGAATTCAACATTGTTGCTCCTGCTGTCACTGTCTGTCATACCTCTGGCTGGTGTCAAAGTCATAGTACGTACAACGTAGTACATTAACTTTGGTCGTACTACTGGAGTTAAATTATTTTGCCTCAAGCAGGACATGAACCCACAACCTTCCGCTTGACACGAGACGAAACAAAAACGGAGTTACCAATTCTTTTCTTGTTTTGATAACCATTCCGAGTAGTATTCGACGACCAATGTGGCGCGGTGGGCGAAGGTTTTGTATTAAATATATATCAGTCATCTAGTACCCATAATACAGCTCTGTTTGACAGCAGCTTGGGCTAGATGATGCTGTGTGGATTGTCTAGCATTATTTATTATTTATTATTATTATTTATTAGTATGGAACTAAGGCAGATAGCGCCATCTGTCAAAGCAATCGGAACTACTTTTTTTTTTATCTCGAATCGAAAACATTTATAATTGTTCCTTGGTACTGACCCGACAGCGTTTACATTACGTCAGTAGTGGGTCAGCACTGACTTTGCTCGAATTTGGAGTCAGCACTGTGGTTGGTTGGTTTGTTATTATCAGTTTTGTTTTGAGTCAGTCAGAGCAGAGAGACATTCCTAGCCAAGAGAATTTAAGCAAGCACTACGTGTTAATAAAGTCTTTGAGACATTCATGTTTGTCGTTGTCGGTTTCTAATTTTTTCACTATCCCATGGATTGTTCGTTGCAAAAAAACAGTCAATTATTATTAAATGTATGTAAATAGAATGCCCTTTTTTGTTACGCGTCAATTAATAACAAAACAACATCTTGTGTTTGTATTTTAAATTGAAATGTGCTAATAGTTTATCCAGTTTTTGCACCCGCCCAGGTTTATCAGATGTGATTATTTATTTACAATTAAATGGAGTCTTCGAGCACCATAGCTGGTCATCTTCGAAAACTGTGTATTGGGTTATCAACGGATCCCGGTAAGACTTTAATGCCTTGCATTGCAATCGTTTAAACCATGATCTCATGGAGCAATGTAAACAAACCTAGAAAAGGCCTATCCAGTAAAATTCCTTTTTCAAAATGTTCCTATGATTTCTCATTTCTTTACCTGTCATCAAAGACAAACAAACAAAGATCCATAAATTTTAGAATTCCATATTAATTATTTTCTTAGTGATTTTTATAACATATGAATAACATACAAGATTATTTCAAAAACCTTCTCAACAAATACAGAAATGGTAATATTTAATACTTATGTGTATCTAAATAATAAAGTACCTACTTTCATGAGATTCAAGTAAATAATGTTTCTGATTCAGATGGGGCTTATGAACTGGCAGTTTCATATTTGTCTGCCTTTGGGGAGAAGTCTCGCACAGTTCAAGATGAGAAACTTTTATGTCAGAAAATTCAGACAAAACTCTCAAGCCAATCAGCCAGGGATGCTGATAAATTCAATGAATGCTATTCAAAACTAAAGAATTCAGTTAGTATTTTTACACACATACAATAGATATATAATGTTATATAATATTTTTTTGCCCATAATCATAATAATATACCAATATAATAGCTTGCAAGGGTTTGGGTGTAGCAAACGGGCGCTGAGGTGAAAAAGACTTGAATGTCTTTCATGAATAATTACATCCCTAAAATTGTATATATTTATGATGTTATCAGCTAGGTCTTGCCAAGAAATGAAACTTTAGATAAGGTCATTGACCTCTAAGTTTTATGACCTCAGGAGCTAGAGGTCGAAAGGGATACATTTGAGGATATTCATTTCATTTGCTGCCAACCCTGACATGGATCGGTTAGGTTCGAAATGTATGACAAAAGCCCGACACTACAAGTAAAGCGAGGCCGCCGCGAAGCCCTTTTCTAAGTTCTCTTTTTTCTTAGTGCCCCATTTGCTACAGTCTGACTCTTGCAAGTATTGTCTTTACTTCTGATTCATATTTCAATGAACAGCAACAATGATAGATTTATAACAATGATTTATAGAATGATTGTGAATATGAACCTAGGGTTTAAAAATGCCACTAAATTTCACTATTTCCTCATTTTAGTTTATATTGAAGCAAAGGGTGTCAGTCCTTGCTCTGATGCTGGCCCTATCAGAGACACCCCACCACTCAGAGTCGACTCAACAGCTGTTCCCAATACCATTTATGGCTACAACTGTAAGTATGACCTACTCCCATCCACAAGACAAAATAAATAATAAATAATGCACTTATATTATAAATGTATAGTTCGCATAGCGGATCTAGGCTTCCGTGAAGTCAGCCGTTTGTGATGCGCAAAGACAATTTAGTTTGAAAAAGCTCCATTGCGCATCGAAACGGCTAATTTCACGACGGCCGAGATCCGTTGTGAGAACTATAAAAGTTTGTGTTTTTTATGTTTAGATGGATGTTTGTCCTATATAACTTGATAACCACTGAACTGATTTCGCTGAAATTTAAAACACTGATAGGTAATATCCGGGAATAGAAAATCGGCTAATTTTTATCCCAAAAAAAAGTACCGTTCCTGAGTTCCACGCGAACATAGTTGCTTGCAACAGCTAGTAATAAATAATGCTGGACAATCCACACAGCATCATCTAGCCCCAGGCTAAGCAGAGCTTGTGTTATGGGTACTAGATGACTGATATCAATACATAGATATATATCTATTTAGAATATATAGATATATATTAATTTGGCATCACTGTAGTATCCTGATTCTGATGAATTTTAAATGCACAGAATTTTCCAAAAGCACAACTTATTTTTTCATCTACTAGAAATCGGCTTTGGGTATTTCTGAAGCTACTTCAAGCACAAGCAAAAGCACCATAGGATCTGCAAGCTGGGGGGGCAGCAATGCCAACAAGCCACAGGGGTCCAACCAGAGTCTTCCATCCAACAACAGCAACATGGTTATTGTCTTGCAATCGGCTGGTAAGTGTAATAAAATTGAATTTTGTTCCTCTCCTTGATCCTTTCTCTCCTGGATTTTCAGCTATTCCTATACCTATGTAATTCAAAACAATAGTTTCCATAATAATGCTTTTGTGGTCAGGCTTCTTCCAGTATAGGCCATCTATAAAGAACTTACAATTTCTACATATAAGAAAAGATTATTGTATACAGTGGACAGCAATAACGAGCGCGCATGCGTCCGAGACGCAGTGCTAGCCGCGACCGGTGTGCGAGCGAGAGGTGCAGGCAACACGTCCCGTCCCGCTCAGGCGCTGCATTCAAGAATCGCGCACCTTGGCTTCCTGCACGACAGATTGAAGGAGTTCATTGATCCTTCATCTGGACTTATGCCTCAAGGTGAGAACTCTTAGAATCCTCGCATAAATTATCTTCTCCATTTTAGATGCTTGTGAATCAATCAAACGCACTACAGCGGCCCGAAGAAAGTAGTCTAATCATCTAATGTCTAAAGTCACCTACTAAATATTGAGAGGAAATAATAAGTTAAGGTAAAACCGCAGAAGCTAGCAATATACTTTACTTGAATGTCTTTAGATACATAATAGATTTTTTCTTTACAAAAAATAAAAACACATAATACAGCAATTACAAACAATCTATAGTTAGCTCAACTGATCAAAAACACTACCAGAGGGAAGCATTCCCGACATGCTACGTTAACCACTTAACAACAGGTGGGCCGTAAGCTTGTTTGCCACCTTGGCCTTGGTGGTATAAAAAGAATGTGAAGCATTGCCATGTTGAATGGTAATGGTGAATAAAAAATAAAAAAAATCAATCAAAATATATTATATTTAAGTTACAGTTTCTAAATAATACAGGGTTTGGGACTCTTCAGTTAAGTTTTGATAACCTGTGTTAGAAGAGCCTCCTCTTATCTGTGGGTACATTATTTACTAAATGGATTAAGATTGAATGAATAACATATTTTGTGTTTGCAGGTCTAATGGGTGAAGGCCTTGTGTCTTCTATACGCGACGAGCTGACTGAATACTACCGGAGCGTCGCCATGCTCCAGTCACAAGTTAGTTAAGTTCTACCATTGTTCATAAACACACAGGTTTAAACTGTTTACCGCTGGGGAATAAATGTTCTCGAATGGCGACCACGAACTGGAAAACGAAGTGTAGGACGGCCACCCCACTCGATGGACCGATGACATTAACGCGGTCGCAGGAAGTCGGTGGATGTTAAGGCTCAAAATCGGTCGTCATGGCTCCTCTTTGGGGTAGGCCTATGTCCAGCGTTGGACGTCTGTCGGCTGATATGATGATGATGACAGGTTTAAAACCTGTGTCTACCATGAGTTTTCTATGTGAGTTCCTAGCGAGTCCGGTAACAAGTTCGATATATCGAAAATTTAAAACCTCTGAATATTTTTATTGAGGAAATATTTATTATTATTTCATTTTCATTCATGGTCATTACCAGGCCATTTTTATATTATTTTTATTTAAAACAAAATTATAGTTTTTCACCAGATTCACTACCGAAACAGTTTTTTTGTTGTGGTTTCTGTCTGTCTTTCTGAGCATTGATGACATTTAAGTCAGTTTTACATAGCAGTCATAATCATTTGATTTTTACATGTTTTTGATCGGCACTGCTTCAGTTCTGAAACTTGCTTTGTGAAGTGCTTCTTAAGAGTATAATATTTGTAGGTGTGTGAAGGTGACGGCGGCGGTGGAACTCTTCGAAGGATGTGCGTTTGGGCGCAGGAGCCGTTGCACAGGCTCACGTGGCTAGCAAATATAGCACACGCTGCACATCACAAGAAAGGTATCTTGTCCCCATTTTGATAACAAATTTTCGGTTGTGCAGGATTTATACCTGCGTCGTTTGCCTCGAGGCTAACGCCACGAACGCTGACCACCAGGCCACTATCCGAATACCAGCTCATTCGAATCTTAGATGCTAGAGCATATATATCAACGAAAAATGCAAACAGCGCTATCTTACGGAATAAATTTCAACTGGAAATATTTAACGTTCTAGTTCATAATTTTTTCAAATAGGTAATCATATTTTGTATCTGTCATTTATAAACCTTGAAACATTTTACAAAGTTTGTAAAACCATTATAGAATACTAGCCGATCTACCCCAGCTTCGCGCGGGTGAAACCGCACCCGTGCAAAGCCGGGGCGGGTCGCTAGTAATAAAATATACCCTGTGTTACTCAGGGATAATGTAGCATTCTAATAGTGAAAGAATTTTTGAAACTGGATCAGTAGTTTTTGAGTCTATTCGTAACAAACAAAAATACAAATCTTCTCTCTTTATAATATTCGTATAGATAAGTGATAATAAATGATAATAGTGTATAAACTAAATAAAATTGTTGCCGTCCTTTTCTAATGAATTAATAATATACAAAGGACCGCGATAATTTTAGTTCGCTATGTTTAGAAAATACTACAACAGAATCAACACCAATATCTATTTATTATTTACAGAATAGGATTCTAAACGACAGATTATCGTGTATATTTTGTTTGAAACAAACTAATTTACTATATCATATAGGTGGAGAATTGGCGTCGTGCGTGCACCGTTTCGTCCGGCACGGAGACGAGCGGGTAGCGACGCTGGCGAGGCGTCTGCTCACCGCACTCACATACCCATTGCTGATGATGCTGACTAGGTGGCTATTACACGGTAAATATAAAACTATTTTTTTTTATGCTAACTTGTTCTTCCTGCAGCATCCTTTAGGATTAGTTTCTAGGACTTTCCGTTTAAGCCTTGTAGTGATTGTCAGTTAGTCAGCTCAGTTACGCAAAGATTTTATTAAATTTCCAACTACTCTAATATATATAAATAAACTACTAATAATAAAAATGCGAAAGTCTGTGTGGGTGTGTGTGTGAATGTTTGTTATCTCGAATCTTCGTGACGACTTTACCGATGTGTGATTGTTGTTGTGATGAAATTTGCAATGTCAAATGTGTGGCTTAAGTTCTGGAATAATACAGGCTACTTTTTATTCGGGAAAAATGTACTGATCCTGTGGGATAGCATAAAACTGCAAACACACGGGTTGAAGCCGCTCGGGTTAGCTTGTTATTTCATACTTCTGGTATAGTACGCGTCCACATGTTACGGTAACAGCTTATTACCATTAGGAGGGTTGTATGCTGGTTTCCCATCTAGATGGTGATCCTAATAATAGAACGCGAATTTTATCACCGCGAATGCACATTTTTAATGTTTCAGGAGAGATTGACGATCCATTCAACGAGTTCTTTATCGAAAGTAGGAGTGGTGTGCCAATAGACAGGATGTGGCACGACAAGTACAGAGTAAGGTATGGTACCGCTATTACTACCAGCCCCCTAGGTTATTATGCTAAAAATCTGTATAGATATTCTATCAAAAAGCTAGTTTTATTAACTATAACGCTAGGAATAAATCTGGCAAAAATATGCTGGAAGACGAATAAAATTTTCCTGACCTAGCAAGTAGAATTTTCTCAAAGCGATTCAGACGAACAGCAGAGCGTGTAATCCCTCGTTATTCTAATAAGTAGAAATATTCTCAAAGCGCCATATATAAAACAGAAATAAAGCGCGCAGCTTACCGCCTCGATTTCGTCATACATATCCTACTCGTTCATAGATAATTACCAGGTGCTAGAACTCTTCAGCAAGAGACCGTCTTGGTGGGTACCACCGCAGTGCCGGATATTATACCTCGAAGCAGTAGTGTGCAAGCATTACTGTATTTAGGTTTGAAGGGCACTGTAATTGAAATTACTGGGCAAAAGAGACTTAGCAACAATATCTCGGGGTAATGAGCGCAGTGCAGTGCCACGCTGAACTTAAAAAAAATAAGCTTTGAGTGGCACTGCATCTGTTATGGTCAGGCGTGGTGCTTAACATCAGGCGGGCGACTTGACCGTCTTGTCACTTGCTGACATTAACAAAGATAAGTTTTTACACTTGTGCACTGGTAACAACAAGCTCAAGAGCAAAAGCAATGTTAGACTAACATTTCGGCATACACAAAAAGCAGTGTAAAGCCCAGCAAACTCGCCCTCAAACGTGGCGTGGTTTTAGCTTCTTTGCTTCATCTCTGAAATGAATCAATCAATCGATCTCGTCTCAAGTGGTGTATAAAGGTGGTGTGTGGTTTCAGAGAGTGGATGGTGCCGTCGTTCATGTCGCGCGAGCTGGCGACGCAGATCCTGGCGACCGGCAAGAGCGTGGTGTTCATGCGCGAGGCGTGCGGCGACGAGCCCGCCTCCAGCGACCACGCGCTGCACTTGCACGCGCTACTCAATACGCACATAGGTACTTTAAAGATTAGTTTTTTATTACTTTGCTACTGCTAATAGGCATGATGACAGTAATCAAGAATCACTAAATTTACGTCTTCACCATAAGAAAAAGAATTCAAGGAATATAAAAACAATATTTCTTTTTACATTAGATGAGAGATTTTAATTATCCGATTGGTGGAATGAAACAAAATTGCAAAACAAGTGGCCCCTCGCTTACCGAGTGGTGGTTTCAGGCGGCGGGGGGTCCGAAGCGGCCATCTAGTAATCAGTCATCTAGTACCCATAACACAGGCTCTGCTTAGCTTGGGGCTAGATGATGCTGCATGTATTGTCCAGCATTGTTTATTAAAAAAAACTATTTAAAGATTAGTATCAGACAGCAAAGTGCAGACTAGCTGAGGTAGTGGCCTCGGTTGTTGCAGGCGGCGGGGGGTTGGAGGCGAGCGGTGCAGGCGCGGGCGCGGGCGCGGGCGCGGCGTGGTGGGAGGCGGCGGGGCTGCGCGCCGGCGTGGCGGAGGCGCACGCGGCCGCCGCGCGCCGCCTGCTGGCCGCGCTGGCCACGCACCACCACCTGCTGGACCACCTCGCCGCGCACCGCCGGTACCTGCTGCTCGCGCAGGGAGACTTCCACCACCATCTCATGACCTTGCTGCAGTACGTACTCACTATACACTACACCCACGCACATACACCACTAGCGGCCCGTCCCGGCTTCGCACGGGTGGACATAAACAATAGCCTATGTTACTAAGGGATAATGTAACATTCTAAAGGTGAAATAATGTTTGAAATCGAACCAGTAGTTTTTGAGTTTATTTGTTACAAACAAAAAAGAATACAAATCTTTCCTCTTTGTATTATTAGTATACATAAAATTTATAAGTAAGTTGAAGTGGCAGTTTGCAGGCCTTATAGCTCGCAGAGCCGATAACCGTTAGGGAATAAAGGTTCTTGAATGGCGACCACGAACTGGATAACGGCCCCCACTCGACCGATGATATTAAAGCAAGAAGTCGCAAGAAGTTGGTGGATGGTGAAGGTTAAAAATCTGTCGCCTGGCGCTGGAGGGAGACCTATGTCCAGCAGTGGACTATCGGCTGGTATGATGATGATGACGCCCACAATCAACAAGTTAAGACAAATAAATAGAATCCGCTCCGCTTTTGTCGATACCCAATTCTTAGGACCTCACTACAGCGATACAAAGGGTTCTGTAAGTTATTTGGAGGTTTTATTTCAGGGAAGAGTTGAACAAGCCCGCGTCGTCATTGTATGTGCACAACCTGTCGTGCACGCTAGAGGCGGCGGTGCGGGCCACTAACGCGCAGTTCGAGCCACCCCACGTCTTGTCGAGGCTTCACGTCAACTTGTATCCGAACTGTAAGTCACTCTACCACACAGCTACTCTACTACACTGTACTGATCTCCCATGCTGGTGATTTAGCCCCTGCCTTCATGCTGTTTGTGTTCATGCTTCTTTTCCTAATTACTTTTATACAAGCATATACGGCAGTGAGTGTTAATTTTACCTAAGTTTCCTTACTCTTCCAACCATTCCCACCATAGCACGTGGTTTGACGGACACTCAATAAAATATATGAAGCAACCACGTCGCAATCACCACACGCATAGTTGTGTACTTAAACGGTACTATTGTATGTGTAAGTGTCATGATTGGTCCCACCCAATTATAGCGAGAGCGAGATAGCACACTTTCGCGCGCGATGTGGACCTACACATACTCATAAAATAAACTCGTTTCTAATAGCCTTTAGCTTTCAGTGCCGGCAAAAGGTACCGTGTGGTGCCAGCAAACTCGCGGTGGTAGACTGCGCGAGTAGCAGTGATGGGACCCGTTTTCATACCCCTGCTACCCGATTGTCTGCTCACTCCTACAGAAGTGATATGTATGTATTACGATGTAAAGGGGGGTATATATTTGTGTTCAGGCGACGGCCGCGAGGACAGCGGCTGGGACGTGTTCGCGCTGCAGTACCGCGTGGACGGGCCGCTCGGCACGCTGTTCCCGGCGACGGCGGCCGCGCGCTACCGGGCGCTATTCACGCAGCTGTGGCGCGTGAAGCGCATCGAGTACTGCCTGCACGACTCCTGGCGCGACCACACCATCCTGCACAAGCGGCTCAAGTACATGCCCGGTGAGTGGGAGAGAGATACGACGACACGACCGACACCTCGAAAGTTAAAATATTATTAGTTTGTTGTGGGTAATATAACACGGTAGTCATGCAAAGGCTGAATTAGATCTTCGTAATAGATTACAAATCAACTGCTGTAACTGATATTACAATAAAAAAGGTAGCCGCAGACCATGCAAATAAAGGCGTAGGGTTTGATGCAGCGCAAAGTTCTATATTTGGAAATGTTATTTTATATGTATTTACTGTGTATGCGGCCTGTAGGCTGCTGCTGGTCTCTCTCTGGCGCTATTTGATATGCTAAGAAGTAACGACGTATGAGGTTGCGTGTAAGCGTTGGTTGCGCGTGGTGAACAACGCACCGAAAATACTTGTGTTGATAATGAGAGAGCATTTGGTGTGGTGTGTGTGCAGAGGTGTGGGGCGTGATGCGGCGCGTGGGCTGCCTGCGGCTGGAGGCGCTGCGGCTGTGCGCGGCGCTGCAGGAGGCGGGTGGCGAGGGCGCGGAGGGCGCGTGGCGCGAGCTGCTGGCCGCCGCCGCCGCGCAGCGCCACCTCGACCATCTGCTGGCGCTGCACGCGCGCGCGCTGGACCGCCACGCCGTGCACGCCATGATACACCACTCTACGCAGGTATCAGCGATTACACTATTGTAAATGTATTCAGCATGATCATGACAGCCTTCTAATGTTCCTATTGCTGGGATACTGGCCTACTCTCAGGCGAGAGTGATTGGGTCTTAATCCACCACGCGGACCCAATGCAGATTGGTGGATGGCACATGTCTTTCGAATTTTTAGTTCTTGGAAATGTATTCATAATATTTAAAAAAAAAAACAGTTTATAGTCCACTACATCAACCCTGAGGAACCCCAACAATGTAGAGATGGTTTTCGTCACAGGAGCTGCAGTCATACCTGGGCAACGTGTTGAACGAGACCCTGGCCCTGCGTAGCTTCGAGACGGCGCTGCACGCCGGCATCCACGCCGAGCTCGAGCGCCGGGACGCCATCGAGCAGATGAAGGCTGATAGGGTTGCAAGAGGTACTAATACTTACTAAACTAACATTCTTGTATGGTAGCAAACGACGAGGCTAACAAGTCTAGCCGCATATTGAACGCCTGACCATGACAGCTGCCGTGTCACCCAAAAATTTGAGTTTTTAAGTTCTGCGTAGCACTGCACTGCGCTCGTCACTGCGAGATATAGTTATTAAGTCTTTCACCTAGTCATTTCACGTGCTGCAGTGCCCTTTCTGTCTGTCTATTCAAGGGTAAAAAGTCCGTTAATTTAAAAGAAAAGAAAAAAGAAAAATGTGTTTTATGACCTATGCAAGACAAAGAAAAATAGTACTTAGTAAGCCATTAAAACTACAGTTTATTTTATGAAACATGTCCTAAACATTAAGTATGTGTATTCCTCGCAGGTGAATACGCGTTCACAGCCGCCGATGAAGTGCAAGATAAAGATAAGAGAAAGATCTTCCTTCAGTTCTTGGCCGCGCGCAAAGCGGATCTCAATGTTTGGGCTCGATCTTACAGGTATATTTATTGATAAGATACTGACTACATTATAATTATATATGTACGTTAATATAAATATAATAAGCCCCGTAGCGGTTATAATATAAACCACTAAGCTACTGAGGCCGTATCCGGAATAATGCTTTTGATAATCGTAATGTAACACATAATAGACAAATATTGCATGCCATAACATGGCAAAATACATTGTTTCCAAATTTATGCAAACAAAAAAAACTTTGTAACTACCTACATGTATTTCTCGCAATAAATTTTTACTTACTTACTTACTTACTACTAAATGTTAATGTATCGGCCAGCTGTCAATTCGTATGGGATTTTTGTAGAGCATCTCCTAGTAAATCCCATACAAATTCACAGATACGTTATAGATCTTTTCCCACGTAAACGGGTCGCAATTTATTCAGACCCTTTGCCTACAAAGTAGCAATTTCTGCAATATTTTCTGTAGTTATGATGCAAATTGCAAATGAGTCAGCGAATGAAGGAGCGCAAATAATGCATATTGATATATCGTCGTCGATGAGTCAGTCATCCACGATTCATCATCTAGGTATACCACTAAAGAAAATTGGCTACTGACTCATACGAACTTACTTACTGAACAAATATCGACATAGATACAGTGACTATGTACAATGTACATCCATTGTTAGGATTAAAAAAAAAATCGCAAGTTTGTTTGCGTGATCTGCAATTTTAATATTAATCTGGATTTAGGTGTTTCTATCCTACTAATATTATAAATGTGAAAGTCTGTGCGTGTGTGTGTATGTTTGTTACCACGTATCTCCATGACGTCTTAACCGATTGTGATGAAATTTGGAATGTAGATGGCTTAAATCCTGGAATAACACATAGGCTACTTTTATCCCGGAAAAATTTACTGTTCCTGTGGGATAGCATAAAAACTGCAAAAACGCGGGTGAAGCCACGCGGGTAGGCTCGTGTATTATAAATAACTTTCTATGTATACAAAAAAAGGTACCTATACTATTGTTCTATTGATACTTCACTTGGCATCTTCTTATATATATAAAAATGATTGCGTTAGGCTCGCTAAAACTCGACAACGGCTGGACCGATTTGGCTGATTTTGGTCTCGAAATGTTTGTACGAGTCCAGGGAAGGTTTAAACGGTGAAAAAATATGGAAAAATAACGCGAGTGAAACCGCGCAGATCAAATACTAGCTGTATTTGATAAAATTTGTTGCGTTATTTCATAAATCTTAGTATTAATACATTCATACTTTGTATTGACGAAATAACAGAAACTTGCTTGCTTGCAAAGTGAGGTCCCAGAATTATATTGTTGGCGTTGCAGGGGCCACGTGACCACGTTGATTCTAAAGCTGGCGCTACACGCGGAGGTGTCGCTCCAGACGCTGGCGTTCCGGCTCGACTACAGCGACTTCTACAAGCGCGGGAACGCGAAGCTGCACGAACCACTCACCTACCAGCACAAGCGCCTCAGCGAGATCGGACTCAATCTAGCTAAGGTACGTACGTTCGTTTAGTTAATCCACCAATAATAGTAATTTATTGGACAACCAATCTGGCGCGGCGGGCGAAGGTCCGCCTGCGACGCAGAAGGTTGCGGGTTCCATTCCCGCCTTGGGACAAATAATTGTACGATCTGCAAATGGTGTTCTAGGTATTTTCTATGTATAATAAAAAAAATATCTATCTGTGTATTGTATTGTATTAAGTATATCAGTACACATAACACAAGCTCTGCTTAGCAGGCTAGATGATGCAGTTGATTGTCCAGCATTATTTAAAAAAATATGTAGATATTCCAATCCGCATTGGGTCCGCGTGTAAGCGCAGGCGCAGAGCTGGCGGGCGAAGCCAGACGTGCGAAACTATACGATGACGTAGCTTGTCTCTGCAGTTCGCGGTGTGAACCAAAGTATGAAAAGAGGTGAAACTCTCGCTCGAGACTAGGCCAGTGTCCTAGCAGTGGGAACATTAAGGCTAGCATGGTGATCATAAATACAGGGTCATTAATCATCAACCTGACAAAACTTAAGGGATAGGTTCCACACATAAAAAAAAAATATATGTACCTATATTTTTTTTATGTATATTTTGTCTTAAAAATCCTAAGTAAACAAAAAAAATCGATTACGTTTTTCTGCTCAATTATTATTTATCATTGTTGGGAATCGAGTTAAGCGGCGTAATAACGTATTTTTTTATGTGTGGAACCTATCCCTTTAGTTTGTCAGGTTGATAATGAATGACCCTATATACAATACAATTTGTAGTTTTAACTAACAAGGTTTTGGTATAAAGGATTAACAGATGAGCACTAGAGTTTTCAAGAGTAGATCCTCAGGCTGCTAATCGAAATCGAATTACAACACATTTGCTTATAATTAATACCTATAATAATTAAAAACTTCCTGTCTGGTCACCTTGAGATGTTAACTAGCAGAAACGAGATGTTCGAAGGTCGTGTCATAAACTACTAATATTTGTAAAATGATGCATTTGTTGCGATCACCCGGACAAGGTCACAGTTACATTAGCTACAAAAATTTAATTATACTTCACACTAATTACACTTAATATTATAAATGCGAAAGTTTAGATGTTGGTTCCTTTATAACTCGTAAACCACTGAACCGATTTGGCTGAAATTTAAAACATAAATAGATAGTGACCGGGAATAGGACATGGGCTACTTTTTATCCCGGAAAAAAGTTACGGTTCCCGAGCTCCACGCGAACAAAGTCGCAGGCGACAACTAATGGAAAATAAATGCACTTGAGTTTTGCTGTTTTTCCTACAATTTGTCAATGTTTTTGTTTCAGAGTAAACTGATGGATCGTTCTAAGAAAAAGTGAGAGTATTCATTCGACGACCCAGCACGGACGGAACCACTCGCGCGCCGCGGCCGTCGGCGCCGGGCTGCTTGCGTACTAACTACATTAAAATGTACCTAACTCGCACTTGCCTTACGCATGAGATTCCATAACACCTAGGCATTTTTTATTTAGGGTCTTATAAATATACCATAAACCTCTGTTAGCTAGTGTCTATCAAATATGTCCTCAATAGCGGGCTGCTAAAATGAGAGTTTCTTATATGAATAAGGGAGTTAGACTCTACGACTTTATTTAAAGTAAAGTTTTCTGAACAATATTGTATGGAAGGCAAAATATCGGTACGAATAATCGACCAAAAATACTCGAATTGTAATGAATCTTGATACGATATTCCACTCACCGACTAACAATTATTCCTATGAAATTATAATGTACATAATTAATAAGGTTAATTCATGTCAATTGTTGAAAAATTTTACCATGACATTTTTGTAATAAATATAATTTCTAATATAATGTATTTTTTCTCTCTTCTGAGTTTTTCGAGACCCTGAGAATGTATACTCGTATCTTACTTCCGTCTTACAGAGCAGTAGACTTTTTTCAAAACGATTTTGCCAATGAAGTAATCTGCCCTTGCAGTCAAGGACTTTCCACCACACTTAGGGTTATGTCATACACAAAAAAGTTGTGCTAATGGACCTACCCCATACAAGTTGTCAAGCAAGACAATACCGACGACCGATGTGGCGCAGCGGGCGCAGGTCCGCCTGCGACGCAGAGGTTGCGGGTTCGATTCCCGCCTCAGGACAAATGTTTGTACGATCTACAAATATTTGTTCCGGGTGTTCTGGGTATTTATATTCTATATATAATAAAAAATATCTATCTATGTATTGTATTGTATTAAATATATATCAGTCATCTAGTACCCATAATACAGTAAACAGCAGCTTACCTTGGGCTAGATGATGCTGTGTGGATTGTCCAGCATTATTTATACATGCTGTCACTCGAAAAAAATGGCTGTTTTCTCGTGGTCCCAGGATTTTGTCCCATTAATGGGACCACAAGAGAGAACTGTTTCTCGTAGTCCCATTATTGTGTAATAATTACCGTTTATTCCATCCAGTCCTACCAGTAGTTCGATAGTCGAACTGTTTGGATGTTTATTTTCCAAATTGTTATACTGACGGATCGAACTATTTGGAAACATGGATTTTATTCTAAATAGAACTACTAACCTCCGAAGTACACTCAGTACAGTCTTGATTGAAACAAATACTAAATTTCTGCCGCTTCAGCGGCCGCTGCCGCGGCACGCTCGCTACGCTCGCTCGCCTCGCGCGTAGTTTTTCACTAACCTAACATAACCTAGCTGCTGATTTCGATCTAATGAATAAATGACATCCGCTTAGATCGAAATGAGTAGGTTAGGTTATGTTAGCAAGAAGAATACCTATATACAGGAAGATAAATACGTTACTGAGTACCTATAGGAAAAGGAATGGGACTACGAGAAACAGTTCTCCCTTGTGGTCCCATTAATGGGATAAAATCCTGGGACCACGAGAAAACAGCCAAAAAAATGACACATTTTCGATTTGTATTCGTTCGGGTGACGTCATTTGAACAAATGTATATTGTATCATACAAGGGGTAGATCTAAGACATACAAGTTGTATGTTAGTGTAAACGCGGAGCTCATAATATACATTTTAACGCGGGATACAAGAAAACTGCGAGAGAGTGCGTGTATTTTTACAGGAGAAAGAAATATGAATCACTAGAAAACTTCGTATTTTATTTATTTTAAACACTACTTAGTATTTTTGGTACAACCTTTGTAGGTAGGTATAATATGAAGTGCGTATTTTGTTTATTATTATTGCGGTAATAAATCACTTTCAAACATTCACTTGCCTACAAAATTAAAATTGGAATGTTACTATAAAATACTACAAATAAAATACAATTTGCATAAATTGGTCCGTTTACCTAAATACCTATTATTTATGTACAAAACAAATTATAAATACCTCCTAACAGTTTACGCAACTTGCAAGTTTAGTTTACGTAAATTGTAACTTACTAAAAACAATGTACAGATGTGATGCCCTATTGCGCGTAAATGAACCAAGACAAATTTTTTTCCGTTCAAACTAGAACTAATCAAGTATTAAGAGAACAGTTAAAACATTGCTTTTATTGATATCATTAGTTGGAGAGTAGGAAGTAGTGGGAGGCTCCAGGCACGCCTCGTCGCCGGGTTCTAGGACTGAAAGTGGCACACGCGATAACAACTAGATACCAACGGTTTAATAGTTAAATCCTGTGCCAACAGTGTTTATGTCTCTATAAAACTAGCCATCGTGGAATTTCTCACAAGTTCGGTTTTACTGTAAAACTTGTGATTTACTTTTTGAGCGGTGCCGGTTTTAATAAATAATGTACAAAACCTTAAATTCAAAGGTAGTTGCAGACGCGTGCTTTGCTAGAGTGTTTCTTCTTGAGAGCGGCTCTAACCGCCACTTCAAAAACTTGATCCATGTTCAGTCTTTCTAGCGCAGAGCACTCGACTAACTGGACGGCACTGAAACAATAAATAATAATTTAAAGGAGACCTCGAAAAATAAATGATTAATTATTATCAAAGACGATTCATCATCATGATGAAGCCAGTCAGCCTTCTCATGTTTTTCATCTAGGGCGGGATGGATTTGGATGATTTTCCTTAACTACATTTCAAGTATTCTTGTAAATATGGGTTATTCCCGATGACCCTGTTTCACCCCCACTGGGGACCAGCGGACAGTTTTTCCCAAACACCCCTATCGGGGTCAGTGGGAAGTTTTTTAACTGGCAAGGATATTAAGGATTATACTGTGGACCCCCTGATGATGTAGACTCTAAAACTACATAATTACCCTGTGATGACGTACTGTTTATCTAGGGCTGAGAATCTAAATACCGAAGTATGAAATTGCGTCACAGCAATGAGCACCTGATTCATTGCCCTGTATTCAATAGTTAGGTATATAGGATCATACGCGTCATTTCGCATGATTGCGTCTATGGGTAATCCAGTTTATAAGAACGAGAAAAATGCACAAAGACAAAACATAACAGTCAAGTCAGTTTGGTATGTCCGTGTTCCCGGGCGCGTTACAACAAACTGTTTGCAAATTGGTACTTTAGATCTGCCGCGATCTAAAGTATTTGCAACTGTTTACGTTGCTCAACGTAAACAGTTCTGCATTCTGCTAATTACCTACTTTAGTTGGTTTGTTTATTTAACAAGTACCTTCGCCGTATCAGTTAGTATGTTTTTAATCTGTGGTCAATTGGGAGTTTGCATTATCAGCGCTTGGAGATAAGAGACGATAACACAGCTGCCGCATGCCGGCGCTCGCGCACGATAACTTGTCACTTTTCACTATAATGTTAAAAAATATTATCTCAGCATTGTTGGCTTGCTATGATTGTTTATATCCGCTTAGGTATAGTTCTGCAATGAATAATAAAATTGGGGAGTCGAAATGCAAAACAGATAATCGCACACAGACAAAATACCTAGAATAATAATCCTACGTAGGTACCGAATATGGATTTACGAACTTTTTAAACAGCTGTTAAATATTTGTATAGAACATTTACCGAATTTTCTTTTTTAACTTTTTTCCTTCTTGTGTTGTTATTTCTGACTGTGAGTCCGGTGTCCTCAAATCAATTTTTGTCGCTGAAACAATTTAAAATAATAGCAATTAGTGTACATAATTACATAATTAGTAGGTAGTACATCAGTCAACATAAAAGCTTCTTACACAAAATAAAATGTTAGGACAGGCAGATATTTTTGCAAGTAGCGTAGATGACGTCCATCCTCATTATCATATTCATTTGACTAATGACAGTTAATTACGATGTTTTATGGTGTTCTATAATAGTAGCAAACAGCAAAAACCGGCCGGCGCGCGCACGCATGTGGTCGTCTTTTTGGTAACTTCGCTTTAGAGTTCATGGGCTAGATTGAAATTATCATGGATTTGAATTTCGTACTTGCTTAGGGATTGGTTAGTTAGGCAACACTTGGCTTTGTACAGTCAGCGGCTGATTTTTATGAACAATTTAAGAATTTCATGTCGCTTTTCCTTCACGTTATGTTGTAAACATTAGAATAATAAACTACAGGTTCCGAAGGTTTTTAAGATTTTAATAGTTACATCAAATGTTCATGAACTTCGGACGCTGACCGTACATGCATGTGTTCCTTTATTTGATACGAGCATTCAAACCATTTACTAGAATAAGTATACATACATGTATATATTTAGTGTTTTCTTACCTACTAATACTATTGGTACTCCTTCGCTAAAATGGTTTAGTTCAGGATACCATTTGTGGACTACGTTTTCGTAAGAGGGCCGGCTCCCGACCGAGTAGCAAACCAGGAAACAATTAGTCTGAAATAAAAACAATATTTTCAGAGGAATGAGGAGCGAGCGGTCCAATGATTCAGAAATTAGAAATCGCCAAAAATTTCAAATGAATGTTTTCTGTTTATCCTCAAAGGATTCATAAATTTATAACTTTAAAAGGTTACACACCAAATAGCGATTAAACTTTGGATATTTTTGAATAGTAGTACCGAAGATAAATTAATACGTCGCATGCTGAAACGTAGGTACTTTCGACAATAAAAAATATTGACAACCTCATGTCTGAATAGTGACCATACATGGAGAGGTTAAAATTTATTCTAGTATCTAATCTGGTTAATGAGAGGTTTATCCGTAGTACATCAAACTAATCTCACTAATATTATTAATGCGTAAGTTTGGATGTTTAGATGTTTGTTCCTCTATAACTCGACAACCACTGAACCAATTTGGCTGAAATTTAAAACTTCGTTCGCGGAGAACTCGAAAAGTTCTTTTTCGAGTTCTCCGCGCTGTTGTCCGCGAACGAAGTCGCAGGCGACAGCTAGTACAATATATTATGCTGTTCTTTGGTTATTAGTAAAGGGGCTCACATTTGTGTAAGAGAGTGGCCTCAGTCGTTCGTAGTCTTCTTGTCCCGCTGTGTCCCACAGCGCCATTTCAACCTCCTCACCATCAACGGTGATGTGGCCGACATAGTTATCGAAACTGAAAACAAAAACCAGTAAATAAACGGTGACCAATCATTGTAAGCACCTCTTACTTGTCCTCAAATGTATATGAAGTGCAGCTGTAGGTAATTAACATTAATAAATGTTACTGCATCTGTCATAATAATTAACTAAAGTTAATATATCATAAGTATGGTTAAAAGAATATAGCGCGCATTCTATGTAGAGCTGTAGCAACCATATAGGTACCTAAGTAGGTAGCCAAGTAGAGTTAAAACTTGTTAAAGAGTAGTTTGATAGCAGTCAATAAATAAGTACAATCTCATACAACATGATTGATGCTTATATGCGATGGGTGAAAAAAACATACATAATGACAATAATAATAACCTGCGGCGTATGTAAATAAGTGGGTATGACAAAGAAAACAAATAAATAAATAAAAGAGTAGCAGAGTTCTTTCTGATAGAGCTCGTCCGGGGAAGGACTACCACCATACCTATTTCTGCCGCCAAGCAGTAATGCTCGCATTTCTGTGTTCCGGTTCGAAGGGTAGGTACCTGTGGTTTCCGGTGAAATTACAGGCACATGAGACTTTCCATTTAACGTCTCAGGGTGGTAACACGCAAGTGATACTATGATGTTGCAAGCGTATATAGGCTACTGTAACCGCTGACCATCAAGTGGACCGCACGCTTTGTTGCCATTTTAGTGGTAAAAAAAAAAGTCTTGTCATATTATTGGGCATATTTGTAAGCCAATACTAACCACGGAGATTATACTCACAAACAAAATGAAGTCGATAATTCTAGTGACTTTAAAATCTGCATCGTGTTGCTTTACATGATAAGCGTTCCATTGTTACTTGCCAGACATACATACAAACATGCATCACCATACATAGTCATAGTAGGTACCTACAAGAAGTCAGGCTTGCCGTAGGCGACTTCTTATGAAGGAAGCATCGGTCGTGCAGATACAATACAACAATGCTACTTGGCGACTGGCTATTTGACTTTATAAATAGTGCAATTGTAAGTAGGTGTTTAATTTTAACAAGCAGGCAATAAGTCGTTGCCAAATATTTGTTTCGGTCTCTGCTACCTAGAATGATTTAAACTTGTCTAACTATTAATAATATACCTACTACTACTATATACTACTAAACGTACTACACGTTTTATTTTATATAAGTACGTACCAAGTACTTCGTTTATGGATGGTCTACTTTATGGATTTCTTGACTTTTTGTTTTTCTCTTTTTACCTATTAAGGGCACTTTGATGATTTTATTGATATTCATGACGAATATCTGTAAATGACGCAAGCTATTAAATTTGAAATATTTATCATCACTTCCTCTTCAATAGCGAATCGCAAGGTGAACTTGAATCAAATTTACGTTATGTAAAATAAACAGAGTTAGGAACCCATGGGTACTAAAGTAGGTACCTTACCTACCTACATATAGAATCATTTTAATAATACCACACATGCATGACTCAGTGAACCTAACTTTGTGATAACTGGTTGTTTATTGTTTGTGAATCGTAAAGGAAAACATTACTGGGCGTAAAATCCACATACTAAGTACAGTCAACTCAACATCAACAGTTACTTTTTTGTTTTTATTTTTCATAAGAATGCACTATATTGATAGGTAGCTGTTTAAGTAAACGCTTTCGGTTGTTATAGGTTGTTGTCTGGTTTTGTTCATGATGCTTTCGATAGTACCAGCAAGGTACCTAGTTATAATATTTTGGTTTCTTTTTATGAATTGATTTATTTTTCATTTTTGTACCTACTTCCTTTTTGGATACTTTTTGTTGACGTTTCATATTATTGTTGTTGACTGTACCTACCAATTTAAATTGAGACAATAATATAAATATCAAACAAAAATTCATAAACAAGTAATTATATTACCTATCTCAACATAAGTTTACCTATAATAATACGTGAGTAATTAATAATGTTGAAAATATAACGACTATGACGACATCAAGTTAATCACACTACTTATCAGACAGATGATAATGATAACGATGTTACCGCGTCTTACCGCATCCAACCGCTAATCAAAGCAGCGCGGGCGCAGACTCACCGTTCTAATGACCCAAGACGTGTCATCGTCACACCTGTCTTAAAGACACAGAAAACGTACCGTAGCTAATCAATACCACGACACTATGCTAAGCTACGAGGAATAAGGTACTATGTATTCTAGAACTAGGTACTCACACTGTAGGCACGTATTCTTCTGGAAATTCGTTTCTAGTGTACACGTAGAGCAGGCAGGTCTTGCCGACCATACCATCGCCAACGACGGTGATCTTCAATCTCTTCGCCGTCCCCATAGTGCGTGCCGCAACATAGATCACACTATTTAATTTAAATTAATAATATTGTTTCACCACTACAGAAGAAATATCCGATGAACAGTTTGAATGTAAGTAAATCTTTGACGATTCTTATCACAGTGATATAATGATCTTATCAATCGTGAAACATTCGCGATAGCGAAATGACTTTACAGTAGAACAAGGCGCGCGCGCGGTTTGACGCGTGAATGCGTAGTGATGATTGCGCGGGGTGATTCAGCGGCGCGCGAGTGGCAATGTTGTTGCCAGTTGCCACAGTAGATTCAACGAACGTCCGCAGAACACTAGCTATGATCTCCTAATTAATTCTATGGGCGTACTGTCCGATTCGGCAGACACACGCAGTTGTATAACGTCATTACCTTATCCTTATAGTTCACTATTGTTAACGAAAAGCGTCAAAGGAAGGAGCCTATCCAAATAATAATAATACTAATAAGATTGACAATCAAATAAATGTTTATTAAAATTAACAATTCTTTTCTTGTTTTTATTAGCTACCAAAGTTTTAAATATACAAATTTTCCCTAATGCTAGGGTAATTTTAGTCACAACCATAGTAATTACTTTTTATGCATTTAAACAGTTATTTCAGGTAACATGTTACAAATATTATCACAAAATTAGATACTTTCATTAAAGTAAGGCTACTAACTAAAGCATAATAGCAATTATTTAAGGTTTCACTTATTCTAAAAAGATTAATACTGATTTTAAGCATTTTAGCTTGACATTTTTTTTACAAAATTGATAATGATAATTAGATCCCTAAATACTATTTTTAAAACAAAAAAGTTGTAAAACCTATATCACTTGGGCATTTTCTTTGTAGTTTCATCAATTTTATAATGTTGTAATCCCCCTAGGATTATTTCTTCTTTCATGCTTAAGACCTCTCTAAGCAAGTCTTGGTTGTTTCTCTGCAGTTTTGTGATGACAACCTTCTGATGCTTCTCTCTTTCCTTTAGTTGGTGCAGAGTCAGGTCACAACCCTCACTGCAGGATGGTGAAACTAAAAAGTATTAATAAAATACAACTTGGTATACTATTCTTTTGTATTCATATTAGTTTAGTATACTAAATTATGACAGTGGATTGATCTAAATATATTTTATTTGGTTTGGAATTTTGTTGTATAATGAAAGATCTTTTGACTGGTATTTAAATAACTTACAAAAAACTTACTTTTACTCCTAACTCTGTCATGCAGTTTTTCATTCTCCAGCTTGAGTCTTGTGATTTCATTTTTCAGTGCCCGTTCACCAGCCTCTTTCTGCTTAGTGACCTGTGCCAGTTTAGCTCGGGTTTCTGTCAACTTCTGCAGCATTATATCTGAATTGTCAGCTATCCTTTGAGCAGAGGCTACACAAGCCTTCGATTCATTTTTCTCTGAGCATAGTTTGTCTTTTATTTTACCAAGCATTGCCTGTGATAAAATAATAGATTACAATTATATTTGTGATTTCAACACTTCGGGCAGTTATTGTTATATACTGCTGGTACATAAACAAATGGTTTCAATTCTGTTTTAGTTTAAATATTGCTACAACAAAATAACACTTGTTTTATGGAGGTTTAAATATTTATCACTCTGTAAAATGGAGTCATATTAGGTACTTATGGTAAGTACACTTACATTTAGTTGTTTGTTGTTTTGTTCGAGGATGTGGTTCTGCTCCATTAACTTCTCAGACTTTTCTATAACGTTTTTATAATAGTGTAACAGCATCCAGACTGAGTTAATGAGTTTCACAATAGCATCTGGTCGCAAAACATTGCCATCTAAATCTATGTGCGGATTAAACACATAGTTGATATTGAAGAGACCCAATTCCTGGAAGAGTTAAGATTAATGTAGTGAACACATCTATGCCCTGCACAGAGACGGGTAAATTTAAGCGGTAAAATATACTTACATTATCTAATAGATAAACTTCTAAATATACTTATACTTGTAGCGGGTAGATACAATACACTTAGCAACTACTGCCAGTACTGTTTCAAGGTACTTAAAATGTAATACTTACTTCGTTTAGTCCAATTAAGCATTCTCTAAAGTTTTTAAGTGTGCATGGTTCATAAGTTGTAGCTTTTTTATGTTTATAGTTTTGTAAAAGTTCTTTTACTTCTTCGTCCAGGGATTCTAACTCATTCAGGAGAGACATTTATGCTTGGTGTGGAACTTTGAGGATTACTAACCACTGAGTTTAATAATTAATTTCAGGTAACAAAACACAATCAACGAACAACACACTCTACAAATTATCAAAACAATACAAATGTAAGCTATGAAAACAAAAATCAAACAAAACAGAACATAACGGGAACAGATAAATGAATGAATGAAAAGAAACCAACCAACCAATCAACCGCCAACCACCGGAAGTCAAAAAAACAACTATTATTACAATAAAAAAAGTATGATTTACATTGAGTCAGTAGCAAAGTCAGTGCTGACTCGCTACTGACTCAAAGTAATGGCTGTCGGGTCAGTTAGCGATGGTTGTGGGTTCAAATCCCACTTGAGGTGAAATAATCATGTCAGTCATAATTCAATCTGTCATTACTGTCATTGTCATAGATTCCTTTTTTTTTCATATCGTTTCATCGTCTCGTCTAAACGTAGTGCGTAGTGCTTAGATTCTCTTGGGTCTCGTCGTCCGTCATTTTTCGTTTGCGTCGCGTTCTGCGTTCGTGTTAACGTGATGTTGTTGCGTGTTCCGTATTTTCAGGTTTTGTCTCTTTTGTAGGGTTCTTTTGGCAATACTAAGGATTTGTATTACTGCTAACAACCGTGATCTCCAAAATATAATAACAATGAAGCGATCATTTGATGCTATGAATTCTGCAATAGAAATAAGTTCCTACCGCGACCAACATTTCAAGGTATTTATCTCTACAGCTTTCTTGTTAATGTGAAACTTGTGCTGGGGATTAATGCTCTATAAAAGAGGAATTCAAGACCACAACAATACTTAAGTACTAGAATTTACTAATAGTGTTACAGCTGCTTCTTTAGTATCTGTTCCTGGGTCACAAGCACAATGATTACAATATTCCCCTACATACACATTGATACTTACATTTACATGAGTATATTATTTCAGGGTTCGAGAAATGAACAAGAGAAGCTATTACGACAAACATCTACCCTTTACATTGGTAACTTGTCATTTTACACCACTGAAGAACAACTTTATGAATTATTTTCGCGAACTGGAGATATACGAAGAGTTGTAATGGGCTTAGATAAGTACAAAAAAACACCCTGTGGGTTTTGCTTCCTAGAATACTACACAAGAGAAGATGCAGAGAATTGTATGAGGTTAGTCTCTAACTATAATCTTTGTTAAGTTACAAATAAATTATATGGGTGCCACAGGTTTACCTAATAATTTTAGACAACCTAATTTTGATTAAACTTTAAATCTGACCTAAGCCATAAGTGGTGATATAGTGGGATCAAAGATGTTCACAATCTTCTAGTAAAATGTGTCAGGAGTTCAGGCATGAAAGAGTATATTTTTAGAGCTCTGAAAGTAAATCAGTGTGATATGGGCCTGTTTCAGAGTGTGTTTATTATTATTATTTATTTATTTAACTAGAACGGTGCATAACCAATTACACTATTTATTAAAATTAATTACAATATTAATATATGTGTTATCTGTGCCAATAGCTGCCACATTCTACCAGTCCATATACAGACAGGCTGATAAAGGATGTGTCTTGATAAGAAAGCTAGAAGATAAGATGGAGCTGACATCATTCTAAAGGACTAAAGCTCTCAAAAAAAAGAAAAAATATCCCGCCAGGGCTTTTGCACCTTGACAAACATTATTTGAATATAAAAAGAAAGTAGGTATCAATTTTTTTTTCTGTTTCAGGTATATAAATGGTACAAGATTAGATGATAGAATAATTAGATGTGACTGGGATGCTGGTTTTATCGAGGGCCGGCAGTATGGGCGTGGAAAAACCGGTGGACAGGTATGTATCTCTGTAACATAAATACCACCTGTTTGTATGTAGTACCACACACAACATAGTTATCAAATTTATTTTATTGGAAAACAAATAAATAGCAGTAAGCCACCTTACCTTCATGGCCAATGCACTACAACCACTAAATGCCTTCACCAAACTGGGCTGCACACAGTCGACTTTGGCGAACTTTAGAGGCCTTTAGTGTAGTGTGTAGCAAAGGTAATTCATACAAACTTATTTTAGTTTTAATATTTTATAAACAATTTATTATAATTATTTTCACTTTTTAGGTGAGAGACGAATATAGAACTGACTATGATGGAGGCCGAGGTGGCTACGGAAAAATAATAGCTCAGAAGATCCCCAACACAATGGAACGCTGATTTGTATATGAATGTGTGTGAGATAATGTAATATTGATTAATTTCATTAACTGACTACATTGTGTAAGACTGCAAAAAAATGTTAACAAATGCATTCAATTTTGTCCAAATGTAAGAGTAAATATTTAAGATCTTAAAGATAAGTAGTTTGAAATAAAAACAAACATATTTTAAACACTTTAATACATAAAAAGCAATATGAAATTATAAGAAAATCTCTTATTTGCTGGAACTTAAAATAACTGAAGATAAATGCTATAATTTCATAGGTTAAATTATGGACATCTTAGTATTAATCACTTTTATTTACACAAGGTGTCCCAAAACATGTATGTTAAACCGAAATAGGGTGGACCCACAAATGACTAATTCATGAAAATAAATAAAACTTTTATATTCACTACATAAATGTCTTAAATGTCTATATTTCTTGGGACTTTGTGGTTATCTTAGAACCAGTATTAGACCACACAAGTAGTTCAACATCAAAATTAGTAGATAAAACAGCTCTATTAATGATTTTTCACGCATTTTTTGATTAGGTATTAAAAATAAATGTTTATTCCTTTTAAAATGCAGATTGATACCCTTTCGTGACACTATACATGTAATGGGATACCTACGTTGTATATAAGAAAAATACGCTTAGAAAATAATGCATAATGAAAGCACACAATTTATAATATACACCAACATTTGTAAAATTATAAATATGTACTATATATATTTTGTATAACAATAGATGACTACTAATTTCACAGTTTTTCATAAGAATCTCATCAGAATATTGTGTCAAATAGGTTAAAAGGCCATCATCACTTTCTTAAAGTTATGCATCTAGCTAAATAGAATATAAAACTTAACAGATGTAATACTATAATGTGACTAAGATTTATATTCATTTAAGTTATAACATCAGATCAGTTATGGCAAAAGCAATCAGATCCATATAAAATGTTAGGTCAATAAATTATCATAAGTACCACAGCGCGTATTACTAGAACTTGCAATTAGTTAATGGGTGCTTCAGGCATCAGGTCGAACCACAGAGTCTTCGCTTCACGGAACTCATATTGGTTTAAGTGTACAACAACCTGTAAGATTAAAAAACATATCATTGAATAGAGTGCACAGTAGTAAATTATAGTAGTAGATTATATATTCACTCCTTCAGTGTGTACTCCTCACATCCAGTCTAACAAATGCAGTCAAAACGCGATTTCTCAGAGCATCTTGGTTCTCTGATTGATGGCATCAAACAAAACTGCAGAATTATGAACTTAATTGCTAAAATTTTACATTGAAAACTGAACTATAACGTCACTTTCACGCCGTGACTTGGACGCGTTTTGCCTTTTTTTTTACTATTACACAATTAATTTATGGAATATTATGTTATTTTTTGCATAAAGTCTATACTTTGAACACAATAGAACAGTTTTTCAATATCAGTCATCATGCATATTATGTTAGTAAATAACCTGTCCAATGATAGGGCTGCCGCCGAGGAAGCCCTTGTGTGTGCAGACAGTGATCTCGAGCTGGCGCGAGTGCAGCTCGGCGTGCGGGATCACCCACTCGAACTGCTCGTCGTATTCCGGCATGCAGTTATCCTTTACCACCTGAAGACAAAATGATCTAATATAAAAAGAATAAATAAACTGCATCAAAAAAAAATTACAACTAATTATTTTAAAAAAAAATACTAAACTAATTTCGATAAAATTTATAAGAGATCCCCAAGTAGTATGAGCTATTAAACAAAATAAGGATCTAAAGAAGGAATAAGGAGAAGAAGTGATTTATAAAATCTTAACTTACAACTGTTTTGCGTTTGGAGTCCTTAGAGCGTCCAGGAAGTAAGTATAACTTTACATAAGGGTCAGGCACATTCGTAGGGTCTTTCAGGGGTATGTTCCTGTAAAAACATTACAAGATTACATAAAGTACCTACTTTACACGCACATTTCTTTTCATATAGAAAACAACGAATAGGCATGATGACAGTAACCAAGAATCACTAAAATCACGTCTTCACCTTATGAAAAAGGATTCAAGGAATATAAAAACCACATTCTTTTTTACATCAAATGCGAGATTGACAATATTTTTAATTAAATAAAATTACAAAATACATCAATCCGCCTTATAAGGTTGAACACCAATCAGAGTATTTTATGTCTCTGATTCGTTTCGAAATCGCGTTTTTTTACTACTAAACCATTAATTTCTGGAATATTATGTAATTTTTTTCTAAAAGTAGATCCTTATGAACACAATAGAACATTCAAAATCAGTCATCATGCCTATTCTAATTAATGGTTGGAATAGTCTTTCCATATTGAAAAGGGAGGGGTCTTTCAGAAGTTCGTAGATGTCCTAGGATCCGTCATAATTTGGGCTCGCCTCGCCGTTTAACTTACATAATTTCAATATGTACCAATTCGCCAAATTTAGCCTTATTTATTTTATATATTTATAAGAAAAACAGCTAAATATAATTTCCGTAGAAACTAGAAGGAACTTATAGACATTATGGCTATTGTTACATCGTATATTATTTCGTTTTCGTTTTTAGTTACACCAGCTATTATTATTATATTTTAGGTGCTATTCAAATTTGGAAGGTTTGCCTTTTTACTTACATAATTTTGTGCACAACAATAAACAACGTTTGATTTGGCATGCTGTACCGAAGCGACAGTAAAATGCGCCCCAAACCAGCTTCACCTGGCGATCTGTTCAAAAATAATTGAAAAGTGATTGAATAAATATTAAATTAAAATAAAAAAAATCCATCAATATGCATTTGGTCCGCGCGGTGGACCCAACCACTCTCGCTCGAGAGTAGTCGGCCGTAGTGAAGTTAGCCGTTTCGATGCGCAATGGAGCTTATTCGAACTAAATTGTCTTTGCGCAGCACAAACGGCTCTTCACGGAAGCCTAGATCCGCCGTGCGATCTATACCTTCAAACATCAACGAAATAAAAAGTGCGACAATTAAAAGTTAACATAATGCAGGGAATAAAAAAACATTTTATTTTATTCATTTCTTTTTATAATTTGCTAACAAAATAGAACATAAAAAACAGACGAAAAATCTCTAGTACTACTCCACTTAACCTTTTAACCAATGAAGTCACAGTTAAGCGGAGTAGTACTAGAGTTTTTTCGTCTGTTTTTTATCTTGTATTGGATTTCCGCAAAGTAACGCCTGAATCTATCAATTTATTAAATAGAACCAAAAATGTCTTACGTAGTAACAAATGATGTTCGATGTACTAGTTTGGGCGTGTCATTTTCAGACGGCGGCTGCGATTCTTGAGGGAAATCTGGGAAAAAAGGTATGAATTTTATGTACTGAAACATTGTTTTTTTTCTTTCACTCCCCAAAACAAGTACGAACATGATCTGTGGGTCTTACTGACTTACTACTGTCGCTAGCGAGTCCCGTAAAATTGCTAAATGTCATTCAATCAAGAAAATACAAAGAAAAATATAAAGAGAATGCTCACCAACTTCCTTTAAAATCTGTTCAACGTGGATAGAGCCTTGCTCCGCGTTATCCGGGGCTGGATCGTCCATATCCTTCAAGTCAATGCTGGAAGGCTGCATAGAAGACTCTATAGAAGATTGTATATCTGTGAACATAAAATAAATTAAAACAAAATATCTATCGTGCTCCCATCAAAGGTTTTTTTTTATATGTCAGCAAGTGACAAGACAATCAAGGTGCCGGCCTGATGTTAAGCACCACGCCTGACTATTACAGATGCAGTGCCACCCAAAGCTTAAAGTTTTAAGTGTTTGCGCACGTGACTTTTTTTTGCGTCGCGACGTTTCTAAAAAAGTTATAAAAAGGGCGCCCCGTTGCCTAAGGCGACTGTTGGATTCGAGGAAACTCGAATAGGCACTATTCTTCGAATAAGCCACCAGAGATATGAGAGGATGTGTTTGTTGGAACCAATAGAATCACTTCATTGAAGCTGTCAGAGCGAGACTAGGTACTTAAATGAAATGATTCTATTGGTTCCTAAGTTCCTAACAAACACATCCCTTGCTACATTCCGCGGAATAGTTATTCCAGAAGTTGGTCGAATCCAGCCTAGGTGAACTAATTGGTGACCTAGCTAACCTTTTGCGAAGGGTGCAAGTGGCGCCGTCGGCAGCGCGTTTCCGTCGTGTGCGTCGGCGACGGGTGTGGCTGTCGTCTTCGGTGGCGGCGGCACCAGCGGCTCCGGGGGCGGGCTCGGAGCCTCCATCCGCTCCTCGATCTCTTCCACTTCCTCCTCTCTGACAGCCTCCTTCAGAATCTGTAATGCGTGGTGCGCTCGCAATGTAGTCTAGTTTTTTTTTATAAAAAATGGGTTAGCGTAGGCCTAGTTTAGTCACGCTGTCCCAGAAGATGCTGATTGACTCTTCTTTTGAAGAGACCCATATATAAGTGGAAGGAAACACCGCCGCGGGTAGTAGTATTTCGTAGTCATGTCTGTCTACAAGTTTTGTGTTTTTTTTGTCACTTAATACGCTTTTTATAATATTTTAAGTACTTACTAAGTAATTAAGTTTTTTTCTCATGCAAGTGAATGTAATATTCTTTTTCCGGGAAATAAATGTCTATAACCAGAGAATCTGATCAAAGAACTATTCAAATAATTTTTATTCAATAATATCACAAGGCTCATTTAGAAGTGAATTTAGGGCGGCAGTTCCACGCGCTCTAGCCTAGAAGAATTTGGAAAACAAACTTGGCTGGGTTAACGTTGGCACATAGACAATAAGTCTCATGAGCCAGTAAATTCACCGCACTCTTCGAAATACAGCAATACAAGCATTACTGCTTGGCGCTAGACACCATATTAGATTAGTAACGTACCCAGAAGTAATATGGCTAAACCACTAATATTCAAAATATACGTCCACCTATTTTGTTGAATGGCGACCGTAGCCTATGGGTGCTTACAATAATCTCTGAGAATACTCTCGAAATTTCAATTCCCATTTTCTAACCCATCATTAAGCAAGTTAAAAAAAAACCGATATGCCTAACTAACTTGCAACAGATATGTGACTGACCTTCAGTTGAAGTGACAAGATGATCTTGGACTCGGGGCCGGATCTCTGCATCATCAGCGGCTGAGTTAACATCAATAGGTCCTTCTTCTTCAGCAGGGATGAAATGGAGTAAGTCAGCTCGCCAAGTACGTTTCCTGTCTTCTGGTCTAACACCTGTGTATTCAACCAGGGTAAGTCTTAAAATTTTCACTTTTTTTTCTTGTTCGTTCAGCCTTTTATTCGTCATGAAGGTCGGAGGACATTTTTAGGCTAACATTGTAAACTCCATCACTGTTTATTCTGATGTTTAAGCGATCAGCGCAATCTGCGATCAGACGCAGACTTAGTTAGCATTATAAGATAAAGATTTATTTTCTCTCATCACAGGTTACAAATTCATTATTTGAGCCTAGCGCTTCTAACAATAAAAAAAAAGTCTGCTAACTAAGGTGTAACTACCGTGCTAGCTACGTCAAGAATCATGCATGACGTGATATCGTCATGGCAATATCCTACTTGTGCCACGTCCATGCGTCAACATAGGAAACTGATAATCAGCGCTGTAGTTCCATTATGACACCTTATGTTTAAACTGCTGGGACACTGGCCTACTCTCAAGCGAGTGATTATCTCTCTTTTTCTTATCCAACACGCGGACCAAATGCAGATTAGTGGATACATGTTTTTTGAATTTTTAGTTCTTGGACGTGCCGGTTTCCTCACGATGTTTTTCTTCACCATATGAGAGCACTGGTGCAAATATACCTGACCCGGCTTCGCACGGGTGCTTAAGCTATACCTTCCTACCATCTTCTTCAATCACTATCTATGATGAAAGCCGCATTAAAATCCGTTGTGTAGTTTCAAAGATTAAGCGTACAGTCAGCAAAAAATGTGGTCTACCACCCTACGGTTGAGGTTACATAAAACAACAAGGTTGATTTTTCCTTGCAATACTATTGACAGTTTATCATTTATCTCTTAATTAATATTACGTTGAAAGAAATATACAGAGAAGACGCGACGCCGGCGGCGGGAAGCGATTTTGTTTTATACTATTGTTAAGATATATTATGGCATTAAGGGCTAGGTTTTACCTGTATCTCCAAGTTGTCTATTTCCGGGTTCTGCACCAGGTACGAGTAGCCGATCTCGTAGACCGGGTTGTCGGTTCTCATCTGCACTCCGGTGGTGTCAGTCTTCTTGCAGACTCTCACGGTTAGGTACGGGTCCGGCTTGGATTGCGCGCGTGCATTCTAAGGTTGCAGAATAATCGTTATAGAAAATTTTAAAACGAACTGCGAACTTTTCGAAAGGTTGTCTGGCAGAGATCGCTTACCTAGCGATAAGACCGCCCATTGTACGTATACATTTTATTTTATCTTGTAGTCTTTAGTTTTAGTTATTAAGTTTGGTGTAAGTACAATAAAGAATTTTCATTCATTCATTCAACTTTATCAACTAAATGGATATACAGTTTTTTATCCACGAGATAAAAAGTAGCCTAATATGCTATTCCAGACCATAATTTATACCTGTGCCAAATTTTATATAGATCCTTTCAGTCGTTTGGGCGTGATGCCTCCACAAACATACAAACATCCAAACATTCTCCTTTATAATATTATACAAGCTGTTGCCCGTGACTTCGCGTGGTGGAACTCAGGAAACGTACTTTTTTCGGTATAAATAGCCTATTGTCCTATTCCCGGTCATTTATCTATGTTTTAAATTTCATCCAAATCGGTTCAGTGGTTGTAGAGTTTAACATACATCCAAACTTAAGCATTTATAATATTGTGTGATAATGTGATTAAGATTACCTATGTTGCGACTTACCGGCAGTTTCTTACAAGAGTCAATGTAGACTGACAGTACGGCAGAACTGATATCGCCGTTCTTGATGAGGAGGGTCTCGGTAATAGCCTGCAATTTATATTTTTTATAAGTAAGAAAATAAAGAAGTTAACTGCTGTTAACGCTTTAAAAGCAGTTGTATTTTTAACTTTTATATACAAATTAATCAAAATAAATAAAACGTTGTTGTGTTGATTGCTATGTATGTTGCGTTGCGACTGACTGTCTGACCAAAAAAGTTCGATCTGAAGACCTTTTCTACAACCAAAAAATAAATTGGCTGACATCTTACATAGGAGTAAACAATAATAGACAATTCATAAAAGCTTATTATGTAAGGTATCGGTGTTGGAAGAGTTTCAGATTCATTTACTTACGCGGCTCAGCTCTGTCACAGTAGTTGTCAGACGGTGCCAAGAGAGGCGCATATGTACTTTCCCATGCTTAGCTTGCTGAAGGGTTTGTACCTAAAAGAAAAAATATACATTGAACTTAATGTTAATTATATAATAAAGGCCAATTAGGTAAATATAATAGCTTACTGTGTCCATACGGCCGAACCGCACAACTTGAGAGATATCCAACGAACATCTGAAATTTGTAGCTTTACGTTTTAGCACTCTGAATATCCGATTTTAGAGCTCTATTCTGATAAAGCATGCTGTAGAAGTTGCTAGTTTTTTTCATCTTTATTTGAGACTTTTTGATATTTTAGACATCATTCTATTTTCTCGCCACTAAAAGGGTGACATATGGGAATAAACCTTATAATAATTCAAGGATATACAAAAAGTGCCTACAACAAACAAGAACACACAGTATATTAACAAATTAGACAAACAGACAGTTAACGACTCATAACAATGTACACATGAACAGCACAATTTAGTGAAAGCAAAGCACATTTTTTTGATTATTTTAATAATAAAATACATGATTAAATAGCGTTCCTATAATGGTTGTAAATTTATGAAAATTGAGGTTATTCCAAAATTATTTTGATTAAGTGAATTCATTTAAAGGTTTTTAAAAATCCAAACTTGGTATTTAGTTTCAACAGAATAGTTTTTTTTATGTGATGTAATTGTGCTAGTGGGCACAATACATTACACATTTGAATGAACTAAATTAATCGTACCAGTGGGAAAAGGGGTACCAGTGTGATTTGGCTGAAATTTAAAATATATATATTAGATTGGGGAAAAAGTCTGTTCGCATTATAGTATGTATGAACTTGTAATAAAATCTCTTTGGCTAAACTATTTGTATCTGGCTGGTTTTGGTATCATTAAAAGTTTAAATTTTAAAGAACATAATTCCAAATTCAAATTAGGAAAATGTGTGATTTTTATTTGTTTTTCGTACTGTCGAGATGAGTGAATCTAATGAAGAAATTCGATACATTTTAAACTTTTACTACAAAAAAGGTAAAAATGAAACGCAAGCCGCAAAAAAAATTTGCGATGTTAATGCAGTGTCTGTGAGAGTA
This sequence comes from Colostygia pectinataria, assembly GCA_951394395.1. Lineage (NCBI taxonomy): Eukaryota > Metazoa > Arthropoda > Insecta > Lepidoptera > Geometridae > Colostygia > Colostygia pectinataria. The sequence continues at coordinate 8,423,668 of OX596351.1, read as the reverse complement.
GCACAAATTTGGTTTAAGCGTTTTCAATCCGGAAATTTTGATGTCAAAGATGCACGTCCCTCTGGTCGCCATATTACGGATAAAATGGATGCCATTTTTGAAAAAGTGGAGCAAGATCGGCATATCAGTAGTTACGACGTAGCTGAAGAACTGGGAATTGACCACAAAACAGTTTTAGCACATTTGAAAAAAACTGGGTACACAAAAAAGCTCGATATTTGGGCACCTCACGAGCTCACTGAAAGAAACCTAATGAACCGTGTACTCATTTGTGATTCTTTATTACGACGTAATGAAACCGAACCATTTTTGAAGAAACTGATAACTGGTGATGAAAAGTGGATCACGTACGACAAGAACGTGCGAAAAATGGTCAAAGGCCGGTCAGGCTTCACAGACTTTGGCGAAACCCGGGTTAACTCGCAACAAGGTGATGCTGTGTGTTTGGTGGGATTGGAAGGGCATTATTCATTATGCGCTGTTACCACCAGGCAGGACCATCGATTCTGAACTCTACTGTGAACAACTGATGAGATTAAAGCAAGAAGTTGAGCGGCCGGAATTAATCAACAGAAGGGGTGTGGTTTTTCATCATAACGCTAGACCTCACACATCTTTAGCCACTCAGCAAAAATTAAGAGTTTGGCTGGGAGGTGTTAATGCATCCGCCGTATAGTCCTGACCTTGCACCTTCAGATTTCCACCTGTTTCGGTCTCTTCAGAATTCTTTAGGCAGTGTCAGGTTAACATCACGAGAGGACTGCCAAAACCACTTGTCGCGGTATTTTGATCAGAAGCCCCAAAATTTCTATAGCAATGGGATCATGTCCCTACCTACAAGATGGCAAAAAGTTATCGAACAAAATGGTACCTACATACTTTAGTTAAATGTAAATAAATTATATTAAATTTTTTTTTGAATTTTCTTAAAAAATGCGAAGAAACTTTTTCCCCAACCTATTAGATAATGACCGGAACTACTTTTTATCCCGGAAACGGAACCCGAGTTCCACGCGAACGAAGTGGTGGGCATCACGGCATCAGCTAGTTCCATTATAAAAATAATAGAATTGCCTTCGAACATATAAACAAATGCGCTCGCGGCAGACTGACAAGCCGTTGTATTGTGTTTGCCGTTTTGTACTGTCTATACGAGCTACATTTTTCGAGACGAATGCTCTGTCTAGATTATTCTTAATGTCTTTGAGAGTTGCATTGTATATCTTGACGTCACTGCAAAAGCAGCATTTCCCCACCTGGGTAAGCATGTACATTTGCATTATCGAGTTTGACGCTATAAATGATGCGAGTGTCAAAAATCTACACTGCATTTGTAATTTAGGTGTCATTTTATTAATCGCATTGCCCTCGAAGAATCATTGGGCTCTACTAACAGTGTTGTGTGTGCTAAGATCTATAGATACTTGTATTGTTAGTAGTTTACAAGGTTATTTAGGGTGTAAGAGCGGCAGTCAATGTCAAGCTTCTGTGCAGTGCTATGAGTTTGGTGTTGCGACATTTTGTACATTCGTATTGTGGTCCACTTATGTCATTACTTACGTGCGTCAAACGAAACTCTTCGGAATGTTTCATGGGTTCTGAGGAAAATCTTATTTTGCACTGAAATGAAACGTTGCAGGCTGTATTGCATTGACCATTTGTTTTAAAAGTAATTGCTAATTAATCTAAGAATAAGAGAAGAGAATAGATCAATCCTGAAATATCTTGTTAGCCAATGAAACAAACCAACTGATGTGTTATAGAAACTTACAAGTTTGATTCGTTCCGAAGAGATGGTACATTTGAACATTCTGGCGCAGTATTGAAAACTAAATGATTGTGTAACTAGCATCATACTGTTAGTTGTGTAAACAAGTAACATTCTGTAATAGTAGGTGTAGTGTATGTAAGGCAGCGACCGACCTGCCCAGGTTTTCGTCCCGGCCCGCGCGGTCCCAGTCGAACAGTCTGATGTCTAACCTCGTAGCGCTGCGCTGAAGCATTGACTGTCACACAAACCCACACAAATTTATACACACATACATAAATACACATACCTGAATTAGTATAAAATAAATCAGCTTTATTGATGTTAAGGTCCTATTTGCGTATGAATAAATATTCCCACTGTTGTATAATCTGTTAGTGTTTTTGTATAAAATATTTAGTTAAAAAGCCATTTTGTTTAGTAGTTTGATATAGTATTTTTTTTATTTAGTATTTATTTATTCAGTAACTAACACGATTTTTCGAACCAATTACATTAGTTACTCATGACTAGAAAAAATATTTAGTAAAAGTGCCGCTTTTAACTCAACCGGATTGTCACAAAAACACGCCAAAATAAAAAAACACCCAGATGTTAAAATAAAAATAAGTACAAACTTTTTCAAAAATATAAACATCTTATTGTCACCGATACTAGATTCGAGCTTTTTAATTGATTAGAAAATTACTTTCATGAACACAATGTTTTGTCTAGGTATTTGTGAATAAATATTTTTATTATATTCATTGGTAGATACCGGTGACAGTAAGAAAAAATAATTAGGTACAAATAACCAAAATACATTAGGGAATGAAATGTCGCTAATGTGACCAAGCAAATCCGATAGCGAAGACGGACCTTCCAAGAAAATCGTCATTACGTATTCCCATTCCGGGGTCCCAGTCCCAGAGCTCGCACCGTAGCACTTGCATCTTCCTTGAGTTTATTATGGCCTTGGGACAAATCATAAAACATGGACATATTAGTTTCTGATTAAAATATTCACTTTGAACTCGTAACTGATTCTCAATTTTGGCGGGCACTTTCTACATTATTATGTGATCGTTTTACAATATTTAGGAGATCTAACAATAACCTCAATATTAATATTACAAATAAAGTGAGTAGACTTCATGAATATTGTAAAGTATGATTAAAAGAACATATAATTTTGAAGAAAATATAATACAATGTGCAGATCAGAAAGAAGAAAAGAATATTTGCAAAACTTACCTTTGTTGCGCAAAGCACACAAATTGGCCAAATCTAAATGCAACTAAAACTAAACATGCGTAAAGCAGTAATGGTTTTAAATAATAGGACTCTTCATAAAACTAAAAGCAAGTTATCGATTCAAAACTGTCAACAAACGCTCGACTCTATTTAGGTGTATTTCTATATTTTTAACCTTAGCGTCCTTTTATTTATAGCGCACCAATGAGCGATTATAAAAGTAGACAAGTTATTACCACTATCCATGGTATGGCATTTGATATTACCGTTACCAATGGATCGAGACCCTTTATTTAGTTTGAAACAAGCTACCATGCGAGCGTGCACTCAGCTACCCACCGTTCGCCTCAGCACCGGCATTACGCCCCATTTCCCGCCCCCCACCCATAGCTCCGCGGCGCAGACTCACCTGCCGAGCTTGTCGTCGTCGTTTCCTTCATCCTTGTCAAGCACCTCGATTTCCAACGCTTGGCCCATAGATTGCATAATACGCGCCTTTACGCCAAACGTCCCGCGCAAACATAAGTAGAAAAAAAACTTATTCGCAACTACTTGAAGAGACAGCACGATATTATTCAAACAGAAATAAGATCGGCGCGTTTAAGCAAACTTGTTAATAGTTAAGCGGTAGAAATATTAATCAAAATATATTTTAGCGGAATTTAAAAATATAACTACGGCAAGGACAACTGCCTCTGTTTCTCTAGCTAGGGTAAGTAAGTACCTACACCAAAAGTTTGCTAGTAAGTAATATTCTAAAAACTTTCTGACAGATTCGGGTGAAAATGACTAATAGCATCATTCATTTTGGCATTTCTGATTTTTTTATTGCCACTGAGTGATCAATTCTTAGGTTCTTAGTAAGTATTTGTTAAGAAAAACTACCACTTAAAAACTGTTCAGCTGTTTGTCCTTTTTTTTTAGTAAACTTATAAAAATACAGACACAGTAAATCATTAAAACCTTTTAAAAAATGTTATGAAGAATGCTTACTGCCACTTCCAATCATATTTTAAAGTTAATTCATTAATAAAATAATTATATTATAATAAATAATAGGTTATTTAAAAATAAACAACATCGAAAAGCAATCACCCAAAATAAATAAGAATTGTAAACAAACTTCAAAAATATGTTCAATAATGAAAAATGCTTGAGCGCACATGCTCATTCCTGATAAGAATGAAATGAAAATCATTTATAATGATGATGGATTCTCGCCTAAATGAATTAAAGGCATTCCATTCATGAAAAACTAAACCAAAATAATTTTAAAAACATATCAGAAATGAGCTTTAAATTCAAACATTAACTTACCAAACATGACTTAACATTCAATAATAAAATAAGCAAGAGTTTTCAAAAAGAGTGCTATTTAAAGATTCTTCAAAGATCAGTAGAACTAAATACAGTGAAATATAAAAAGTAAAGGAGGCTGGGCTACCTGGTTAGTTTCAACTTGAGCTAAGGCTCACTTCGGACTGCCTAGTTACTAAGGCAAACTTCGGTTAGCTTAGTTGCTAAGGTTAACTTCGGTCAGCCTAGTTACTAAGGCTTACTTCGGTCAGCCTAGTTACTAAGGCTTACTTCGGTCAGCCTAGTTACTAAGGCTTACTTCGGTCAGCCTAGTTACTAAGGCTTACTTCGGTCAGCCTAGTTACTAAGGTTTACTTCGGTGAGCCTAGTTACTAAAGCTTATTTCAGTCAGCTTAGTTGCTAAGGCTAACTTCGGTAAGCCTAGATACTAAGGCAAAGTTCGTTCCGCTTATTTATCATGCAATACAGCCCAGTCAGCTTAGTCACAAGGCTAACTCTGATCAGCACATTTGCAAGGCTTAATCTCAGTCCTCTTGTTCCAGTTACCATGCAAGGCTAAATACTATTCTGTCAGTCTATTTACTAAGGTTAATTTGATTACCAACTAATTTTCGCTAACAGATGTTGTTATTTTCTCTCATTCATTACTTGTTCATTACAGATAACAAAATAATTATTCTGTTTCTTAATCGCTAGTCAACGCAACCAATGGTTTAAATTGACTCAATTTTCAGTCTTAATCCCATGAAGTGACAGTTAACTATTTTGATATATGGTTACCAAGTGTGTACGTGGTCACACAGATGAAAAAAACGGGTATTGAACTACGATAGCTGGCCGTTTGTATTGGAGAACATTATCCAAATGATACCGGTAGAATTGTCCCCGCCTTTCAAATAATGTACCTATGTGACATAACAAACCGCATGTAATGCTGGCATCTTACTTGGCTTATCTGCTTAAAGTTTGCGTTATCTCGTCAATACAAAGTCAACTCTATTGAAAGTATTTTATAAAGTTTAGTTTGTATTGATGAAAGCCAAGTGAAGTGCCATCATAAGGTCTAGTCTTAACTTCGAGGACAGTCCCAACCTCCATTGATTAGTGTTGTAAATGTAAATGTGGCGTACCTCGCACCAGAAGTCCCAGCGCGGGTTCACGTCGTTATCGATGTGTTTCGTCTTCCATTGCTGCGCGCCGACGGTGATGATGGCGTACGGGTCTGACTTACCCTTACCTGGAGTCAAAACTTTTTATTCAGACGTTAGGATAAACAAGCTTCTTGTAGATTTCTGTTTGTTTTGAGCTACAATTTTTTTTGTTGCTGATTTTTTTTTTGGGGTCGATTTGACCAATCTATAGGTGATGTCAAATATAGGTTAACTAAATGCTCGGACACTGCTTGGAGGCATAAAAATATGCCCTTGTTCATAAAAAACTGTCATTTTAGCGACTTGCTAAGTATAGTCTTTCCTTGTTATTCTTGTTCATGAACAAAGACAATGATAAATTTAAAAGACACGTTAGCTAATGGAGGTTTAAAGTACGATTATGAATAAGGCCTATAATATTTAGTGCTGCGGTGGACCAAGACGGACTTTTATCTACTACCGGGGCCTGTTTTATACCTCATACAAACTTTCTGTATAATGTTTTGAAATGCGGAGATCTGAGTCATCATAACAGCCTTCTATCTAATGTTCCCACTGACACTGGCCTACTCTAAAGCGAGAGTGATTGGCTCATAATCCACACAGATCTAATGCGGATCGGTGCATGGAAAGCAAAGAGCTGAGTCGTTACATCAAATAGCTTGTGAATTTATACCTAGCATAGAAACGTCTTTCTTCATAAGGTTCTCGCCCTTCACGAGATGTATGCGCAGAACGCCCTCCGGCTCGGGCATGCGCAGGTCGACGGTCGGTATCTCGTCGCTCAGCTTGATCGGCAGCTTGTTCGGCAACACCATCATGTTGGCGATCTGTTCTACTATGCAGCGGCGCAGGAGGTCGCTGAAAGGTTAAAAAACATTAGCATGCATGCAACTGTATCATCATCATGACAGCCTAGTATCACCTGTATAAGGTGTCGCCAAAAGTTAAAGTATCTTTGGAATTAAAAAAGTGCACGCTGTGGAATCCTTTTCAAATAAATGTATTTAAGACTGTGTGTGACCTAAATAAATTAATATAAAATGAGTAATAGCAGTAATTAAAAGTAAAAGTAAAAAATATATTTATTCAATCATATCACACGGATCATTTTGAAACGTCTTAAAGCTAGGTGAATTTACGCCAGCGGTACTTCTTGTCGAAAACTCACACACTTCGGTGGGTGAGTTTTGTATTGTTATTATGATGTTTTTATTTACAAGAATCCACTGAGGTATAGTTCTCTCGGCAGATCTAGGCTTCCGTGAAGTTAACCGTTTCGATGCGCGATGAGCTTTTTCTAACTAAATTGTCTTTGCGCATTACAAACGGCTAACTTCACGGAAGCCTAGATCTGCCGAGAGAACTATACATACAGCACTACACAACTTTATAAAGGGTAGAACCCTGCATAGATATATGAAATACATGCTATTGAGCTTATTCACCTGAAGCCGGGCATGTCAAGAACATCAGCCGCTCCGACCAAGTTGAAGTCTATCGAAGGGTTGTTGAGGAAGAAGATCTGAAGACCCCCGATCAATGGCATCTTCGTGATAAGTGGCTTCATCACGACGCGGAGCATACCATGAATCTGGAACACATGGGTTCTGTTAATATGTCAACAATAAAAATAGTAGCGACGACTGATGTGGTGCGATGGGTGAAGGCCCGCCTGTGACGCGGAGGTTGCGGGTTCGATTTCCATAGTATAAAAGAAAATAGTTTCCCGCCGGCTGTCCCTCATCTTTAAAATGACACAATGGATTTTAATGCGGTTATCAGACAGTGATTCAAGGGGAAGATTTATACGTATAGTTTAATATTGAACGCGAAATAAGTCGCAGGCAACAGCTAGTATTAAACAATAAAATGGAACTCGTTGCCGGCGTCTGTTTTACCGACCATTATAATTTAGGAATCTTCAAAGCTAGAGTGGATAGGTTCTTTCTAGACAAGCGTGCTCCATCATCGACCACGCCATCACTTACCATCAGGTGAGGTGGTCAAACGCTGTCTATAACCAATAAAAAAAAAATAGCAATCTATTAAAATTTAATTTAATTTAATTTAATTTACAGTATTTAATACTGTCCTTACTTATGAAAATACTAGCATGTATAGTGTAGTATTTGCAGGGCTCGTGACGTAGCTGGCTAAATTGTTCATAACAGATCAACAAAGTTAAGCACTGGAACAGTGCTTAACTTTAGTGCGTAGTCGTCATTTGGATGGGTGACCGCCAGTGGCAATTTCAACTGAGTGCTCCCGTGCTTCGAATTAAGCAGTCGGTCCCGGCTTTTTCAATGTTGTTAGGCGCTGACAGAGGCCTGCGGGCGGCCTAGAAACTCTGTCACCAGAGTTGGCCACTGCCTCGAACGAACTTACTTAGGGCTAGCATGAGCACCGTAGAAACGTTTCTCTCTACGGAAGTGAAAAGGCAAAAAAGTATATTTTTAAAGAAAACTGTATTTTTTCTCTATCTTCTATCTATACTATACTATCCTACCAAGCGTACACCTCTAACTTGAGTGCGTTCAGAGATACCTGCCTAGATCTTGTTAGTCTTACCTGCAGATCTTTGATACCTCCTCTGATGCGTTGAAGGATGAAAGAAATGTCGCAGTCACCGGCATAGCTGGAAGAAAATAAAGTATTATATTGCACTATTTTTTTTAACGTTTATTGTTTTTTTTTTTTTCAATTATTGATTTCACGAATATACTTTCAAATTAATAGAACTCTAATAACTAAAATGTTTATCATTTAGATGGCAAAAAAGCATACCTACTCGATGTTTACTTACTTACTTGCGATTGTAGTCATTAAAGTCAGTCTGGGCATATTTCGTGTTTACGAATTTATACGAATATGCAACCAATTAGCGATGAAAGCGCGAATATGTTCCTATTCAAATGTTTTGTTAAATTCTCTCATCAGTTGACTACAACTATTTTTTGGGTTAAAATCGAACCGATCGAAACTGAATAGAAGGTTAAACGTTGTAAATTAACAAAATCGTTCCTCTGTGTACAATAATTTTTTTCTTCCTATTTCTATCTATTTTCTAATAGTGGCTGTACACTCCCGAACGAGAGTACTCGCTATGTCTCGCTCGCAAGGCCCAACCCGGGATGAAGGCAAATCTTGCGAGGCACACCGAGACAGGGCGAGCGCTATCATGTACACTCTCGCGCTCGCCCTGTCTCGGTGAGAGTGCCACCTTTAGAAATGAAAGAAAAAGGAGCCTAGGTACTTACAATAAATCGATATCCATGATGATTTCATCCCTAGAAAGGTTCTTGTCGTAAACCTTCACACCGCCGACGCGAGGCGCCTGAAAGCGAAACATTCCATCATTAAAACACGTTATAGCATCGTAAAGTTAATCTAACTTCTAGATTACGCAGATATGTAAATGTGAACATATTCTTGTGAAATTTATGGCTTTACCTTACTTAAACGGAACTACTAATTAAATAAATCCAATTTCAATCTACTTTTCTATGACCAAACTACTACTAAAACGAAACCGAAAAACCAGAAAGGCTACTAAAAGGCCACAAATCAATCCACTAGGAAACCTTTGTGGATTTTATTAAGATTCAACTTTAGTCGATCAGGAACTTAGTCGATTATACGAGTATTAGAGTGTTGAATTACGATTCTTTTGATATGCAACACTAGGCAAACCAGGAAGTGGATATTTTACCGTGATTAAATATGTTTTATGTGACGTCATGGCGGGTCGAATTTCACGTCCGGATTTAATTGCTTTGTTTTATTTCTTATTCTATTTATTTTATGTCTAACTAACTATTTTATACCAAAAGAAAGCTAGATACGTCTGCTTTAATACAAAAATTATAACCGGTAGGTATCGTTTGTGTAATTTAAACTCTTAAGATAAATAAAATAAAAAAAGTCGTGAAAAAAATGAACGAACGGATGACGTATTTTGGTATTTTATTACCATGTTGTCGCACTTGAGACGGCCTACGCTCTAAAATAGCGTGATTGGTTGGTTATCTATCTATACTCGTGTGAAATTTCAATGTAAACAAGCCAAGGACAAAGCGACCCTTTTTTTTTGTCTCAAGTGCGCGGCGCGCGCGCGGCGGGTGTGCTTGTGTAAACAAACCGCCATTTTTAGGACGTGTGGAGGGGGCAACGCCTGCGTACGTGGGACGTTCAAGTGGATAAGGCGACATAAGACCAAGCACAAGATATTTGGCTTTTATTTCTGAATTATCAATAGGAAAAACCCAAGAGACGACTAAATAAAAAAAAATATATATAAATAGTTATCCGCATTACACACAGTAGCAAATCAATAAAAAATATGAAATTCAATATCGATACTTACTTCAGAAGTATCGATACTCGAATGAATCGAATTGAAAATACCGTTACTACCGATTTAGTAGTTACTACCTACAGATTATTGGTGTCGATATCAAGCCCTGCTTGAGGGGTAAAGACTGGTATCAAGCAGTGGAATATGATGACTGTTGAGTCTGTTTGTTTATTGTTTATTGCGTGTTATTTATTTTCTGACTTACAATGGTCCCTAGAATCATTCTCTCAAACTTGAACCCGCTGAGCTTGTAGTTAGCGAGGCTCTCCGCCACGGCCGGCTCGATGCAGTGCTTCAGGAGATCGCGAGCGAAATGGTTTACATTCGGCCATACTTGCAGGAGGATCTGTCAAACAAAAGCTCTTAAACAACTTCGATACTAGTGTATCCCACCAAAAACATTTTCATGTAAAATGTTGCTAAGACGAGACCATAATATGACTCGCATTGTCAAAAAGTTATCAGACCTCATGTAGAGCCAAGCTTCTCTACACGCCTTAACTCCAAAAGCTCTAACTTCACAAACTCTACATCTTAGTCAAAATTGATGGGTAGGTAAACATATCTGTTGTTGAACTAACAATATACACTATAACAATATAAACTTTGTCATTCCAATACCTACTTTAAACGGCTCCCCAGCACTCAAGTTTTATTGTTGGCGCAACAATATTTTTTCTCAGTGTAGGTTATGTCTGGATTAACTTGGCCATGAATATAAGGCGGGCCCTACACCTACAATAACATTGCGCAATACAAATGAACGTCTAGGGTTAGTATTGTAGAAGAATTAAAGTTTGCGCAATGATTGAACGAAAGTTTGAGCGAGTTTAATTTTTATTGCACCATATAATTGCACCGTGTAAGATCTGTATTGTGCAATATTTTTTAGTCTGTGCGTCGCCTTGACGAGGATCGGACCATGCTCGTGGGTATACGCCTTTTCATGTAGCAGTCTTTCGACCAGAGACGTATTTTATTTTTAATTTTTAGCCACAAGTAGCAACATTAGAGCTGCAGCCAAGTCTTGGTCTGACATCTTGTTCACGGAACAGGTTCCGTTTGATCCTGCTCACGCGAAAAGATTGACGCCTAAGAGTCGTCAATGATTGCGTCAAAATATTAATTGATCGTTTGAGTGAGAAGGGCGATTCAATCATATTGCGCAATAAAATATTGTGCAAACTTATTGTAGGTGTAGGGTCCGCCTAAAAGATCATTTCTAAATATTATCAAATTCAAAGGATTCAGATAGTATGAGTCATCTTCTCATACTGTCTGAGTCTTCCTTGATGCAATAAGATAAGACCGTTTTAGGTGGCAAATATTTGAGGTGTGAACTAATTTCCGTCGCTAACTAGTTAGACGGTAATGACTGTTTGCACGACATTGTTACAGGTAGACTTTTTATTGCCTGCAAACAAATAAATAAAGTAAGTAAGTTCGTATGAGTCAGTGGCCAACTCTTGTAACAGAGTTTCTAGGCCGCCCGAAGGCCTCTGTCATGGCAATGAGTAATACAGATGAAAAATCCACAATGAAATCGTCAAAGACCAAAGTTTTTTTAAATAATGCGAAGAATAACTTACCCTATTTAACCACTCGGCGCGTTCCACATCAGGGAAGAAAACCTGTTGAACAAAAACAACTTATATAGAATATTTGGAATATGGTAACTTCTTTTTCTTTGCGATTCAAATTTTCAACGTTTTAAAATGTTTTTGGACCAGTAAGTAGCCACCTACTGGTGGCTCTACTGGTCGCCTTGTACATGTCCCCTGGGATCAGGTGGCCGGGCACAGCGAACAAGAAAGTAAGTAAGTAAGTAACTATATAACAGATATAAAACCAAATCAGATTATCTTTATTGCAATGCTTGTACCTATGAGGTAAATATTGTTTTTATAGCTTACTCGTGTGTAACGTATTTTTGTTATTTTGCAACCGCTGTAGATACATGCGGCAGTTTTCAAGAAATTCATTTCCAAGTAGAAGAATAAAAAAGTATTCTTAGATATACTTTTTCAGATGCTGGTTTTTATCTTACCCAAGCAGGTAGCTCATCAAGCTTGGCGAGGACGACCTCCTTCTCTGATGAGAGCGCGGCCAGCTTGGCCACGTTGCGTTTGTACTCGCTCTCCTTCCGCCACTGGTCACGCATCACGGACAGTATCAGCGGCGTGATGAGCCAAGCCACGCTCCATTGCATGTAGCCGACGAAGTACACTACGCCGACCACAGAAACCTGTGGCAATGGATGGCAAATGTGCTGATAACTTAATAAATAAATAGACGAAAAACCTCTATTATCTACTTACTATTCCGCTAAACTTTCTAACTTATAAGGACACACATACTATAGTACCTAGTACTAAAGTATAATAATAATAGTAGTACTAGAGGTTTTTCCTCCTTTTATCTTTCCGCAAAGTAACGCCTGAATAAATGAGGTAACTGTGCTTATAACTGTTGCGTGTCTAACTATCCTTAAATTATATCCCCATTATAAATTTCTAAGTTTGTAAATGTGAAGTAAATTCGCCAAAAACTTTATTAGTTGGTACCTTCAGTTTTAGTGCTTGGCTCTATACGAAGAAAGTTACTTGACATTATAAAGAAATGTATTGATGTTGTTGATTTATCACACCATTGTGCTCAACCTTCAGAAGTGGGATGAAGTTGTGAAGATTTACAGTAATTTCAAATTTAAATTGAACCAAAGACAGCCAAAGACTCATGATCATGGCTTAGGACCTCTTAAACTGGAATAACTAATAATGCAAAATATTCCAGTATGCATGATGCAAAGATTTCGACATGTATAGTCAAAGGCATGATGCTTCCACAGTTGATGAGATACCAAACATTTACATAACAATAGGTAAGGTATGTAGATACTAAATATATATTCCTATTGCAAAAGATACTACAATGATATAAACCTAAGCATGGTAAAGTTAGGCACTAGAAAAGCCTATTATTCAATTGAACCTACACCTATATACACCTACCTACCACAGCGATGTAGGAATTTAACTGGCTGAAGGATATGGTAATACCTTATGACATCATAGTTAGATGTAACTCGGAAATCTGATTGCAAGTAGTGGTTATAACATAAGTACCTACCTTTACAAACCATTTAAAACGCATGCCTGATAATTTGCTGTTTATCACAATATCAAAATGTAAAATGGTAAACGGAAACACCCAACTAAATATTTGCCTTAATTTTGGCCAACTACACAATATTTTTCACTAACTTTATGGTGGTGTTTACCTAGGTACTTTTAAAACAGATAAAAAAGTTGACTTGTACCTAGGTTCTGTATATGTATTAGTAGAAATCGATAAGATATAGTAAGTAGATAAATAGTTACATTATTATTTAGGTTTGATATATTGATATGAATTTACATTTACGTTTATATAATGCTTCCATTTTATGCATTATACATAAGCATATATTATAATTTTTAAGTAGTATTTAAGTACTTCTAAGTACCTACTCTACATTATATAAATCAACAAAAGTTACATTTGAAAAAAGGCACACTTTGGGATGTTAACCTAGAGGTACCTATATGTATATTCCGTGCCTTAGGTGTATGTACAGGTAGGCTCTTAGAAATCATAATCATAATCACAATTATGAATAAATATTTATAGATAAATGGCGCAAGTTCCGTTGCGCCATTTATCAAAGAAATTACCTAAAATAAATATACCTATAATATCTATCATGGTACCTACCTACAAGGACATAAACAATTTCATTTATTATTATTATTTTCCTTCATACTGACATCAAAACCTTTCCTGTGGGACTACAATTTAGTGCATGATATCATTGTTATCAACCAACAAAATATATTAGCATACCATACCTACTTATTAGTCATATGTACGCTTACCAACCTGTGAATAGGTATTCCCACTTCAATTGTTACCATATTAATGGTTCACAAAGTTACAACCTAACAAAAGTTTGTTTTGATTTTACAGGTTAAATCAAGTTATCAAAGATTAACTAGAAATAAAATATTGTAAAGTAGGTTCCTATGCTCTGATTTGAAACAAAGTACCTACCGTAATTAAGAGCCAGTGATTCACTACATCTTGAATGATAAGTTATGTTATCACCAAATAAAGTTAAAGTAACCAAGCCTGTTAGTATCAATGTTGCTAACAAAACCGAAGGTCAAATAGTCATCTTATGATTCAGAAAGTTATGATGCTTTTTACAAGGTTGAACTTGACTTAATAATATTTGAACATTGCTGATGCATGATTGACTATCATACAAAATTATTTCAAGCAACTATGACTTTGCTTTGAAGTCAACTGTTTTTATAAGTGAAATACTGTAAACTGTCCAAGTATGTTTTTTTTAACACTTTTGCATTTTTAACACTAATAAGAATGCAGGTCTAGTACAGTCATTTAAGAGTCTTTACTTCACTATCACATTTAAAGGTTTTAGGCCAAAGTTGGATACCTTCAGGAAGCATATTAACTCCGTCACAAGAGTTGGCTACTGAACTTACTTACTTACCATTATGTCATCGCAATTGTTTTGGATTTCCTGGTTATTAATAGTTTAGGAAAAACTGTACTTAACTAAACTACACCTAATTAAAATAGTTCCAGAACTCAAATATACATGACTTTTGTATAATAATTTTGAAAAAGGTAGTGTTAGGGCTTACCTTTTTAAAGAATCTATAGATCATAGTCAAAACACTGGAACCTTCATCACTGCTGGGAGGGAGAGCAGTCTTGCTTGGGGAAACCATGTTCTCTTCCTAAAAAAAATACCTATGTACTAAACAAATACTACATATTTATTAAGTAAGAATTATTAAAAATTAAATGAAGAACTTACTTAAACTAATTTTTTTCTGATAAATAGCCAGTAGGTCAGTAGGTACTTATAAGTTAAATTTAGTTCCGAAAAATACCTTAATTAAAATATTAAAGAAAAAATTTTTTTTCAACATTTTAAAAGTCTGCATTTAACTAGTGGTGCTATAGCCTGATCTATGATCTGAACTAACCATTCAAGTACATGTAAGTACATCTACTCAATACAAGTAGTTATATGCTATGGAAAATGAAAGCATATATAGGTATATAAGTAATGTAATATAATAGAGGTCAAAAATGTATAATATTATACCAAAGTTTACCATGGTTGTTAAACGCAGTTATTCCAGTGCTCACGTTAAAGATGCGGTCACTTTTATTTATAGATTTAATTGAATACAAGCAGTCAAGAATTTCAATGAAACACTTAAAGTAGAAAAAATATAGGTAAGCATATAAAATGCCTGTGAGGCACGTACCATAGTTTACGCCGTGTCGCAATAACGTTAACTGTAAATACTGCAGTGGGACGAACCGAAAAATGAACAACTAAAACTCTACTACTACATGAACTTGGAAACTATTACCGGAGCAGCGGAGCTAACTTCCTGATGAGTGATAACCAATCAATTAGACATTGTAAACTGGTGCAGTACGAACAACACAATGATGTGATTATTCATTCTTAGTTTATTGGATGGAACTGTATTTTCTTGTGATAAAAATCTGGATTTGTACCCTTGCGGCCTTGGTACACCTTGCTATTTTTTAAAAACACGACGAGCGAGACGGGCTATCAGCTGTCAACACAGCTGTTTTTTATTTTATTGTTACGTAAGTAACGTTGACTTTGACAACGACAATAGTGTTTAATTTGATATTTAACATAGAGGCTCAATTACATTTCACTTTAGAAGAAGAAGACGATTCATCGTCAACGATTTGAAGCAGGACTAGGAGAGTACCTACCTACCTTTAAAGGCACCTATAGTAACTTGGGTAGGCAGACAGGATGCCGATATCGGGTGATCGTGCGTGCCCGATCGTCATATCTTTCTATCTAGACGCGTGAATCGGTAGATGTGATCGCTGGCGCTGTTATTAAGACAGGGAGCTCACTGAGCTTGTCGCGCGAGGTGTTTGTTGTAAGCGGACGTAAGTTCTCACAACGGATCTCGGCCGTCGTGAAATTAGCCGTTTCGATGCGCAATGGAGCTTTTTCAAACTAAATTGTCTTTGCGCATCACAAACGACTAACTTCACGGAAGCCTAGATCCGCTGTGCGAACTATACATAGTTATGTTCCTTGGAAACTGTGGCGTTTGCCGACTAAAGCGAATACGGAGGACGCGTCGACTTGCTTCGCTCGTGCTTGCAGGCATTCGGTCGAGGGCAAGCGAGCAAGACGGTCGTGTGCACGTGTTTAAAACAATACCAATCGTCTAAATTGAAGCCCCATTCCCTATCCTGTAGGATACGAGGGGAACCATAAAGTAACTTGAATACTTAAAGTAAGTTTCACGTCATGTGCGCAACTGTGCGTCTATATTAAAGCCTCACTCCATGGAATTAGATAGTTTTAAATAGCATATTTAAAACTTCTATGCCAAAAAACATGCTCAAAGCATAGAAATAGTGTCGGAATTATCAGAGTAAAAAGTACGTGATGGAAGACACAGAGAAGGGCTAAAATAAAAAAACATTATAACTTGTGTATTTTAAAATTTAATCCAAACAAGGTAAATTTAACTACCTAATTCATAATCATTATTATCATAACTGTTTTGATAGTCGTTTCTAGATTTAGAAGTTTACAGAACATTACCTAGCTGCATAAGACAGATCCCATTTACTACATAAATGCAGATACATGTATCACGTATTTTTACACCAATGACAAAGAGTAAAGTAATAATGTTCAATAACGGTGCATCGTCCAAGGTACCGTGTATGTCCATAGGACCAAGACCGCGCCGCGCCGGGGCGGCGGCTGACCGTTTCCATGAATCCAGTTATATAAGGTTGGCTTACTAAATTACACAGTAAATAAGTAGACTGGTCATTATTTCCTTACAATAAAATTCTAGCTAGCTTCTAACATTTATTTACAATAATGTAAGTACTACTATAATTTAAAAAATATGTGGAATGACATAATTAAACATGATAATTTATGAACCATCAAATTATCTTATCCTTAACCAAGTAGCACTTTAAAAATACTCTTATTATGGACTTTACTTTATCTGATCATCCATCAGCATATGGATATTTAAAACTTAAGAATATCTAAAACACAAATGATTACCCAGGATAAATATGGAAGCTAAAATAAAATCTCAATTTAAAACCATGGAATGTGATGGCAAAACTGAAGTTGTTGTAAATTACTTAACCTTCACTAATACAGCGGTTACAAGTATCTATTGCGGTTTATGCTGCACTTCTGCAGCGATCAAGTTCCTGGTATATTTATTTACATTTAGAACAATCTTAAGTATTGCAAATCTCATCTACTTAAAATTAATAAAATATTTACTTTCAACTTGCAGCGGTAAGTTCTTGTACTCGAGATATACGCCTTTTTTCTTGAATGGGACTATAAATTCATTCCGATAAAAAATTAGACTATTAAATTCTAACATTATTTTTTACACCTGTTAATATGATACAAAATGATAAGAGAATTCTTATTCAGTCTCACAAAACAAATTCGTCTTAATTATAGGTTCTTAACTTATACAACAACAAAACTACTGATTCTAGAGATATGTATATAAAAATAAATATAAAGATATGGCTATCTTTAATATCTCTCCAAATCTCAATAATAAATATAACATTTATTTATGATGATGGATGGATCACTTAATAGGTTCATTACTTACAAAGCAAGATGTTTCACTCGTTCCAATAACGCATCGCAAGTTTTCTTAGCATCTCCTAGTAACATAGCTGTGTTCGAGTTGTAGAATACTGGGTTATCAACCGCAGCGTATCCAACGCCCATGGACCGTTTCATAACCACCACCTGTAAGAAAACAAATGAAATTACGAATAAATTGACTGGGCGAATGAGACTTGCGAAACTATGTCTCGAGGTCATGCGTGCTTACCTGATTGGACTTCCAAACTTTGAGTACAGGCATTCCCGCAATCGGCGAGGTGGGGTCATCTTCCGCAGCGCTGTTTACAGTATCGTTTGCTCCTGTTAAACACAAAATCAATGTCAAAAATCAAAATGAGTTTTATCTAATAAAACTAAACAATCATTAATCGCTCCACTAATAGATACGAGTACATTTACGCATGTTTCAAAAAAGTTTCGGCAGATTATATGATTTTATATGTAGTTATAATAATATGTAGTAGCTATATGTAGTTTTTTATATGTAGTTATTGGCACTTTTTTTATTCTAAAAAAACTAAATCGATTTTGATACAATTTATATGGTCTGAAGTATTATCTATTTAACAACAAAAGAATCATCAAAATCAAAGAAAAAGCCGGGACCGACTGCTTAAAGTACCCTCCGAAGCACAAGAGCGCTCAGTTGAAATTGCCATTGGCAGTAACCCAACCAAATCGTGACTACGCGAAACAGTGCTCAACGAACAACTTAGCCAGCCACGTCACTAGCGCTCCTTAACTATAGGCCTGCATGGCCGCAGTGTTATATCCGTGTTATAGCCGCACTACGATATTTAACTTACCAATGACTAGAACAAGATCAGTGTCAGGGAATTCGTCGTTGATTTCCTCCATTTCAAAGACGTCGTCGTACGGCACCCCCGCCTCGGCCAGCAGCACGTTCAGCTGGCCCGGCATGCGGCCTGGAGTAGCCACAAATAAAATACATCAAACCAAAGACATTAAGAATTTGTTTATATCCTCGAAGCATCAAACGTGTTGACCATCAAGAAATTATAATGCAACTCTAGAGATCGTAGAGTCGCAGCAGGAAGAAGTCTACGTAAAAAAAGTAGAAAGGTGTATCACTGGTAAATAAAAAACGACAAACCTGCAACTGGATGTATAGCAAAACGGACTTTTTTTCCAACTTTCTTCAGAACATCCACCAACTCCGCAATGGGGTATTGGGCTTTAGCAACACAGAGTCCGTATCCTGCGAAATAAAGCATAATTCATATTATAATCAGCTGACGTTACTTCATAATTAATCTATGTCCGTAACAACATAATGATTAAACTGTTGAATATTTGCTAGCAACAGTTTTTTTTATCAGCAAGTGACAAGACGGTTAAATACAAATGCAGTGCCACCCAAAACTTCAAGTTTTAATGTTCTGCGTAGCACACTGCACTGAGATCATCACCCCGAGACATTGTTGTTAAGTCTCTTTTACCCATTAATTTCACTTGCTACAGTGCTCTTCAAATCTAAACACAGAATTGCTTGCATACTACTGCTTGGAGGCAGAATAACTGGCACTGCAGTGGTACCCACTAAGACATACTCTCAAGAGTCCTACAACCAGGTGAAACAGAAGGAACAGTTCTAGGTGGCAGGTTAAGCGCAGCTTTCTAACAACGCGTGAATTCCTCGTAATATATGGACACACCCTTATGATTGTTACCTGGAGTGATAATAATGTTGCCAGCTCGGTGAATAAGGTCAGCTACGGAGTCCACGTTCAGTTCTGTGTGAATGGCGTCAGCGGGGCGCGCCGACCCGCTTGTAACCACTCCGTATCCGCCCAGAATCACGTTCGGTAGAGATCGGTTCATGGCCTTACAGAAAATGATACGTTAAAAATAAGACAAAGTAAAGTAACAGTAAAGTAAAAAAAATCTTTATTCAATCATATCACAAGGATCATTTTGAAACGTCTTAAAGCTAGGTAAATTTACAAAAAGTAGATTTAAGTTAAATTGGATCCACATAATATGATCATTTTGCCGACTAGACTACCGTATTCGTAATACCGACGCGTGTCGTGTCGGCTCGCCAGCCAGCGTAACTTAAGGCTGGCGTATCGAGACGAGAACGAGAGTGACTTTCATCGTATATCATCGCCGTCATACATATCGAATTATATTATCGATGCCACTGTTTTACTAGACTAGTAGTGTTCCCAACGAACGAGTCCCAACACTGTGACTTGATGGGGAAAAAATCCCTATATATAGTGTTACTCGTATAGGTGTGACTTGTTAGGTACCCATCTTCGATACACCACAGAGATGTATGTATTATTTTCTTTATTTTTTTATAAATGAAAAAGATAGAGATGTACCTTGCACATAATATAAGATAGGATAGCACCAGAGCTGCCAATAAGCGCTCCGACAATGGTCATCAGAGAGTTATTGAGCATGAATCCTTCAGCGCACAGCGCCCAGCCCGAATAGCTGTTGAGTACTGTAATTACTACGGGCATATCAGCACCTGTACGAAAACAAAGAAATTACAGTTACGATTAAAGTGTAAGGAATCAATCTATGTGAAACGAGCTTACCCGCGCGGCTTCACCCGCGTTTTTGCAGTTTTTATACAGACACAGTATATTTTTCCGGGATAAAAAGTAGCCTATGTGTTATTTCAGGACTTACTTGTGATGACGTAGTAGCAGCATCAGCACATAACCAGCTACAATAACTAGCTGTACTAACCCCCGATGGCAGCGGTAAGGGTCAGTCCCTGGATCCCACTGAGCACAGCCGCAGCGCCCAGTAGCGGAAGGCCCGGCGCTTCCGGGAAGGCCAGCAGCGCGCCGCCGCAGCCCAGCGAGCCGGCCAGCAGCCCTGCGTTGATGAAGTGCCGACCTGGCAGTAGAAGCGGCGCGGATGACAACGACCCTTGCAGCTTTCCATACGCTACCAGTGACCCGCTACAAAAAATATCTATCCAATCAAATATGTATATAGACGGCATTGTACCTACCAATGTCTTTTGTCTAGTTTCTATGGGGTATAGGTTACCTAATCAATGAGTGTATTTTTTATTATTTTATAATAGACTAGTGTTTCACTAAAGTCTAATGGTCCAATACACTTTGAACCACGCTCGCTCGTGCGAGAGTAGGCCGTTCTCCCATTCACCAGTCTAATGGTCCAATACACTTTGAACCACTTTCGCTCGAGAGCAGCTAATTCTCTCAGCAGTTTGAGAACATTAGAAGGCTGATCAGCATGTTTACATGAACCATGGTATTAGTATTTCAACTGATACATGGTTATATTGGCTAGTCTTCGAATTATACCTTGTTTGGCATTAACTAGTTAGTTAGTTTGAGAATGACAAGTTTATTGATAAAGGTACTTTTCGTACTGACCATAGGCATAAAAGAGAATGTGGGAACACAGTGTGACGCATACAAAACATCATGCTTTACATTACATACAGTAGGAGCGCTCGTGACGTAGCTGGCTAAGTTGTTCATTACAGATTAACGAAGTTAAGCACTGTTCCGCGTAGGCAACATTTGGATGGGTGACCGCCAGTGGCAATTTCAACTGAGCGCCCCCGTGCTTCGGAGGGCACGTTAAGCAATCGGTCCCGGCTTTTTCAAAATTGTTAGGCCTTGACAGAGGCCTTCGGGCGGCCTAGAAACTCTGTCACCAGAGTTGGCCACTGACTCATACGAACTTACTTACGTATTACATACAACCCCAGGTACAATTTTACTAACAAATTTTAAGGGATTCGATCTACGTTACTAAGGTAACCGTTTACCACCAGGCGAGCCGTACGCTTGGTTGCAACTTTAGTAGCATTAAATATTAAGAAAAACTTACGTGAAAGTGATTCCACCGATGTAGGTACCCAGGAAGAGAGAAGTCTTTAGCGTGGCGGCTGTGGGGTCGAACGCCATCGCCGGGAAGTCGTGCATGTAGGTAGCTATGCACGTGAGGACGGCAGCCATTCCTACCAAACTGTAACACATACACACGCCTTTACGTAAATTGTAGATGACTTCGGCGACCGATGTGGCGCGGCGGGCGAAGGTCCGCCTGCGACACAGGAGGTTGCGGGTTCTGGGTATTTTCTATGTTTAATAAAATATATCTATCTATGTATGTCATCTAGTACCCATAACACAAGCTCTGCTTAGCTTGGGGCTAGGTGCTGTGTGGATTATCTACCATAATATTATTTGACTGTAGTTTACAAGATGCTTTATAGAAAACTAAGTAAAATATAAATTCGTACAAGTTTGAAAGAAATCTTAGTGAAGTGCATAAGTCAAAACCTTCGGAATGGCTGAATGAGACGGTGGCTGACCGACTTATGTCTTACTGACTGACTTATGTTTCTATAATGCACGACCATTCGTTAGTAGCATCCGTCAGTTGATTTCTGTAGGGTACAGATAGAAAAAACTGCTAACATATGCCACAAACGGATGCTCTACATAATCATAGATATGACATTAATTATTAAACCGTACTATGAAAAGTGCAAACATACCTATGGAACCCAGCCACAAGCTGCGGTAGATCCGTGATATCAATCTTCTTCGCAATAGTGCTTCCAATAACACCACCAATACCGGCTACTCCAAGCATTTGCGCCAAGATTTCCGTACTTGGCGTTAACGAACCAAGAGTCGCTGCAATCCCACCGGCTACGCCAATCTAAGGAATTTTCAATCTTATTACAAAATGCATAAGGATACTTACTGTTTTATTCTAAAGTAAACTGCAACCTCATATTACTAAAGTGTCATCAAGATTGTAGTGACGAGCTGAACCCAAGTTGCCTCGTTGGTTAGAGTCTGTGCAATATCGACTGAACACTGCTGTTTACTTTACCAGTTAGTGCCATTAGGATAGTCAATATTGAACTGAACAGGACAAAGTTACTGCATCGAGATCGCATAAATATTTACAAAACAGCCTACTACATTAAACTTATTTCAAAAAAGTTGTTGAGCTCTTGCAATGGAGTAAATTTGTTTCTATATTCAATCCTGTCTCAATGCCTTTACAATGGTCAAAAGATCAAGACTTGTGCCATCAAGATTACAATGAGCGGGTCTTGAGTCGAGTCTATAGCTACGTGCACTTTATCGTATTTACTTTATGCATGCCTTTCTAATCATCGGTTGCACATATTATCATTTCAGTATACTTAATTCTCTAACAAAATGTATCTTAGGCAGCTGTCTTAACGCGGGCGACCAGCTGGGCAAGTTATCGCTAGAAACCAAGTAATAGCTTTAATAGCGGCAAATGATTTTACTTCTTTAGCGAGAAAATAGTTAATGCCAATCATTCACTCGCTGGCTGAGAACAACTGCCTTATTTTACAATCCGATATTTTGTAAGATAATAATTATAAAGTGTAAGTTATTTTACCATGCCGAGATAGTTTCCTTTTCGGGCCGTTGTTTGTGAGGCCAGTCCTGCCAGAGCTCCGACGCAGCACAGCGATGAAGCCAGGTACGCGATCTGGTGTACTTCAGGGTAACCCTACAAATGTAGAAACATTACAAAATGTGCCTATCCTAGGGTGTAACATACCTATTAGTCAATTAGTAGTAGACATTTTAAAGTACCCATTAGTGGTATTTAAAACCAAGCGTGTTTTGTATGATAGAGGTTTGGACCAAGCTTTGTAGGTCTCCTAAAACTGGCCAGTTGTAACCGTTCACACAAACTTATTATTTTAGTACATTTATCTAATAGAGACTTACCGCGGCGGCAGACGCAAGGTAACCACCCATAAGTGCTGCTGCTGGGATGGCGTACAGATATCCATATTCTGGCGGGTCTCCGGGTCTAAACAAAATGAAAACAGATTAAATTGAGCGCTTTTTTTGCTACAATTACTTTAGTTTTGTAACTGGCACGATAAAGCAAAATTATGCTTCGTATATCAAGAAATTATGTTAAAACTCGTAAAATTATATTAGTCGTAGTTACTGAACTAAAATATGCAGGTTTACCAACCTTTTGAACATGTCCAACATCCGCTGGGTTATAAGGAAACCTCCAAACACGTTGACGAAAGAGATTAGCGCTGCGGTGCTTGCCAACCACTAGAAACAATAATAAACAACTATAGTAAAATACGTTTGGAGTACGACGGAGTTTGGCGGCGCATGGAACAGGCGTCAATTCACCTTGCTTGTCGTTTCAAAGTGTTTTAATGAGTTTAATGGAAAAAAATAATTGTGTATTTGAATTTGTTGCGTGTTCGACTTCTGCTACGACAAATGTTTGCACATTACTTTAGTGCGCGTACGTAACCAAGATTCGTAACCAGAACTTACAAATTACCTGGTGTGAGATAATAGAAACATTACTTAGTATGGGGCCTAGATTGTACTGAGTAAAAACATTCACCAATATTTATTTATTTGGTCGAATACAGTGATACTCACAATATCACTAATCTTAGCATAACCTCTATTGTAGAAATATCTATATTTAAGCAAATAAATCATTCATTCATTCATTCATTTATTACCTGTACTGGCGTCTCAGGCACATACCCGCCGCCCATGAGCAGCAGGCCGCCCACGGCCGTGATGCCGGACACGGCGTTGGTGACGGACATTAGCGGGGAATGCAGCGCCGGCACCACGCCCCATACCGTGTGGTAACCAACGACACCTAACCAAATCATATTTGTAAAACACCCAGTAATCAGACACAATTAATTTATAGAAAAAACAATAACAGACTCCAAACTATATAAACCGTTTATGGATTGTGGGAACAAGGGAATGTAGTTATCGACACGATTTTTATGATTTATTAAACAAATACTGAACCAATTTCGATAAATTTTATATGGGACCACCTCTATCATAACAGCCTTTTAGTAATGTTCCCACTGGTGAGACACTGGCCTACTCTTGGGTCTTAATAACCACGCGGACCCAATGCGGATTGTTAGATGGCACATACATGTCTTTAGATTTTTTTGTTTTTGGACATGACGGTTTCCTCACGATGTTTTCCTTCACCGTATGAGAGTACTAGCATTGATCACATAAATTTTTTAAACAGAAAAATCAATTGGTGCATGACCGGGTTTGAACCTACGACCTACTTGATTGGAAGGTGGGGTCACCACTATCACTAGACCACCGACACACTTTCAGAGACAATTAATTTTAGAAAGAATAAAAACCGACTACAAACTAAAAAAACGTTTTGGCGGATTGTGGAAACAAGGGAATGTAGTTATTGACACGTTTTTTATGATTTATTCAAAGAATACTGAAACAATTTCGATTTTTTTTTAAGGGACCACCATTATTACCTATCAAACAAAAAAAGAATCACCAAAATCAGTTCATAGTTAAAGG
This sequence comes from Colostygia pectinataria, assembly GCA_951394395.1. Lineage (NCBI taxonomy): Eukaryota > Metazoa > Arthropoda > Insecta > Lepidoptera > Geometridae > Colostygia > Colostygia pectinataria. The sequence goes on along the minus strand of OX596351.1, from coordinate 8,398,692 downwards.
GAAAAGTAGCGTAACAGACATAAAAAAAACACACCTATAAATACAGGACCTCCTTTTTAAAGTCGTTTAAAAATCGAAAGACAACAAACTAACTCAAATTGGGTTCTTTTGTGGATTAAATACGGGTTAATGTTGTATTTACCTGACAAAGCTAAAGTCGTGGTCATGGTTGTAAACGCAGGATTCGGCGAAGCCATTCCCAGTCCTATCAATGACGCTAAACCTGAAAACAGAACATTTAAATAATAACAACTGAGCTGTGAAAATGTGCAGATCTTACAGCTTTTATCAATGCACTATTTTCAATCCTTTTCAAATATAAACTGGCCTGCAAAAAAATCAAAACCAAAAAGATGGGGTGGGTCGATTACCTCCTAAAAATGTAGGTGGGTCGACAACCCCAAAAATTGAGGTGAGTCGATTTTTTTGCGGGCCAGTACAGTACTCACGCCCGAATACTGAAATGCTCCTTAACTAATTAAAGCCTCAAAGATGACGTTTTTAACGTTTCTTAACTATTTTAAAAACGTACGATCTTAAACCTTAGATCTTACAGCTTGAGTATTCGGGCAATGAGTAGCAGAGAGACCTACCTGTTGAATACAAAAAGGCGTCTTTCAAAGTTTCGTTGAAAGGGTTCGGCGGTTCCGGCTTAGCGACTGCTGTGGGCTTAGCCGTGGTCTGTGCGACCGCCATGCTAGGCGGCGGAGGCGCCGGCCACAGTAACTCCCCGGCTTTTAGCACTATCGCGCCGCGGGTCACTTCGTCCTCCAAGTTGATGTGGAAATGGTCATTAGTTCCTGACAAATACAATAATATTAACAAAAGATCTGATTAGTTTTCTGATTGTCGTGAGTCCTAAAACAGAGACATAATGTTTATGGCTTTTTAAAAGCTTAATGACATAAAAACAATGAATTATTTAAAGAACCGTCGTTCTTATGCTGATGACTTTAAAAGGCTGAACCGATTTTTTTAAAACTGACTGAACCAATTTTTTTTTAAACTTATAATTTTAACTTATAACACTCTTTTTGCGTCGGGGATTTAAAAAATACATAATTTTCTTACCCAAACTCAGCAAAAATCCAGAAATATTATTAGCATAGAGCGTAGATGCGTGCGCCGGCATTCGGCTAGGGAGGTCTGTCAGACCGATGTGGGTGACTCCGTGCACTTTCGTGATCAGCCCCTTTTTGGTCGTCTGGATGTTGCCTCCCATCTCGGCAGCCAAGTCTACGATCACGCTGCCGGGAGCCATATCCTTGACCGCATCCTGAACGATAACGAGTATTATTATGTTTTTTTTTTTTTGTCTTATTTGCTTTTTTTGCGGCTAATAAGCGATATTATACTTTTACTTTCACTTTAGGAATCAAACGTGAATCAGCAGTTCTATATTTTAGACAAGTAGGTAATTACGGTTGACAGATTTATTTTAAGTAATTCAATATTACCAGAATTAGCTAAACAATTTTGAAGTCAGCCGTTTGTGATGCGCAATGTGCTCAATGAAGCTTTTTCGAACTAAATTTTCTCTGCGCATTACAAACGGCTAGCTTCAAAATTGTTTAGCTAATTCTGGTAATATTAAATTGTTTTTTTTATATATTAAAAATAAGAAATTCTATATTTTACTCTGGTCTGGTAATATTTTTCATACATTATGAAACAAATGAGTATACACGTATTTATTACATGTATTTTTATGTTGCACATTAGTTCCATTATTCATAAAGTTCTTTAAATGTTCAGGCGGCCACTGACTCATACTTACATGTAAAATGATAAGAAACAATGTAGCAGTCATCGCAATCTTGATTCCGACTTTCAGCCACCATTATCTTTCAATAAATCCGTTGATACCTACGACAGCGCCAAAAATATCTAAAATTATTACCAAGATTTCTGCCGTCCGTACATAGTATTGGACGGCTGCTGGTAATAAATAGGTCAATGCTCCCAGGTCAAGATAAGTTATTCAGTGCGATAACACTCATAGAATAAATAAAACTAGCACATGTGGCTGAACCAAAATTTAACTACATGTCAATTGATGTGCTATTTTTATTCAAATGACGCAATCGAAATACCAAATATTATCAGTAACGTGTTTTGTAATGGTTTTTTTATGTAGGTATTATCCTTATTAGTTTTTTGGTTTGTTATATAGATAGTAGAAAGATCTGGTGGAAGGACTTTTTAGCAAAAGTTCGTCTTGGGGGGTCCCAAGACGAACTCTTGCTGAAAAGTCCGGGAATAAGACGGTGGTACCCACTGTATTATACCCGTGAAAATAAAATGATAGTTTTTTAACGTAGGTACTAATGTTTTTAATCTAGCTGCACATATTTCTGCCGCCAAGTAATGCTTACATTGTTGTGTTCCGGTTGGGCGAAGGGTATGGTTTCCTGTGAAATTCCAGGCACATGAGACTTTTTACGTCTCAGGGTAGCAATGCGTATGTGATATCTCTGATGTTGCAGGCGTATATAGGCTACGGTAACCGCTTACCACCTGGGGAGGGGCATACGCTTGGTTTCCACTTAGGTGGTAGCTGTAAGTATATAAAAAAAAGCACACAACTCCAAAACGTAAATCATTTTGAAGCGTAGAACTAACCTCTAGTATAAGTACGGGCGCCGGCTTCCCGGGTATAAGGGCAGTGCTTATGACCACGTCAGATGTCCTCGCCTCTCTGCCTAGAAGCGCTCTCTCATCGTTCAAAAACTCTTCACTCATTTCTTTCGCGTAGCCACCAGACCCCGCTCCTTCTTCCTGTAGAAATTGAATCAGTTTTTTTATACATTGTGTAAAATATACATAGTAAGTGCACGCTGTGGCATCCTATAATTGGAGAAACACGTAGATATAAGTCTAGAAAATGTTATTTTAAACATGTATTGTGATTTTTTCGTTGGATGTCCTATATTAAATAAATAAATAAATTATATACAAAACGTATTTTGACAGCCTTCTAATCTTCTCAATGCTGGACGACTACTCTCTAGTGAGAGTGATCGGGTTATAATCAACACAGACCCAATGTAAACTAGTGGCACATGTCTGTTGATTTTTTATGCCGGTTTTTTAACAATGTTTTCCAGTGGCTTTGAGCACATAAAATTTTCTAATAGAAAAATCCATTGGTGCTCGACCGGTTTTGAACCCACCTTGAATCAGAAGATGGGGACATTACCACTAGACCACCAGCTCTCTTGGAAATGTTGTATATTGAGACTAAATAATAGAAACTAGTTAGTAGGTAAACTAACATTTACATGAGTTCAAGGTCTTAGAACGTTATTTGTACGATTACCTATCTAACAGTTGCAATTGTCTTATGTTATGCACAAATTATATTTGCAAATAGAAAACCCTCGACTACATTATAATAACAGATGTTCATGTAAATTATAACATGAATATTTAGGTAACAAACAAATAGAACACTGTAAGCCTTGAAAGTGAGTAAGTATTGACAATTTTAATGAGATAGTGGAGTAGAGCAATGTAATTAATGTTATCATAAATATCGTGTATGTACTAATACTACTTAAAAAATCATGAATGTCACCTACAAAAACAACGCAATATTATCATGACGAAACAAAACATTGTGTATCACCAAAATATGAAGCTAAAGTATTACTATCTAATATTTATTGATAAGCATTCGCGGGATGCAATGTAAATGATACAAATAAATAGACGGAGCTAGCTTCTAATTTAGCTAAACTCTAAAATAGGTTCACTAATGGCTTTATTAAGAAAACTAGTTATGCCCCGCGGTTTCACCCGCGGTTATACAGTTTTTATGCTATACCACAGGAACAGTAAAATTTTTATATATAAGTCTATGTGTTATTCCAGAACTTAAACCATCTATATTCCAAATTTCATCACAATCGGTTATGTCGTCACGGAGATACGTGGTAGCAAACATGTCATGGTACACACAGACTTTCGCATTTATAATATTAGTAGTATAGTAGGATATTTGTTGATGAAGGTTTGCGGGATGCAATGTATTTACATTATTTGTATCATTTGATACAAATAAATGAACGGAGCTAGCTTAGGAATTAGCTAAACTCTAAAGTAGATTACACTAATGGTTTTATTTAGAAAATTATCATTGGCGAGCTGCCAAAACGTGGTAGCACCCCAACCACTAGGATTAGGGCACACCCACCTCTGAAAGAAAAACATTTATACACAATACTTTCATCACAGAATTTATTGTGTTTGAGTTAGTAGTATGTCATCTGACTACTGCCCGCGACCTTGAATATAATATGATAATTTCAAACGTTTCAGCTGTTTATTCATCCTCACAAACTTTCGCGATCATTTATTAGTAAGAAATAAGGATGTTCTGGACTTTATTCTGATTTGACTTTATTTATGTAACATTCTTGCAGTCTAGAGTCTATTAAAATATTAAAATTATTACCAAACTAGCTGCTACATTTGGCTTCACTCGCGTGGTTATTACATAAAAAGTAGCCTATGTCCTTCCCAAAAGATCTGGTTATATTCATACTTAATGCCATCAAAACTGTTTCATTGGTTTAGACACGTTACAGACAGAAAGAGTTACTTTCATATTATATTAGTATGGATAGCGGTAATAGAAATACGAGACTATTCAGCTTATGGTTATGCACGTAGAAACCATGAAATACAAAACCTTGTATACTTAGTTACATAATAGACAATTATTAGTAGACCACAGCATGTTTAATGAAAACCAGACACTTATATAGTATCCTTGAAATCTGATGGTAGACCTGACTTGCACCTACAATGGAAGAATGAGAGCTCAGCAATATTGATAACATGATAATATCACACTCATTAAATGGGTTATCGATAGCTTTATATTTCCACTAGCTGTGCCCTGCGGTATTATTCGTGGTTTTGCAATTTTTATGTTATCCGACCGGAACAGTCATTATTAAACGGTTTTATTTTCCGAAGTGTAGCCTATGTGCTATTATAGACTGGGCCAAAATTCACATAGATCCATTTAGCCGTTCTGGCTTGATAGAGTAACAAACATTTATCTAAACTTATGCATTTATAGTAGTACTAGATGTTACCTGCGACTTTGTACGCGTGGAATTTGGGAACCATACTTTTTTCGGTATAAAAAGTAGCCTATATTCTATTCCTAGTCATTATCTATCTACGTTTAAATTAATTTAAATTTCAGCCAAAACGGTTCAGTGGTTGTCGAGTTATAGAGAAAGCGGTTGAAGGAAGATAAGTGTGATTTATTATAGGTCTTTTCTCTACACATGTGTGTCAAAGTCGAAAAAATCTTTTCGTTAAATAATATCACAAGGATCATTGTGAAACGTCTTAGAGTTAGGTGAATTCCACGCGCCTCAGCCTAAGAATCTGGTAACAAACTCGGCTGGGTTCCTAGTGTGTTGTGTGTGTGTGCTGACCTTCATCTCCATAGTGATGAACTGCGCGCCGAGGCTCTCGACCTGCTCGCGCACGGCGGGGCGCGTGTCGAAGGCGCGCACGGCGGCGCCCATGCAGCGCGCCTGCGCGGCCGCCGCCAGCCCCGCCACGCCGCCGCCCACCACCAGCACGCGGCACGGCGGCACGCGACCCGCCGCCGTCATCTGACCTATAACACATTTATAATGGAGCAAAACCTTATTTAACTGAAACTGAAGGCCAACAGTCAGAAGAAATTTGTTTGAACTAATTCTTATAGTTGCTCAAAGGAAGTTCGGGTGATAACTATTATCGGTATACATATCATACATCCGTAAGCAATAAGTACAATTTATGACCTGAAAGTTCAGTGAAAACGTAGGTAGTTAACCTATCTAATCTACTACAAACGTCTGAGACCGATAATGATATTAATAATTACTTGAGTGATCTGAACAGGATCTTGCTTCGCAAAAAAGATACTATCTAAAATCGTGTGAATGTCGAGTCGACTAAAGATAAATCAAAATGTCCTTGAGACCTGTCATTGAGGTCAATGGCATGTTCAATCGTTTAAAAACAGGTATTAGCAGTATGTTGATAATAATCCCGATATTTTAATATTTATTTGATCATCATTTATCTTTGTTGACTTACCAGAAAAGAACCTTGGGAAATTGGCAGCGGCTTCGATGACAGCTCTGTAGCCGGCCACATTAGCCATTGAGCTTAAAGCGTCAAATGCTTGAGCTCGGCTTATACGAGGAATGCAGTCCATTGCTGGAAGATAATAACACCATCAGACGACGTTTTACCAGAATTAGGACTCTTTTTGTATCAGACGGAGTCTATTACAGATCTGTGTGAATTCCAACAATTAACTATTTTTTAAATTATGAATAATTTTAGTTATAAATAAAATAATATAGGTACTTAAACAAAAGAAGTTCTATTATCGATGTACTTACCAAATGCATCAACTTTCTTAGCGGCCAGTTTCTTTATCAAATCTTGGTTTTGCGCTGGATACAAGAACGATATAAGCGCGCCTTCATCTCTTACATGCTGAACCTCGCTCTCTCCTACTGGACGGACTTTTAGAATAATATCTGGAATATAAAAGTTTTTGATCTAATGCCCAACTTATTACAATCAGCCACAGTTTCTCGAAAAAAACCGGCTTACAAAACTGCAATTTTTGTAAATAATGCCATCTATGAGTCCAATTATGTTCTGGGTATTTTCTATATATAATAAAAAAATATCTATCTATGTATTGTATTGTATTAAATATATATCAGTCATCTAGTACCCATAATACAGCTCTATTTAACAGCAGCTTACCTTGGGGCTAGATGATGCTGTGTGGATTGTCCAGCATTATTTATTTATTTATTATTTATTTAATTATCATTCCATTTTCATCAAAATATAAACCTTAACTTTTGATGTTAATTTTGTATTTGCTAACGGCACCGCAAGGGCTTGGTAGTTGAGATACTTACTCGATTGGAATGTATCTTTCAAGCTGGTAATTTTGGCGCCTGCTTCCTCGTACGTTTTATTTGGAAAATTTGCTAGAGCTCCGGCATTCTCCTCTATGTTTACGCTGAAGCCTTTCTTCACTAATTTGCTAACTACGGCTGGTACTATGGCGACTCTGCAAAATAGCACATCATAAAGTCATTTTTGTTTTTGTCAAAATCGGATAACCCAGTACAAGTTACGGGTGGTAGAAACGGTTAACAGGTATAAAATATCAGTGGGTGAACAATCATCCCCTTTTTTTTTCCTGCCCTTAGGGATGAAATATTTTTTTTAAATTGAAATGCTGCCAACTTTTAAGTAGAATGTATTCTATGTATTTCCTATCCAATAGAAAATAATAATCAAAACCAAAATGTAAAAAGTTACGCGTAGGCAATTAAAGTATAGTCGCGTCCTCGACTTGAGAGTTCTTCTTTGTTCTTATTATCAATCTATAAATCTAACTCCGTGTAGAATAATCGTGGTCGTCCAATTTGTTGAATGACACCTTAAACAAACAACACACACCTCCATATAAACTCATAAGGAGACGGTATCGCAAACTTTGCATAATGCATCTCTGATCAGTTTTGCGAGGCACTGCGCTGCGTTTGTCACCACAAGACATACATTTCTCATTAGCCCAGTAATTTAACTTGCACAAATATATAAATAAATAAAACGAAATGCGTCTGGTCGCCACCGGCACCGTGGCGGAAATCGGCTTGGACGCCATCATTATCATTAATCTTAGCCCTTCAAACAAAACACATAATGCTTTGCACGCTACTGTTATGAGGCGAAATATCTGGCAATGCTGTGGTACCCACCAAAACGCAAATTTTATAAAGGCTACCAATTGGTAATATGTATATGACTGTTTTTCTTACCTTCGTTCATCCTGCCATATCTCCTTCGGGACCCCTATGCTAAGATTGGTGTACGGGACTCCAGGTGTCGGTGGTCCGGCAGAGGACGTGCTGGACAGCCGGCAGTGCCATTGCCGACGCAGCGGCTTTGCAGCGCGCAGGATACGCACACAACCGCACATTTTGATTGATCTAAAGCTGAAAAATATTATGAACTAGAAGTCCGTCCCAGCTTTGCGCGGGATGCAATGGTACCGCACCCGTGCATTTTGAAATCGGACCAGTAGTTATTGAGTTTATTCGTAACAAACAAAAATACAAATCTTCTCTCTATATAATATTAGTATAGATATCGGCATTCCGTTGAAGGAATAGTAGTCGAGTTCTTTGTGATAGAGCTCATCCAGAGAGTACCACTATGCTTATTTCTGCCGCCAAGCATTAATGCTTGCATTGCTGTGTTCCGGTTCCGAAGGTTATGGTTGCCGGTGAAATTACTGGCACATGACATGAGTCTGTACTAATTCATAAATGTGAAAGTAACCTGTACCTATGTCTGTTACGATTACCCGGCTAAGCCGCTGAACCGATTTGCATGATGTTTGGTAGGTACGAAGATTTAAAAACTTGGGAAGGACTTATTAGACACTCTTTACGTATCTACTGCGCAATTGAAGCCGCGCGCGGCAGCTAATAAGTTGTCTTATCGTATCGTTAGGTAAGAATTACTGTTAGTTGTGCTAAATGTTCGGCCTTCGGTACGGTATGTACTATTATGTCGCTCTGTTTAATATTAAAAAAGATTCCATTATAAACGCAATAAACGTTTATTTATTTTGAGTGATCCAATGATAATTTAGTGACAATTTTTTGTCGTCAACATAGGCTAATGAACGCTTTATTGGCTTCAATGAATACTCACTTAGGGGAATCATCGAAAAATTTAGAAAATTATATCACTGTGACTCCTTCACAAAGTCTGCTGTATGTAATACCCTTTTGTTGTCTGCGTTTTAAGCCGTGGTATTTTCAGCTGCAGTTAAGACTACTTTTACAATCGTGGTCATAAAAATGTATGTCAGTCTGTCTGCTTTATGTGCGTCACGATCACATTTTGTTATTTACAATGAATGTTTATCATTGGAAACAATAATTATAAAATGATTGAAGTAGGTACATAATCAATTAAATAATTGAAGTAAATAATTGTAATCTTAGTAGAGCATTCTTACATTACGATATTGTTATAATGGCACGATAAAAAATATGAATAATAAATAAGTTTTACTAAAAACTTTAAACACGCGTAATAAGAGGAAGGTTGCGAGTTCAAGTCCCGTTTGAGTAGAAAAAAGTTAAGGATATCATCATCACATAATAATAAGCCTAAAATTATAAACGTGATCAAACGCATCACAGTTTCTTGGAAGTGTTGCTACGCGACACTACTAGGTAGGTATGTGTAGGTACGTCTACCTAAACTATCTTTATCTAGGTGCTATGCCAGTTCAAGATGACCTATATCACCAACTAAGTACCTAAGTACATCAATCTTTTATGTCTTATGGTTTTATTGTCATTGTAACCCATTTTTTTTTTTTAGCTCAAACAAGTTTACTTCTAATCAGTTTAACAAAAACTGTAGCCAGATGGTATTGTAAAGTAGCGATTAATTAGCGCACGCATTTATTTTTACACTACCTAGGTAGGTAGGTACCTTACTAACCGCGGCAGTAAAACAGCTTTAGTGTTAAAAAAAATCCTGTTTTGGTGGAGGTTGCGGTCCACGACCTGGAAGTCAAGACGAGATGCATCTTGGATAACCCGTTGCATTGTCAATGTGCGCGCGATGGAGCTATAGGGTGTTGCCGTGTTATTTATGAGATTGTGGGTAAGATATCCGATGGCTTCATTTGCGGTTGCTAAAAACCGCAGAGCAGAAATAATTAAATAGACTTACGTATTTGCGATAGTTCCTGGCCGTTGAGGCCGGCTGCACCGCACACAACACAAATTCAAAAAACACACACACTCAAGTGTATCGGCGGCAGCCGGCCGGCAATGAGTGGGTTATCTCGGGTGGGGGCGGGCGGAGACGCGGGCGGGGGGACCCCATGCAGGGGCATGACAGAAAGACACAGAGAAACAAAACCAGTAGTGGGATATTATAAAACACTGACAACCTCCGAAACACACTGAGCCCATGGGAGGTCATGCTACTACAATGCCAAATTACAGTTCCATTGTTTAAGTCAAACGCTTTTACCTTAGTGAAAGTGTAAAAATTTACTGGTCTGCTGCTGGTACCTCTACGCTTGACTGGGAAAAATGTCGGTTCAAGCAAGGCATGTTCCCATATCCCAAGCTCCAAACGAAAAGTTTCTTAACATGGTCTGAAATTATAATTTTAAGATAAGCAATAGCAATAGCATAGGCATGGCTTTAAGAAACAAGGGATATTAGAATTATTTAAGTTTTAAATAATTATAAGCTAAGAGACTCATTGACCTTTCATTGAACTGAACATGGGGTTACTGACCAGCTTTAAAATAACCTATAAAGCATTTTAACATAATAAGATTTTCTCATGGAAATAATAAGTACTGTACACGTTTAGAGTTTTTCGTTTCGTTTGCTTACTGCGATGTATGAACTGTGTGCCAAAATTATAATGACAAAACAAGACGTGAGTTGGGCGATTCCGAGTTAGACTTGGTTGTATTGTATCGATTATGTAGTGTAGAATTCATTCATCTGATTGGTCATTATAACGGATATCAGTAACTTAGCTAAAAACAACAGGTTTACCAACTAAGCTTTAGTAAAAAATAATAGGAGATAGACAGCAATAGGTTAAAACTAATAAAATTAAAGCGTCGTCGCGTCGCGTTGCGTCGTCGTAAAATCATTGACTTTAGATTAGTTGATTGATTCAAGCTTGTCTCAAGTCATATTGCTCTGAATGTAAAAAGTAAAAGAGTAAAGTAAAACTCAGAATGAAAATAATCGATAGTTTTGCATCCACGATCGAGTAAAAGTACACCACTAAACTTTTCAAGCTCGCGCGTCCTCTATTTCCGTCACTCTCGCCCATTAACTTCTCGCTTCCTCCACTTAGTTGGCAGCAGCTGATTCTTTTGCACTTGAGTTGAGAGAGTATTGCCGTGAATGGTTGATTGTCGTGTGCGGAATACATTTTTAAATCGCCACGTTTAGCTCGAATCATGACTGGGAACAACGCAAGGCAGTTATTGAAAAGTGTGACTGAAATCGGTCTCCTTAAAAGAAATTGTGAGTACAAAAACAGCTATTGTTTAATTGGTTAGATAACTTTTCTGATTATCAATTTTTATAGCAATGATTACAACAATCATTACGGACGCGACAAGTGGGTAGCAATTGGTAACAATTAAATTGTATTTGTGAAGCGAAGAACAATTAGGGTTGTTTCATTGTCCGAAGTCCAAGTTCAAATAAAGATTTTGGATTTTATATGAGAAATGTTTAAACTAAGAATAAAATTATTATACCTAGGTAGGTAGGTAGGTACCTACAACAAACTACTACTACCTACCACCAAATACTACATAGGTAGGTACCTAGGCTAGGGACTGTCTACATGCTAAGATAAATTCTTTAGTTTTTTTAGATCTACTTAGGTCTATTTAAAAAAAAATAGAAATGCAGACTTATTTTCATATTTTACTCAATTGTTAACTATGTATGAGATTTTATCATTTTAAAGATTTTTAGGGCCACCCTTATCAGATAAGTACCTAGGTAAGTAATGTCTCTTTCACAAAAAAAATATTTACACAAGCATTGCAAAGGTAATCATTTATGTAGTTGGATTAAGTAAATATAATTCAAGTTGCTAACTTTGGGAATCTTCACCTTAGTATCTATAGAGGCCGATTTCAGCAAATAATTGCCCTTAATAGGCTATTATTTGCTGACATCGGTTGCAATTTTTTGTAGTATTATAAAAGCTTAAAGTCCTTGAAAGTGGGTGTTCTGGAATCATATATCTATGGACTTGAACCTGAAAACGCCCTTTAATGATTGGAAGGTGATGGCAGCGACCCCGATAAGTCGTTGACTTGAATTGCGGGCAGCTACACCACAAGTAGGTACCTAAATTTAGGACGCGAATCTCTCTCGCTCTATTTTATATAAATATATAGGTAGGTAACTTAGTTTAAACAACGACAAGAGCTAATTTCTTAAATTGATACTTAATGGTAATAATGATGATCTTACCAATAATAAACACACAGAAACTCATTAAGTAAAAAACAAAGTAAAAAACATTAGTGATAAAGGTCCTCGTAATACTTGGGTCTCGATGTAATATAAAGATTGATCATCTCGAGTTTTATGAAACAAATCGTAAGTACATTTTATAATTTGGCAACTTTTTCTTTTGTGTACAAAAAGGTAGGTAGATAAGGTAGACATTAATTAAGTACAACTACCCAGAAACTGGTAAGCCTTGTGCGTATAATAGCTGTACGATAAGTTAGTACATACAACTCATTGCAACCCAATTAATACAGACAGAGGCTCTAGAGCAAGATTCATTGAATGCCATTAAATTTGTCCCATAGATGGAACAGCTAAAAGAGTTGTGGCTTCAAAGCCCATCGTGGAGATGGATGGAGACGAGATGACTCGCATCATCTGGGCCAAAATCAAGGAAAGACTGATATTCCCCTATGTTAAGGTAAATAGTTGTTCAAGGTCAAATCGTATTATCTATTATGCAAACAAGTTATTCATAGACATAATATAAATAATAATCATTACACCTAGCTACGAGTATCAACGCTATAAAGCATTTACGCCACTACGTACTATACCATACACAGATGGTCGAGCATAATTAGTGCATCTAGGAGGCAATAGGTTATCGTATTCTAACTATGCTTTAGTTATCAACAGTGGGTCAATGGTAAATGTGGTTTGAATCGAGTTACTGTGTACATTAATATCGTTCTATACCTTAACTAGTTTTACTACCACTTTTATTGGTTTCTTTAATGATTGTGGATTCGTGTTGCTTTGGTATGGCATTGAAGTTTAAATTTTAAGCTTAATATTATATATCTCATAATAAGTGAACTGTAAAGTTTTTCATGAGTCTAATAAAGTTCTTTAAACCGAAGTGTAGGATAATACTACCTTTGATATTTATATATTTATTTGGTTTTTAACTCTTTTCTCCTTTCTCTTTTCTTTTTCATTTTAAAATCGGGTGTTTTTACGTACCGGTTTATGGGTACTGTACATAGTAAGACTGCTGAAACTGACCTTTTAATTTGCCAGCTGGATTGCCTGTACTTCGACCTGGGCTTGCCTCACCGCGACGCCACAGACGACCAGGTTACCATTGACGCGGCTCACGCGATGCTAAAGCACAATGTCGGTGTCAAGTGCGCCACCATCACCCCTGATGAGCAGAGAGTTGAAGGTAGTATAACACACAAACGTCATCAACATGTCCCTTCTGCTAAACAAAGACCGGATAATTGTCAGTGACCTCTTCACTTGCGAGAAAAAGCTTACATTTAAAACACACTATGTAACACAAAAGCTCAATTAAAAACCAAACGTAATATGAATTTTACTTCTTTTTAGAGTTCAAACTAAAAAAGATGTGGCTTAGTCCGAACGGAACAATCCGTAATATTCTCGGAGGCACCGTGTTCCGGGAACCTATCCTATGCAAAAGCATTCCCCGACTTGTACCGGGATGGATCCAACCTATGGTAATCGGACGTCACGCCCACGGTGACCAATATAAAGCGCAGGATTTAGTTCTAACTAAACCTGGAAAAGTAAGATATTTTAGATTATTTGAAATAAGATTTTATAAAAAGTATGGGTTCTAGAAAAGGTCCTCGTAGAACACTTACTAACAGACGATAAACAAAGAGAAGGTTATCAAGCAGACGCATATTTTAATTAATTGTATTTTTCTCAATTAAAGATAATTAATCAGCTCAAAGCTTTAGATAGATGTGACTTTGTTTGAGCTTTTAGAACTTTTCTTTGTAAAAGACTTTTTGACCTTTTAAAAACTACAGAATGAAATTTAACGATAAAACAAATACAACAAAATTTATTAAAAGGCTGATGACATTTTAAAAGTGTCTTGTTTAAAGGCATACTTACATTTTTCTCTTGATAACAAGCCCGTTACTAGTTGTTTTAACCAAACAGGTGGAACTCGTTTTTACGGCTCAAGATGGATCGGTGGACAAACGACTGTTGTACGATTTCAAGACTCCTGGTGTTGTTATGGGAATGTACAATACAGACGAATCCATCCGGGCATTTGCACACTCTAGTTTCCAGGTAAGAATGATTATAATAGCAACGCTTTGCCCGTTCTATACAATGCACATTGAATACAATCTTAACAATAGTTTGTTTGTTCAGGTTGCGCTGCAAAAGAAATGGCCGTTATACTTGTCTACAAAGAACACGATTCTCAAGAGATACGACGGTCGTTTCAAGGACATCTTCGAAGAAATATACCAGAGGTCAGTAATACCAAAACCGGTAACCCGCCTACATTCTAATTTGGAAGAAGCGAGCTTTATTTAAGTGCTGCCATCACTTAAATAAAGCTTTTTCTAACTTCTTTTCTCACTGGTAACCGGTAATTCGACCTTAATTAGTGGATATGGTACCTGTATCTGGGGAAATAACACCCTCAGAGTATACTTCTCGTGACGACGATGTCGTATAAAGGAGATTGTATTGTAAGTACTTACAACAAACATGCATGCGGGTAGTAAGCCTATGTAAGTCTATTGTACGATAATGCACGACGCAACTGTATCTGACAAATTTACATTTTATTATTCAAGATGTAACGTCCGAGATAATCTATTGTTGCATAGTATTTTCTTGACACTGTTCGTTAAATAATAGTACTTGGTAATTATTACTATTGTATAGTCATAAAACAGGAAAATGTTGGCGTTCTAAATTATTTAACATATTTAAATAAAACCATTTTGATATAATGAAATTAGCGATAGCGTCTAACCTGTTTTAAAACGTTTTGCAGTGACTACAAGACCAAGTTCGAAGAGAACAAGATTTGGTACGAGCACCGACTGATCGACGACATGGTCGCGCAGGCGATGAAGAGTGCTGGAGGGTTCGTATGGGCGTGCAAGAACTACGACGGAGATGTGCAATCAGACGTCGTTGCTCAGGTAATCAATTATGATACTTTTTTAAAGACTCACGATATCTTACGTCTGTTTGAGATCCATTCAAACCTCTATAGTGAGTACCTTTTGGTGGTCTTTCATGAAGTATAAAGAGTGATAAGCATGTCAACTAACCAAACAATATATTATTTAGCAAATGCGCACTTTTATGCACGGCAGGTTTTAAGCATTCATTAAGTGATAAGGCCACTGACTCATTATACTGTATAAGCCATTGTCATAATATTTAGATGCTTTGATTTTGTTACGACCATTATTATTCCTCGATATGAAATACCCCCACGGATGTCTTATTTGTTACTGGTGGTTTTTTATCACTAGGGTTACGGGTCGTTGGGGATGATGACATCAGTCCTGATGTGTCCCGACGGGCGTACAGTAGAGTCGGAAGCGGCCCACGGGACCGTCACACGTCACTACCGCATGCACCAACAAGGCAAGCCAACGTCTACCAACCCTGTAGCTTCGATCTACGCGTGGACGAGAGGACTGGCCCACCGCGCCAAGTTAGACAACACACCTGAGTTGGACCGCTTTGCTACTGCTCTTGAGGAGGTGTGTATAACAGTACAAAATGATGTAGCAATTTTTTTTATCTGTAGTTTGTTACCGTTCTCCAAGAGCATTTTAGTGCAACACAAATGCAAAATGGTGTTTGCGCATTTGTATCTATTCAAACTGAGCGGAGCCCCAGAACACTCGCCTTTCGTACTGTTTGATAATGAATTTATTACTGAATCAAAAGCAGACTTCGAGCATCTAAACAAACTTTTTCTCAATGTCTTTGATAGCAAACTAAAAAAAAATTGCGATTTTTTGGTAAACGGCCGAGAATTTCGATAAATGTTGTTGCAATGCAATAGATAAAACTACTACCAAAATATAAAATATTTCCATAATTTCCATGATAACCTTATCGTAGAATAGTTCGCCTTGCATTCAATTGGCACAAGATATCTAAGATAAAAATGCTTATCTTTTTTCTACACAAGGTTGAGCGTCAGAAAGTAGATTTAAATTATGATAAATCAAAATTGCAATTAAAATCATGAAAACGATGCTTAAAAATAGACAACATATTAAACTTTCCGCAGATTCGTTAACGCGATGTTTATTTTCTTATAAATTTTAACATCGATATTAAAATTTCAAAACTAGTCTTCCTGAAATTTTTATAGGGACGCGGGGCATGAAACGCGCAAGTTGCGGTTGGGTTATTTACGCTGTCGCTGTCATCCGCCTGTTGCAGCGTCAGGCCATCTCTTTCACACCTAGCTTACATAAACCCTACTGGGGTGACCGGGGTCGCGCGGCGAACAGAATACCAGAATACTCGATGATCGAATAAATGCATGGCCCCCCTTCTTGATTGCAGGCTTGCGTCGAGTGCATCGATAGCGGCAAAATGACCAAGGATTTGGTGATTTGCATCCATGGAATGAAAGATACAAAGGAAGGCATGTACTTACATACTGAAGACTTCCTCGAGGCGATCGCTGATCAACTAGAGCGCAAACTAACAAAGTAGAAAAAGCTCAATATATTTCTGCTTCAAGAAAACAATTTAGGTATCCGCAATTATAAATTAATTAGTTAAAAATTCGTGCGTTTGATTGATGTGGCGTTTGTTAGAAATTGAAAAACAAATGCTAAGCGCATTGTCTAGTTCCAAATGCGTTAGTTTAATTTGAATTCGCACCAAATTGGTAGTCCTTATTCACTTTAGCCAATACATTTTTTTCAATATATTATGAACCACATTATGCCAGTATCTTCTGGCAGTGTTTGGTATAGTAGATGAAGCCATTTAAGTTATTAGCCTTTAATAATCCATATAGAACTGTCCGTTTTACTATACCTAGTAAAATATACTTTCTGTGATAATATTCCCCATAGAATTATTATGTGATTCTCATTGAGTAAATCTATGTTTATTAAACATAGTAAAGATACACTATGTTTGGATAATAAACACTAAATATAGTTTTGTTATTTTACTGTTGACTTCAAAATAACATTTGTCATTGCAAGTTTGTTTAAAAAATATAAATGCTGTCGAATTACATTTTAGTAAGATAACAGGATATTGCATAATAATATCATTGTAGCTGAAAAAAGTACGTAGCTACTGGCTACAGAACAATGCCTTTTTTAACCTATTTAAACCCAGTGCTGGGCAGCTGATGACAGAAGATGTACCCTACTCAATGGTATTCATAATTGGTGTAATAAAAGGTCACCATAATGTTTCTACACTTCAAAATTGTTCCCAGTTTTGTTATATGAATGAAGCTACTTGAGATTTTAAATTTTATATAAATAAAATATTTTTCTATGTATAAATCACAGTTTTTTCATTGTAAAACCTACAAGAAACTTACAGGTATTTAGGGAGATTAATTTTACTTGACCTTATAAGTAAAACAACAAGCACTGATGGTAAGAGCACTGGTGGTCTAGTGGTAGTGGGGGTTTAAAACCGGTCGATTTTTTATTATATTTTTGCACCAATCGATTTTCCTGTTTAAAAATGTATGTGCACATTGCCAGTGCTCTCAAACAGTGAATAAAAGCATCGTGTGGCATGCATAACCAACAACTAAAAAAAATTCAAAATACATGTGCCATCTATTACATCATTATTTGATTTCTTCCTTTTATGTTTCTGTATTGATTATTATTTTTATTTTGTTAACCTTCTTATTATTAGATTTTTCTGTGGATTTATTTGAAATCGTATCAAGTATTTTTTAATGTAAGTGTCATTATTGGTATTAATTATTATAAATAAATAAATAAATCTACCACATTGAGTTCGCATAGTGGATTAAGATCCAATCACTCTCGCTCGAAAGTAGGCTAGTGTCCTAGCAGTGCGAACATTAAAAGGCTGTCATGATGTTAAATAAAACAAAAGATTCATAATGAGAGCGTGTGGTTTTACAAAACCTTAGTTTATCAATATAAGATCATTGTCCTTCACCACTTTATACTGAACATATTTATAGTATTTCTTCAGCAACATGCGCCAGTAACATTCTACATCTTCCTCTCTGAGATTCTCCCAAACATGAGCAAATCCTCTCTCTGCTATTTCCATAGCTTCTGAGTCATGCTCTTTGAAGTACTCAATATACTTCTTGATTTCCTCTCTTGTTGCTGTTGAACTGATCGGCACATAGTGAACCCAAGGTTTAAATGAGGGGTAGTAAAATTCAAGCCAAGCATCACCCACATGGAAAACTAAAGATTTGCAAAGGAATAGGTGTTTGAATCGGAAACTAGCAGCCACTCCTCTGTAGTTGAATAGATATTTATATTGACAGTGGTCTTCAAAAGAGACCTCAGAAGCTGGTGGTGCATACAGAGTATCCTAAAAAAATATATGATTGTAAAATATTACAGTTTGAAATTAAACAGTACTTATTTATAGTTTGATACTACTTGCACTGGTGCACTTACACTTACATTAGAGCACTGGTGGTCTAGTGGTAGTGAGTCCGCCTTCCGACCCTAAGGTCGTGGGTTCAAACCCGGTAGTGCACAAATGGATTTTTTCTATTTGAAAAATTTATGTGCGCAAAGACAGTGCTCCTAAAAACGGTGAAGGAAAACATCGTGAGGAAACCGGCATGTCCAAGAACTGAAACTTCGAAGGACATAGTTTCATCCACTAATTCGTATTGGGTTCGCGTTGTGGATTAAGACCCAATCAATCTCGCTCGAGAGTAGGCCAGTGTCCAAGTAGTGGGAACATTAGAAGGCTGTCATGATGACTACTTACAGCATCAGATTTCCATGCTTGATTCTTAGTGTACTGAGCATCAACAAGGTCAGGTTCTGAGCGAGACAAGTATACTAGAGGATCTCTCTCTTCACTAGTACGAGAACCTCTGAAGAAAGCTTTAGATTCCTTCTTTTCCCATGGCCATCTGCAATGGAATTATGCAATGAGTTTGTAAATAGTATGATTCTGCTAAATTTCTTTAACACTGTCATTCATTATAAGCTGCTTTTTGTCCATTGAACCGCTGTTCAATGGAACCGCATTTTTAGCTGCTGTTCTTGCGTCAACAGTTTTTCTATACTAGTTCTAGACTTTTAAATCAGTCTCCTAATCAATGTCAGTAATGAGAAAGCCGGTGGATCTTATTAGGTAAGAAGAATGTATTGTATGTACCAGTTCTTATTAGCGCTATTTGCACAACAAATAGTAGTTATTTTGGTATATACCTTATTTCAAAGTTATACCAGAAGAACAGTTGCTCTAATCCATTTTCCGAGGGTTATGAGAGTTCAGTTATTTTACTACTTACTTATTTGCTGCTGTAGAAATGCTGATGCGATGCTTATCCCAACGACCTATGCCAGTGGGGTACAAGGATATGGCAGGGCCACCCTCCCAGAAACTCCAAGCAGGGTAAAATAAATCATAGTAATCACGGGTCTGAAATGTCAAATACATTTTATTGTAACAAAAAAACAACAATTTCAATCATCATTTTAATCATCAGCAGACTTAAGATGCAATGAATTACTTACTTTACTACTGGAACACTACTCTTGAGAGAAGTCATTGAGTCTTCTTTATTCACCATGCAGATACAAAGAGGACTGGATGTCACATCTCTTTTGAATCTTAAGCTGGTTTCCTCACAATATTTTTCTTTGCTGTTTGGGCTAAGCTTTTGGCCAAAGTTCAAAGAGAATCTGATGAAATGTTTGTTTTTTCATCTGATGAAATGTTTGTTTTTTTCCCTTTTGATATTGATTCTGATGAAATGTTTGTTTTTTCCCTTTTGTTATTTAATCTGATGAAATGTTTGTTTTTTTCCCTTTTGATATTGATTCTGATGAAATGTTTGTTTTTTCCCTTTTGTTATTTAATCTGATGAAATGTTTGTTTTTTTCCCTTTTGATATTGATTCTGATGAAATGTTTGTTTTTTCCCTTTTGTTATTTAATCTGATGAAATATTTGTTTTTTTCCCTTTTGATATTGATTCTGATGAAATGTTTGTTTTTTCCCTTTTGTTATTTAATCTGATGAAATGTTTGTTTTTTTCCCTTTTGATATTGATTCTGATGAAATGTTTGTTTTTTCCCTTTTGTTATTTAATCTGATGAAATGTTTGTTTTTTTCCCTTTTGATATTGATTCTGATGAAATGTTTGTTTTTTCCCTTTTGTTATTTAATCTGATGAAATATTTGTTTTTTTCCCTTTTGATATTGATTCTGATGAAATGTTTGTTTTTTCCCTTTTGTTATTTAATCTGATGAAATGTTTGTTTTTTTTCCTTTTGATTTTTATAGACATAAAATCAAAAGCTTTTTAAATACATCGATTTGATTGGCGAACTATGTAAAATAAAAATAAAATATGATTGCATGTGATAAGAACCTTACTAAATGACAGCAATGGAGCTTTAGCATGACCCCAGGCTCTGTTCAGCTGTGGCCAATCTCTGGTGTTGATGGCTAACTCCAAGTCTGGCATCTTTGGAGCCAATGCAGTAAGGTAGTATTCAATCCCAGCACATCTTGCTGGGAAATGACAATCTTTCTCTCTGTATAATTTCCCATGTATTATCTAAAAACAAGAATATCATGAAATCATTATGTAATGTAAAATAAACTTGTAGTTGCTGGATACAATTTTGTAGATATAGTAATTACCTGGTACTTTGTTCCTTTACTTCGTGCCACATTAAATTGTTCCTTTGTTATGCCGTCTTTGAATGGGGCAAAGTCAGAGATCAACACAGATTTGAGACAGCTGCAATTATCTTTTTTACAAGGAACATAATGCTCCAATGCATTGTTTATTTCAGATGATATTTCATCAGAATCTGTAACCAATAAAAACTTTGCAACTTCTTATAGTATTTACTAGCTAACACATTTGGTTTTACTTGTGTTATTTTTCTTAGCTAAATGGGAGTCTTCCCTGGACTCGGACAAATAGTAAAATCAGATCAGCCATTCTCAAGTTTTAAAGACTAACCAACAGCAATTCAATAAGAAAGAAGATTTTCAAATTTTGCTCGAGTTTATGTATAATATTATCAGTTGTAATGTCACCAAAGCAAGTTGAAAGTTCTGTTAGTTCTGGTTAGGACCGCAGTGCAGTGCTACATAGGTATAATAGTAGTAATTAAAGTCACTCTATCATTGAACCACTTGACTGTTGCTAGGTTAATAAGGTTTTTTTAAAACTATTGTATCAGTCTGTGGCCATGTATGTAGATATATTGTGTGATAGTTGCTGAATGTTACCGCAGCACCAGAAATAATATCATAGAACGACCAGTGCAGTCTCTATATATATATAAAAAGCCGCGGGCCAGGGCAAAGCTTGTTTGCAAAATTAGTAGGTAGGCTATGCAACTGCGTAGAAATTCGAATTTTATTTTATTGGTTAGCTATAAGTGCAAGAATAATAGCAGGTACGTTTTATTTTTGCTTACCTTTGCTGTATTTTTCATAATTGATACGACCCGTACAAGACGCATCCTCTTTTGAGCAATATTCTTCACAAAAATGAGTATGTATCAATGCTATACACACAAGTATTGCAAAGTATTTAACCATGATATCTTTTTTCGCTTTACCAACACACCTAAAAAGACATTGAGAAATGAGAATAACTAGAATAATTGTTTATTTATTATATAGCCGAGCCGGCATTTCTGCAGCTTGATTTGTTTGTTTAGCACAGCCACGGCAACGCACAGCAGATAACCAGGCAGCAAGTGAGTGAAGTGCCATTTACATTGAGTCAGTGACTGTGACTGACTCCAAATGAAGTCAGTGCTGACTTTCTCTGTTTTTGCATTGTCGTTCATTTTTGTTTGTCATTATCGGGTCAGTCAGCACTGACTTTGCTCGAATTTGTGACTTTGCTACTGACTCCTTCACAGTCACAGAGTACTTTGGTAGTAGTATAAGCAAGTACAAAACTGTTATTAGTTTTTTATTTTATTCTTTCTTGTTATTAATCTGTTATCATGTCGTGAAATCCTAACATGATCCTAAGTTGGTATGTTAGCTATGACGCCCGTAATAAAAAAAATATAGTACAAAATGAGTCATATTTAAGGTTTGTGGGGTACCTGCTGGGTATCCCCGAAAAACCCATTGAAAGTTTTCATTGTGGCTGTACATGCGCGAACTCGCACTGTTTTCAACAGATTATAATAGTACCAACGCAAACGGCTTCTTTACGTAGTGCACAGAGTAAATTGATATAACGTAGATTCTCAGTCAAAGAAGTCTGAGACGTAGATTACTTACTTACGTAGTGCTTAAATTTTCTTGGGCTTCTTCATAAAATTAAATGTAGTAGTGCTTATATTCTCTCTGCATAAAATCTCATCTCAAGGCGTAAATTTGCGTTGTGTAAAATTGAGAATTCATGTTGTCGTGTTACCTTCCTTGATTTGTTTTTCTGCTGTGTAATTAATTTATTTTACATGTTTTCTACTTAATTTAGTTACTGTTTTCTAAATTTTTGTTTAATCAATCAAATAAATTGTTTCTCAATGGGAGCAGTGCTAGGTCTTTGTTCGGCAGCTCAGGTAATTTAAACAAAATAATCTAATCCACACCACAACCGTCTCTTTTTAATCCATACACGACGAAGCCTTCTTTATTTATTTATTCAAATTAAGACGTCAACAGCTTACCTATTTAGAAGGTTCTAGGCCTTGCAAAGAAGTTCCCAGAGTTGGCTATTGATGTTATGAACTTTCTGACCTAAGCCGGACTTTCGTTTTGGTTTATGTTTGCTTGCTACCCATAGGTAGTAGGGGTACCTACCTATATTATATTCCCATGTCATCCATCCATTTAACACAATAACAGCAGTCATATTCACTATCAGTAGGTATCAAGACTATTTGGTTCTCATATAAAAAGCTGTTCTTTCTGAGCAATGTAAATAAAAGCATATTTGTGGTAACCAGTAGAATCATTTCAACAGCCTATATAGGCTGTAAACTATTCCGTACGATATCTTACACAGTCCAATGAAATTGCTAACACTTCATTATTCTCACAGCCTGACTTAATTGACTATTAGTACCCAAAGCTTAAGTTTATCTAGTGGATACTTCTGAAACTTATAGTTGTGTAATTGCAGAATATTTATTATTCCTAAAAACATTAACCCAATCAGTAGCTTCTTGTATAACTCATTGGATGTCTTCTGTAATGTTGTACTTATGGTTAATAAATAAATAAATATAATAAAATGTAGCATAATATAATGATTATTTGAATGTAGCAAATATAATGTCAGCATAGCATAATGTTTAATTCTGTTATTACCTTTAATTTATAATAATTGTTACATGTGCATATTAATTGTTCATGTAACAGAGGTCCTTGCGAAAACCAGTGAGGAACTACTGTAGCTGTAAGTAGTAATAAACTGTTACTGTCCAGCTGGCATGTTGCTGTGGAAGTGCAGCATGCTCCCTCTGCTGCTCGGCTTGCCCATCATGTGCCAACTCCACATCCACTCGGCTCATGTACGCTGTGATGCTGCTTCTGGTGATGGTGGCAGCCAGTGTCACTCTCGCTCCTGGACTGCAAGGTGAATTGAAAAAGGTAAATGACTGATACATCTGTATCAATGCTCTTATCAATGTTTTTCTTATTACTGTTTTTGATAAACTAATGAATGGAGTAAACAAGAACATCATATTGTTTGCTTTATTTTTTGTCTTTGTCTCAAGTTTTTTCTGTCTGGCTAACCCCTTATGCAGAATATGACCAGGGACCCTAATAAAACGTAGTTTTCGAATTCATTGTTTTTAGTACAAAACGCTTTTTATAACATTAAACTAGGGTAATTGTTAGTGATTTTATATAAATTCCAGGTACCATTTTGTCAAAATTCCACTGCAATGGTGCCGGGTAGCTTCAAAGTTGATTGCGATAAGGCTGTTGGCTATATGGCGGTTTACCGGTAATATATAAAACTTAAAAATAAGAATATTCTTATGTACTTACTTATAAATTATGTATTTGAAATAATATGTGATTTTTTTTTTCAGAATTTGTTTTGCAACATGTCTATTCTTCGTACTTATGGCACTGATTACCATTGGCGTAAAATCTTCCAAAGACCCGCGGGCTGGCATACAAAATGGGTGAGTTTTGAACCTCTCATTCCTTCTGGGCTATTTATTGTAGTTGTACCAAATAACTGTAAACTTCCTTTGTATTCCTGTAAACGATTACCAGGTGGTAGGACTCTTCAGGCAAACGTCATTTGTTGACATAAAAAAAAACATGTTATATTTTAACTTTGGCCACAGAACAGATATTAGTCATTAGCTCCAGCACTCGACGAAGCAGCACGTCTGCCGGAGAACAAGTCGATGCGTCCTAATGATGTCCCGTGGTGGGATGAAACACGTGTCGATATTTTTTCTTTAGTGGTTAACTGTGTGACTTCATTAGTTAAAAAGTTTAGCGGAATAGTAATAGATTTTTCGTCTGTTTTGTATAGTTCGCACGGCGGATTTCGGCCGTACTGAAGTTAGCCGCTTCGATGCGCAATGGAGCTTATTTGAACTAAATTGTCTTTGCGCATCACAAACGGCTAACTTCACGGAAGCCTAGATCCGCCGTGCGAACTATATCTTATTATGGATGGAGAAGACTCCTGAATCTATCAATTTTATTATCTTCAATTGTATCAGATTCTGGGGCATCAAGTATATGCTGGTCATTGGCGGTATCATCGGAGCATTCTTCATCCCGGAAGAGACGTTTGCTTCCACCTGGATGGTATTCGGCATGATCGGAGGCTTCTGCTTCATCATCATACAGCTGATACTGATCGTTGACTTCGCTCACACTTGGGCAGAGAATTGGGTTTGTAAGTATTCATGCGACCGCTTTAATGTCATCGGTCCATCGAATGAGAGGCTATCTGAGAATTCGAACTGGTATTAAGACGGTGGCCTAGCGGTTATGGCGAAATGACCGAAGCGAATAAGCGCAAAAACCTGCAAAGATGCAGGTTCAAATTCAAACTGCATTTTAACTTGATGATTCTTAAAACATGTTTTTATATCTCAGTTAGTACAAGAAATTAGGAACCTTGGGGAAACACAGAATGCTTGAACGCGTCATACAAGTACCCAGTAAATAGACTTGTGACTCATGTAACGATTTCATCACTTTAGTTATGTACTTACTTGCAACATATTTATCATTCCTTGTCATCCTTAGTTCAATAAACAATGATGACCGTTTTAAAGTCATGTTAGCTAACAGAGGTCTAGCCTTTATTCATAATATTACTACAAGTACAAACCACTGTTAGTTAATGTGTCATTCAAAATGTCTTTTACTTCTTTTAATTTGTGGCGTCTGTGGCTGAGTTTTCTACAAGTTTGCCAATGTCAATGTCGACAGGGTTGAAACAGTAAGACAATGGAGGATCTGAGACAAAAGATGGTTGGTTTAACAGAGAAAAAATCAACCATAAAATTGTAACAAATCGTCCTTGTTCATTGAATAAGAATGACAAAGGCAATAAATAGTTCGTCACTGAAATGATAATTTATTTTATGATTATGGGGGTTAAATATGTAAAGAGCTCGTGTTTCACCAGCTAAGTACGAAGAGTCGGATTCGCGCGGCTGGTACGCCGCCCTCCTCCTCGCCATGCTGTCGTGCTTCGCGCTCGCTCTCGCCGGAATCGTCTTACTCTATGTCTACTACACCAAGGTAACTATTACTTGACTTCTTTATTTTATGGCTTCTGTGACTTATAACTGTCATAATTCTCCTACTTAACTTACATACCAAGGTAACTGAGGCTGTTCGTCGCGATACGACACGAGTTCTTTATTCCAACCCCGGTCGGTATTGATTTGTCCAACTATTGAGCTGGTAATTTTAGCTTTTCTGATCCTTTGAGATCGAAATTTGGAAACCTCTGCGTGATTTTTCTATTTAAAAAATGTTTATGGAGAATGTCAGTGCTGCCAAAAGTGCGTTAAAAAAAAACATCATAAGGAATCGATGATGATTCACTACACGACCAAGAAATAACATTTGAAAGGATATGTGCCATTTTGGTTCTTAATTTAACACCAGAACCGAACCACTCACTTCCCAACTGTAGGAATTTCAGTAAGCTGATCATAATGATTTTGGTACTATCATCAATATCCTTATGTAAACTTATGAAAAAGTAGCTGTCGCCCGCGACTTTGTTCGCGTGGTTCCGGGAACTGTACTTTTTTTCAGCATAAAAAGTGGCCTATGTTCTATTCCCGGTCATTATTTATGTTTTAAATTTCAGCCAAATCGGTTCTGTGATTGTCGAGTTATAGAGGAACAAACAAACATCCAAACTTTCGCATTTAAAATATTATTACTATATTATTACTAGTAGACCCGGCGCGGCGTCACTCGGATTTATTTTTTCTCAAATTTTGACACCCTGTACATTTTCGCACCGTCTTTTATTAACATTTCAAGACCAAAATTAGCCAAATCGGTCCAGCCGTTCTCGAGTTTTAGCGAGACTAACGCAACAGCGATTCATTTTTATGTATAAGATTTATATAGTATAATTATTAGGTGTGATTATAAGTGTGATTTGATTGTTACACAGTCCAGCGGCTGCGACCTCTCCAAGTTCTTCATCTCCATAAACCTGATCCTGGTGGTGGGGGCAAGCGGCATCTCCATCCTGCCGGCGGTGCAGGAGCACCAGCCGCGCTCCGGCCTGCTGCAATCCTCCGTGGTCTCGCTCTACGTGATGTACCTCACCTGGTCCGCGCTCTCCAACGCCGACGGCGAGTGCAACGCCATCAATGGCGGAACTAATCAGGTATCACAATCAGAAAGGATTTTTTGAAATATAACACTTAAAGACGCAGCGGGAAGGTGAAGTTTGTCTTGAACGCGGACAAAGTCGCGGGGCGTTCCACTAGTTGATTTTAAAATTACCATGGTACAATACAATACTTTATTGGTAACACCATAGTTACATGTCATTCATTATAATACTTACTTAAAATAGGTGGGTATCACAAAGTACTTAATAATTTCTTTTTTTTTTAACAATATCTTAAATTATCACATAAGTCAGACACAGGTATCACAGAAGGTTTACTTATACCTACTAAATATAGAAACAGACTTTTTTGTATTCAGCGAGCGAAGCTGCTGGCGCATGCTAGCCCAAAACATTTGAATGTCAAATTTTAATAAAGTTGGCATGCCAGAGTTTCTTATTCATTTAAATGTGATATTTAAAACTATTGTTCAAAAATGCTTTACCAGGAGTTGAATGAAGCCAAATATTGGGTATGTAAACACCCGAAAATTGTGAAAATGCAGCATATTTTGTTTTCTGTGCACTGTTTCCAGTTTTCTGCTTGTGTCATATCTTTGCACAACACAATATATGAACAAAAATACTTCATTAGAGAATGTTGAACTCATATTTCGTGTGTCTTATTTAGAGTCTATTCAGGCATGAGTGGTATAGATCGGTTACACACTACTACTCTTTGCATCTATGCAAAAACATGCTTACGATTAACGATTAGCGTCCGTTAGCATCGATGCTGTACCGCGTTTGCTTTGATGCTGTATCACCTTAGAATTTGTAATGTCTTGTTTTATTTCCTAGGGCTACTTGTCTTACAAGAAATACTGCCCTTCCCTTGCCTTCTTATGTTTGTGTGACATTAGTATTTCTTATAGAATACATTTTAATTATTAACAGCTTAGATATTTTGAACATCTTTTTCGGACACTTACTACTTTCTTTCGGCCCTGTTTCAGTTTTTATATTGGTAATAATTTTTTGTCATTGTAAAAAGACTGTAATTACAGAACAGGCATTAGTCTTTAAGCCACCATGCAGAAATGCTGTAAAGAAAACAAATGTTAAGAGTGGTTAAGACTAACGGACAAAAAATCGTTATCTACAGTCATTCCTACTTTGCACACTTAAAAATCACGTTATTTTTATCCACATTTGCTTGGTAGACTTCAACATCTAACTTTCATGTATACATTATATTATATATTACATTATATATTACTCTCCCGTGACAAGGCCAGTGCCCCAGTAAGTTGTGGGATCATTAGAAAGATGATTATAATGTAACACTTTCTTATGATTCTAGAGATCTTAGAGAATGTCTAAAGTAGTAGAGTTCTTTGTGATAGAGTTCCTCTGGGGAAATACTGCCGCCAATCAGTAAAGCTCGCTTTGCTTTCTTCCGGTGAGAATTTTATAATTTCAGGTGAAATTCAGGACATGAGACTTTCAATCAAGATCTAAGTTACAGCCCACCTACTTTACTAACTTACTTAGCGGTTACTGCAGCCTATGGACGCTTGCAATACCACAGGTATCACACGCGCGTTGCCACCTGTAGATCCAAAGTCTTATGTGACTGTAATTTCACCGGAAACCATATAGTTTAAAACAGAACACACTTTTGCGAGCATTACTGCTTAGAGGCAGAAATAGATATTACTTTTGATTATGGCACTCACATTCATTAATTATCATAATAAGTTATATGTAGATATTAATGTGTTTATTAATTATTTATTATATAATACAGGCATCCTTCGACAAGCAGTCGATCATCGGGCTGATCATCTGGGCGTGCAGCGTACTGTACTCGAGTATCCGCACTGCGTCCTCCTCCTCCAAGATCACCATGTCGGACCATATCCTCGCCAAGGAGGGCTCGGGAGGTGAATATTGTTCTGATGTTACTCACTCTGTGGCTAATGTGATGACCTCTATACAGCTAGGTTGGAGCGCTCGTGACGTAGCTGGCTAAGTTGTTCCTAACAGATCAACGAAGTTAAGTACTGTTTCGCGTAGTCACCATTTGGATGGGTGACCGCCAGTCGTAATTCAACGGAGCGCTCCCGTGCTTCCTTGGGCACGTTAAGCAGTCGGTCCCGGCTTTTTCAAAGTTGTTAGGCCATGACAGAGGCCTTCGGGGGGCCTGAAAACTCTGTCACCAGAGTTAGCCACTGACTCATACGAACTTACTAGGTTAGGTCAAAATCTCCCTAGCTGACAACTATGTATTTAAAGTTTACTCAGATTGGCAGAGCGCCCATGTCGAACCACATCCTCGCCAAGTGAAAGGTTCTGCAAATCTTAGTGAACTTTGAATTCATAGTTGTCAACTAAGGTGGTTTGCCAATTGGAGTGGCATCACAACCGAAACGGGAATACCAAATAAATAGTTTATGGAAAGATTTACAAGTAAAACGTTTTTTGCCGCATACTAAAATATAAAGAACAAGCGACTCGACTGTTTCGCACGGGTGCAATCTAGAGCTGTAATCAATAGTTTTAGCAGCGCATGCTAAATAATGACATAAGCTAATTTTCGTATAATCTCTATTTAATCAAAAAAATTACTGTCGCTTACGCTCATGCTACTCGCTGGTAATGTAGCTATCGAGTTTATAAACAAACATACTAAAAATATAATCTTTTATTTTTTTAATGTTAGTTTAATAACTAAAATCAGTATTTATTGTCGCATCACATTAGTCACAGTTGAGACTTTTAACACTGCAACGTAAATAATGAATAACGATTAAAATTTATTTAATTTCGAGATCAATAGACCTTTATTTGATTTTATTATTAATTTTGAATACGTTTACTGTAAACTAACCCGATTATGCATTCCTTGCGGGCGCAACGCGCGGCGTCGACTCTGCGTAAGGGCCTGGAGGTCTCATTGCTAACGAAGGTATGACAAAACTGCTCACTTCACAACATTCTAACGATTGCTCGTTAGTATATATAATTTGGTGGAAGACATTTAGATTAGTAAAGATTTGTATAAGATAAAAAACTGCTCATTTCACAACATCTAACGTTTGTTTGTTCCATCATGTAATATAACTCACGGGATAATTTGGTGGAAGACATTTAGACAAGTAAAGAAATTCTAGATATTAGTGTCAATTTAGATTTAGTTCTTTAGTTAGAGGACTTGATCAAGCTAAAATGTAATGTATAAATAATAATAATTGTTATTTAACGCTAATTTGTGCTTTGATAATATTGATGAAAAGAATAAGCATTATTCACACAATACTAGTGAAGTTACATCGACTTTCATCTATAAAATATTCGCGGAGCATGCGCAGGTCCCGTACCGTTCAACTTCTTAGAAACAATAATACTGAATGCTTCCATGTCACTCGCGCACTCTCAACAGCGGTGTTCGAGCGAGTAATACCGTACTATAGAAAAAAGCAGATGTAATCTTGCTTGTCTTATGTAAATCATGCCTATTTTTGAACACTCCGTTAATGAATGACTAGTGCCATAAAGTACAACGATTTAAATATGATGCTTCGGCAACATTTCGAGTTTCTGAATTAATACGATTATTCAACCAATGTCCAGCAATCCCGCGGCTCGTGACGAGTTTCAAAGGTGATGTTTTAGTATTTAGAAGTATATAGAGATGTTCCCAGTTGTCACATTTCATAGCCAAGAGTATTAATTTTGTCATCCAATATTTATTTTTTGGTATCATTCAAATCTAAAAACCAACTTGAAACACTTATTTTATTTTCTTAAAATACTAAACTATTTCTAAAACTCTTTAATTTTATTTTTAAATTGTTAAATCATTTAACAATATAGAATTCTACTTAAGAGCCCTATCCTTGACAATCCTTGAATTTTCTTGTAGCCCGTGAAGTTTCGAACACTATTGTGGCTCGTGTGTTGAAGATATTTTAACGAAAATAAAAACAAATAAAAGCTTTATCCCTCAAAATTTAAGCCAACAGAGCATAATATTAATTAACTCAAGACATAACTGATTAAAAAATAATTAGTAACGCACGTTTCGTAAAATGAGCAATTCCAGTAAACTTTCGATCATTTTTTCTATAAAATAACAAAGTCTAACATATTTCCAAAAATGCAATTATAATAATCACAGTTTTAAAATTTAAGTGAATAGAGAAAAATACAACATGTTAGTTCAATATTTTTGAAAAAAGACGGTCTAAAAAACGCGTACTTTTCCCAATTTTACGCTTGTTATTTCTGCTAAAGTAAGGAGTTTACAATAAAAATACACCTACTTAATTAAAGTTTAAGTATTTATTAAATAAATACAACAAAGAAAATAGTCTAATAGCATTGACTTTTTTTAATACGAATTTTTTAAAATCACACCTTAGAGCGCATAAAATCATATCGATCAAAGCAGCGACTCTCAAACCGCGCTGAGCGCTTATGGAGGGAGGACGTATCGCTCCTCGTCGCGCGCGCTATTACTTATACTATATAAAGATACATTCACGCGAACTTCATGAATTATATCGCTAAATCTTGGAAAGGCCTCTTAATGGTTGTAACAACTCTAGATAAATATAGCTATCGGGCGTTCGGATTTCCGATGACAGACGAAATTTGTCGATGCATCTATCTTAAATCGTAGTACTGTATAGTTCTCACGGCGATTCTCGGCCGTCGTGAAGTTAGCCGTTTCGATGCGCAATGGAGCTTTTTCAAACTAAATTGTCTTTGCGCATCACAAACGGCTAACTTCACTGAAGCCTAGATCCGCCGTGCGAACCATACACCAGTGTAAAACCATTCTGCCTTTCCTTCAGAAGTTTGAGTAATCTTCAATGTACATTAACTGTATCTTCGCTTGTGCCATGTATTGAGGAATTACTTTTTGTCAGAGGCCAGAGGGAACTTTTGCATTTCGCGTTAACAAGACTACGGCTCAACTCAACAACAGCGAGTTGAGTGCTTCCGTGCTTCGGAGGGCGAAGTGAAGCCGATGGTCCCGACTTTTTCAAAGTTGTTAGGCCATGACGGAGGTCTTCCGGCGGCCTAAAAACTCCGTCACCAGAGTTGGCCACTGATTCATACGAACTTACATAGATACGAACTTAAGTTTTTTAACTCAACAACATATCTACCACCGCTTTATTCTAACGCATTACATATTGATATTGACATTGTTACATGGGAAATATGATCATTGCAGTAACTGCTTTATTGTTATGGTAATGAACTCAAGCATAAGATGCGTCATTGACTGACGTATCTTAACATAGTACAGTCAACTCCAAAAATATTTAACTTGTAATCGTCTAAAACAACCTTTTTCAAACGTTATATATAATATTTACTGCTAGGGAATTTTAACACGATTTCGTTAATTGATTCGAAGTACCTACTAATTGTATTTTTGCCACGATTATCTACGAGATCTTTTTGGAGATGACTGTACTAAACTCAATGTTTCCATATTCAGTTTAATATTTGGAGCAGTCTTGGATATAGTAATTTCCCCGAAATTATTAAGTAATACTTTCTTAGCTGCATTTTTTTTGGATTTTCAGCGGATAAAGAAACGCCAAGTATTATCTCCGTGAAAAAGTCAGAGAAAAAGTCAGGTTCAAACTAAAGTTGACGAATTAAATTACATTTATTGATTTATTACATAAACTTGTTTCATGTCACGTGATCCATTATCGTTTTGTCTCTCATGCAGCTCATTAGTTATTTTGTTGTGCGTCCAGTTAAAATACAATATCATGCGCTGATTATTTTATCATTTGAATTTCATTAGCAACATACTATAAGAATGTATCTAGACCTAACGATTAAAAACAAGTGGACAACTTTGCTAGTATTCGTTTGCTTTAGATATTTTTTTTCACTCTTATCTACTAATACAGTAAAAATGTGTTTACATAACCTGGTAATAGAATAGACGTTTTTATATTATTACTAGTAACCCGACGCGGTTACACTCGAGTTTTTCTTTTTTAACAAATTTTTACACCTATTTTCTCACCGTTTAAATCTTCCCTGAAATTTTACAAACATTTCAAGACCAAAATTATCCAAATCGGTCCAGCCGTTATCGAGTTTTAGCGAGACTAACGCACAGCGATTCATTTTTATATACAAGATAATATTACATTTATTATTGTGAGCGAGGCAGATAATTATTTAAATATTTACTTAATTAACATACCGGTCTCGATCTAGTTACCATTTTGTTGAACAGTCATTTACGCTAGGCAATCGATTGATTAACTGTTGCGATCAGCGAGGTACCTTCATTGTGAGAAAAAGATCAAAGGTCTGTGTGAACCTACAGCAAGGATTACCTGTGTCTTGGATCTGAAATAGGTACCTAATGTGGTCTCATTGAATTCGTAGTTTCAGGCCAATGCTCGGAACGAATATTTGCAGATCATGCAAACATTTGTCCCGCTGCGGTGATCGAACGCGCAATCTATCGCTTCTCAATCAGATATTCGACAACCGCGAACAAGCGCAGTGCAGCGCCACGCAGAAATTTGATACTAAAATTTCTGGGTGACACTGGAACGTAGTCGCGAGCTGAGCTAGTATGTAAATGCAACAATGTTAATTCTTGTATGCATGGCGCGTACTGAGCGCAGGGTATGGTTCCATAGAGGGCGCTGACGGCGGCGAGGCGGCCCGCACTGAGGAGAGCAAGGTGTTCGACAACGAGGGCGAGAGCACCGCCTACTCCTGGTGCTTCTTCCACTGCGTGTTCGCGCTCGCTACTCTCTACATTATGATGACACTCACCAATTGGTACAAGTGAGTATTTCTGATATCAAAGGAGGGGGGAGGGGGGGGGGAGGCGAGTTGGTAGATTATATTTATTTATTATTTAGTTTAGCGTTTTTTTTTAATTTCATTTACAAGCGAACATGCTTACGTACTGTCTGAGGCCGTAACGTAAGCCATCATTGACGAATGATTATCACGAACCGTCCAGCTGCCAATTTGAACGATGTTTTCCAAATAACAATAAAAAAATCACTCAACTTGTCATTTTCCATTTTTCCAGCCCGAGTTCGCAGCTGACGAAGGAGAACGTTGCCTCGATGTGGATCAAGATCACTTCCTCGTGGCTGTGCGTGGGCCTCTACGTGTGGACCCTGGTGGCGCCTGCGCTGTTCCCCGACCGCGACTTCAACTAAACTTTACACCAGTAGGCTAGTAAAGATCATCCAGTCTAAGGCCCGTATTTGAGAACCATACTTAAGTGGTTTTTCTATGAAGAACTGTAAAAAATCGATGCTTGAGTCACGATTCACACTCAAGTAGCAGTTTTTGGAGTAGAGCGTGCAGTTTTAGACTGGTTTATCTCTACTATGAGCTGTATAACGCGCTTTTTTAGTTATGTGTATTAATTACAGCGAGAAAGAAAACAAGGATGGTTTAGAGTGTAAAAACTGTTTTACACCTGTTCCTTAAGTTTGTCAGGTTGATAAAGAAAGACCCTATACATATGGGTAGTCATTAAGAAATTTCTTCCTAAGATATGACCATGTATTGTAAAACTACATGCATAATGTTACACCTATGTAATTTATATTACATTATGTCCTCAATAAAGTGCTATTATTTATTTTCTAAAAACAATTCAAAACTCAGCGCTTCAATCACGCTCATGTAAGGCCCTTCTAAAAACCTGCAGGTTTATAAACGCTATTTAAATTTACACTGTCTAATTAACAGAGACAGTGTACATTTAAATAGCGTTTGTAACATTACAAACTCAACAAATTCTTGCTGTCATTAATTCACATAATCAATCTACATATAATCTAGTATAAACTACTACTAGTATATCTAACTACTACTATAATCTACACGCATTTCAAAACGTCTCGTCAGAAAACTTCGCGTTTTGTATTTATAATTCATACGTTTTATTATTATTATTATTATTTTTCGTCTGTTTGAAAACACCGGAATATTAGCGTATATCCTTACCGAGTAATTTTTTTTATAGCGTGGTTAGTAGTCATGTAAGTGCAATTTCTGTTATTGGCATTCTGCATCTATCACTTCTTATTTTAAGATCTCAATCTATTTAATTATTTTCTAACATTCTTTACTTGTTATTTGAATTTAAATCGCAAGTTAATTGTACCCACTATAACATTTTGTGATACCTTGTGTATAAACTAATTTTTATTTTTAATTATTTTACCTATGTACCTAAGTTATTTTAAATACACGTCATGAAATAGATAACAATCTTTTTTTTAACAGTTGCAGTGCCACCCAAAACATTAAGTTTTAGACCCCGAGTCGGAGTTTGTGACGAGCGACTCGCACTCGCACTCGCACTTGAATTCCCAGATGTCTCCGCTGCACCAGCACCACTTTTTACCAGGTGGCAGGACTCTTCAGTAAGATTCGACTTTGTGGGTTAGATACCGCTGAAGTACGGAATCCTGTCGGAACCTACGGCGCGGACTGCGCGGAGTGTGACAAAGACGGCGCTGACTCACCTTGTCGATGGATTTGAAGTATGTAGGTAACCCGTGACGGTTGGTTACCGATAACCTAGTACCTATTGAAAGAGTAGTGCTTTCGGGAACTACAAAGTAATAGGCATGATGACAGTTACCAATAATCAATAAAATCACGCTTTCACCTTATGAAAAAACATTCAAGGAATTCAAAAACCATATTTCTTTTTACATTAGATGCGAGATTGATAATATTTTTAATAAAATAAAACTACAAAATACAGCAATCCGCCATAAAAGGTTGAACACCGATCAGGAGCATCTAGGCTCTCTGATTGGTGGTATCAAAAATATTGCAGAATATAGAACCATATTGCTAAAATTTTATATTGAAAACTGACATGATGACGTCATTGCTGTCACTCCGCGACTCAGCGCGTTTTAGCGTGAATTTTAAAATTCTAATTTCAATCGCATTTTTTAACTACTAAACCATTAATTTCTGGAATAATAGGTTATTTATTGCCTAAAGTCGATACTTCTGAATACAATAGAACAGTTTTGCAAAATCAGTCATCATGCCTATTACTAAATGTTGGCATATAAGCCGGATTTATTTGGTCACAGTTCTCTGGGGTCTGATATCAGTCACCTACCCTACCTTTTTTGTTTACCATAATCTGACTAACAAAAGACATCAACGCGCTAGCAGTAGATAAAGAGGGTAGTATATTCCCTACTTTAATTTTGATTGAGAAATTAATCAACGGATCATATGATCAGTTTTTAGTTGCATCTGATCATATAAAATGTGTCTTAGGGTTTGAAATAGGTTACGTTTTACGAAAATTCATGCAATTGTTTTATCTCCAAATCAAAACAAGAACATTAGGTAGTTCCATTTAAAAGCATTTTTATTCCATTGGGAATTAAAAAAAACTAGTGCAAGTACCTAGTTTTTTTAAGTCTTAACTTAATGTCTCCTAGCATGGACAGTATAGGTTAAGTATACCTACCTACTGCTTTTTTGAATAGGTAATAAAAAGGTTTTTTTTCATAAATAATACAACTGCGGTTCTAATATTTGAAATATATTTTTCAAGACACACAAAATTCATACTAAACTTATTGAGGTATAATATTTCAGGCAAATAGAACTACTTCAAGTAGCACATAATAAAATAATAACATTTTTTCTCTTTTATATTTCAATAAACTGTTTTATTAATAATTTTTCGAGTAGACAGATATAAATATGCACAGTCAAATTTCGTTCGCAATGAAATGCAGTAATAATAATGTTTATTATTAATATTACATTTAGAGAGCTCAAGATACGCAATGCATAGGGCTGGTTTAAATGATCTTTGTTGCGTTCATTCATTGATTTTCTCATTGTATAATCATGATGATAAAAATTACTTTTACAATTTTATATTTTAACATTACTTAACAAAAAACGTTTTAATAAAATTGTAATATTCAAAATCAAATATTTGGAACACATCTGGACCTTTCCATTGATACATACAATATTATAAAATAACATCACTTATCTACGTCAATTTATGTTTTAATATAACATATTTTTACTTTAGAGTTACATGTAGCTATAAATATTTAAGAAAATAATAAATAGAATTATTAATATCACAGTAGAATAACTGCCAGCATGTTTCTAACACTAAAATGTTATTTTCTTTTAAGTTTCATACGTGAGATATTTCGATTTGTGTGATGAATGTTAACTTAGAGAACAAAGTAAAAGCTGACAGTTTCGGTAAAATAACTGCTGTGATATTGACAATAAATATGAAGAATTTATTCAATCAAATCAACATATAATTTGATCATGTCGCAACCTTAAATCTACTGGTAACTATTAAAACCAACACGAAATCAACTCTTTCTAACTTCAACAATAGATACTCGTAGTTAGACTGATGTTTATCTAACTACCCACTACTTTGAGTCAATACTAACTTTGTTACAAAAACTGCAATTTAGGTAAAATTATTTAATTTAGGTATAAACGCGCAATGTAGATAGGTAGGCATCTATTTTTTTTTCTAAAAAAATGGGACTGAACTTCTAGATGAATAACTGTAGGTAACATCTGCTTATGTGGATGTTTAGTTATTTTTTTAATACAAGTGAATGAGATGAAAGTGCCGGTGTGATCGTAAACATAGGTACTTAGATAATAATATTATGATTAAGACACATACCTATAAAAACAATATACAATAATGTCGTACTGCAAATACATAAATACTTCATAGTTATTTTGTGGTCATCGTTGAACAGCGATAACTACATTAAAATAATGCCTATTTTGGTATCTACACAACTGTAATCAGGAGACATATTTTTTAAAAATAATAATTGCCCACATATATTATTTAGGTACTAAATCGTATTTTAAAATATGTATGGTGTATCTTATACTAAAATAATGTACGAGAATTTAATTGATAGCACACAATATTGTAGAGCAGCAATACAAGTTTCATATTTTATATGTACAGTGCATAATTTTATATATTATTTTAACATAGAAAAGTAATATTATTAGATGGATACCTAGAGTTAATAAATAGGGCAAACATTTTAATTTTACCGCTACCGGAGCTCATCAGATCATCTCTGTCACCTGTCTGCAGCATCAGTAAGTAGGTATAACAGCGGTGATGCTGATTTGATAAGAAGTTTAAATATTTTAAATTATACATTTTACTACTGTGTTGAACGTTATTTTAAATAAATTGATAAATATGACGATGACACTCTGAACTCTAGCAATACCTATTAATTACAACTTGAGCTCCAAATAAAAGTAAGCATTTTTATCTAGGATATTTTTCCAGGGTATATTACTAAACCATAACATTCATAATTAATTTGTAATATTAAATGTACCTAGCTTGTATAACATGCATCTATGCCAAGTTTATTTTGATAATGAGAATAAAACATGTTAATGCAACTAATGCACAGAATAACTAATGTAAGTACAACAGCGTAGAAAAATAGGCGTGTCAATAAAATTTTTACTTTAGCAGGAAGGGTCATACTAAGTAGGTATATAATATTATTTACAAGTGACTAACAACTAATCCTAACTCTTGTAGATTGAAGTTGTCTCAACAGTGACAGAAGGCCTCTAAATTCATCATTATTTATAATATTTTTTCTTAACTACTTATTTAACTCCATTTACAACATTTTTCGGCGTTATTGGCATAATTTTATGCAAGTTTTACAGAATTCCTTGATTTTATTGAGACAATATGACATGTCACATGCTATAGTCAGTGTAGGTAGATAGAAAGCCTAAGTACTTTATCTTATGTATTTGAAATAATTATTTGAATAAAACAGTGATTTTAAAATAATGACAAAACTATACTTAGTTACATGATACATAAGATATGATGTTATGTGTCCAAGTAGGCAGTTCATAGACTTTATTCATGGAAGTAATCTAGGTATCTGTTGAAATATGTGTTTACGAAGCATAAAGCTTTTACTAAATTGTTAGAGAAGTTGCATGTAAATAAAATAAAAGAAATAAAAAATGATGGCTTTTCAATTTATTATTATGCATGACACTTGTTACAATTATGCATTTTGTACTGATATGTAATCGTTTGTTTAGTATTATGACTTTGGTGTTGATTGAATACAAAATTGAGCAAAAATTTGGCTATAAATTAACATTATTACGTGTCGTAATAAGTATACGGTATTTACATTGCTATATCTAAAAAATAGTGTCTTTATTTAAAATAAGAAAAATATAATTCATCATTTTGCTAAATAAAAATAAAATAAGAAAACTCTGCAATATTTTTTATATAAGTATTCATCACATACAACTAATAGCTTCAAAATAATATAATTATTGAGATCGGTATCGTGTTTTATGTAATAAGAAACTAGATTTTATAATTATACCGTTTTACTAACAGTTTATTTAAAGTTTTCCGGTCTACGAGTACGTTTATGTATTTTTTGAATAACGATATCAAAAATAGTTACCCTAGTGGCATAATTTGAGAAGGCTGCTGGCGATTTCTATCGAAGGTATCTACTTAACGAAAGACGGAAGCTGCTCAATGGTATTCATAAAGATATTATAAATAACGTTATGAACGCTTCAGCTTCTCGTCATCATAGTTTTTAATGTACCTAAAGTTTTGTTCAATACTAGTCCCCCGACTTTCAAAACGTTTGCAAACTAAACTTATTTAAAATAGCGGCCAAGAAACGGAGCTCTATTTTAGTTTTATCGTCGTTAATTTTATAACTTAACTAAAATTGCTAAATGAGCTGATAGTTTTAGAAATACCTACCATTGCTTTAGAATTTATATTTATACAATGCCTCATATAAATGACATATAAAGTACGAATCTACTATTAAATAAACTAACCATAATATTAAACTTTGTATTGTACCTTATGTTATTAAATACTATTATTATGACTTGAATTGAAATAATTTATAACTAAGCTATTTAAGCCGCAGTTACATCTAGATACTTACAATATGGCAGTTGTCACTAAAGTTAGCTGAGTTGTTTCATCTCTTACAGTCTACCGTTATCTTTTGGTATGGAGCGCGGAGTTTCAATGTTTCAGACAATGCACATAATGACAACTTTATGATGTTATATCACAACCATTATTGCAACGAAAACTTGTATTTGGTAATGTTTATAGGTTTTACCTACCTAAATCACGGCAAAATCACAAATAAATCAGATAAAATATGGGTTCAATTAATAAGCTGAAACTGGCAAGATAAAAAAATGAGTTTTGAATGAGACATCAATATGTTCAGTGGACATAATAATATGTAAGTTGCATCGAGTAAGTACCAGAAAATAGTCAGTTGATTGTTCCGCTGTTCTGATCTGTTTCACTACATACAAGCAAAGATCCAGTACCAACGTAGTTGATTAGAAATTATGTTACAAATATAATTACAAAAACACGGTACCCATTAGACATAGTGCAGAGATCAGAGACACTCGATATTCTACGATTGGCACAGCATTATAAACAGTGTCTATGTAACTTGAAGTTTTACCTAAGATTAGTTCTGTTGAGATGATGTAAAGATTACTTACGATTTATTTACACGGCTTAAATAATCAACGATGAGCTGTTAATTATTTTATATATTTGTTAAACTTATATAAGCTAATCATTTTGTAAATCATTTAATTAAACCTAAAAAAATTGCATTAGTTTGGTTTCTTGTAATAAAATTTTTGGCCGAGTTATGCAATGTTTATGTAATATTCATAATAATGTAACGTTGGATCTAACCGTTCTCATAATAACTGTAATCAATCTACACAATACGGTTTTTAACAAAGACATGTTTTACGCGTTGAATTGTTTTTGAATAATAGTATGATCGAACTTACAAAGTGAAAGCAAAGTAAGTTCGTTTAATTTGTCTTGAAGTAATTTACTATTTTGTTTTTCAGTAATCCAAAGAATGTAACGGCGGGTCTTGTCTTTTTAGGTACTTACTTATGAATCATAATTATATAGAAATTTTATACTGTGTCGAGAATGAAAAATGAGTTTTTATACTTAGATACTTACACACTTTAAAATTAAATAATATTGATTAACCTTACATTGAGTTAAAAATTCATTATGTCACAGTATATTTTTTCGATTTAACGACATTTTTAAGTAACAATTTAAGGTAATAACATTTCATAAACAATAAAATATTTACACACCTAAAAATTGCTTATCATCAATCTTATAAGGTACCTACCTAAGTTTAGAATAAAGTGTATATAATTTACTACCGTATTTATTTATTAAAATACATTAAGTATATTTACAATTCAATCATTAATACTTAACCTTAAAATAATATTGCAGGTCGCAATCGCCTTCACTTTCTTTCCTTGCCTCATGAATGGTGTCCTATCACTTCTGTTACCTACGTGCCCCGGAAGAGTCAAGTCGACATAGGACACGTGTCAAGAATAGTTTTTACTACTCGTTTAGTTATAGTTACCGTTGGTGCTTCTTGTTTAGAAGGGTAGTATTGTTCTAACCCTGTTGTCACACCCTTGTCGCAGTGAGCCTCGACGCCGGCGCCGATTGGTCCATTTCGTCAGCTCCATAGCCTCCGACAAGCTTCCCTCTCTCTCTCTCCAATCATAGTCATCTCTAGCTCTGCTCGGGCGCTCTCTCGTGGCGCGAGAACGAATGAGTATTATCTCCTTGTTCTAGTAACTCCACCTTTGTATACGACGCAGATATGTCCATAAAAATTTAAATCTAAACATGTTTTATAGTCTTTTAGTCGAATCAGAGATAGCTTACAAGTCTAGTTTCATATATTACGTGGTTTTCTTTTTATTATCTATTATTCAGTCGATACGCAAATATTATTTTAGTGATTAACATCACTGAAGACCTTCAACTGGACTTTACTCAATTTATCTTAAGCAAGTCCAGTTCAGCAATATATTTATGTCACTTAGAACATACTCGTTGAAGTTAATATGCACGATGTGAAATCATTTTTGCATTTCTTCCATCAAAATATTGCACATTCGAAAATGTGGACGGAATAGCTTGACTGTTCGTAGTAAACTGGAGTAGGTACGTCATCACATTAGTCATCAATGTCATCATATTATTTACTATACGTATTATTTATGTAAATCCTTAGGTACCTATTGGCAAGCAGGTGTCCTGCGTTGTCAGTTCAATCGAGCGATGAGCCCAATAGGTACGTAGATACTACGCATTCTTAGAACACAAAAGTGTGTCTATTGGAATACAGCAATTCAATGATTTCACACTGCGTATGTCAGTCTATCTTAAATCTAGGCAACTTATAGCTAATATTCACAGTCTTCGACTGACATATTCGCAATTTGCACAAAACTCGCATGTTGTCACAGTAAAGGCGAATCTACTGCGCTACAAAAATACGTGGGCAATGTCTATGTAGTCAAAATACCAGCCACATTCAAAGAGCAAAAATATGTCTCCTTCCAAATGTATAAATCATAATACTACTTAGATAAAACTCTCATGTAATATATTTCCATAAAACGTACGCTAATCACTCGCGACCCGCACTCGGAACAATTGTCGCACACTGCGAATGTTTCCTGAGGTGTGAGCAATGCTACTGGTGGACAGTAGCGAGTGTTTGTTTTTGTAGCACTGCACGCGCGGCGGCGGTGGGCCGGCGCGAGCGCTAGTCGCCGAAGCGAGTGCAAGCCTTCTTCCACTTGCACTGGGTGCACCAGAGAT
The DNA here is from genome assembly GCA_951394395.1 of Colostygia pectinataria. NCBI lineage: Eukaryota > Metazoa > Arthropoda > Insecta > Lepidoptera > Geometridae > Colostygia > Colostygia pectinataria. The sequence goes on along the minus strand of OX596351.1, from coordinate 8,355,966 downwards.
CACGTTGGTCCATACCGTACACCTTGCGGCACTTCTTGTTGTCGGAGCGCGGCCGCCGGCCCGGGCTGCCGGGCGAGCCGCCGCCCGCGCCGCCCGCGACGCCGGCACCACCGCCAGCGACGGCGCCGTTTGTCAGACGCATGTGCTTCTGCAATAGAAAACACTTGTGAATATTGTAACCTTGCTATCTAAATACCTGCTAAAGCTTGCAGTGTCAGTAAGTATCAAGACGGCCTAGTCGTTCGCATGATATTAGTCGCCATGCCTTACCATGACAGATTCAGTCTCACAAGTTTTGAGCTTCGTTCTGCGTGATATTGCACTGAGCTCGTGCCCCGAGACTTTCGCCTAGTAATATCTCGAGGAATGGTTGTTTCAATTATTTGGAGGCAAACTTCGACAAATTACATCTGTCTAGTTTTTTATATTAATATTATTTATTCAAGTAGACTTTTAGACTCGCTGACGAAAGGCTTTCCTGCAATAACGAGAACACGCTGCTTACCGGTGAGTGCGATGTGGTCCAGGAATGCGATACAGGAATGCTTATCGGCCTCGCTGTTCCATTTTGCATTAGCAGCCCTTGCCTGTAAATAAAACGATTGTCTCATAACGGGCACTTACTCCTACATCATCGAGCATACACTAAGAAAAGTGTCGGTATACTCGTAACTACCAGAAGTTTCATTTTCAAATGTGTTTGAGTGTTGGTAATTACCTGTAGGATCCAACGAGCTGTCGTTGGTACTCAGGGTCCTCGTGGGGCGGACGACACATGTCTCGGTGGGAAAGAGTAGGCGGAGGCGCGGGGGCCATAACCTCGCGCTCTGTGTAGTAAAACTCCTCTTCATGGTCACTATCACCCTCTTTCTTTGGCCTGAAACAATACAAACACACCATATAACCGAAATCCTTCACAACTTTATTGTAGCCTTCACTCGTAGCTGTGTGCTCTATAGGTATTCCTATTCATCGAACTTGATCCCTTGAACCAGGTCTATTGTTGAGCAATTGATCATTGAATGCTTATCAACTTTATGTTTCCGTATCTCCCTATTGCGTTATTTAGTTTAATCAACATTTGACCTTATTTATTGTAGAATTCCTGAGCACTGGAATCAACCTGATATGTCAAATAATTTTATCGCTCCAAAATACTTGTGCGCTCAACGTATGTGTATTCAAACAGTGGAAATCGAACGGCTTCATAAACAAAAAAGCAAAGGCAAGTAGTGATGTGCAATTTACTGTTTTCCACCGGTAAATAAATAAGAAAACCTAGTCATCATGTAGTTTAGTATGAATATGAAAAGAAGGTTAGGAAGGAAAAACACTATGCTAGCAATCTCCGGAATGTGTTCCTCTGTTCATAATAGTGCGCATCATCATCGATATTAAAAGAACTGTAGGGCAGAGTTACGTAAGCGGGCGGAGTGCGAAGCGACCTTGTGGTGAGTCGCGTCGCGCGCTGGCGGCATGCGGCATGGCGCGGGCGCGGGACCTATCCGCGCGTGTGCTGCAACCTTGTCGCGAAGCCCGCTTCCGGGTCACAAGGGCCGGCCTTGCAGCGTTCTAACTACCAACATTCCCTATAAAAATCAACCTTACATTTCATTTCTGACTATAAATTTGCCCGCTGAGTAAAGGTCTCTTGATTTTTACTGCAGTTTATAAAAAAATTAAGTAGTTGCTTACTTTATTTTGATTTTTATCAGAAACATACACTGATTTCCTTATTTTTGTTATTTAATGCGGAAACTCTAGACTTGGACGCATTACTAGTCTCCATAGAGTCATAATATGAATGATAGATCCATAGACGATTTTAGAATAGTGTGGGTTCTTAGGTTTCATTTGAAATGTATTCTTGTAATAATTTAGGCACCAAGCTGCCGTCGTAAAACAGTTAGCGATAACAATAACTTTCTTTATTGATGCAGGAAATGAAATGTTGGTGCAGTGAGCAGTGCATGCGAGGCGCGAGCTGCAACCTTGCCAGCTGGCTGCCATTGCGCAATTACTGTTGTAAGTAGGAGCGCATACACGTGTAGCCCCACACACGCGTGATAAGGACACACGTGACCGATATATTACGCTATTTGTCTAGTTATCTAGTAACATCCGCGATCTCCATATAAATAATATCGTCATTGAGTCGCAGGGGAAAAATACAGAATGTTATTCGTAAAGCAAGACAGTTGAGATTGCGTGTTCGTTTTGTTAGTTTCCTATGTAAACTGAACTTACCCTAAGTGAGTGTTTCTTATGTGCGCTTCAATGGACGAGCATGTGCTGGTGTTGTGTCCGCATCCTCTCCAAGTGCATTCGAACACCACACTGTTCATCTGTAACAAGTAAAATAAAATGATAAATACCTCTAGAGGATTGCTGTAAAGTAGAACCAAAATGCTACTCTATTCCTGTCGTACCATCTACATACCAGAGCGGCACTTAAAACCAATTATAGTAATTCGATAAAATGCGCCAGCATCCTAGTTTATTTCTATACACAAAAAATGGAATGCCTTTGGAGGCATTGCATAAAATCATCATAAATGTACAAAGTGCTAATCTGAAATGTACGGATGTTACGTACAAGAATACTAAACGAAGCAAATGCATGAGGCCTCGACGGCACCGCCTCGGTAGGTGCGGTTGCCAAAGATTCTGCATTGACCTTCTGCTCAATGCCATATAATTCCAAAGTTGAGTCGCACACATCTATACGGTGTATGTATAATCTGCTGTTACCCTGAGGCTGGGCTAAAATTAGCTATTTTCACAATGTTAAACTTGTCATAACAAATATCTTGAAATACGTATATCGATGGTTGCAGTGAAGATGAAGACTATTAGTAAAATTATACCGATATTATAATACACCAGCAAGAAACTAGTGGATAGATAACCCTAGTAGCTTGAAAACCGAGGCTATACGTATATCAAATGCATTTCGAAGTAGGTCAGGTCACGGGAAAACGAGGTAGCGGGTGTTGGCGGGGAGGGAGGATCGAGGCCGCGAACTAGGTCGCAGCACCACGGCCAAGGGTGGTCTACGAAGGTTGAGCTCCTTTGTCTTTCTCGAGGGCCACAACTAGTAAAAATAATTTTATATTCATGAATAATCTCTGCAATAATTTTGCACGAAAACTATTTTTTTTCCCGGATCGAAGCAAAGATGCTTGAAAACACTAGCTAGCACTCATTGCCCAGCTATATTACTACAAAATAATTTCTGCCAAGAAAAAAATTAGTTTAGTTGAAATGCTTCAGTGATTTACTATCCCGAGTTGAGTTACTGGGTGGGGCCAATTTATTCAATTATTTGTCATCGACCTAGGTATGTAGAGAACAACAAATTACGTATTTGATGAATCATTTTTATATCACGGTCAAATCACTAGGGACGTGACACCATAAAATTTACAGAACAGGGCATACAGAAAGCATTATAAATGCTTCTAAAATTCAGTTCGAGTTTATATTTCCTTAGTCATTGTATTAAAAGGGCTTGATTTGAACTTAGCGATCTTGTCCCTTTGGAATACCGTGTCCTTCAATTCTCGTTGAAAACATCGATCGATACTGCGGCAATGTCGCTTGGAGTGCTGTTTCGCTGAGTGGTCAAATGGAATAAGGAAAAATGAAACATTAATGAAAAATGGCACGCCATGTTTGTACTTAGTTTATTGAAAGTTAATTTCGAAAACCATTTCGATGCCTATCTATAATATAGGCAAGGTTGGAAATGTTTATATATATCGCTTAAATACTATGCAACGTAAGGCACATACATGTATTGTTTCTAGCTTTTGTATAGAGACCTACTTGCCTACTTTACTTTTACGAAATCGTATTTCATAATTTGGCCACGCTAACAATAAATTGTTAGAATGGGATGAGAAAGTCTATTCATCGTATTTCAAATTAAATATTTAATCATTTAGCCATCCATTGTATTCAGGTTGGATGAAGTGAAGGCACTGACAAGTGAATTGGAGGGGACTCCCCTTCTGAAACCTTAATCAAGTTGGGTCTAGCGTATTGGGAATATTCACCATCAGTTAACTTTAGTTTATTTTTGTTCGTGCATTGCGAGTAATAATTACTCTCCTAGACAAATCTTCCGCTCATACCAATCTGTTCTGTGACTCATACCCTAGTCCCTTGACCAAACAAAGAAAAATTCAGCATGATCAGATGAAATAAACTAAACCAAAGTAGTTATGTGTAAAACGAAACATTCGTTCAAATCATGTTAATTGTTTGTTTACCTTACAAGGGTCTTGCTGCATTTCCATATCATGCATGTGAAATGTAATGTAATGTAAACTGTTAGAATAGGTCCGTATCGTAGCGGGTTGGGTGGGTGGGAGCGTTGCTAGTGAATAGGCCTCCTTCTGCTCGTTTGTGTGGGTGCTGTGTAAACAGCTTACACGTGCCGCTTTCTGCCTTTGTGTGCATGCAATGCAGTCGCTTCGTGCCAGTGTGGTGTGCAGCAGTTATATTTGTGCATTCGGAAAATAGGTACTTAGAATTTCAATGCACTGAGACCATAACATAACCTGGTATCATTATAAAACTATTAACTAGAGGTTGTATTCTAATCAACAAGATAGGAACTGCAAAATAATGAACGCTACTAATGAGTTTTATACAATTTGTAAATGACCAATCGGGCTACCTTAAAATATGTTTTCTATTTTTGGGAATTATTTTGTCTTAGACTCTTAGACTCTGGAGTAAAAAAAAAAATGTGCCACGGCAATTGTTTCACTAGCATGAAAACCTACCAAGAAATGGGTTAGTGTTTGTTGAGGGGGCACTAGAAGTCCACACGTGTCGCAGTGGGGGATACTGACTGACACGCGGAAATAAGGTTCGGTAGAGGGAAGGGGACTTAGTAATTTGTATTGTGCCACGCTGGCGCTGCAGAGCGTGGTCTATTGTTTCGAAACGCAAAAATACTTTTTGGTTCTAAATTACAGAACTGAAGAAAGATGGATAAAAAGAAGTCAAAAGCTCTTGTCTTCTTTGTGAATAATTAAGTTATTAGCTGGAGTTGAACAAAAGTAGCTTACCGACCCTAGGGCAGTTGCACTATACGGGTGGCACGGCACAGTTTATGATTAAAATTGTACTAACCACGTAGAAATAAAGACATCTGTTTATTTCCTCTGAGCTTATAAGCAGTACTTTATCTTTAGATAACTACTAATAAAGATATCGCTAAGTATGGTAGGTACATAATTCAATTTTTTATCAATGAAACCCAAAATGTCAATGGGACATGCACAACGAGTGAAAGGTGGAGTGATAAGCAAAGAGTTATCGAGCATTATAGCTGCGGAATTATACATAATTACCTATTATACTACACCTATCTCAGTATCAAAGACAGTATCTACCTAGCCGAAGCATTCTTCGTTACAAAATGTAAACAGGTAGAGTCTAATCGAAATCGTATTTAAAGCGGAAGCGTTAGAGCTCATAGTTGAACAGAAGAACATGTTTTTTTAAAACGGACCGGCACATAATGCCGGTTTGTTGTTGCGCTATCTCTCTCTACCGCGAACTGTGTCGAGATGATATTGATTTGTTTTCATTGCGTCTCTCTTTTGCCCATGAGCGCACATGATATGTCGGTTTCGCCTGCATGACCTTACTTATTCACACATACAATATTCCGCACCCACACAAGCACTGTTGGATAAGTTGTTTTCCCGTCATCTCCTAGCGCTAAGAAAGAACGAGGAAGCCGCATCGGGCCAGCGCGGCGGGGCGAGCGGGGCCGGGCAGCGCGGCGGACGCGGCCGGCCCGGCCGGCCGGTACTTTTATGCGCAACATGCTTTATAGTTAGTGATCTCAAGTAGGCCAATGCACGACTCTACCGTGCGAGGCTCTCTACAAGCCTAACTCCACAACGTCTTTGTACTTTTTATGCATATAGTACAATTATGTAAGCCTAAAGACATTTTCTCTGCCTCTTCTTATTTATTTGTAACATATTTTTGGTGTAAGAAAGTTATAACAATGAACAGTCTTTACGTAAAAGTTAATTTAAATATTTTTTCTTCGCTACTTGTTTACCGACATACCTAACCGACAATTTGGGTTAGTCTCACTCAAGCAATGGTTAAACATTCAATTAAATAAGACCATAACTTGAAAATGTAGCTAGAGTCACCTAGAATATAGAGAGTATAGAGATGTAGAGCGAAAATAAAGCTCACGTGGCCGGCCCGGCCCGGCTTTACCGCCCGCGTTTCAAAACATGCTTTGTCAACTAGCTGCATGTTTACAAACAAAGAACCTCTTATGGGGAGCTGAGTTTTGCATTAACCTTCCGGAAGAGATATGGATGGAGTGTAGATAGGTACCTACCTACACTCTACTACCTACTGCTTAGATTTAACTATTATGCTGCCCTTATTCATAAGAACACTCATTTTAGCGGCTCGCGAAAGTCGATTTTCCTTGTCATTTTTTATGTCAATTATGTAATAAAGTAACGACAGATTTTAACACTATGTTGGCCAGCAGGGGTTCATGATTTATTAATAAGGGCCCCCTTATTAATATGTCCTTTTTAACGTCCATTTTACCTACTATAATAAATAATGATACTTTGTATATTTATGTAAGTTTTCTTGGAAGAATATCAACAACCGCCGAAGGTATCAACTTCGCTTGTTGTCACACAAAGAAATTAGATGAGATAGCATGATGCATCGAGCGAGAGGGCGGCAAATGCGCCATGCGGCGTGCACCCCATGAAGCTAAGGGACTTTGTAGGTCACTGAACTTTTAATAGTTCAACCCTCGGGCCACAAAGTTTGTAAAAAGTACAAAAAAAAATTGTAACCTGGCAGGTGAGGTTCTGTTTCTTTGAACTGATTATTTTTGTCTGACTTGACTTTGACTTAGGTACTACATTTAATTTTAATGGAGAAGTAAAGTACCTAATAGATTTTTTCCATTAGGTACCTACTATTTTATCCTAAATTATTGGACATCTACAGGTGGTCATAAAAGCTATGAACCCAGGTCCGAAACATGGCGCTGGCGCGCGGCCTGTTCCCTCGCTCCCCCTGCCTCAGCGAAGATTCACCCTCATCACTTGACGTTTTTCTCTCAACCTTCCAGCCGCCGACTCACATTCCTTTTTACAAAGTTAAAAGCAAACTAGGTACCTATCTACTTAATTTATCTAGTAGGTAATGAATAAATTATGATTGATTCTGATTAAATCTGACATATTTGTGTGCTTTTTTTACAACTTACGTTAGGTACTAATCATAATTAGCGAGCTAATCACAATTGTACATTATTGTGCAAGCCGACATTAGTAAGTTAATAGAAGACATCACTGCTTTATAGAATATGTCTACCAAAACTTTCTTATTTTAACTGTAGTATCTACGGTATTATATTACCTACGATATGGCTAATCCTAGCTATAAATGTAAGCGTTTAATGAATACACGGCAATATTCAAATATTAGCTTCATGAACAAATCTTAATTATCATTAAATTTAATTAGACCACCGCAAAGACAAATGCACGTGATCGAGTCAAAGGTGACTAGCGTCATTTGTCCTACTGAAATGTGTTTGCGAATATGCGTCATCGTTGTCTATTGCGTAGCAAATAATAAGTCGAGATTGTTTTGCCGTAGGTAAAAAAGGTAAAAGATTATCTTTCGGCAGCGAAATGAATTATGACGACAATCACAAAGTGAGTTCCATTACTATGAGTCACTGGCTCGAGTGGCTGACGGCAACGATCTTGGAAGGTGGTTAGATGACGAATCAGTCGCGTGGGGCAGTCGAGTCGCCATTCGCTGGAGAGCCAGGGTAGAGCCCCGGCTCTTGGTCACCGACCTCTACAGGTTCCAACTTGTTACAATTTCACTTTTTCTTACGACACGCCAGGATAAAATTACTGGTTCCAGGCATCTCTTTCACTCATCATCATTAGATTTACTTAGATTTTGAATCAGAACATAAGTTTATAATTTTACACTTAGTGCGGCACATTTTAGCACCTTTAGTTTTCAATCAAACACAATGGTGGAAACTTCGAAAAAACAAAGGTGGAGAAGTTATAACATCACGAACAGATTTGGCAACGTCTCAACGTGTGCAAAAGACAATTTAAATCGTATTAAACGAGGCACACGAAGAATTGCGTTACAGTTTCTGACATTGCAATAAACATGATTTCGTGAAATGGGGAGTTTGTTGAACCCGTGGAACTACTCATTATCGCGACTGATGAACTCGTCACAGCCATTGTTCCAGTCTGCGATACATGGCGATACCTTTTTGATACCTAAATGTGCACACTTTGCCATTATGTCCTCGCATCGGTTAGTATTGTAATCAGTTTCAAAAAGGTATCAAATTAAACGAGCCACATGATGCATACATCCCATCACTGAGAAAGTACTGTTGCAATCTATGTTACGATTTCTAAGCGAAGTCAGCAAAAGATCCTCTACATTTACAGCATGGAGTGTAAACAGTTGAACTGTCAAGAACGGGCAGTGAACCGAGCTCGGTGTCAATGCCCTGCCAATGCCGGTAAAAAAAAACGCATTGCCTCCTTCTATCTATCCGGCGACTATGACGCGGGACGTGAGTGAGTTTATATCAAGAAAAACCGCTGCCAATACTTCTTTTCACTTGTGTTAATCATTCTTGCTAATTCAATACTTTGTATGCAAACCAATAAGCAAGAGAAACTTGAAAGAATCTTGTTCACAAACAAAAGTTTTTGTTTTGTGCAATATGTTTTTCAAAATATGGATTGTAGTTATTATAATATTATTCAAAGGAATCTTTCGTTACTTTTGCAAAAACTATTGGTAAAGTATCTGTAAACATTATTAATATTACTGTCGCCACCCACAGTTTGTCGTGTGACACGCGAAACAGTAACTATATAGTGCTTCCTTTGTTCATATTTAATTGTGCAAGGTGGTAGAAATAATTGCCTAATGTGGTTACACACCCATAATGAGCATAACCGCATCTGGTACATTCGGACAGCTCGATGCTGGTCAATGTCTCCTCGGACGGTGGTTTTGACCGCATCAAGGCCGTCAGGATAGGGGTACGTGAACTTTATGACGTCTTGCTTGGCTCTTGCCTATTTTTATTTGGACTCTTGTTTTGGGACGTGAATTGAGACCAGATTCGAGCGTATGTTTTTATTTGAAGCCAATATAAAATAACCTACTGATATGCACAGGGTTATTAGAACGAGGGACTTCGAGTGGTGTGAGGACGATGACCTGTAGAAAGAGACAGAACGAAAACAACTGTGAAGTTCGTGTAGTTCTCTGGCTAGCAGGGGACAAAAGATTTCGTTTTCTTTATGCATTAATCCCAAACAGGTGAGTGATGGAATCATGAAAATATTTGAGACACGAGTTGTCCATATTTTTGCAAGTTTTTCTCTACATATAGGTACCTGCCTAGAGTCTATACAGATAATGATCATAAAATCTTCCCGAATGTTCGATTTTAGTTCTGGAACTCAGAATGAAATCAGTCGCATAGTAAATATACCCAAGTAGGTTATTCATACTTGTATGCAACTGGGGCGGCCGTAGCTACATGTATACGAGTTAACCTATTTTGCTTATTGTGCAAGTATATTTTATGAGCATGAATAGATACTTATTTGAATTGTCTAGCTAGCTAGATACAAATATATGAGGTTTATAAACTTACTTAGCTGGTGTAAGTATTGAGTATATGATACAGTACGTACGTAATTAATACAGTACTTATATAGTTAGATTTAAAATTTTGCCTAAATTTCGTACAAAAGACTTCAACGCACTCACTATACGCATAAGCCAAAATTTACAATTTTGGATTTATTTTAATTAATGTATGATAATTAAGAAATATGCTGATTTACTGCACATTAGTTATCATTATGCTGTGTTCAAAATTGATTCATTCCGAAGTTCGATAAATAACCTTTATTTATAGGTTCGCCATGTCTTAAAGTATACTTACCTACTACCACCCTGTCCTTCCGAGTCGTTCTACTCACATAATTAAAGGACAAACTATAGTATACTTACTACCTATCATACTAAATGTTTGCACTGCAATATTTTATTGGTGACGCGATGGGTGACACCTACTAAGTTCTAAATTTTTGTTTGGGGCATCTCCCCTTTATGAAAAGAGGGGTTGATTTTCTTTATATTTGCATACCCCGTATCGTGTAGGATATGATATCATTGGAGAAGTATTTAAAAAATCATAGATTTTATTGATGAGAGTGGTATTACGATTGCGAGTCGAGAATCTTTACCTTCTACCGGCTAAACCACTTTTTGGAAACACCTAAAATAGTAGAAAATTCAGTGAAAATTCAATGAAAATTATCACAGCTAAAAATAAGCTATCAGGTTTCGACCAATGTAAGACTTGGTGAAAAAATACGTTTGCATTAATTAAAACTAGATGGCACCACTAAGCAAATTAGAACGCGCATCCTAACAAAGCATTTTGGAGAGTTATTTAATGTTGCCTATTTTATTGTGTTGTGTTCTGCATCATACCACAGGGAAGCTTGTGCGTGATGTGGTGCCGCGCCATATTCAAGACAAAGCCAATGTTTGATTATGGTTTCAGCAGATTTTTTTTTAATTTTTATCAAGATTTTTTTACTTTACGCCAAATAATAATGCAGAGACAATTTATACACTATCGTGGCTTTATTTTAGTAAGTTATTTTGCCGGGTGTCTTTAGTTATGCTCTTTTGCATTACTCTTTATTCTACACAATGGTTCTTAGAAGAACGCTTAATACCCAATTGCTTATTTAAGCAATTGACCGTTCCTATCGAGTGTGTTTGACACTGCGACCTACTTTTGCGACACACATTGATACTGTAATCGCCCTCAGAGTTGTGTTCTATTTTGACGCCATCCACTGTAAGTTATTTAGATTATTATGAGCGTTACTGCTGCTTTTTTGTGATTGTAAATCCCTTCTTACCATTTTATCATAACTGACTGAATGTTAAAGAAAGAGTGAAAAATGTTATATTTATGAATGTCACGTAAACAATGACCCAAACAATGCCTACGCATTCTGCTTTACGATAGTTTGTTCGTTTGTTATTGTTCATCACTACAATAACCTTGGTATTGCGTAAGCTAGCCCGTAAATTGACGCGCAATTGCTGGACAAAGAAGCTTGCAGAGCTATTAGCCAATGCTTGCGCATATTCCGTTCTGAGCGGAGGGTTCGATGGATCACCAAGCACAACGCCTGCTACACACACTCACGAAGTAAGTAACCTCACACAATCACATATACATCATAGATAGCAATGGCGGCAATCGTTCGAACACCGATTTTAGAGATATATGCAAATTTATTTTAGTCACCTCTCGCCGTAATAAAACAACGAGCACCCATAAGTAAAGAAGTAGAGTTTCGGCGCGCCTAGAGCCGGTTGCTATCCGGCTCCTTTGAGCCTTTGATCATCAAACATTTTATAATTTTATGGCTTATTAAATCGAAATAATTGAGGAGCGGATGGAGGTCATAATACAAGTTCTAGGTACTCAACTTGACTCAAGTGATAATGTGGCTAGCAGGCCACAGAGTGTGGCAGGTTTTGCGAAGCGAGCTAAACAATTCCGCGGTGCTATTTACACTAATAAAAAAAAATTGTAACTGTTCAGCGCGCGGGACGATCCACGCTTCTAGCAGAGCGCCGCTGCTGTGCCTTCCGCGTTCTAAAATAGATACCTACACGAAGGTCGTGCCATTATTTGTGTTTAAACTTACCGCTATCATTTAATACAACATAAACCTTGAATCAGAACGTACACGCGTATATAAAATAGTATTAACATATTTTTTACAACAGGAAAACTAACGGGGCATAGAATGAATCTGTGAACAGGTCTTACGGGCTGTTCATAGTTAATTGTTTTGGTGCTTTATCAAGGTCCATATAATGGGCTAAATAAACAACTCGTTGTCGCGTGAGGTAGTGTTTTTGGGAGTCACGTTGCGCACGCGTAATCTACCGACATTTCTAAACTCGAATCACGTGAGCTCGCTGGCCTGCCTCGGGTGCCTATCGGCGCAAACTGAAGTAGGTACTTATCGCTATGTATGTAGGTATATGCTTTATTTTATCAGTTAGTATTAGAGATAGATCACGGTTATAAAATATGTTATTTATTATTACATAGAACAGTAGCATCTAGAATCATTAAGTATCAATAAGGTAAGAACTCAGCTCTCAATCAACGTGTCTATATTATATATCTTACTTTATTCTCTATCTAGTAAACTGAAATAGGTTGAATCGAAATATCTCTAGTTTCTACCATGACCGTTGTTTCGACTTGGATAAAAATTTGATACTTTTGATCGCAACAGTTATCTTATCGTATAAATATTTGTAAAATTTTCATAGGCTGGATAAAATATCAGAAAACCACGCGAGTGCGTGTTGAAGCTGGAAACATCTGAATAGATAGATGAAACCTCCCAATGACGCGATACTGACTAGTAGATTAGATACTTTAATTACAGTGACCGTGAGTACGCGGAAGTCTCCTTGCCGACTCGCAGATAACGTATGCCGTATGTTATCAGCCGTGAGCGATAATTACGACCTTCGTGTAACACGTTCTTGTTTCTGCCGTAATACTACATTATTATTTTTGAATTCCATTTAGGATTGTGCCTCTTGGTCATGTAAAAAGAACCAAATGTATATTAGATAGGGTACTTAATGGATTGCTAATTTATTGAATTTATTTAAACCTAAACTGAAAATGTGCAACGAGGCAACGAAGTTTGTATGTGAGAATCCAAACACGAGATGCGAATTTGGAACTTAAAAATATATTTTTCTTCATAAATGATTTAAAAAATTAAGAGTTTATCAAAAACTACGTTATTTTTTTACGTTTATAAAAACAATTTACCACTCCGTTACCCCGTACAACGGGGTTACACATATTTTTACGGGAATCATAACACGTGATTTTATTTTGTCCGACGAACTAAGGATAAAATATTCTTCCAAGAAAATGATGGAATCAGATTTAGTATTAAAAACTCCCATAAAAAGAGTACTTATATTATAACGAGTGATTTACTAAGGGTAGACCTCTTCTCAATACTATTCAAATAAAATGACGATTGATAAAATATTTAAGAATTTTTAAAAACCCCCATAAATGTGCAGAAGGAAAATCTTTGCTTGCATGCAAGCGCTGTAGTGGTTATATTATAATATAATAATTGAGTTGTTAGAAAGTCGCGGCGATTTTCACCAGTCACTAATTCACAATTCTTACTAACTTTGATTATAAAGGGGTAGTTTAATGTTTGTGGAAGTATTTCGCAAAAACGGCAAAATGAATCTGTATAAAATTTGGCACAGCCATAGATTATAGTCTGGAATAGCACAATCAATAGGCTACTTTTTATACTGGAGATATGTTTGATAAATATAACTGTTTAACTGCAACTTTTACTATCAATAACATTTTTCGTTGCAAGTAATCAGAAATATAAACACAAAACTCTATCATTGCAAAATACGATATTGTGATAAACGCATCGCAGCATCTGTTGAAGTGTCTTGTCTAAACAATCTTCTTATTTGTAAACGCTATCGCCGATTGTATTGTTCAAACGACGAATTAATTATGATAACTCACTTGATTGTTAATATATGCAGTAAGGTGCCTAGAGAAAGAGCTAGTGCTGTTACTGTTTTTATACCTTGAGACTGTTACTAAAGGTATAAAAACAGTTAGGAATAACGTTGAATGCCGTGGAACATAATTTTTGCTGTCGAACACAGTAAAATATTACTTGCCTAGCCTATCGTTGCTCAAGCATGGTCTATTTATTTTACCCCTATTCGTACTAACTAACGCATCGCTTTGTTCCGCTAAAATGTATTGTAGCTTTCCGCTTATTGATTACTACTCATAGACTATAGTTATCTAGGTATTTGTATGAGGATTTATTACGTGTTTGTTGGAGGTTACACGTGTGCAAGATAATGCAATCCGTGCGATTTTAAATATTGTATTCGCTGCAATTGCTGCTTTCTCTCGGTTTACCTTATCAGCAATATTTCTCGGTGTTGATTTTTACGGTAAACGTACTTGGAAACGGCCATGTAGTGACATTTCCGTAATAATATGGTCATATTATAATATGGTTAATGCAAGGTTGCAGCGCGACAGAACGCATTTTTTATATTAAAGAGAGCGTTCAAATCAGTTATGTATAGTATTTTATTGCCGTTCTTGTAAATAAAAACGTTCACTTTCAATAATTGGTTTATAAAAGGGCAACATTTTATACAATGTATGAATAACATTGTTGGCTAGCAATAATACGACGTATTGGCAAAGTAGATTATGCAAAGACCTGCGTTCTAAGTTCGTATCTATGCATGAGCCGAGCCGTGATGCAACCTGTAGGTAAGTATATTGTTACGCTGGTAACAGCAATGACGTCATTATCCGGCTGGCACCAGTGGAGCTCCGAGAATGTAACTCACCCAGCAGTAGGCATGAATTCGATATTATGACGAGTGCTGATAACTAACGACGCGCGTTATCTAACTGATGCCTGTTGTTTTATGTCCGTCACCTATTAGACGCCCATTTCATCGCATACCTTGCTTGTTACTAGTTGTCGAGCTGAGCTATATGACACCAGTAAATAAATAAATAATGCTGGACAATCCACACAGCATCATCTAGCCCAAGGTAAGCTGCTGTTAAACAGAGCTGTATTATGGGTACTAGATGACTGATATATATTTAATACAATACAATACATAGATAGATATTTTTTATTATACATAGAAAACATCCAGAACACCCGGAAGAAATATTTGCAGATCCTACAAACATTTGTCCCAAGGCGGGAATCGAACCCGCAACCGCGGGTGTCAGACGCGTCGCAGACGGACCTTCGCCCACCGCGCCACATTGGTCGTCAAGTAGGTAGTTCTTTCTTCTAGCTAAGAAAAATATTCTTATCGTAATGATTGTAATAGCCGTTTTCGAGAAACTTAAATATACAGATAATTCCCTATATTGCTCGTAATATGTAAGAATAAACCAGTAAACGATAAATAACGAAGGTTTGTAAAATAAGATGACACGAAATGCATTTATAATGGGCGCAACTAATAATAGATGCGAATTGCATTGCAACAGTTGCACAGTGAGGCCAGCTCGCGGCGCGGCATGGCAACTAGTTCTAGGAAAGAATTATTGAAGCTAGGAACGAACGGCGTTGCCGCGGACTGCGGGCCGGGCGCGGCGGGGCGGTAGGCTGCTCACATCACGACAAACACAGTCCAGCGTTATTGCAGTGTTATTGCTGTGCACTTTTACGCAGAACAAAGGGCTCCTGGGAACCATTACCGCGCCTGACATACCTACTGCAAAGACTTGCTAATTACATCTATGCACGTGCATTGTCGCCTTTATGACTGTCAATGTAACGATTTATTTTTTAAAGCGGAATGCTAGTGGAATATACCTGCTGGCTGGATCTAGGTAGTAGGGTTTTAAATGCGGATATACAAACCGAGTGCGAATATAATATTTGCATCGCATGCAGGCAGAGTGCTGGCAAGGCCTCGCTTCGCTCTAATAGCTGTGTCCTCAGCCAAGGTCTGCGAGCTGACGTCAGGCACCTACGCTCGGTAACAAGAGATTTTGCACCTACTTATAAACTATACACTATGTGCCGGTTGCTAACGCGCGGGATAAACGTATCGGCATATTATGATGAACGAGATGTGCTGACAGGATAGGAGTCGTGCGTGATATAATATGGATCGGCTAGGCAGAGCGATGGCGGCGCTGGGACGCAGCGGGCCGGTTGGCGTAATTGGTGCGCAGGAACAGGTTCCGCACGGAACACATGTGGGTAGGTCGCCGACCCCAGGGACAATAATCTGAGGGCACCCGTCAGCCGGCGCCGGCCACAGGCCACCACTGCTACTAAACCTGACAGGGAAAAACCATTTATCAACGCAAAAAATAACAGATTCGTTAATCAAAATGTACCCAATCTCATAATCATAATATTAATATTTATAAAGGTTGAGTAGGTAAATTTAAATTATACCTTCACTACATGTGGGTGTAGGGTTGCGAATTCCTCGAATTTAGAGACCCCGCCGCACTGGTTTGGGAAAAGAAAGGCATTTAAAGGTGACTCCTGAGTGAAATGATCGTTAAGTTTAGGAAGGTCATGATTTTGAATGTGGTGGTGGTTTGTTTTAAAAAGGATTTAGGTTTGGATATCACTGTTTATATATAACACAAGTAAAACAGTTGGCAACGTGATTATCTAGTCCGGCGACAGAGTGTCTGGGACATACCATTGTGTTTTTGCTGCACCAATAATACTCGGTGAGCAAAGTCAAACGTTAGCGTGGGCGGTGGACACCGGTGCAAGCTTAAATAATATATTATACCAGGTGGTATGGCTCTTTGTGTCTTACTGCGAGGAACTTCCACAGAACCAACATATTTGAATATTTATTTATTTACTAAATAGAATAACGATTGTTTCAAGTAGGTTATATTAGCAGAAGTTTGCTTGTTAGTACGCCATAATTGGTTGCATCTTTAACACTTTCTTGTAATTATATTCCTATTGTTTGATACCAGTACTGAGTACTCTGGTAAGATACCAACTTATTAAAGTCCTTATATACATTAAAATGTAGACATTTACATTTCTATATATTCTAATTAACTGTTTACTGATATTTGAATCGTGTTTTTTAAACTCTTATAAGTAAAAGAGTTATCTTTGATTTTATAATTATCTTTTGAGTGTTCTGCAATCACAAGTCCGCGAGACTTTACGGCTCCAGCAAAAACCATTAAGATTTAGGTGGATTTGATTCTAATTACATTCTGATAGCTGTAACAGCTTTTAGAATTACCTACGAAAGCACTATAATGTTTATAGGAATGTTATGCCCAGGAATCAGGATTAGTCTATTCGTTTTCTGAATTGCCTAATCCCGGCCAACAGTTAGTGCTACATGCACACATGCTACGTCAATTATGTTATAAGAATCGTAGCGCACGTAAATATTTTCGTAGCACTGCTACAGATCGGTAAGGAAATTCGGAAAATAATTATTAAACAAACGTACCCTTGGTATGTTATATTAACTAGTGCAAGTTCTCTGTATTTATAAAATAGGTGTTACGCAATAAGTGTTACAGTGAGAAGAGTCTCCGGTCCGCCCACCACCACCTCAAGTGTCTCAACGCCAACAACGTGTACAAGGTTACAGCTCGCCACAGATTATATACAATTTTCTTCAGCGTGGGCTTGCCAACATGCCAAGAATACAATACATTCACGTTGTTATTTTGTAAACGGCTTCTGTGTGTCATTCAGAAACATCGAAGAATGTAAACTAAAGTTTTAATGGTTGGACATTACTGATAAAATGAAATACTGCCAGTGCGCAAGCGTACTGATGCGCAATATTTATTATTTACATGGTAGAGAGTGATAAACGTAAAATAATTTGAACAAATAAATACAGCTGTATCTATTGAAGTAATGTTCTAACATTTATCAATCTGAAGTGAACTAAGCATCGCATAAGCAAAGGATTATAATATGCAAAATTATAGTCTCTTCAAACTCTACCAATATGGATAGTACGTTAAATTAATATCAAGGATCCAATTGTTGTTTCATGGTCGGTAGTTACTGTGAGGGCAGAGCGAGCGTTGGCGTGTAGCAGAAAACAGCAGCCGATTCACCGCGCTAGTAATATTGCTTTTAAATACCGATCGTAGTGTCACTTGGCGACAGAGGTGTCAACTTCTATCAAACATGTCCGTGATATTTATTTAAAACGGACCTAATTCTATAAAATTATCATGAGTCGAAGGTGTGACTGGCTAAAGCGTTATTAATGAGATGTGTGTGTCGGTCGTATAATAACTCTAGAGCTGTTTAGTGCGGCTGTCGCTAGTTCAGGCAGCAATAAACACATTCATGTCAATTTTACAATGGTGTTGCATAACCGGCCGCTGCGCTGCGCCTTGACATTGTACGACACAGTGAACTGCGCACGTGGATCGTAAATCATAATATTATGTGCACACTCGTGAATGCTATTTAATTTATCTGTGCTCCAGCGCGAGTAGGCTGCTGGTCCTATTACTCCACGATACTCCACGTGCAAGATGACAAAGAATACTAACTCTGAGTGCTAGCATAATTTAACTTTTCGATTTGACTTCTGTTGAGAAACAATTAAATTTTTATGCAAACTTTTTTTTGTACTAAACTAGGTAGGTACAAACAATTGAGTTTATTGAACTTTTACGGGTATTGTTTCAACAAATGTTAATTAAACAGATCTACATCATTATAGTAAGTAAAGTATAAACGTTTTTGTTTATAAAGCTGCAATATCTACAAAGCGTAAATAATACCATTATTGATAAGTACGCGTTGTAAAAGGTACATAAGTGCCACTTGCACACCACTGCTATCAACGAAGAGCTGAATATGTCAGTGACTCTTTATCTATTCATAGCTTTGGAATAGGCGGACAATTTAATGTTCTATTGGATTGAACAAACTGCGTGAACAAATCTCTTAAAGAAAACTGAACCTAAAGTTTTGGTTAAGAAAATTCAAGTAGAGTAGAGTCGATAATAGCCATAAAGTTAGCAAAGTGAATTACTCGTTAGACATTGG